>CM045761.1:65206878-65806878 GCA_025200525.1 Camellia lanceoleosa | reverse complement strand
ACAAACCCTGGTTTCACCGGGGCACCCTCCTCAACCATTCGACCTAGTGCATATTCGGAATCCATAGTGACCATTCCAAGCTAGGACAGGTTGCTTACCCGATTATAGGTTGTTTGAAACCGCTGCGTGCGTAGTGAAACCCTCGCTCCTGACAAAATAGGATAGGGAAACTCTACCCCAACATAGGGGTGTTTTGGCTCTCATCTACGTGCTATGTGCTTTTAGAGTGTATCTCTACAGGAACACGCATGTCAGTTTGCCAGCTTGAGTATCAGGCCTGAGGGCACCAGTATCAGTATTTGTGAGAATCAGTTATATCTGCGGATATCCGATTCAGTGCTTTGGGGCAGTGACTTTGGGAAACAGTGATTAGTGGTAGAGTACAGTTATTCGGCTACATCTGTGTTTGATCTGTTTGGGCTGAAATGCTGCTTGGTTTTCCTTTCAGTTCAGAGAATTGTTCCAGAATAGTCAGTGTCCCCCCCTTTGCTGAGGCAAGACAGGTATCCGATCCATCAGTCATCGCTCAGAACAGTGGATCTATGATGACGCAGAATTCGGAAGAGATTGTGGTTATGACAGCCGTATTAGATCAAGAAATCACTCTGCAAAGTGAGACCAATGTTGATGTGCCACATCCACCCAGGTCGCCTGCCGCACACCCTGTTTGGATCCCCCCAGTTGTATCAGGCTCGTGAGCCTACCACATTCGAGTTAATGGGGATGATAGGTGACCTCCAGAGGTCCGTGGCGGATCTTGCTTACGGAATGTCAGCTTCGCCATCAGTCGCACCATATGCCGGAAGCTTTATACCCCAGGAGCCCCCATTGCTGGGACGAATTGTGATCGAGCTTAGCCAACTGGAGATGGCCTCCAGCTATAACAACGACGTATCAACCCAAACCCTCGATCAAGCTGAGGCCAGAGGTAAAAACAAAATGAAGGCAGATGCCGATCCCATTGAACAACTGCTGTGGGCAGTCGAGGCTTTGAAAGCTGGGGGGATGAGTAAATAGCAACTATTCACAGTCTTAACCAAGACTGTAGATGATGTTTTCCCCGCTCCAATTGAAGGCAGTACCAGCCAATCAAAAAATCGAGACAGACCCCGGCATGCCAGAACAGTTCCTTCCGCTCCCAACCCTGCGCTCGGGAAAGATCAGAAAATCAAGGCAGTGCCTGCCGACCCCTTCGCTAATGCGTCTAGCAAGAATTCTCAGCCTTCAAAGTACCTGCCCCAAGGGCGCAGGGTCTTTCACGCTCTTTACATGCCATTGTCCAAGGCACTTCAGATCCTGGCCGAAAGAGGGCACCTTAAACCCCTGGAGCCCAGGCCTCTCCCGAAGAATCTCCCTCCCACACATGATGCTGCTTTGTACTATGCGTACCACCAGCAAACAGGTCATGCTACCGATAACTGTTTCCGCCTCCGTCATGAGGTGCAAGATTTGATCGACAACGAGGTTATCCTCCCGCCCACCTCAGCCAAGTCCGTTACTACTCAGCTATTGGATTTTGAGGATACTGATACTGCAAGTATGCAATCAGGAAGTGAACCACCTGCGGGCGGCGCTTGGTATATTTTTGGATCTGGCGTCTGGCACGCTTTTTTGAGCATCTGCGACTACTAGTTTTGCAAATTCTAGCTTGGGTGTCGGGTCAGTCTTTTGTTTTGTTTTGAGTCTGTCTCATTGTCATGAGTCAGTCCCTTTTACTTAAGGGTCTGTTGTAGCGAGTCAGTCCCCCTTGTATAGAATGTCCGGTGGTTCCGGGGTTGTTGCCCCAAACACCGTTTTATTTTGTAATTACCCTTTTGTTTTCTTTTTGAGTCTGTCTCTACTGTGGAGCCAGTTGTAACCAGGAAATCTGAATGAAACAGCCGCGGCTATCATGTTTCCGTGCTTATTGCTTTTTTGAGCTAGTTATGCCAGAGGATTTGGATGAGACGACAGTACATTCTACCTGTTCTCTTGTGCCCTGAAAATCATTGTAATGACCTAAGTTTTTTCCAAAACCTTTTTGAACACTCTGGTGATGAAAACGAAGAGGAAGGAATTCCTCGGGTTTTGCAAAACTTTGATCAATTTGAGAAAAAGATAGGCGTGCTAAGCCTTTTAATGAATGAAATCGTGCTTGTTAGCGTGAGTACTGAGAAGGACCCTGGCTTGATCCAGATTGGTTCCACACTATCTTCAGTGCGAGCGATTTGTCGCTTTCTTAAAAACTTTCAAAAAATGTTTTGTGTGGTCCTGCGAAGACCTGTGTGGAATCGCTCTTGAGATTGTGCAGCCTAAGATCGCTCTCAGCCTCAAGACTCAATCCGTTTGTTTTCGAACCTTGAACCCATTCAGAACGTTCAATGGTCAACCACCATATGAGACCTGTGTGGCCAGATCAGAAACACCCCTCGAACTAGGGGTAGCAAAATGTTAGACATGCTCGAAGAACCAAATACAACAGCCATTCTCCCAGATAAAGAGGGCTTCAATCTCAAAACCATTTGGCATGGACTTGTTACACTTTTACCCTTTGAGAGGCTCGTTGGGCCGAAAACCCGGAAGGGCGACCCAGGCAAAAGTTAGAGCAAGGAAAAAATATATATACAAAAGAAAAGAGAAAAGAAATACAAAAAGAAAAAAAAAGATGCAAAAAAAATATATATACAATACGAAGAAAAAGAAAAAGAAGAAGAAAGAAAAAAAGAGAAAAAAGAAAAAAGGAAAAGAAGCTCGCAAGGTCGAAAACCCGCACCAGACGCCTTGCCAAAAGTTAGAGCCTAAAAAGTGAAGGTTAAAATACCCGAGTGTACTTTAACCGGAACAACGTAAGGCTTGATTCCCATGTTTGGGATACGTAGGCAACTTCATCCTGAAGTCCAGCCCCCAACGCTTTCATAGCGTCTCAGTCCATGCAATGGTTTTGATCACCTTTACCTCCTCTGAATCCGATAGTTCATTTGTGACAACCGGAACTACGTAGTCAAATTCCTCGTGAAGTCCAGCCTCCAACGCTGTCACAGTGACTATGTCCATATATTGGTCCAGACCATCTCCGTCTTCCCTACATCTGAGAGTTCGTTTGCAATCATCACTGACGAAGATTGTTTACCAAATGCTGCGGCGTCATCCAAACTAGGGGCAACTTTCCGTTGCCATAAGTTGCCATGGGTCGCCATTCAAACCAAGGTCAACTTTCCGTTGCCATGCACCTCTTTCAAGCAAGGGACAATTTTCCATTGCCTCCAATCCGAGGTTGCGCATCTCGAGGGTAGGTTCCATGCTCGTTGAGCATTGACCGTTTGCAAGAATAGTTTTTGAAAATTTTTACTGAGGTTGACTATTTTCTCGAAAACTATTTCATTTTCCAAAATCGGACCACCCTCTTGGACCCAAAAAAAAAAAAAAGAAAAGGAAAATTTTTAGTGCTTACAGCCTGACTTGCATGATTTTCAAATCAAAAATTGAAGAAGCATGTTAATTTAACTCTCATTTTTGTCAAAACTACTTTAGTAGAAAAACCAAAAAATGGTCAAAGTGATGAACTAGGGGCACAGTCGAGTCAGGTGTTCTGTCTTTCCCCCCCCCTCATTAACAAACCTACTAGAAGGGCGCCCTATTCGCCAGAAAGAAGGCACAACCAAAGCTATCTGTAAACGGTTGAAAGCCCTCAAAAAAAAAAAAAAAAAAAACCTCCGAGCAACGAGGTATTGAACCAAGTGCGAAGCACAAATCGGGACAGACCAAGATACACCGTTTCTTGCCTGAAACATCGACTAAACGTCGCCAGAAGAAATAGCTGTGAGCCAATAGTGTTGGGCGTGAACCCGCAACTTCCTATTCACCCATCGATCACCCTGGGAAGGGACAAAAAAATGAGAGAATAAAGAATAGAGAGGTGTGAGTTGCGAGAAAAGTAAGAAAAGGGTTTTGAGAGAAAAACCGAGCTTAAGGGCCGAGTGATGTGAGAATCACAAATTAGAAAGGGTGGGAATAACACCCGGAAGAACTGGCTCCTCAAGATCTGAGGTCTTTCGTTTTTGTAAACACGTCCGTGTGTCGTGTCTTTTGTCTTGTTTAGCCCAACTTTCGCTTTTGGTCTTTTTCGGGCGTGTCTCGTTGTGTTTAGGTCGTGTGCCTTTTGTTTGAGTCTTTTTCCGCTGTGTTTAGTCGTAGACTCGATACCCAGGTTGAAACTTTTTTTTTTCATTTTCAAAAAATTGTTTATGCTCAGAGTGTCGTGCCATTCTCTACATTTAGGAGAAGCAAAAGAGGAAATGGGAGAATTTGGGGCATCTGAGTGTGTTTCAGTCTCAGCCGATTCTACCTTCGTATTCCGTCTTATCAGATTGGGCTGTTTGTTCAAGATTTGCCGTGTGTAGAATGAACCGAGTACTGTGTTATGGGCTGTATGCAGATTAATCCCCAGTGGAGAAAGGGCCGTGTGTTCAGAATCAGGCAGTGGGTTGCTTGGGTTGTTTTACTATTAGTGGGTTCGTTATCTGATTATTACAGTGCAAGTGTTCAATTTTCTGGCAACAAATCGATTTCAGTTACATTGAGGTGTAATATGGTGTGATGCAATGCAAAGTATGAAATATAAAGAAGTAAACACTTTTTCAGATAAAAGTTTGTTTCATTTCATCATCTTTTCAAGTACAAGTTTTGGGAAACAAAATCTTCCTGCGACAGTACAAGGTACCCTATGCTACCAACAAAAAAGGGAAAAGTGCAAAAAAGAAGAAAAACAGCAAAAATCTGTATCAAACGTCAAAGTGGCTCCGAGGGCTATCAGTCCGTCCTATTCCTCTTCCTAGACGAAGGTCCAGGAGCATCATTAGCACTGTCATCTGAGCCTGAGTCCGAGCTGTCTCCGGTCTCCTCCTCCGATGACTCTGCCTCTGCCTCCGCCTCGGACTCCTCGTCATCATTTGGAACCGGTGCCCGAGAGCTACTCCCGACGTGAGTGCGCCCCGCCTTGGTGCGGGGGAATACTCTGCCTTCCTCATCTCTCCCTCGAACAGGAACGGAAGGTCCAGCTGGAGCACCTCCTATAGTGGGAATTTGGAAGGGAGGCTAAAAAGTACAAAAGGCAAATGCATCAGAATGTCGTGAACAGTTTATCATTGTAGAATGCAGTGTATGAGTACAGTGTGTGAATGCCGTGAACAGTTTATCATTGCAGAATGCAGTGTATGAGTACAGTGTGTGAATGCCGTGAACAGTTTATCATTGCAGAATGCAGTGTATGAATACAGTGTGTGAATGCTGTGAACAGTTTATCAGTGCAGAATACAATGTATGAATGCTGTGAGATCAGTGTGTCAAGTGTTGTGTTGTGCATCGGATTATGTGAAACAGTTTATGTATGGTTTGAGACTGTGGTTGAAGAACATACCGGAATACTGTAGAGGGCCAGAAGGTCGAAAGTCCGCTGCAACATCTCCATCATGGAGGCATTCAGCTCCAAGGACTGCCGGGTGTACTCGGAGAAAGCCTGCAAAAGTATTAGATGCATTAGTATTCTGCAGAGTATCAAAGAAATGAAATGAAATGAAATGACTATGCAAGATGCAATGTGAAGTAATACATACCAGAGGCAAGTCGGGGACACCGACCAACTCATGATCAGCTGGAGGATGGGCAAAGGGGATTTGGTAGGTCGCCCCACCCTACTCTCTGTATGTCATCGTCGTAGGCAGTGCGGGCCAACCAGCCCCCTGTCCTCTCTGAGCTCCGCCCCTGCCACGAACCCGGGCCCTCATCGATGCTCCCGCTCCTGCCCTGGCTACCGGCGCTACGGGCCTCTCTCCCTCAGCTCGACGGCCACCGCTCAGAGGTCGCATGATGTACGTCTGCACGTACTCTCTGTAATCGCCGATGCCTTTGAAGCGGATCACCTCTCAGCCAATAGTGTACTCGGCCATCTGCTCAGCAATAAATCTCTCGGTCTCCCTCATATCCTCCGGAGGGTGAACCGGGACTATCTGCTCTGGTAACCCTAGGGTCTGGCGTAGGAAACGCTCGCCCAGGTACCAAGCCCGATAGACCGGGCCCTCCAGCAGAATCCGAAAACGTGAGGTCTCCTCAGCACCGGCAAATTGGTCTCGAATCGTCGCTGGCAACGGAGCCCAAGGCTGCCAAGTGATCTGAAAATGAAATACAGTTTGTTATATACTATTATTGAAAATATGTAGTGAAAAGCGAAGCTTAAATGAACTCTAAAGTTAAACATACCTCTGCGAGAGTAATGGTGTCAAAGTAGCGGCGGAAGAAGCTAAACGTCTCCCGAGGCCTCCGCACACACCTCCCGTCGAAGCGGCGGGAGAATGGAACGACAAGAGAGGTCTCTGCGTCTGGCACTGGGGCTAGTCTGGAGAAGTAGGCGTAGACCCATAACTGCAGGGCAAATACCAAGTATGCTTATCAGATAAAGCAGAATGTAGAATAAAGCAGAAATAACAGAGCCGTGTATCGTGCAGTGTATTGTGCAGAGCGATTATTCAGCAGAGCGATTAAGCGATGTACGCAAGGTAAAGCAGAGTACAGTGTGTGCCGTGTGCAGAATCTGATCGAGGTAAAGCAGACCACGGTGTGTGCAGTATGTGGAGTACAGAAAATGTAAAGTAGAAAACGTAAAAGAGGAAAGAAATGTACCTCCCAAGCACGCCCGGTCGAGCATTTGTCATTGTCAGGAAGCCGAGCTCATGTATCCATAAAGTGTAGCCAGAGCGGCGCTACCCCAGTCGTAGTGTAGGATCTGAGTGACATCCACTAAGGCGCTGAGCAAGCAGAGGGGCACGGTGTTCGCCCGATCGGCGAAAATAGTGGTCCCCAGCAGGAACATTAAAAAGCTGCGCGCGTATCTCTCCATAGCCACCTGAGTCATCAAAGCCTCCTCAACCAAAGCTGGCTGGACCCGGAACTGGACCTCAAACTAGGAATACCGAACGAAGCCTGGACGGGCGAGAGGTGGCACCTCGCCAAGTAGATAGACCTGAGCGGCAGTCCACTCATCCATATCTGTGTCGAAGGGGATCGGATCACCCCCTACCCCAATGCCTGTGAGCATTGAGAAATCATAGGGAGTCATCGTCATGTCTCCCGTCGCAGAAAGATGGAACGAGTCGGTGGTGTCCCACCACCTCTCCGCTAAAGCAGCGAGGAGAGGCCTGCTCGCGGTAAGTCTAGACAATCCTCTGCAAAAAGTGCCAAAACACGCCTGATCCACAATGTGGCGAACCGCCTCAGGTAGCTCAGCATACCAGTCTCGTGCGGCGATATTCCCATACCCGTGGACGGTATGGGAATCCCCCTGTTTTCAAGCACACAATTGCGAAGCAAATACTAAATATACTAATTTTGAAAGGCATTCAGAATTGATACAGATATAGCATGTGTGCAAGTTTTTCAGATTCGAACAAATACCGAGTGCCGGTGTGCTTACAGTGAACTACAATGTGTGATGTGTCAGCGTGTTTGAGTGGTTCAGTGCAGATATAGCATCTGTGCGTGTATTTTAGATTCAAACAGATACCGGGTGCCGGTCTGCTTATGGTGAACTACAACGTGTGATGTGTCAGCGTGTTTGTGTGGTTCAGTGCAAATATAGCATGTGTGCAAGCTTTTCAGATTCAAACAGATATCGGGTATCGGTGTGATTGCAATAAACTACAGTGTGTGCAGTGCGTACTGTGTCAGTGTGTTTGAGTGATTCAGAGCCAACGCAGTGTGTGTGCACGCATCGGTTTCAAACAGATATCAGTTGCAAGAGTGGTTGCGATCAACTATAGTGTACAGTGAGTCAGTGTATCTGAGTTAAGCAGTTAAAAAATGTAATCAGCTATGGCAGTTTTATATTCTACGTTGCGAAAAAAAAAACGGAGGAAGGAATGTTACCTTGGAAGTGTTGAAGGATAAATGAGATGTAGGCTCATGCAGGAGGAGCTCTAGTGGCATCGCTCTGTCAAAACTCCGAAACTGGCGAAGCCCATTCGGGAGTAGCACGTGAATCGTCGGTCGGTAGGTGGCTGGGTCGAAGGGGCGGACACTCAGGGGAAGAAGCTCGACCCCGGGATCCATCTCGTGATCCGAGGGAGTCCCGCCCTGTGGGATATCGTCGGCCATGTCAAATGTGTTGAGAAAAAAGGTCGGAAAAGGAAAAGCGAGCTAGAATACGAAGGGTCAACCGAAAAGTCAAACCTCGAGAGGGTGGAAAATGGCCCGAGAAGCTGGGAAGTGAAAAAGGCACGGAAATCGGAAGGAATACGAGGGGAACAAATCCCAGAAAGCGGAAATAGCAAAGGAAGTAACGAAACAAAGAAATGTTCGGTTCAAAGTGTTCGAAACGCGAAGGAGATCGCGAATTAAACGAAGAAACGGGGGAATGAAGAAGAGAAAATGCTCTAGAGAGAGAAAGTATAGATTTTCGGCTAAGGAGAATAAGGAAAATAGGATTAGAAACCCTATTTTAAAAGACCCAAGCCAAAAGGACAAAACTGCCCCGATTCAGGCACTTTTGGCCGGTCGGCTATATTTTTGGCCGACCGGCCAAATGTTTGGCCGGTGATGTTTTTTTGTGGCTGGTGGATGGCCGGTGGCCTTCCCATGTGGCCGGTGAGCCTTCTACAACCTTGTTTAGGTCAGATGAGTGGTTTGGAGTCTTCATTGCTCAAGATAGTCCCAGAAATGGCATTCTCGAAGCTCAACCGGCCTCCGTTTTGACCTCGGACTGTGCCTTCTGTGCGTGGCACTCAAATTCGTGCAAGGTGTATCCTTTCCGCATCCTTTTGTCTTTAACAAAACCCGAAAGTTGCCCCTTGTGCATGTATCATTCAATCGCATTGTCTAGCGCATCGCACTATCTCGTGCACTCGCGTTGTCCAATGCACTGCACTGTGTTGCGCATCTCGTTGCATTTTGCATGCATTCAATTGCGCTATTTTGCGCATCACACCGTCCTGTGTACTTCGTGGTCTGGCGAGACCTTAAACCCGCTTAGTCTGACGAGACTTTAAAACCGCTCGGTTGCGTTGTCATGCATTTCAAACTCATATGCATTGTCATGCATTTCAAGCCGCGCGTCGTCGCGCATTAGAAAATTCATGCATTGTCATGCATTTCAAGCCGCGCATCGTCGCGCATTAGAAAATTCATGCATTTCAAAGTCACACGTTGTCACGTATTCTAAGTTCATTTGCATTGTTATGCATTCCCCAGCAGCCGGTCTAGGAGACCTTAAATCCTTGGAAGGTGCAAGACCTTCGGTGCATTGGTGTGCACGGTTCATTTGCATTGTCATGCATTTCAAAAGCCGCGCGATGCCACGCATTGTAAAACATGCATATGTCATGCATTACGTTGTAAATAATGCATATGTTACGCATCATTGTAAAACATGCATATGTCATGCATTACGTTGTAAATAATGCATATGTCATGCATCTCATTGTAAATATTGCATATGTCATGCATCTCATTGTAAAAACATGCATATGTCATGCATTACGTTGTAAATACTGCATATGTCATGCATAAAAATATTGCATATGTCATGCATTTTCCATAAACATCCATATTGTAAATATTGCATTACAGCTTGCATGCATCCATTGCATCACCTCCATCCATGGCTCGCACCTTTCCTTGTTGAGCTTGGTTCGGTATGTCCTCATACTTTTCACGTTGAAGCACAGTTCTGCATGTATATGCGCCTATTCCTTGATGAACTTGGTTTGAGGGTGGTGGCACCTTTTCTGTGTTAAACATGTCTCGTTTGTGTACATGCCTTTCCTAGGCAAGATTTGGTTTGGCTTGCGTGCCTTATCCATCGTATCTATTCCATTCCATTGCATATTGTAAATATTGCATTGTAGCTTGCATGCATTCATTGCATCATTTCCATCTTTGGCTTACACCTTTCCTTGTTGAGCTTGGTTTGGTATGTGTTCATACTTTTCATGTTGAAGCACAGTTCTGCATGTGTACGCGCCTATTCCTTGATGAACTTGGTTTGAGGGTGGCGGCACCTTTTCTGTGATAGACATGGCTCGTATGTGTACATGCCCTTCCTAGGCAAGATTTGGTTTGGCCCGCATGCCATATCTACTGTATATATTGCATTGTAGTGTAATTTTTGCATCCAGCATTAGGATCATTGTTCTTTCCCCAGCGGGTCATTTCCCCACTTATGTCATTCCACCCAATACTTGTTCTTGCGTCCGTCTCACTCATAGTTCTGCATGTGTACGCGCTTTGAGGGTTGCGACACCTTTTCTATGGTAGACAGACTTGTTACTTCCATAAATTTATTTGACATTTGTGTGGTTTTGAACCGCTCATGATTGGATCATGATTCAATTGCGTTGCGTTTCTTTTGCATTGTTTCAATTGTATTGCATTTTTATTTGCATTATTATACATAGTTTTGTATATATTGCATACATTTTGCATTTCATTTTGCATTGTCATGCATGTTGCTAAAAATATTGTACCTGTTAAGTTTGCTTTCTTTTCAGGCGCGATATTGTATGTACGGTTCATTTGAGGCTGGTGCAACCAGACGAACCATACAGGTATTGTATCCTCTACGTGAGACGTATTGAGAATTGCATAATTCTCTTACATCCTTTCTGCATTTTAGTGTAGTTTGGTGTATGCTTGCTTAGAACTGTCGCATGTTATGCTTCGTTACAGCTTTCTTTGCACGATCATAAGTTATGTTCGGCCTTGTGCATTGTCTTGCATTTTGCCCCTGCCTTCGGGCGCATATCTTGTTTGTCTTGCATGCTTTGTCTAAGTCTTCGGCCTTGTCAAAAATGGGTCGTCTCTAGGCTTTGACATTCACTCCTGTCATTGTTATGAATTTCGAGTTCTGTCAAAAAGGGGCAACTGTAGACACCCCATTTTTGACCGTCCTCAAGACTTGGACGTCACTGTTTGAACACTCGGTGATCATCCATGTTTGAGTTCGTCTTGAGTTCCCGAAGATCTCGGCTACGCATCTTGCCTCAGGATCTCTCGACTCGACTGTTTTGTGTTTGGTTTTGCACCAAACACTTGTGTTTTGCCTTGGAGGGGCAGGGAATGGCTTGTGAGCCATCCCCACACTTCACCGGCTAGGGCTTGAGGCCACCGTCTGTGTTTTGTTGCCACCAGCCAAATATTTGGCCGGCTGGCACTATAGATGGCCGGCCGGCTATCTTTTTTTGGTCAATTGCATTTTGGCCGGCCGACTATTGTGCATCTGCTTTTGCAGATATTTTTTGGCTGCTGGCATACACTGCCACCCCCTCCATACACGTGTATGGAGGGATTTCCCTCTTATTAGCTTCCTTTGGAAGCTTTACAAGAGACAATTGTCTATAAAAGAGAGGGTCTTCTCTCTCTTGTAAGGGGTTGAACAAAAAGTTAGATATTTTAGACAACTTTTTTTAGGGTTTGAGTTTTAGGGTTAGGGTTTGTTCATATCCGACCTCTATATCTCTCTTGTGTGTGTTTTGTCCTATTTTTGCTCACAAACACCCACCATCACACCATCTCTTGGAGCTGAGGCCCTTGAGGGTTGTTTTTGGAGCTTTTTGACTAATTTCAACCTAAAGAAGCTGCTGGAACTCCATTGGTGAAAAGGGTCTTCAAGGGTAAGAAGTTTGTCCCTTTATTCCCCATTTTTGCACACTCTTTTTACCTACCTTAGAACTGTTTTTGAGCTTAGTGTATAATATAAAAAATTTATATTTTTTAGCCCTCTAAATAGTTCGTTAAGGTTGCCTTAAGCTTTGGGGTTGTTTGACCCCTCTTAAGCCTTGAAAGGCCCTCATTTTGAGTGAGCTCCGGGACCATTGTGTTTGGGCCTCGTCACCACTGAAATACTGAGGGATTTCAGAGGTGAGGATGGTGCCTTGAGGTCCTAGGAAGGAGAGGGCCACCCCCTCCTTGTTGTCCTTAAAAATGACCATTTTTGCCTCTTGAGAGAGCACCATGTTTAAGTGTGTGTTGGCCATGCCTTAGCTGATTTTCATGCTTATTATGTCATAATATGCCTCTGTTTTTAGTTGGTTTTGGTACACCATGCTTGCTTAGCATACATGCCTTGTAATGCCTTGTTTTAGCCTTAACATGTCTTATGTTTTGAGTCCTTATTCAAGCATGTTTAGGCCTAGCTTTGTGAAGCCTTTATGTTTGTTTTGCCATGCTCAAGGTCTGCCCTTAATTGTTTTGGTCGACCATAGCATGCATTGCATAGCCCCTTTGCATTTTGGCTTGTTAGCCTTGGACTTTGGACCATATTGCATGCCATGCTTGTCTTGTTCATTTGGTTTGGCACCATTTTAGCACGATTTCAGAGCTTTTTATGCATGTTAATTGTCCATGTTTACCTTCTTTTAAGTGTGCTTAGAAGTTATCCCTTTATGCTTAGGAATTGGACCATATTCGCATGCATGTGTGTGTGTGTTTTGGACCTCACTTCCATAGCATTGGCCACTGTTTTAGGCTTTTTTGATGGCTGCCTAATTTAGTTTAAGTCCATCCCCTTGTTTGTTGCATGTTTTGTATGCATCCTTGTATTGCCATGTTGCATATTAGTCGACATGTTTACGTTGCATTCCATTTGCATGCATGCTTGGCCTCTCGAGATGCTTGTGATAGAGGTTAAGTCCCATTGCTTGATTATGTGCATTGCATTCCATATCAAGATGCACTCTTGATTCTTTGGGCCATCATGCATGGAAATGCGTGATTGGTGGTCCAAGAATCGAGGCCTACGTCCCTTTGAGTCATAAACATGATAAGGGATGTGATTGGTGCACACATTGCTTGAAATGCATTGCCATGCCAAGTCTTGCCCTGTGCTGCTGTCAAACACATATTTTGCAGGAAGATTTGGCCGGCCGGCTATCTTCATTGCCGACCGGCCATCATTGTTGGCCGATGGATCAAATTTGTGGCCGGTGACCATTCTATATGGCCGGTGGTGTTCTTCTTCAGCCGATGGTGTTCCCTAGTACCCAGAGAGCAAACTCTGAGACTTTGGAAGTCATCAGAGGAGCAGGGCAAGGAAAACAGAGGCATCTTGAGCATGGCAAGGATTTAGGTAAACCGAAGCGATATCGTTGAGCCCTCTCCGAGGTCATTGCTCATCGCTTTCTTAGATTAATTAATTTGCTTAATTAATTTAATGGTCTGTAATATTTAATTAGCTAGTTGGTTAGTTAAACTGTATTATTCTTTTGGTCCCTCCGAGTGAGGGCAAATCTGTAATAAGTGTGGATGCGTGCGTGCATGTCTTCCAACCCCCACTTCTTTCTTCCCTTTTACTTACCTGCTTTGATGGTTAGTATTAGGGCATATTTTCTTTAGCATTTTCATGTTATGCATGCGTGCATCATTCATCAGTATTGCATGCACCGAGCTCGGCACATCATACTAATTGCTTAAGTATTTCAAATTTAACTTGAATACATGCTATCTGTGCATTTTCACATGTCATCCTTAGACTAGCCGAGCCTACTCTAGTGACATTCCGTATGTGTTGCATTAGACATTTAAACGTGGACTTGCATCATTCATGATTGCTAACGAATTCTCTGTTCTGGCTTGGAGTACTCGGTAAGCATTTATGTTTTAGCATCCTTGCATGAGTGTGAATGTGGTCATAATAGCATGATTACCATGAGGCTATGTGCTTATGTGATATAACTGCCTAAATGCCTGTGGGTGAAGGTTGGGTTACTTAAATTGGAACAATGCATTAAATGCGAGTTTTGAGCCCACTGGATAGTGGCAAAACCATCTTTTTTTTTTTTTTTTTAAAAGCCCACTCGATGGTGGCAAAACCTGCATTTTAGCCTACTTGCGAGTAGCAAACCATTTTCAAAACAAACATGAAATGTTTTGTTCCAATTTAGGCGATTTGGTCTATACTTGTTTGCTGCGCGCATAACATAGTAATTCTAGGCTAACAACCGGAATAAGAACACATAACGTTTTCAAAATTGGATATCATGGTTAGTAGAGGCCGATCTTCGGATCGGGCGAGGGGGGGTGCTCATAGCTAACCTTCCCCAATCGTACCCAAGTTCCCGAGCCGAGGCAACTTTGGTGATGACGGACATGTGGCCTTTGGCACCGAGTCAGGGTTTCCTAAATTCCCCCATTATAAAATATTTAGGTGGCGACTCTATATCTTGCAAAGCAGTCTATGTTTGGCACTTCTTTACAAAAATCTGTTTTCCAAAACGATTTTCCGGATTTGGACTCTTTGGTTCAGATTACGAACCGTGACAATTTGAGTATTGAACTGTAGTGAGGCCCTAGGGCGCGTCTACAGTAGGTAGGAAGGGGTAATATATATGCTAGGTTCGTATGACGCAACCCCGGCTTGGATGAAGTTGATGTGTTTGGGAGGTGGAGCTTGGTTATGTGGTGGGAGAGGGTTGGTTATGACATACGGTTTCTCCAGAGGCATGATCACCCTATTGTCAATGAGATCCTGAATCTCATGACGCAATCGAAAGCACTGGTCGGTTTCGTGACGTGTTGTTAGTGATAGGCGCAGTATTTCACCGAGTTATAGGAAAAAGGAAGCTTTTCTGGTAAGGGCCGCGGCTCTTGGGGCTTCAAGTGCCCTTTCTTGATCAAAACCCCCAAAGCCTTGGACAAAGGCATGTATAGTGGGGTGAAGGTTCTTTGGCCTCTGGGGGCATATCTAGCTATTTGCGAGCTACTTCCGGACATACCGGTAAAGGGTGTAGCTGCAAGGGTTTTAGGAGGGGTGGTGGTGACCATTCCAACATCTGAAGATTTGGCAGCTGCAGCAGTGCTTGTCTGCATTCGTACTGTGGTTGAATGCCCTCTTGGGCTGCTCTCTTTCATGGTCAATCAGACCTTGTTTCATTGCGTCCTCAATCTGCACCCCAATCTCATGTAGATCTGCAAAGGTGGGTAGGGGGAGAACGATCATCTTCTGCATGAGCTTGGGCTGGAGGTTGTGCACAACCATCCGAATCTGATCTTTGTCAACGGGCCTGATGGTCATCATCGAGGCTTTAGCCCTCTAGCGAGTCACAAAATCAGAGAAGCTCTCCTTCGGTTCATGCCTAGTAGTCTCGAGATCACGGGTTGTGACCTCGATCTGTGTATTGTAGGAGTATTGAGCTATGAAGGCCTCAGCCATCTCCTCCTAACTTCTCTTAACAGAGTCCTCTAGTTTTGCATACCAAATGGCCGCTACACTCGACAGGGTTCGGCCAAACAGGGAAAGCTTATGTAATCTGGTGAGGCCCATTGGCCTTAAGATGTCTGAAAACAGCCGCAGGTGCACCATAGGATCCCCAGACCATCAAAGCGGTCGATGTGAGGCATTTTAAACCGGTTTGGCAGAGTCACGGCCGAGTCAATATATACATCCTCTATATCCGGAATGGATTTCACACCTCAGGACTTCTTGAAAAGCTTTTCTAGCTTGCTCACTTTTAGCGCCGTTGGATCCACCTCGAACTCAAATGGTGAATCAACCAGGTTGGTGGGTGCTTTGGATAGCTGGGGTAGGATTGGGGGCGGAGCAGGCCCGTTGGAATGTCCGTATTTTCCTGGACGTTTGGCGTCTCCTCGAGTATTGGAACTCTGGGTGGGGAAGGAGGTGTGTGTGAAGCAGATGCTCCGGTTTACTATTGTAGCCTGGCAATTAACTCTGCCTGTTGGGCCACTACTTCTGGTTGACGTGTAGATACTTCTGCCTGACGGGCAGCATCTTGCTGCATAGCTTTCATACTTTCCTGGAGCTGACGTATCATCTCTTCCATACCTACCATACTGTGCTGGTCTATCTGAACAACTGGTATATCTACCTCTGCAGTAGAAACTGAGACCTCAACCTGACTATTCAAGGACCACTGATCTAGCGACCTCTACACTGATACACAGCGCCTTTTCAACCTTCATCTAGTAACCGGGGGTAAAGAAAGAAACACTGCTTGTCCGTCTACCAGATCCCTGGATCGATTAAGTCTTTGACCTCTAACCCAGAGTGCTCAGGGAATATCTGCTTAGTCGGATGCAATTGTGCTAAACTACCTTGCAAAAAGATAAATAAAGCATAATAAGGAAACAAACAACCCAAACGTGTAGTGTGCTATGTTATGAGCTAGATAAATTAAAGACAACACACAGTTGGAAAACACAAGCTGAAATAACTATTCTCAACCATTGATCACTGTTCCCCAAATTACTACCCCAAATCTGATATCTCCCGTAGAAAATTGATTCCTAAACGCTGATGCCCTCAGGCTTGATACCCAAACTTGCAAACTGATACGTGCATTCCTGTAGAGACACACTCTAAAAGCACATAGCAAGCAAATGAGAGCCAAAGCACCCCTATGTTTGGAATAGTCACTTTGGTTTCCTGTCCTATCTTGTCAAGAGCTAGGGTTTCACAACGCACACAACGGTTTCAAACAACCTATAATCGGGTAACCAACCTGTCCTAGTTTGGAATAGTCACTTTGGTTTCCGATATGCACTAGGTCGAATGGTCAAAAAGGGTGCCCCGATAACAACCACGGTTTGTGTTCCCATCGTGGCAGAGCCCGTAACCGGTCAACCTTATGGCACACGGCCTCAGGCTAACCGTTCAGGAATAGCAGACGGCGAACATGATGACTTAGGCACACCAATGCAAATGCAATGCAAAGAAACACATAAGTGTAGTCAAAACAAGATATCATGAGTTCGAGTCAAGTTCTCTAACTCCCCAGCAGAGTCGCCAGAAACTGTAGACACACCCCAAGGACTCCCGAGCTCCGCGCCTGCAAGGGCACGAAATTCGTTTGCTCTCTAGCTACTACAGTTCGGACTCAATGCCACGGTTCTAAATCTAATCTCACAATGTGCAATGTAAGATCGATAAATCACCAGAGAGTCCAAATCCAGCAAATCGTTTTGGAAAACTGATTTTAATAAAGAAGTGTCAAACATGGACTGCTTTGCTAGATACAGAGTCGCCACCTAAATATTTTATTTGGGGAGAATTTAAGAAACCCTGACTCGTGCAAAAGGCCACGTGTCCGTCATCACCAAAGTTGCCTTGGCTCGGGAACTTGGGTACGAGAGGGGAAGGTCATGCAATGAGTACCCCCGCTCGCCCGATCAAAAGATCGGCCTTTACTAAGCATAATATTTTGTTTTTGAAAACACATGTATTCTTATTCCGGTTAATTAGCTAATCTTACTACGTGATGCGCACAACATACAAGTATAGACTAGATCGCCTAATTTGGAACAAAACATTGCATGTTCATTTTGTTGAAAATGGTTTGAAGTTTGCTACTCGCAAGTAGGCTAAAATCGGATTTTTGATGAATTGTTCCAATTCAAGTAATCCAACCTTCACCCATAAGCATTCAGGCAGTTAAACACTTAAGCAGTTAGCCTCATGGCAAGCATGCTTTCATGGCAGTCAATAACGCACATGCAATATGCTAAAGCGTAAACACTCACAGTGTACTCCGAGCCAAAACAAAGAACTAGTTAGAAATCATGCATAATTTTAATTCATGTTAAGATGGCTAATGCAACGCATCCGAGAATGTAATTAAAATAGGCTCGACTATTCTAAGATGGCAGATGAAATGCAACTTGATAACATGTATTCAAATTGGAATTGAAATACAATGAAGTTTGTATGATGCGCCAAGCCCAGTGCATGCAAAATAGATGAATGAATGCACGCATGCAAAGCATAAGGTATGCTAATCGAAAAATGCCCTAAAACTAACCATCGTAAGCGGTTAAGTAAAAGGGAGAAAAAAATGGGGGTTAAAAAACATGCATCACACACACGCGCGCTTATTACAACAATTGGCCCTCTCGACGGAGGAACTGAATAAGAAGCTAACTAGCTAATCTAAGCTAATTAAACTAATTACTACACAACGAATAAGCCAATTAACTAACCCTCGTTAACTAACTATTACAAAACAATTAAGCAGCTAAACGCATTCACTACTTAAATTACAAACCAAAGCATAAACTAGCTAAGCAAATCAGCTAAGTAAAGCAATAAAACAGGAGCTTCGGAGGGAGAAGGATGCATGCATGCTCGATCGCCTTGTTCAGAAATCCGTCGTAATGCCTCAATTTGCCTCTGTTTGCATTTGTTTTCAGAACCTTGCACCAAGCTCCAGAAAGCTTCCAACTCACCTTGGAGTCCTGTAGGGATGCTGCTGACCAGTTGTTGGCATTGGAGACCACTTGCCAACCACTTTCTGTGCTGAAAACCAGAAAAAGTGGTCGGCCAGCTAGTAATACTGGCCGGCCGACCAGTTGTTGCTGCTGAATTCCAGTTTGCTGCAACAGAGAGCAAGAAAGGGCATGTCAATGTATTTGCAAGATTTGTGTGCACAACCACCCTCCCTATCATTTCATGAGCTCAAGGGAGTGTGGTTCTCGACCCTCGGGCCACCAATCACGCATTTCAATACATGATGGCTGAGAGGCGAAGTTGCACAATTCAATATGAAAATGAATGCACAAGTAAACACATAAGGCCTAAAACTCTATCATGTATGATTAAGAGCGTCGGCGACCGGGAATTGAGGCACGTTTTATCACTTTAAGTATGAAACATCCCTCGTTTATCATGTTTGGACTAACACCTATTCCAAACAAAATGCAACACATAACATGGCATGCACAATGCTATGTAACATGGAGTATGCAAAAATGCAATGTGACATGAGCATGCAAATATGCAATATGACTTAAGCATGCAGACATGGAATGCAACATGAACAACCTAACAAGGCTAATGGCATGCACAATGCTAATGCATGCATGCACAATGCAACGCTACAAGGGCAACTTAGCAATGTTAGAGACATGCATACTCAATGCAAAGAAGCAACTTGGCATACACAATGCAAATAACCACATGGCATACTCAATGCAATGAACAATAAGCATGCAAACAACATGTAAATAAACATGCTAAATGGACTTAAACAAAAAGGGGGGAGACGTCAGTCATGCCCAAATCAGTGGCCATTGGTGATAAAATTAAGGCACATGAAGCATATACAAGCATGCACATGCAATGGCCCATCAAAGAGGCCTAAGAGCACAACTCTTAAGAGTGCTCAAAGAGTGACCAAAGTGGAAGTGTAACAACACTAAGTGCACTGAAATAAGGTATGAAATGATGCCAAATCACTCAATCAACACCAACATAGCATGCAAAGGTCCTTAAAGCATGAAGCTAGTAACAAGGATTACAAAGGAGGCATGCAATACATGGAAAATATGCATGAACCAACCATGGACAGAGCTAAAATAGGTCAAAACAATGACCAAAACATGCTAAGATGGAGGCTCAAAGACCTAGGCAAGATGGCATACATGCTAGGCCATAAGTAAGGCAACAATGCACAATACTTAAAGGCATTCAAAGCATGAAAGAAGTGGGAACATGGAAATGCTATAAGCTCTAAAATGAAGCATTAAATGATGCCAAATCATCTAAATAGCTCAAAGATAGCATGCATGAGTTAACAAAACACAAAGCTAGCAAGGCTAATTGCACTACAGCTATACAAAGCATGAAGGATATGGCAAAGGCAACCCAAAACAGTCCTAGAACATGTCAAAATGATACTAAGACATGTATGGAAGGAAGCCAAAACAAGCTAGCATGAAGGGCATAAGGCATGATGCATACAAGGCAAATATGGTGGATTACACTACACCTATTAAGACCAAGCATGGGATGACTTAACCAAAAAAAAAAAAAAAAAATCAGAGTTATATCATGGCAAGATAACCCCAAAAATGCATTGAAATGATGGCTCGCAAGCTAAGGCATGAAGGCATACGCAATGATTCATGTTAAGGCATAAAGGGGCAAACCCTCCAACGCATTGAATAAGTGATAAATGCAAGTGCATGAGCATGAAACATGGACTGAAATCACATAATAAATGATGCCAAATCATTCAAATAGTCCAAGTAAAGCATGCTAATGGACTTGGTGCACAAAGCTAACAAGCTAGATTGAACCATGGCTATACAAAGCAAGTCATGCATGGCCAAAAAAAACACAAATCAGAGCTAAAGCATGCTAAAACATGGACAAAAGCTTCTTTAAGTTAAGCCAAAAGCATGCTAGAATGACATGTTAAAGCATGATGCATGTTAGGCTAATTCATGGAAATGCACTACAAGTGCATGGAGCATGCAAGAGGTGACCAAACCAAACCCTAATAGAGGAATGACATGGCAAAACATCACCAAAAACATGCTGAAATGGACTCAATGCAAGCTAGAATGACATGCTACTTCATGAAGCATACAAAGCTAGTCTACAAGATTTACACTACAAGTGTATAAGCCATGCATGGAGTGACAAAACCAAGCAAAAATAGTGGTAATCCTCATCCAAATAACCACAAATACAAGCTAAGATATGGCCAACATAAACTTAACAAACATGCTCACACATGAGGCATTCAAGGCAAGTATTGAAGACAAAAGAAGAGGGGATGACCCTCTCCTTTTTGGGACCTCAAAACATCCTTCCCACCACTGAAATTCCTTTGGATTTCAGTGGTGAGAAGGCCAAAACAGGGTGGTCCCAAAGGCTTACAAAGAAGGCACAAAAGCAAGGCCAAACAAGACCTAAGAGGGGGTAAACAACCCCAAACACAAAAGTAACCTTAAACAAAAATCTTAAGCATACAAAATCAAAAAAAAAAAAAATTAGTTTAGAGTTAAGCTTAAAACAATATTCAAAAGGGTCCAAAAGCTTAAGCAAGGATGGGGGTTTAAAAGGTTAAAAACTCACCCTTGAAGACCGTCTTCAAAAGCAAAACTCCAGCAGCTTTTTCCAACCAAAACTAGTCCAAAAGCTTCAAAAACAACCTCAATGGACCTCAACTCCAAGAGTATGGTGTTTGAGTGTGTGTTTGTGTGTTAAAGTGTGGTAGAACTACACTTTTAAGGCACAAAATCAAGAACAAGAGCAATATAGAGACAAAACTATATCTATAACTCTCAAGGCAATTTTTCTGAACCTAGAGGAGGGAGGAGGAGCCTCCCTCTTATAGAGAGCAAAAGCATAAGCTTCTTGAAGAAGCTAAGGCTCAAGGCCATCCCTCCATACAAGTGCATGGAGGATAGTTCTTCTGCTCTCTAGTTGTGCCAGCTGGCCCAAAATATTTCCAAAAAGGTGACAAAAAGTAGCTCTCCCAAAAATGAAACTGGTCGGCCATGGTGAAAGAGAGTCCAGAGCATGAAAACAAGCAAATGGTGTGGTGGCCGACCACTTTTGATGGTCCAAAGACCAAGGAGACCAGTTGTCAGACCAGAAAACTGGCTAGCGGGAAGAAAAGTGGTCTCCAAGGGGAAATACTGGTCTCCCACCCTTGTACCACCTTCCAAACAAGGAAAACAAGCTTTGTACCAAAAACAAACCAAAACGGATGCAAGACGAGAGTTTAGGAGGCAAAGCGCGCAGCCAGAAGCCTCGAAAACTAGCTGTCGAGCACCAAAAGTGGTTTACGACTACAAAAGTGGTCTCCCAAACCACAGTGGCCCTCTAGGCCAAGGAAACAAGGTGTGGTTCAAAAACCACGCCAAATGGAGAACGTTAAGCGGTCACGAGACAAGGCGCGTGGCCGAAGGCTCCAAAAATCGAAAACTAGTCTCCAAACGGGAAAAGTGGCCTACGACCACAAAAAGTGATCTATGACCACAAAAGAGTGGTCTACAAGACCTCTCCCTCCCTTAGGCAAGGAAAACAAGACTTTGTTCACAAACCGAGCCAAAGCATAAAGAGTTTAGAGGCCCAGGGGCAAGGCTTTCAGCCAAAACTCTGAAACCTCGAAACGAGCACAACATGTACAATCACCAAGCGCTCAATCGATGACGTCTGAGTCTTAAGGTCGGTCAAAAATGGGGTGTCTACAACATCCATTCGTACCACCATCCCTCGTCAGGGGCATCGACTAGACGTCGTCGGAAGAAATAGTTGCGAGTTGAATATGCTGGGCATGAGTCCACAACCTTCAACTTATCCATCAACCATATCTGGGGAGGGATGAAAAATGAGAAATTAAAGAATAGAGAGGTGTACCTTGAGAGAAAAATAAGAAAATGGTTTTGAGAGGAAAAAATCGAGCCTGAGAGCCGAGTGATGTGAGAAATATATGTGAGATAGGGTGGGAAACATTACCTGCAACAGTAGTGGACTCCCCACGAATCTAGTCATCTCTCGACGATGAAAAGAATCTAAACCCATCAATGTCTCAGCTAGTATCACGGCGATACAGCTCTTACCCTCTTTTAAGCCTTGGGCAACTTCGATCAAACGGACGCTAGACCCTCCGGAGCCTGAGGCAAGCAAGAAATGAGACAGCATGCATAAGCAAAGCGCATGTCGCCGAAAACCCTGCCAGTGATGATCACTGCGGTCATCGGCATCAGAAAACTGATGAACCAAGCTGGGGATGTCCAATGCTTTATCGCGGATAAAAGACCGAACGTCTTGCATAGTGGGTCCGCACATCCGTCCTAAGGCTTGGATGTGGCCAAAGTGGAATTGCAGCAAAATCTCTTCTTCGTGTTCAGACTCCATCAAAGCTTAGAAGTCTTCGAAAGTGGGACATATCTCTTGTCCGCCAAAGCTAAAGACGTGTGTTACCAGATTCCAAAACCTTGTTGCGGCATGGAGAAACAGAAGACGCAGCGGGGTGCGACTCAGCATGAATAGTGCATTTATGCCGAAGCCTTGAAAATTTACCTTTTTTGAGCCATCCAAGATAGAAATCGAATTTGTGAGATTTTGGACAAGAAATGCCTCCATTTTGGTGCAAAACTAAGTTAGAATGAGCGAACCACGAAGTTGGAACCTTTATGACGGATAAGGCACTGTTTGGAGGACAAGTGTTAGAAAACTGGGGGTCCCCAGGCCAAGTGGTCGGCCGACCAACCACTTTTTCTGGTCGGCCAACCAGTTTTTCTGGTCGACCAGCTACTTTTTTTGGTCTGCAGAACAGAAACTGGTCGGCAGGCTCCTATGGTGGCCGGCCATGAGCAAAAAGGTGGTTTGCAGCTTTTTCTTGTCTCCAAAAGAGAGTCCCTAGCCTTCCTGTGTGCTGAGAGTGCTGAAGGTCCGAGTTTACCTCTGTTTTAGATGCGTTCCGTTGCTTAGTTAGCCCGAAATGCATTTGCTTATTGAGTTATTGCTCATTTGTTTATCAAGTTGTCGCTCATTTGTTTATTGAGTTGTTGCTCTTTGTTTATTGAGTTGTTGCTCTTTACTTATCGAGTTGTAAACTTGTTAAAGTTTTGTTGTTTCTTTGTGAGTTAAGTCATTTTATTTGTTACGTTGGTTCACTACCTGACTTGGCAATACACGACATTCAATTTCCATTCAATCTGATTTTTGTGCAAAGTGATGCGATGCGAAGCTTAGAATACAAATACAACACTTTTTGAACAAAAAGTCATTTTCATTCCATCATGATTTCTTTTACAACATTTTACAATAGGGTACAAGTTTTGAAGAAAATAAAACTGCCTAAAGCTGTACAATGTGCTACAACTACATGTAAAAAGAAAAATAAAGCAGGACCATCTGCATCAGTGCTATCAAGCTCAAGACCGAGAGGCCCTCTTTGCCCTCTTCGGTTGAGCAGCCTCTGTACCACCGCTGCCGACATCTCCATCTGAATCGAAGTCACCGTCCTCGGAATCCTCCTTGGCATCGCCTCCACCCTCAGAACCAAAACTAGAGTCATCATCTCTGCCTGCGGATGTCTCTGACTGTGGATGTGCTGACTGCTCCTCCTCGCTGGACTCCTCATCATATCTGACAGGTGCTCTGCGTCTCCCCTGGCCGCGAGTTGAGACCCCTCTCCCAGCTGATCGAGAAGGCTTGAATGGCCCTGGCTGCAGTGGTGCGACCTGAAAAGGCAATTTTTGAATACATCAGCCAGAGTATGTATATCAGATATCAGATACAAGAATGGTACATAAAGTGTGTGCATGCAGATATAGTATATGAATGTGATGTGTCAGATGTGCTCTACACATGTAGTGAATTAACATAGTGAAATGTTCAGTTTCGATATGTCATCAAAAGTATGATAAATACAAGGAAATTGAAAAGTACCGAAATGTTGGAGGCGTACAGCAGCGTCTCCCTCCACAGGACCAGGCTCTCGAGTGAGGCCAACACTCCAAGCAACCCCTCGGTATACTCTCTGGGAGGCTGCAAATACAAGTTCAAGTCATCAGTGAATGAATGAATGTCTAAATATCTAAGTGATAAATGAAAATTGTGGAGCATACCGGTGGTGAGTCAAGGTCACTGACGTATCAATGATCGGGCAATGGAGGCTCCAATGGAATCGGGTAAGATGTCCCATACTGCCAGCCCGTCAACTCGGTCGGAAGATCTGGCCACCCAACATACTGGTAAGTCGAGGGTATCCCTCTTGCCCTACCCCTTGATGTGTCGACCCTGCTAGTCGAAAAGATGTTTGCAGCTCGAGCGCAACTCGACGATGGCATCTCAGCAGCCCTCCTCATAGGAGTACGGACACCTATCAGTGGAGGCATCAAGTATGTATGGCAGTATGTCGCGTACTCTCCCTCCTCCAGGAAAAGAACTGCATCGGGACCCTACATAAGGTCATCAACCTCCTGGGGAATGAGGCTCTCTATAGAACGCATGTCCAGTGGAGGCGATGAAGGGATCTTTTGAGTGGGATTGCCCATTGTCTGACGCATGAAGCGATGCTCGAGAAACCAGGCTCTATCGGCTGGTCTCTTAAGTAAAACCCTGTATCAGGAAGCACCCCATGCCCCGGCGAACTCTAACCGAGAATACCCGGACATCGCCAGCCAAGGCTACCAAGTGATCTACTGATAACAAATGCGTAAACTGATTAGTTGTCGTAAATATGCAAGATAAATCAAAGCTGAAAGCATGAAGAACTGAGAGTTCTGGTTTACCTCCGTCGCCCGCACGGTGTTGAAGTACTGCCGGAGATATGGCAATGGCTCCCAAGGCCTGGACCGGCACTGACCATCGAATCTGTGTGAATATGGCACACCTAGTGGTGCCTCGACCTCCGGTTCGGAAGCGAGCGTCGGGAAGTAGACGTAAACCCATAGCTGTGAAAGGCAAGACAGTGGCTGTCAGAATATAGAATGTATAGAAAATGCAGAATGTTGAATGCAGAATACGAATACAGAATGTATAGAAAATATAGAATGCTCAGTGCAGAATGCGAATACAGAATGTATAGAAAATGTAGAATGCTGAGTGCAGAATGCGAATACAGAATGTATAGAAAATGCAAAATGTTGAGTGCAGAATGCAGAGTACAGAATGTGATGTGTGCAATGTGTGCAGTGCGCTGCGTACAGATAATGAAAAGCATAAATACAAATCAAGAGGGCAGAAGGTACCTCCCAGGCTCTCCAGTAGCCACCCACTATGGTCCCCCGCTCCCAGGAGGTCGGGCTCATGTAGCAGTAAAGGGTAGCAAGACCGGCGCCACCCCAATCAAAGTGCCGGACCTGTGATAGGTCTACCAGAGCACTGAGAAGATATAGCCTGACTGTGTTCCCCCTGTCGGAGAATAGAGCGGTCCCGAGAAGGAACATCAAAAATCCTCGAGCATACTGTTGTATGGCCTCAAAAGTCTCTCTTGGAGACTAATTTTTGGTTTTTAGAGTCTTCGGCCGCGTGCCTTGTCTCGGGACCGCTTAACGCTCTCCGTTTGGCTTGGTTTTTGAACCATGCCTTATTACCTCTGCCTAGAGGGACACTGTGGTCCGGGAGACCACTTTTGTGGTCATAGACCACTTTTGATGCCCGTAGACTAGTTTTCGAGGCTTCCGGCTGCGCACTTTGCCTCCTGAACTTTCGTCTTGCATCCTTTTTGGTTTGTTTCTGGTACAAACCTTGTTTTCCTTGTTTGGAAGGTAGTACAAGGGTGGGAGACCAGTTCTTCCCCTTGGAGACCACTTTCCTTCTTGCCAACCAGTTTTTTGGCCGAGCAACTGGTTTTCTTGGTCTTTGGGCCATCTTTTTCTGGTCGGCCACCACACCATTAACTTGATTTCAGTGTGCAGATTTCTCCTACCCCTGGTCGACCAATTTTGTTTGGGAGACCACTTGTGGTGGTCAGCCGACCACTACAAGTAGCTGGCCGACCACTTCAAGTGGTCGGCAACTTTCCACCAGCTTCTTGGAGATATTTTCTTGCCAACTGGTGAGCACAGAAGCCATCCTCCATACACGTGATTCATTTTTGATTGTTGAGGTCATTTTATTTTTAGGTGATTCATTTTTCTCAATCCTTTTTCAAATCTGATGCAGGGTCAGTTTCAGATGATTACTTGGAATACATGTTGTTACAGTTCCCTACCAATGTTATTGGATGGATCTGTCATACTTTGGTCACTTCAAGTCTCTTAAAGGCAGGTCAATCTAACCCAGGCCATTAATTCCAATTGGGTATGTGAATTTGGAATTAACAAACTCTTAACTGTTGTTAAATTTGCCAACTGGTCGAAATTTTATCTTGTAGAAGATTTTGTTCTCCATAATTTTGTGTAGTTATGAATACTACTCACTTCTACAGTATTTTTATTTTTATTTTATGAGATATCATATGTTCATTCAAACATTTAGAAACATTATGTTTGCTTTTTCTATGTATTGACCATTGACAACCCCAAGTTTCAACATCTTTGATTTGCCACTACTAACATTTGTGATAACTCGAAGAGGAAATTATGTGTCGAATTTTTTTTGTTGTTTTTCTTTTTGGAATTTGTGTCAAAAGAGCATGTCTTACACACCACTATACCTGGCATGTATTACTATTGTCCCCATGTCATTTAGTAATCTGTTTGACGACAATAAAGAAATTTCTTAATGTGCTGAATCAGGATGTGTTGATTGCAATTGAATGGAAAATATATCCTTATGGGAAAGGTTTTTAAAACCACGGATCGTCTTTGCGGTGTCCTTGGATGAGATGTTTGGTGGAGAGATATCTGTTTCCATGGTGTTTCCTTTTTTCCTTCGCTGTTGTTATCTAAAAAAATGTGATATAGCCTTCTGAAGTTTGTAAGTGGTTTTGTTTCTTCAATTTAAATTTTCGTTTAAACTTGATCTGGACTCACTGATTGATGTTTAAGGCCATTTAAATTTGAAATTATCATTGCGTTCATTAGAGACATTACAAATTGATCCCATCAAACGTGTTGTTGGGGGTTAAAAATCTTCCTTGCTTGTTCCTAGGTCTTTTATTTCATTTTATTTAATTGTCATCTTATTTAAAGGTTGTATATTAACCTCTATTTGATGAATAAAGGGTTGTAGTTACAACATTAGAAAGAACTATGTTTTTAAGAAGTCAGTTTTGAGTAGTGTATAAAAATTTGATTCTTCCAAAAGAGCATTTGGAGCTTGCTTAACCACAAATTAACATAGTTATGGAACTCCATGAATAAAATACCTGTTGTATATAGGTCTAGAGGTTTACATTTTGTTGTGTAGCATATAGCTCAGTCTAGGATATATCTACACCTTTATGTGTACAAACATAATATATGCGTATATGCCAATTAATTGCAGGATAATGAACTTTTGTATAGATACTAGAAGGCTGACATTTCTTTGAAGGTGTCATAACTTATTTCCATTGCTTAATTTTCTTAGAAATGCATCTGTTCTCATTGTTGATTGAGATGTTTAATTATCCATGTGGGATTTGATGACTAACAAAACAAATGTTCTATTTGATGTTGTTGGGAGTCAGAGCCAGATTTCAGATATAATTTTTATGTTTTTTTGTATTTGAGGCTATAGTAGTTAAATTTTTATTTTTGTATTTGATTGAGATGTTTAATTATCCATGTGGGATTTGATGACTAACAAAAAAAATGTTGTATTTGATGCTATAGTAGTTAAATTTTAATGTTTTTTTTGTAATTAACATTAATAGATAATTATATTGTCATTAATTATTTTTATTTTTATTTTTCAAATATTTCCCATGTAGAAGTGTGCTTCTTGTGGAATACATGCCTGTGTAGAATATGGCTAACTTTTGTTTTTGTTATCTACGAAGAATGATGAGAAAAACATTTAATTTTGGTTTATGTTATTTTGAATTATGAACAAAATCATGTATTTAAACATTATATATGTATTATGGAACATTATGTAGTGGGATAATTTTGTTGATGTGTAATTATGAATGGAAGAATATTTTATTATACAGAAATTGTTATTTTTATACAGGAATTTTTATATTATTATGCAATTATTATAGAAAAATTTTAATATTTTTAATAATTTTATCGTAGGACGTTTTTTTCTTTTTTGTGACGGCACTACACTGTCACAAAAAATAGAAAATTTTAATATTTTTATTGATTTTGTTACAGGTTTTACTTTTTGCAACGGCAGTAAACTGCCGCAAAAAATAGAAATTTTATTATTTTTTTAATACTTTTTGCGACGGCAGTACACTGTCGCAAAAAATAGAAATTTTCATGTTTTTAATACTTTTTGTGATGGCACTACACCATCGCAAAAACAGTGTTCTTTCCGTTGCAAAAAAAAAAAAAGACTATTAGTGACGACATTTTTTGCCGTCTCAAATAACATTTTTAGCAACGGTAAAATAGTGTCGTCGCAAAAAGTCAAGAAATTTCAAACATTATTAGCGACTGCAAAGTGCCGTCGTAAAAGGCAAAAATGCCGTCGCAAAACATTAGTGACGGCACTGTGCCGTCGCAAAAACTCTTTTGTAACGCCCCCAGTTGCGACCCCCCTCTTGCCGTCACAAAAAGCCATTTGCCATCGCAAAAAGTTTTTTGCGACGACATTAGGAGAATTAGCGACGGCATTTTGCCGTCGCAAAAAGCTAAAATTTTAGTAGTGGGTATTGTAATCCCAAAAAAATTATAAATCGGGGAAAAAGGATCTCATGGGATAGAAATCTAAATATATTGAACTTGATGGAACACTAGAAAACTTGATGGACTTATTAGGTTATAAGTCTATTAAATAAGATTTATAAATAAATCCTCCATAAAAAATATGCATACGTTTATGCATATTTATTATAAAAAACAAAAATAAAAAGAAGGTAAATTTGAGTAAAAAAAATTATATCCATCCAAAAATATTAGTCTTTTATTCTTTTTTTATTATCCTAAAATATTACTGCCAAAAAATATTAGTCCCTTTTCAAAAATCAAGGACTAAAATAATATGAATTACCTATTTTGCCCCTTTTTTTTAAATTCATTAACAACACAAAAAGTATAATTACGACAATTGATATTCCTAAAAAATGTATTATCAAAGGGTAATTTTAAAAAATTAATATTTTTAAAATGCAATAATTGTACTAGGGACTATTATTTTTGGATAGAGAGAGTATTTATGTTTAAAAGTATTAAATGAAAAGTTAGGCATATTTATATATTAAAAAACCGATCTAAATCGAGTCGCCCAAAGTTGTGGGTCATATTCTGGCCTTAGCCTTACCCCTTATTTTTTAATTTATTGGTTCATCAATATAAATATTCAATAATAATAAATTTAAACTTTATGTCCAAATTATATCATAGTTTCTCAGATTGTGACTGATATAAGTTAGTTTGGCGGGTTCCAATATCAGATTAAACACTAAAATTAGCCTAAAAATCGAGTTTGAATCGATTTTTATACCAATAATTCTTGGCTCAATCCTAGTCTTTGGAGATTTGTTTTAATTTTTTGTCCAATTCATGAGTTACTTGGCCTACTTATTTATTTATTTTTGAATTAGAAAATATAATTTTAAATATTTATTTATAACAAAAATAGGAAATATGAGCATCCACCTTATTTGGAAATTGTTTAAAAGTTACCTTTTCTTAATTTTTCTTTCCTTCAATTAAAATAAATAAATAAATCTATATTAATTTTTTCCCCCTATTTTTGATGTCCTTTTATTCAAAAAGAATCAAAAAAATTGAAGGAAAAAAAAATAGAAATAAAAGACAAAAGACAAAATAAATTAAGCTTACTGGAATTTTTCTCAATAACAAAAAAGTAACTGAAAAACTTCATTCTAAAAAAAAAATTACTAAAACTGCATTCAACAAATCATTCATGCAATACAAGTTTGTACAAAACTAGTAATTACCAAAGGAGTTTCTACAATGACCCTTAAAAAAAAAATCAAATATGAACACCAGATAAAAAAAAAATACAAAGTAAATTTAAGAAAAATTATTAAAGAAAATATTTTTCATGCTAAGGTATTGGGTAACAACTTAGGAAGCAAGTTTGAGCACAAATCATAACTAATATTGCAATTCACACAACCTCTACAACAAAATAAAAATAAAAAATTAAATAGAAAATCAAAACAAATAAATCAAAAGTGTTTAAAAATTGAATGTTTCATTACATACAATTAAGTAGCTAATTGAAGTTGGCAGCTAGTTGCCGAGCTAGGTATAGAGCTATCTCTCTTCTTGGATGTTGTCATTCTTATGCTAATAGTTCTCTTTCTCTTATCCAAGTAGCTAGCAATGCTATCCCAGGGGATATTGGGAATCCCCGATGGATGGAGGCGGTTGAATCTAAGAATTTAGTTCCAGGAGATTGAACAAAATGGCCTGAAATAGGATAGACTCATTGAGGGAATGAGCCCCCGTGTTCCTTTTCAAATTCAGTAATGGGAGCCTAAGAGGGCTAAGAAAAACCAGAGGTGTCAGGTGCATTGGAAGTTTCATTCCTGACAATCTTATATTGCTCCGTTGACCTTGGAGAGCCAACTGGAGTTTTAACCTCAGTTGTATTCCGAGCTGTCTCCCTTTTCTTTTTCTTCGGGGCAGCTATGTTCGCATCCCCTGACTCATAATCGAAGTGGTCTCGTGCGATTTCATGCGCGGCCATCATGAAGTTGGGTTTAGGCTGCTTGTAGTGATAAAATCGCACGCAAAAACCCCTTTTACTCTAGATGGACATTGTTATGACCCAAACTCACCCCTATAGGTTTAGCATCATAACTGACTAGTAATCCTAAGATTACCGAAGGCCTCTGAAATAGATTAGCAAAATAAGGGGCTAGCGAAAGCAAATATCAAAATATAAGGTCTATAGACCTGTGTAGACTTATATGGGACAGAAAATTTAAACTTATATTTACATAACAAACTTGCCCAAATAAACAAAAGAAATAAAAGCTTAAAACTTGTTCATTAGCTTAGTCACAAACATTGTCCACATAAACTTAACCATAAAAGACTTCCGGAAAGCGCATTGGTTGCCTGACACAAATAGAATCCAGATTGGAAGTCTTAAGCCTAGTCACGCACCTGGTTATCTACATACATAATATAAATAATGAATTGGAGCCTAGTGAATAACAACAGAGTAAATGTTTTAATGAATAATGTCCATAATAGATTCAGAAATCAGAATTCTGATCAAAAACAGATTCATATACATATTTAGATTTGTAAACAGTCATACAAGGTACATCCATTAGCGCTAACATATCAGATTGGTCATAAAGACCCATATATAGAGTAGATGGTTATCAAGACCTTATTCATATCAGGCAGATGATTGTGCACAATAGTAACAGATAACCATATAAGTTTCTGTAGCTCGACTTTTCGTGCTCCTTTCGGATACGATAGCCCTACAGTTCGGATTCCTGTGGTTCTGAATTTGATTCCACAAGTGCAATGTGAAATAGATAAACACAAATGAGTCCAAATCCGGCAATTCTTTTGGAAAATTGATTTTAATCAAAATACCAAAAATAGACTGCTTTGCCAAATATAGAGTCACCACCTAAATATTTTTGGAAAATTTAGGAAACCCATGACTCGTGCCAAAGGCCACGTGTCCATCATCACTAAGATTATATCGGCTCGGGAACTTAGGTACGAGAGGTGAAGGTCATGAATTGAGCACCCCACTCGCCCGATCAAAGATTGGCCTCTACTAATCATGATGTGATTCTTATTTACATTGTATGCTCTTGTTCCAGTTATTAGGCTATTGTTACTATGTGATGCGCACACAAGTATAGACTAATTTGCAAAAATTGGAACACTTTGATTTATGTTTGTTTTGAAAAGTGTTTGAATATGTACCACTTGAAAAAGTGATCTCATATATACATTACTCAAATTATTCCAATTCAAACAATTAGCCTTCATCCACAGGCATTCAAGCAAGTATATCAATTAAGCACCTAGTCTCATGGTATCATGCTAGACATGGCAACAATCACACGCATGCGATATACTAAAGCACAAAAATGCTCACCTCGTACACCAAGGCAAGCCAAAAGAAACAAAAGAGTTAGAAAACATATATGCCTCTAACTAATGCAACACATGCAATGATGCAATTAATAGGCTCGACTACTAATTATGACATGTGAATCAGTTTGAAAGCATGCAGTTTAAACACATATTCAACGAAGTAATAAACGATAATGCTTATTAGAATGATGAACCAAGCCTCGATGCATGCAAGACAAGTGGATACGAACATGGGAAATGCTAAAAGAATCATGATGTTCTAAACTACCCATTATAAGCAAGTAAATAAAAAGGAGAAAGACGTGGGGTTGGAAGACATACACATTATTACATATTTGCCCTCTCACAAGAGGGTCCGAATAAATAAATTAGCTAAGCTACTTAACTAATTATTACAAACCAAATGAAATAAATTAACTATACTAGCTAATTATTACAATACCACGAATCAACTAACTACTTTAGCTAATTAAATAAGTACAACAGAAAATTAATTAGCTATTCTACTTAGTTTAATACAAAAACTAACTAGCTAATTACAATGCACAATTAATTAGCTAATTAATTAACTATTATGAGCCCCGGGGATGAGCCCCGGGGATTGAGTGTTGACCATTGCATGCATGTAGATTTCCACCCGAAAAAAGTCCCCTGTTTTGCTGCCAGAATGCCTCTGTTGCACAATTAGAAAATTGCACTGTTTTTCCACCTCAGCCTCTGCTTTGCTCAGTTGGAAAAAGGACACTGCCTGGCTGGAAAAAGTGGCCAGTAACCCAGAAGTAGTGGCCAACCGATCACTAATGGTGGCCTACCACCCAGTAAAAGTGGCCTGCCGGCCACTAATGTTGGTTCTTTCCTACTGCAACAGAGAACAAATAGAGTATCTCAAGGGATGTTTGTCCGTCCTGTCTCTCCTTATCATCAAATAGCTCAAAGGAAGGGTAGGCTTGATTCGCAAGCCATCAACTAGCGTAATTTCATTGCATGATTACTTATGAACCAAGGGATACAATTTTGATAAATGCACGATAAAAGACTCTCAAAACCTCCTCCCTATCATGGATTGATCAAGGGAAGTGGTTGACCTTGGAAACTTGAACCATTTCATCACTAACAAGTATGAAATGACCCAAGTCTCCATGTGTTCAATTAACATCTGATTGAACGCCAAATCATTTTATTATCTTGCTTCATTTTAACCCCAATTTATTACTCTATTTTAATTACCTTCCATTCACTAGTCAATTAAGTTCAATAATGAGTTTTAAGTCCACCAATGGAGAGAAGTACCAAACCAAATGTTGTTTTAGACATGAGAGGGAGATCATGTCGTTGGTAATGAACCCCACTCCTTCAAGTTTAAACACCACTCCTTTTTGGAGTAACTCTCAAAACAAAGAGAAAAAGCTAAGAAAGGGGAGAGGTTGCAGAGATGCTTAGAGGTGAACACAAGTATGGAAAGTAAGAAATAAATGCTATCAACTCAAATAGGTTGGTGGCTAAAACCTAAATTATCAAGCCTATGTGGACTATTGCACTACAAGTATACTATACAAAGCATGAATGAAGCTAACTCATAAAAATAGTCCAAAAAAGTGCTGGAATTAAGACAAAAACAACTACAACAACAAGCTAAAATATTGAGGGATTAAAACTAGCACACAAGCACAATGAGGGGAAGCTAACCCCTCCACTTTTAGGACTTCAAAACATGATTTTTGCCTTTGAAAAACTCTGAAATTCATGGTTAAAAAAGCTCAAAAACAATTAATGAGAAGATGGGAAACATAAGGGTAATGGCCTTAGAAGCAAGGTTCAAAGAAGGGTTGTCAACCCCTCTATCTTTAATGGGCTTAAGCCGCAAGTTTTAGCCCAAAAATATAGGTAATAAATAGCTCAAAAACAACAAGAAAAGATGAGAAAAAGATGGTACAAAAGAACTTGAATGTATACCTCTTGAAGAGGAATGATCCCTTGAATTCCCAAACCACTATTTCACACTCTTAAGAGCCTCAAGAGCTAAAATGCAAGCTCAAATCACCTCAGCAAGGAACTCTCTAGGTTTTGTTTAGAATGTTTAGGAAAAGGTTATGGAAGTTGCGAGAGAGAGAGAGAGAGAGAGAGAGAGAGAGAGAGAGAAATTTTCCAAACTTTTGCTCTCCAAAATTTTCTAAGATCAAAATTTTTTCTAACCTCTCTAACAAAAGAAAAGGTCATCTATATATAGAAATATATGAGAGACCCTCAAAAATATCCCTACAAACACAGTTGGAATGATGCATGTATCTATGGGGACAACTGATAGAAAATATCTGATTTTTTGCACTAGTGGCCGGTATGCCACACTAGTGGGTCCGCAGGTCCCTGGATGCTCAGGCTTTAAAAACCACTATTTTGGTCCAAAACAAGGCACAAGGTTTGTAGGTTCAAAATTGAGGTTTCTTGTTGAGGAAGTCAAGCATTTGACAAGCGTACACATTTATTATTGAGTGATCAATAAGTGGCTCCCAAATCTTAAGGGACGTCAAAAATGGAGTGTCTACAGTTGCTCCTCTTTGGCAGAATTCAAAATCATGACATGACATGAGTGAATGTCAAAGCCCGAAGACGACCTATTTTGAAAAGGCCGTAAGACTTGGGCAAATAATCAAAACATAAATAAAATTGGTTGAGCTCGCAAGTTGCCTACGTATCCTTTTGTAGGGAATCAAACCAGCTTAGTTCTGGGGCAAGATGCAAATGATATGCACAAAAAATATACCTTGAAAGCTGGACTCACACACTTCGCAAAACCGACTATTTTGAAAATTCATGATTATGCAAGATGGTACAATAAGCAATAACAAATGCAATAAGCAATAACAAGATGTCCAACCACGTTTCACGCGGGAAGAACTAAAAACGTGCACTCTAAGCACGCCGAAATTGTGAAAAGAGGGGAGAAAAACTGCTCAGGGTCACGTTTCACACATCCTGAGATACTCTAATCACCCTGAAATCGTGAAAATGGGAGAAAAACCACTGTGGGTCACGTGAAACGTGACCTGAGATACTCTAATCACGCTGAAATCGTGAGAAGGGGAGAAAAACTACTTAGGGTCGCATTTCACGCGTCCTGAGATAAAATTGCTCGGGGTCGTATTTCACGCGTCTTGAGATACTCTAATCACACTAAAATCATGAGAAAAGGAGAAAAACTGCTCAGGGTCACATTTCATGCGTCCTGAGATACGCTAATCACGCTAAAATCGTAAGAAGATGAGAAAAACCGCTCAGGGTCGCGTTTCACGTGTCCTGAGATACTCTAATTACGTTGAAATCATGAGAAGAGGAGAAAAACCGCTCAGGATCACATTTCACGCATCTTGAGATAGATGCAAAAAGTATGAGATTGTATGATAAATACACAATGTAGTGAAAGTATGCGATAGATGCATGAGGTGAACAAGTGCGATAAATGCACAAAGTGAACAGGATTGAAAATCAATACAGTGACAATGCATGTTTCATGCAATGTTTCATGCAAGATTATAGACAACCAACATATGATGTTAATTGAAAGCATGTTATGTGCAAGAAACAAGAGCACGTTCTATGCATGATTGTGCTATCTAAGAATCAAAAGCATGTTCTATGCAAAATTGAAGGCATGTGCTATGAACGATGTAGGGCACTCGTACAACATAAGTGTATATGAAAACGCACGTTCTATGCAACAGAAGAGAACAAATATGTAACTTGACAAAATGAACAAAAGCGATGTTCGGCAACAACCTCCAACTTACCCCTTGGAGACTTTGCAACATGCTCAAAAAGGATACACCTCATTCATATTGGCACGTGGGCCACGTTCACGCACCGGAACACAACGGGTATTGGGAACGGCATAATCGGAACACAGTTTTGAGCTCCTCGAAAATTAATCTGGACCCAGAAGAGAAGCTTTCATACACTGTTAGGACAAAAAAGGAACAAACCAGCACTAGGCCACAAATGAGGCTTGTCGGCCATTAATAGTGGGCGGCCGGCCACTAATGTAAAATCGGGGCAGATTCGTCATTTTGCTTTGGATATTCATTAAATACACATCCAAACCTCATTTCCTCACACACCCAAGTTCAAAATCATCCTCTATCTCTCTCTAGGTGCTTCCTCTTTCTAGATTTGTGCTTTGTACGCGTTTCCAACACCCCATGCAAACTTTATTCGTAAACCCTCTTTGATCCTCTACACTTTGAACCGATCAGATTTTGTTTTCATTGATTTTTTCAAGTTTTCAACACTTTAGGTTTGTTTCCCTCGAGTTTCTCATGGGTTTTGTGAACTTTCCCAGGTTTTGATTTTTCTTCCATTTTCTCTCCTCTAGGGTTGACTTTTTCTAAGTTTTCTCTATTTTTCTTCATTTTCTTCACTTTTGTCACCAGTCTTCACCCACTCTTCAGATGGCAGATGACATTTCTCATGCTGATGCCCTTCCTGAGGTTCCACCTGCACTTTCACTACTTGTTGAGGCCGAGGAGCCGGCGGTCGTTGAGGCTGGCGAGGCAGCAAAGGGCGTTGCGGCCGACTTCAAGGCAAAGTTCGCTCCAGGGCTCGAGCTTGAGCCACTACCATTGAGGATGTGGCTCTTTGATCCAGTCACTTATCACCCTCGCACACATATGCTGGCACCTGGAGGCATGATACGTTTTGACGATTTTGCTGGTGGCATGCCAGAGGACATTTTGCTGAGAGAGCCGTACTCTCACCTTTCCTACGTCGTTTCTGAGGTACAAACTTTATTTTCATACTTTCTTGCCTTTCATTTGACTATATTTCTTACACTGCCTTTCATTTGACTACTCTTTCATCACTGTCTTTCATTTGATTTAGTCTTTCTTTGCCACAGGGGGACTCCCATTCTTGCAGGGGTTATAGGGCAATTACGGTCAAAGATTGGTATCATGAGTTGTCACCCGAGGTCCGCGACCTTGTTGTTGAGGCCGGCTTTGGCTTATTTTGCACAGCACTCTCACGACATATGGTGAGCCGAGCTCTACTTAGAGCGTTGGTGGAGAGGTAATGGAACACCACCAACTCTTTCTACTTCTCTTCCGTTGGGGAGATGATGATGACTCTCTATGACTTCTCCATGATCACAGGCTTAGGAGTAGGGGGTGATCTGATCCCCTTTGACATGGATATGAGCGAGTGAGAAGCGGCTTAGATCTACCTGCTTGGAGTGCGCCCGCCTCTATATAGGTCAAGGATGGTGAGATACAGCTACTTCTCCAAGCAATTCCGCGGGAGTGAGCCTGAGACACAAGAGGAGGTAGAGCAGTATGTCCGAGGCTTCTTGATGTTCTTCCTTGGTACCACTTTGTTTGCAAAAAGGTGGAAAACTGTGGGTTTGTACTTACTGAGTGCCCTCATGACCTTGCCCCGAGTCCGGTTTTACGACTGGGGTGGAGCTGGCCTCGCCACACTCTACAGCTATATGAGTTCCATTTCCCGCATGAAGAGAGAGCGGGTCGGAGGCTATTAGAGAGCATGGAAGGTATGCACCACACATTTCTGCGTTTACACTTTTTGTTGGCACATTGTGCTTTCTACTTTGCACCTTCTATTTTATATCTGTTGACACATTGTGCTTTCAGCTTTGCACTTTTTGTTTTATATTTATTGACACATTGTGCTTCCTGCTTTGCACTTCCTGTTTTATATATGTTGACACTTTTTGGATAACACTGCTGACCTTTTCTTATAGTTATGGGTTTATGTTTATTTCCTAGCTCTGGCTCCAGAGCCAGTGGATGAGATCTCTCCCGTCGTGCCTTACTTGCGGCGGTATGATAGCCGGAGCCGTGATGATGTGACATTCGTCTTCTACCACCGATACTTCGATACGGTGGTTGCCCATGAGGTAATCCAAAACTCACAATCTGCATATTGTCTGTTTGCAGATTATGTGGCAGCCCTGGGTGACGATGCCAACCAGAGTGAGGGACTAGTATACCGAGGCTTGGGCCACGTCTTGATTCCAGATTTTGTTGGAGGGCCCACTCTGTCGGGCCTGGTTCTTAGGTGAGTGTTTCATACGACAGACACTAGGCTCACCCGTTCTAGTCGTTTTTATGCCATCCCCAGCATCTATGAGGACAGCCGATAGCCTCACAGTTGGGGCTATATATCAGTTTGTGGTAGGGCTAGATGTCGACTATTTCAGAGTGGAAGGCGATTATGTGACTGTGATAACCCTGTCCTGTGTTATGTTAATTGATCTTAAATTATGGTTGAGATTATATGCCTGATATGATTTTGAGTGGTAATTATATGACTATATGTGATTTTGGCCTTATATCTGTTCACCGTAGGAAGATCTGTTTAACTTACTGTTATAAACTGAAAGTTGAAGGCCTTATCGGCCACAGAAACTGAAATTGACTATGTCATTGTGATTAGCGTAATTTTTAGAGCCTACGATGGAATTTAATTGAAAACTGATTCGAAGCGAATCGATTAGTTTAAATTGAGTCAATTAGGCACCATTAATTAGCTTTAATTAAGTGTGATTAGAGAAGGCCTATATAAATGAGCTAAGTATGCTTAAACTCATATTGCTTTAAGCTCAAATCAGATTTTACTCGCTAGAAAGAGAGAGAGAGAGAGAGAGAGAGAGAGAGAGAGAGAGAGGGCCGGTTTAGAGACAGAGAGAGGCCATCCTTGTAGATTTTTGCAAGGGGAATCAAGATTGGAAAGGCTAGGCTCAAGAACTAAATAGAAATTGGAAGATTGGAGCCTCTAGGTGAGTAATTAGATATGAATTCATGAGTTTAAGTTAAATTTGGTGAATTTGAAGTCATTATAAACATGCATGTAAAAGATTGTCATGAATTTGTGTATTTGAGCATGAAACATGTGATCCATGTTGAATTTTGATGAAGATTCATGCCTTTAATTATCATTTACATCATTTAAGTTTAGAATGGAAGTTATATTCCACATGCATGCACAATTCATAGAGGTATGAGTTTTGGGTCCATGAATTTGATGTATTGGGAATAAGTTTGGTATAATTGGGTATGCATGTAATTGATTCGTGGGAATTGAGCTTCATAATATTTCACCCCCATACAATTGGCGCCGTCTGTGAGAAAACTTTGACAGACAAACCTTGCCCTCCAAGCTTTTTCAACTGTTTCCATGGCAAACAATAACGAGATACCGTTGTCCGTTGTCGATGGTATCACACCAGAGTCTGTCCGACGAAGGGATAGCCCTCCTACTATTCTGACCATGGCAGACCTGGAAACCTCTTCTAGAGATGCGCGAGACAAAACGCGCAAGGAGCACTGAACACTCTAAGAGTCCAGAGGGTCGCCGACGACAAAGAGAGTCACATGCTCAGCGCTTGGAGCACAAACTCAGAGACCAGGATGCCCTCATTCGGAATATGGCGGCTGAGATGGAGACGCTGAACCGCTAGATCAATGGGAAGGGTGTTGCTGGAGTAGGCAACCACAGTGAGCGCACCCTACCTCATCGCTCTAACAATCCTCACCAAGATGGGACACCCTCTCTCTCTATCACCAGAAGCTATGGAATTAGAGACTCTGATCCACTAGTAGAGGGATCTTACACTCGCGACAACAGTTACTGTCCCTCACGTCCATCGAGGATGTCGAGATACTCTTACTCCGCCCATTCGGGGGACCTGAGGGATGTTGGAGGAATGAGCTCGCCGTAGAGAAACCCAGAGATTGTTAGCGTTGCAAAGGCTGAGTCCCCAAATCTGTTGCAATGAGGAACTAGTGATGCCAGAGCCTAGAATGATGGCCCCAGCACCAATGGACAGAGAGCTAGCAAGACTTACCGCCACCCCACTGTCCCCAGAGATCGAGAGCACACCACTCCCTACCGGATTCCACTAACCAAGTTCACACTGTACGACGGTAAGATGAATCCGTATATGCATATGAGTCATTACCGGCAAGTAGTGGCTGGCCACTGGCACAATGACGCCTTAATGTGTCTCATATTCCTAGCAAGTTTAGGAGAACTGGGCCTGAAGTGGTTCAAAAGAATTTCAGAGGGGAGCATTGAGGGGTGGCAACATGTAGCAGAGGCCTTCGTCACCAAATTCAAAACCAACACTCGAACGCCGAAGAAGGTCGACTATCTCCTGAGTGTCAAGATGGAATCTGGAGGTTCTTTAAAGGCATACAATGCTAAGTATTGGAAAACCTACAATGAGATCGTCGATTGCCCCACCAATCTGGAGATCGCCCAATACAAGCGGGGTCTCCCAGTCGGACATAGCCTACGAGACTCGCTCACGATGTACCAGCCCATAACCATGGAATCCTTGATGCAGCGGATCAACGAACATATCCGAGTAGAGGATGATGCCGCCGCCGCCGCCGCCACCGCAACCAAGAAGGCCAATCTGGTTGCGGTGGACAGAAGAATGGCTGGGAAGGTTCACTCAATGGGGCAGGAGGACAACTGCCCTAATGACTGAGCTAAAGACCAACATCGCGGTTCAAACCGCAATGATAAAAACAAAAGTCGCAGAAATGACTGAGCTAACGCTCCTCGCAGTGAAGAGGAAGATGCCAAGAAGAAGTTGAAGGCATGAACTGACATCACCACTGTCTTTAAGATCCCAATTTACCACATCCTAAGTGAAATTCGAGGTGAACCCTACGTTCGTTGGCCGGCCAAATTGAGAGACATACAGAGGGGCTTCAACTCGAGGTATAGTTGCACCTTCCATTAAGAAAGAGGGCACCGAACAGAGGACTGTGTGCCACTCAAATAACATTTGGAGGAACTAATGGCGACTGGGCATCTAGACTAGTACATAGACGGGGGCATGAGAGCCACTTCCCAAGGACAGGCTAAGCCAAATGGCCTTGCTGTCCTAGATGTAACGCCCCAAGGCGTAATCATTGTCATTCACGGCATCATCGAACCAACACAGGTTTGCGAGCTGAGGGGGATGATCAAAAAAGTTGAGCACATGAGAGAAGTGCTCTCCGTTCAGCCCGCCATGAAAAAAGAAAAGACCGAGGTAAAAGACGTCGTGACTTTTTCAAGCAAGGACTTGGAGGGAATTCAAATACCTTATAATGATGCCTTAGTGGTGACCCTTCGCGTCAAAGACTTCGAAATCAAAAGAATTCTGATTGACCAGGGGAGTTCGGCTGAGATCATGTACTATGACGCGTTTAAACAGATGAAGTTGAAGGACAAAGACTTGGCTCCAGCAACGTCTCATTTGGTTGGCTTCAACTCTCAACCAAAATGGCCGATCAGAAAGATCATATTGCCGGTCAAAGCTGGGTCGATCATGAAGCAAGTGGAATTTTGGGTGCTTAAGGTCCCATCAACCTACAGCTTAATCCTGCAAAAGGGCTGGTTGCACGCCATGCAGGCAGTAGCGCCGACTTATCACCAGGTCTTACATTTTCCAGCGCTAGCCGAACAAGTAGAAGAGGTTTGGGGGGGACCAAGTAATGGCAAAACAGTGCTTTGTCACAGTAAATGGCAATCCACGCTGCCAAAGGCTTCGTTCAAATAATAGAAGAACCAGAAGGGAAGGGAGTCCTGGAAGACGTGGGAAGAAAGGCCGAGGAGAAATCGGTTGAAGATTTAGTAGAAGTGCGCGTTGATGAGAATGATTCAATTAAGTTCTTTCTTTTGGGATCATCTTTGTCCAACGTTGAGTGGCTCGATTATGTCAACTTTTTGGTTTCCAACATGGAGGCCTTTGCATAGACGCCTTACGATATGCCTGGCGTTGACCCTAGCTTCATTTGTCACCAGTTGAATGTCTTTCCGAATGCACAACCAGTCATCCAGAGGACGCAGCGCTCGGCCTTGCACCATGCCGAGATAGTGGTGGAGGATGTCAAGAACTTGCTAGAAGCGGGGGCAATAGAAGAAGTGCAGTACCCCAGATGGATCTCTAATACGGTGGTAGTTCCGAAGAAGAATGGTAAATGGAGGGTGTGCATCGATTATAAGACAGTCAACCGTGCATGCCCAAAGGACAGCTTCCCCCTCCCTAGAATCGACTAGCTGGTGGATCTAACCGCTGGCCATCAGTGGTTTAGCTTCATAGATGCGTATCACGGCTACCACCAGATTGCTATGTACAAACTTGACCGAGAGATCATTTCGTTCACCACTTCAAGAGCCTTGTACTGCTACAAGGTCATGCCGTTCGGTCTAAAAAATGTCGGGGCAACTTTTCAAATAATGGTAACCAAAATGTTCGCCCCTTTTCTTGGCCACACTATGGAGGCTTACATCGATGATATGGTGGTGAAGAGCAAAGACAAGTCTCAACACCTTGCCGACCTAGCAGAAATGTTTGCCATACTCAAACATCACAAGTTGCGTCTGAATGCCTCCAAATGTGCATTCGGAGTTGGAATCGGAAAATTTCTAGGTTTTTTGGTCACGAACCGAGGAATCGAACCCGACCCTTCTCAGATCAAGGCAATACAAGAACTGGAGCAGCAAAACTCCACAAAAGATGTGCAACATCTCGCCGGAATGGCAGCAGCACTGAATTGATTTATCAGCCGGTCTTTAGATCGTTGCAGGCCCTTCTTCAAAACTTTGAAGGCCAAGTTCTGTTAGGATGACGAGTGCAATCGTGCATTGGCGGATCTAAAAGTATACCTTTCCTCAGCCCCAATCCTGGTTACGCCAAAACCAGGTGAAGAACTGCATCTCTACTTGGCAGTTTCTCAACACGCGGTGAGCGCCGTCCTCGTTCGCGCTGAGGGGATCCAGCACCTCTCCATCTTCTACATTAGCAAGACACTACTCCCAGCTGAATCAAGATATCTGCCGTTAGAAAAATTGGCTCTAGCTCTCATGATGGCTTCCAGAAAGCTGGCGTACTATTTTCATGCCCACACGATAGTCATGCTAACCGAATTTTCGCTCAAGGTGCTTTTTGAGAAGGCAGATTTTACCGGTAGAATTTTAAAGTGGGCCGTGGAATTGGGGCAATACGATATCAAGTTCCAGCCGTGCACTGCTATCAAAGCTCAAGCTCTTGCCAACTTCGTGGCAGAATTTGCCCAGTTAGTAGATTTACATGTGAGTTATGGGCCATAACATGCAAGTTACATCAATTTGAATGCAAGTTTGAAGCTTAAGCAGCTTGTTGGGGATTCCAGAATTCGTCGAGTTTGCTCGAGCGGGGCATTCACAGCTCGAGCGTGAAATGTTAGCTCCCAGAAGTTTTACAGACATTGATGTTCGCTCGAGTAGGAAGAGTCATGCTCGAGCGCCCAGTCACATGTTTTGACTCTCAGCTCGAGCGTCCGAAGTCACGCTCGAGCGCTAAAATGAGGCAACTTGTACTTTTGCAGACCAAAGGGGTCTGCCTGAGTGGAAGACCCATGCTCGAGCGAAGAGCCCTGTTTCAGAAATTTTAAAAAGTTGTTTTGAGTTTCATTTTATGCTCTTTTCCATTTCTAAGCACTCTTAGGCATGCATTGAGCTTTGTATATGACCTAAAAGGATAAGAAAGAGGCCTAAGAGAAAGAAATAAATTAAAAACGGATTGAATCGTTTGTGACCCAATATGTGTTATGTAATGTGTAGGGTCGAGCACAAGGGCGAATCCACCAGCAGAACACTGTAAGTAATATCTTAGTAAAGATATTTTCAAGTATGTTATTTATCCAATTGCTTACTCTTATTTGAGTTTCATAAGTTTGTTAATTTGAATTATGGACAAATATTCGTTACGCTATATGATTGGATAAGGCCGTTGGATTACAATTATGATTATGATGTGATTATGATCTCAGGTACGAAATGCGCATTTCATAAATGATTGGCCAAAGGCCGTTTGACATGAATGATTGGGCCAAAGGCCATTTGACATGAATAATTAAGCCAAAGGCCGTTTGATAAGAATGATTGGGTGAAAGGTCGTTTGATATTGTAGCTCGACTTTTTTGTGCCCCCTCTCGGAGAGCTCGAATTGGTCCTACAGTTTGGACTCCTGTCACGATTATATATCTAATCTCACAAAGTACAATGTGAAACTGATAAACACCAAAGAGTCCAAATCCAGCAAATCGTTTTGAAAAATTGATTTTAAATCAAAAAGTGCCAAATATGGACTGCTTTGCCAGCTACAGAGTCACCACCTAAATATTTTATTTTGGAAAAATTTAGGAAACCCTGACTCGTGCCAAAGGCCAGGTGTCCGTCATCGCCAAAGTTGCCTCAGCTCAGGAACTTGGGTACGAGGGGGGAAGGTCCTGAAATGAGCACCCCCACTCGCCCAATCAAAGGATCGTCCCCTACTAAGCATGATATGTAGTTTTATAAATCTCATGTGTTCTTATTCGGTTTATTAGCTAACTTTACTATGTGGCGCACACACAAGTATAGACTAAAATCGGAAGAATTGGAACAAAATAACTCATGTTTGTTTTTGAAAACAGTTTGAAGGTGCCACTCGCAAGTGGGCTTAAAAACATGATTTGCCACTTCGCAAAATGGGCTTAAAACACACAATCGTTGAATAGTTCCAATTCAAGCAGCAAGCCTTCATCCACAGGCATTCATGCAGTTTAAGCAAGTAAACACATAGCCTCATGGCAAGCATGCTAATCATGGAAGCACTCACACTCATGCAAGTATGCTAAAGCGTAAAACTTACAATGTACTCTGAGCCAAAATAAAAGCTAGTTAGAAATATGCATGATCCTAACTATACAAGATGTCTAAAGCAACACATGCAAAATGAAACTAAATAGGCTCGGCTATCTAAGATGGCATATGATACAATTTGATAACATGTTGTGAAACACGTATTCAAATAAGTATTGAAATACAATGTAGTTTGAATGATGCGCCGAGCTTGGTGCATGTAAGACAAATGAATGATGCACGCATGCGAGCATAAGGTATGCTAATTGAAAATGACGCTAAACTAACCATCAAAAGCGATTAAGTAAAAGGGAGAAATACGTGGGGTTGGAAGATATGCACACACACACACGCACCCTTATTACAATAATACGCCCTCGCGAAGGAGGGTCCAAATGAATAAGCTAAGCTATGCTAAGCTAAGCTAATTATTACAAACCAACTACTTAACTATTCTAACTAATGAATACAAAATGAATCTAATTAACTATTCTAGCTAATTATTACAACACAATTGAAATTGAACAATTAGTTACACAGACTAATTAAAATATTACAACACTTGAATCAAATAATTAGCTACAACTAACTATTAAAACGATAAAGTCGCCTAGCGGGCGAGGGAAATATGCATGCTCGGTTGGCGTCCGCTCGGAAATCCATTGATTTCCCGTCAATTACCTCTGTTTGCACTCGCCTTGGTTTCTGAACATTGAACCAACCTTCACCACTGTTTCTCCTCCAAAACAGGATCATTTCTACACAAAAATGGACTAGTGGCCGGTCGGCCACAAAAAGTGGCTGCCGGCCACCTTAACTGGCCGGTCGGCTAGTATAAGTGGTCGGTCAGCTACTACAAGTGACCGGTCGGCCACCTACTTCTCCAGACTTCTGGTTTTGCTGCAGCAGAGAACAATAGAGGCACAGTAATGTATTTCCCAAGGAATGTGTGTACTGCCACTCTCTTTATCATTTCTCAAGCTCAAAGGAGTGTGGCACTTGGCTCTCAAGCCACCAATCAAGCATTTTCATGCATGATGGCCAAAGACCAGGTTTGTAGAAAGTCAATGAATGCACAAATAGACTTAAATGGCCGCCACCCTATCATGCATGATCAAGGGTGACGACGACCAAGAAATGTGACGCGCTTCATCACTTTGAGTATGAAACGTACCACATTCCTAGTGTTTGGATTAACGTCTGATCCAAACACATGCAATGCAACATAAATGCTTATCTTGTTCATGTTTTACTTGGCTCATTTTTTTTACACATTTTACATTACCAATTAATTCTTTAACCGATTAAGTCCAATGTGAAAGTCCTCTAATGCGAGAGGGGTCAACCGGAGGATGATTTAAGACATAAGAGAGATCATGCCTTTGACTAGTAGAAACCCTCAAAAGAAGGTTAAAGCCATTGAGCACAAACTCTATCTCAAGCTTAAACACAATCATAAGGTTAACCAACCCTCAAAACAAATAGAAAAATGAAGAAATAAGGGAGGTTGTAGACCTTTAGTGTTGAAATGGCATGCTCAAGACACTAAATCATGCAAGCAACACATGCAAGACATGTTCAAAGCCAAAAGAATTAAAGCTAGTGAAGAGTACTACACTAGAGGCATGCAATATCAAGCTCAAATGACCAAACCAGCTCTAGATAGAGCTTAAGCATGCCAAAACAGTGGCTAAATTATGCTAGAATTAAAGCATAAAAAGCAAGAAAGACATGCTCATTTGTTAGCTCGCAAACAAGGCTCAAAACATAACTCTCAAAAGCAATGAAAGAGTGAAATATATGCACACATGACAGAGGTTATGGTGCTGAAATTACATGCAAATGAGGGTATGACATGCAAATAACTCAAACACTTCATGCTGAAGGCCTCAAAGCAATGGACTAGTGAAGACCATTACACTATAGCCATACAAACCAAGCCTCAAAGGACTTAACCAACCCACAACAGAGTTAAAGTGGGCCAAAATAGTAGCTAAAACATGTTGGAATCAAACTAACACAAGCTAGAATAATAGGCCAAATCATCAAATATGTTAGGCTAGTAAGCATGATTGCACTACAAGTACAAAAAGCAAACAAGAAGTGTTCCAACCAACCAAAAACAAAGTTGAAGCATGTCAAAACAAAGCCAAAAGCATGCTTGAACTAAGCTACAAAAGGGTAGAAAACCATACTCACATCTTAGGCCATCCACACATGCAAACAAGATACAATGAGGAGAGGCCACCCCCTTCTATTTTGGACCTCAAAACCAACTTTTTACCACTGATATTCCCTTCGAATTCAGTGGTTAAAAGGCTAAGAAAAGGGTATTTCAAAAGCTTTGAAAGATGGCTCAAAAAGCTTTACAAGCCAAAGAACAAAGGAAGGAAACCACCCCCTAACCAAACAAGACTCAAACCAACATTTTAAACCCTTAAAAATAGAGTTTTTTAGAGGTTAAAACCAGCCTCAAAATAGCATGCAAAGGTGGCCAAATAAGTGACTAAAGCAAAGCTTAAAAGGGACAAATCCTTACCCTTGAAGCACAGCACTAAAACAACAACTTTCTGAGCCAAAACTAGCTTTTAGAGCTCAAATAAGACCTCCAAGAACCTCAACTACAAGGTAGTCTAATTTGGCTAAGAGTGCTAGTGTAAAAATCTAAAGAAAACTCACTTTCAACCACTAAATAGGAAGAGGGAGAGAGAGGATTCTAGAAAGAGGGGGGAAAATTTGCTCACAAATTTTGTAACCTTCAAAATGGGGGAGAGACCTCCCCTTATATAGGAAAATAAGCCAAAAGCTTGTTTCCATTCCTCCATACACATGTATGGAGCATGCATTCAGTGGTCAACAGCTGGCACATAAAATATCTGAAAAATGAGAAAAATGGCCGCCGGCCATCAATGTGGCCGACCGGCCATCAGTATAGCTGACTGGCCACCCGTGATGGCCGATAGGCACAAGCCTTGGCTGATGGCTTGTAGGGCTGGCCGATAGGTCACCCTCTTCCCCAGAATGAAAGCTACAAGCTCTTGGTCCACAACCAAGCACAAAACAGACAAGTTTCAGAAGCTCAAAGGCAAGGCACTTCGCCAAGAACTCCGGGTGTTCAAAACGAAAACAAACATGGATGATCATCGAGTGCTCAAATGATGACGTCTAAGTCTTAAGGACAGTCAAAAATAGGGTGTCTACTGTTGCCTTTCTTTGACAGAACTCAAAAGTCATGAAATGACGAGAGTGAATGTCAAAGCCCAGAGACGACCCATTTTTGACAAGGCCGAAGACTTAGACAAACAAGCAATCAAAACAAAGAACGGTTGCACCCACATGTGGCCTACGTATCCCTTTGCAAGGAATCAAACCAACGTAGTTCTGGGGCAAGATAGAAATGACATGCATGATGCAGAACATAACTTATGATCATGCAATGAGAGCTGTAATGAAACATCTAGATGCAAGTGTAATGCAAAGAAATGCTACAGCAAACTCGTACATAAGCAAGTAAACACAAACCAAACCACATTTCATGCAGAAAAGATGTAAGAAAATTATGCAATCTTAACTGCGCCTCACGCAAAAAAGGTAAAGAACAACAACCGTCGGGCGCACTCAAGGCGGCAAACAAGATTCCAACGCATGGCACACGCGAGGAACGAGAAGCAATGATAACAAATGAAACACATCCAATTGTTATGCAACCAAAACAAAGAGCGCTATAAGCATCGGAATCCGTCCAGATGCAATTAACCAAAGCGTCCTAACACGTCACAAGCGAGAGGGAAAAGAGAGCAGTGTAAACACCGAAAAGTGGTATAAACATCGGGCATACGGCCCAGTGTTTCTAACCAAAACAAGGTATAAGCGTCGGGCACACAGTCCAAACGTTTCTAACCGAAGTAAGGTATAAGCGTCGGGCACACAGTCCAAACGCTTCTAACCAAAGCGAGGTATAAACGTCGGGCACACAGTCCTAACGCTTCTAACCGAAGCGAGGTATAAGCTTCGGGCACAGAGTCCAAACGCTTCTAACCAAAGCGAGGTATAAGCGTCAGGTACACAGTCCAAACGCTTCTAACCGAAGCGAGGTATAAGCGTCGGGCACACAGTCCAAACGTTTTCTAACCGAAGCGAGGTATAAGCGTAGGGCACACAGTCCAAACGCTTCTAACCGAAGTGAGGTATAAGCGTCGGGCACACAGTCTAAATGTTTTCTAACCGAAGTGAGGTATAAGCGTCGGGCACACAATCCAAACGCTTTTAACCAAAGCGAGGTATAAGCGTCGGGCACACAGCCCAAACACTTCTAACCGAAGCGAGGTATAAGCGTCGGGCACACAGTCCATACGCTTCTAACCAACAAGGTGTGGTGTAAGCACCGAGCGTACCCGAGTGCTTCTAACCAGAACAAGGAGTTCAAAGGACAGAAATGATCTTACCCGGAATTCCTCTAAATGAACCGTATATATAATATCGTTTGGTTCCACCAACTTTGAATGAATCGTATGTACAATATCGTGCCTGCATAAGAAGGAAACTTAGCAGGTACAATACAATACAAGTGCGTATTCTATGCAAGATCAACAACATGCACTATGCTAAATACTAAATGCATGTTCCATGAGAATGCGAAAAGTGCATGTTCTATGCAAGTGTGAGAAGTGCATATCTTATGCAAACGTGGCGAATGCATGCTCCATATAACATCAAGATGTATGATACAATGCTTAAAGAGACATGCTTCATGCACATCATGCAAGGAGCAGAACAGAAGCATATTCTATGTAGCAGAACATGGAGTATGTACCATGCAACATTGAATGCATGTTTAATGCAACAGGCACGGACAATTTCTATGTGAATGGAAGGGCATGTAAAATACAATACGATGCAATAAGCAAACATGAGAACATGTGTAGTGCAATGCAATCGTAGCATACATATTCTATGTACAATAACAATGTATAGTCGATGCCATATCAATGACATGTTCGATGCAATAACAACAATATACTCGACGAAGAAATGCACGTCTTGACAAGACCGATTCAGTTGTAACCTCTGATTTACCTCTCGGAGGGATTCAATCAATTTAAAAGGATACATCCTCGTATGTACTGAGCACCACATGCTGAAAACACAATTCGAAGCTTCCGCAGAGGCTACTTGAGCTTGAAAGCGCACTTTCCTTGCACTTCTTCGAGGGAAGAAAGCATAAACCAATAGAAAAACATCAAAGGAGAGTACTAGAGATCCATCGGCCACCTTGGGGAACCACCGGCCATCCATTGGCCACAAATGTGGCCGATCGGCCAACACTGGTGGCCGGTCGGCCACTGATGACAGATTCGGGGCAAATTTGAGATTTCACTTTGAGTCTTTAAATATAGGGTTCTAAACCCTATTTCTTCACTTCCTCAAGTCCAAAAACCTTCCCCCTTGTGCTCTAGACCACTTTTGTCCCCTCAATCTGAGCTTCAAACGCATTTTCGGACATCCCACAATCATCCGATTCGTGAAACCCTTGTAGTTTTCAACATTTTGAACCAATTGAAAAGTGATTTCGGTGCCTCCTTCTTGATTTCCATCTCTTGGGGTTTCTTTCCCCCAAGTTACCCTTGATTTCCCTACCCTCTTCTGAGCCTTGACATTTTTTTCTATTTTTCACCCCCTTGGAGTTGACTTTTTGTTGACTTTTGGCATTCCCGCCCATTTTCATATTTGGGGCCATTCTTTCATCTTTTCTTGAGATGGAAGACGACATCCCATACGACGGAGCTCCTCCAGGGATGGAGATGGATCCCGAGTTTGAGTCGTTATCGCTTAGCACCCGATCATTCGACCCGGCGACGTACCAGCCCGAGGTACACGTGTTACCTTCTGATAGCATCCGCCAGTTCAGAGGGTTTGTGCAAGGTGCACCAGAGGACCTCCTGCTACACAAGCCGGAGTCACACCTATCCCATGGCGCCTCTACGGTATACACTTTCTCTTTACTTTTCACAATGTACTTTGCATTTCTTGTATAGTTCTCACCGCTTTACACATGTTTATGCCAAACACATCTCGCACTATATTTCTTACACCGCCTTACATTTGCTTGTTCTGAACAGACCCTTGCACTGTATTTCTGACACTGCCTTGCATCTGCTTGTCCTGAACAAACCCTTGCATTGTATTTCTGACACTACCTTGCATCTGCTTGTCCTAAATAGACCCTTGCACTGTATTTCTGACACTGCCTTGTATCTGCTTGTCCTAAACAGGGAGATTTACATGCCTTCCAAGGCTATGGGACCATCGCCACGAGGGATTGGTACATGGAGCTACCCAACGTAGTACGCCACATCATTGAAGAGGCTAGATTTGGCGCATTTAGCATGGGGCTCTCATGTCTCATTGCGAACAGGCCTTTACTAGGCGCTTTAGTAGAGAGGTGGTGGGATACCACCAATTCCTTCCATTTCTCTACAGTAGGGGACATGACGATGACTCCCTTTGACTTCTCTATGCTTACTGGCATAAGAGTAGGGGGTCATCCGATTCCTTATGACACCGACATGGGTGAGTGGGAGGCCGCTCAAGTCTACTTGTTGGGGATTCTCCCACCCCTCTCCCAACCAGGGATGGTACAATATTCGTGGTTTGCTAATTACTTCAGGGGGATGACGCCGACGACCCGCGAGGAGACCGAGTACTACGCCCGGGGCTTTCTCATGTTTCTGTTTGGCACTACTTTGTTCGTTGACAGGGCAAACACCGTCGGGCTCTACCTCTTGAGTGCAATAATGGACCTGTCTCGCGTCCAACTATATGACTGGGGCGGCGCAGGCTGGGTCACACTAGATGGATACATGAGCTCCTCTTCTCGTCGGAGTGGGCACCTACTAAGAGGCTACTGGAGAGCCTGGGAGGTGCACTCTACCCTTCTGCTTTACATTTCTGCTTTACATTATTTGTACACCGCACACATCGCACAATACACACTGCACCGCATACCATCCGTTCTTCGCTTTACATCATCTGTATACCGCACACACTGTACAATACACATCGCACTGCACACCATCTATTCTTTGCTCTACATCATCTGTATACTGCACACACTGCACAATACACACCGCATCGCACACCATCTGTTCTTTACTTTACATCATCTGTATACCGCACACACTGCACAATACACACCGCACCGCACACCATCTATTCTCTGCTTTATCTGTACACTGCTTTACATCCGATAGATATACTCACTGTTACCCTTCCACCTTCTGCAGCTATGGGTGTATGCCTACTTCCCGAGGCTTGCCCCAGAGCTAGAGGAAGAGATACCTCCCATGGTGCCATACTCACACAGATACAACGAGAGATACCAACAGAGGCCTCGATAGTCATTCTCATTTTTCCGCCGATACTTCGATACTGTGGCCGCAGCAGAGGTATTTCAAACCTTACAATTATTTCAGCTTTACTTCACATTACATCTTCAATGGCATCTAACAATCTATACATTCACTAACTGCAGATTACCTAGCAGCCGTGGGCAGTGATACCTGACGAGGTCAGATATCTGTGACAGAGCCTTGGCTTACCTAAGCGGATAGTTCCGATGCTGCCTCCTACATACATGAGGATCACAGAGAGATATACCATGTAGGAGATGATCGACTTCACCAGAGGTTGGGACATCAACTTCTCCAGGCTTGATGGCGATTACACTGCTTTCATTCAGACATATCTCATGCCACCTCTAACCGGCGCTCGCAGGAGTGAGAGAGACAGAGCTCCAACCGCAGCAGAGAGAGCAGGAGGATCTAGGGTGACTCAGGCCCATGACAGGAGAGGCTCCTAGACGAAGGCGGAGAGTAGGGTGGCCAGAGCTGCCTACTACCATGACCTGCTGGGGACGTTCTGGAGAGACTTATCAGATTCCCATCGAGCCTGCACCAGCTCGTCATGAGCTTGTCGGAGTTCGAGGCCCGACCCCGGTATGTACTATACTTTACGTTTTGCACATTTAATTCATTTCAGCAATGCTTTATAGATTACTAATCATCTTAACACATTTACAGGCTTCCATAGAGTACACCGGGCAGGCTCTTAAGCTATCGGCTTCTCTGATGGGGATGGTTCAGCTACTGAACTGTCAAATTTTTACAGATTCCGATAAGTTTTCTCAGTTTGCCCTTCACACCATGAAAAACAACACTACACCTGATACTCTATTTCCATATACTGCTCATGGCATTCATACACTGCAATCGTTTACTACTCACAACACATCATCTTTTGAATCTGATATACTGCATCTGATACACTGCATTTGACATATATCACAACTAATGTATTCTGACAAACTGTCCTTTTCAGATTCCTTTCTAGATGCCAACCCTATCGAGCGCCCCAACAGGAGTTACAGCAGGACCTTCAGTGCCTCTTCCAGTAGTACGGAGAGAGAGACGAGGGACTCTGGTACACAGCCGAGGCAGGGCTAGGCGTACTCATACCAAGAGCAGTTCACAAGAGCCTATCCCGGAGGATGATGAGACTGACAAGGACGAGGAGCCAGCGAGTCCATAGTTAGAGTCGTCTCAGGGTGGTGATGATGCTGGAGATGGCTCCGGTTCAGACTCGGGCAGCAGCGCTGACGATGACAGCTCCAAGGCCATGCCTAGGAAGAGGGCAAAGAGGGCCTCTCGATCTTGAGGTGGTTGGTGGCGATTCAGATGTTTTCTCCCCCTTTTCTTTTTTGTTTAGTTTTCTTTTTGCTAGTAGTATTAGCACATTGTACAACCTCAGGCAGTTTTATTTTTCTTTAAAAACTTGTTCTCGCAAACCATGATTTGAATGAAAATGACCTTTTGTTTAAAAAGTGTTACATTTTGTATTCAAAGCATTCATCACATCACATCATTTTACGTAAAGAAAGGGAATTTGATGAAAATTGAGTATTGTATTAGCAACGACTTAGTCAGGTAATGAACCAACCAACACACAATAAACAGAGTAAAATAACTGAATGAATAAAACAACAGCTCGACAATCAAAACAAATACAACTCGATAAGCAAAAACAACAACTCGATAAATAAAACAACAACTCAATAAGCAAATCGACAGAATTCTCAAAGAGAGATAGAAGAAAGACACCGCGAGTGGAACCAAACACAGGTTCCCAGCATTTTCAACACATGGATGGCTCAGGGAGCACAAAAAGAGGCCACCGGCCATAAAAAAGAGGCTACCGGCCACCAGAAATGGCTATCAGTGACTAGTACTAGCCGATCGGCTACAAATATGGTCGGTCGGCCATCAACATTGGCTGATCAGCCATTAATGCAGAGAACTGTAGACACCCCATTTTTGACCGTCCTCAAGACCTGGACGTCACCGCTTGAACACTCGGTGATTATCCATGTTCGTGTTCGTTTGGAGTTCCCGGAGTTCTCGGCTACGCGCCTTGCCTCAGGACCTCCGAACTTGACCGTTTTGTGTCTGGCTTTGCACCAAACACTTGTGCTTTGCCTTGGAGGGGCAGAGAATGCCTTGTGAGGCATCCCCACACACCACCGGCAGTGGCTAAAGGCCACCGGCTGGTTGGTGTTGCCATCGGCACTATATTGTGCCGGTCGGTAGTCAACTTTGTCAAAATGACAATTTTGCCCTGCCAACTACTGTGCAGTTGCTTTTTCAGATATTTTGAGGCAGCTGTATGGCATTGGATTCTCCTCCATACACGTGTATGGAGGGATGCCTCTCTTGTTTTGCTTAGTGACTAAGCTTACAAGATTGCCTCCTCTATAAGAGGAGGCCTTGTCTCCCTTGCTTTAGGGTTAGAAAGATTGGAGAGGAGAAGGAAGAGCTCTGGTTTTTAGGGTTTGCTTTGGTGTATCTAACCTATATCTATACCTCTTCTTCTCTTGCCCTTGTGTGTGTTTGTGTCTCATTATTGCACACAAGCACATAGTATTTCACCTTTCCTTGGCTACTGAGGTCCCAAGAGGTTGTTCTTGCTGTTCTTGACTGGTTTGGAGCTCAAGGAAGCAACAAAGTCAACATTTGTGAAGAAGGTCAACAAGGGTGAGAAACTTGCTTTATATACCCCATTCTTGCACTCCATTTTGACCTATCTTTGAACTGTTTTTGTGCTTGGTGTTTAATACAAAAAAGTTCTATTTTTTAGTCCTCTTGATAGTTTATTAAGGGTGCTTTGTGCTTTGGGGAAGTTTGGCCCCTCTTAGGCCTTGAAAGGCCTCATTTTGTGCTATTTTGTTGAGCTCCGGGATTTTGGTGTTGGGGTCTCTTCATTTCAGTGGCAAAGATGATGCCTTGAAGTCCCAAGAAGGAGGGGGCCACCCCCTCTCCTTGTTGTCCTTGAAAAGGGCAAGTTTTGCCTCTTGAGGGAGCATTGTGCTTGAGTGTGTGTTGAGCATGTATGGACTATTATTCATGCTTAGGATATCATAATTTAACATTGCTATGTGTTGGTTTTGGTCCCTTATGCATGCTTAGCATAGTTGCCATGTAATGCCTTATATTGCCTTAACATACCTTAGGTTGTTAGCCCTAATTTGAGCATGCTTTAGGCTTAGACTTATGAATGTTTTGTGCTTATTTTGACATGTTTTAGCTCTGTCCATAGTCATTTGGGTTGATCTTGGCATGCATTATATAGCCCCTTTGCATTTTAGGCTTGCTAGCCTTTGAGCATGCATGTGTAGCATGTGTTGCTTACCTCATTTTGATGGTTTGGAACCATCTGGCATGTCATTTCAGTCCCTTTGGTGTGCTTGTATGCTTGCCTTAGTTGCCTCTTTAATGCTTTAAAAGCATGTATTGAATGCTCCATGTTTTGGTCATTGTGCATGCCTTTGGTTTCAAGCCTCTTAGATGCCATCTAAGTAGCCTTTTGGCTTTGTTTTAACATGCTAAAAACCTGTTTTTAGTTGTTTAATGCATACCATAATTGTCTTGCATAAGTATAGTTCAATGCCTCATTGACTTGCTTTAAGTCTCGGACCATTTGCATACTTTGTTTGGCCTAACTTGAGTTGGTTTAGCACCACACTTTGACATGATTTTAGAGCTCATGTTGCATGCTAATCATCCATGTTATCTCCTTTCAAGTGTGCTCGAGAGTGGTTCGTTTAATGCCTAAGTTGTGTGCCTTAACATGTGTACATGTGCATGTGTGTTTAGCTCTCATACTTAGCATTTTGGCTACTGATTTTAGGCCTAGTTAGAGTTGCCTAGATCATGTTTAAGTCCACCTTTTATTTGGTTTGCATGCTTGCCTTACATGTTTGCTTGTATGCTTACATAAGCGCCTTGCCTTGTCCATATTGCATGCTAGCCAACATGCTTAGGATTTCATTGCATTCACATGCATGCTAGGCCTCTTGAGATAAACATGATAGAGGTTCGGCACCCTTGTTTGTTTATATGGTTTGCATGCATTTGAAATTGAAAATGCACATTTGGTTCCTTGGACCATCATGCATGGGAATGCGTGATTGGTGGCCCGAGAATCGAGGCACATGCCCCTTTGAGTCACAAATATGATAAGGGGCATGATTAGTGCATATATTTTTGGAATTACATTGCCATGCAAGTTTTTGCCCTCTGCTGCTATGGGTTGCAGGTTCTGTAGACATTCAGTGCCGGCTGGCAATGTTTAGTGCCGACCGGCAGTCTATTTATGGCAATGTGAAATGCGCGAGTAGCACGTATTCAATTTGGAATTGAAAGTACGATGCAGTTTGCATGATGTACCGAGCCTGGTGCATGTCAACAAATGCATGGATGCACGCATGCATAGCATAAGGTATGCTAAAATAGACGTGCCCTAATCTACCATCATAAGTAGGTAAATAAAAGGGAGAAAGAAATGGGGGTTGGAAGACATGCACCCACTCACACACACTTATTACAATTTTGCCCTCGCTCGGAGGGACCGAAAGAATAATACAGTCCAAAGAATAAACGAATAAATTATTACAGAATTCTAATTATTAAAAATAAATCAAATAAATAAAAGAAATGGGGCCTCAGCCCTGCCTCGGGGTGCGCGAATGATGCATGCTCGTTGCGACTCGCTCGGAAAACCCACACCGCACCACTGCTGACTCTGTTTTTACTGCCCTGCTTCTCCAAAATTTTCCAAGGCCCCAGGAAACCTTCCTTGTTTTCTGCTGAGTGCCACCGGCTGGAAGAAATTACCACCGGCTGCTTGTGGTGGCCACCGGCTGCAAAATAGTCTGTCGGCCAGAAATAAAGTGCCGGTCGGCACTCTTTCCGGCCGGTTGGCACAAAATTCTGCGAAATCTGGGTTGACAAAGAACAAAGAAAGAAGCGGTGCATGGTATTGGATTTTGAGCATATTTATGCATGGCCAATGCTTCCTATCATGAATGGGACTCAAGGAAACATGGCTCTTGGTTCTAGGGCTAACAATTGTGCACCTTGGTGCATGATAGCCTAAGATACCAAGGTTGCATTTCAATGTAGAAATGCATGCAACACAACAATGATAAGTAAGTCCCTATCATTCCAAAGTCAAGGGCCTTAGTGACATGGGAATTGAGGTGTGTTTTGTCACTTGGAGTACAAACACCCCTCCTTTCCCACACTTGGTTTGACACCCCAAACCAAGTAATGAAATGCAATCCATGCCAACATTCATCAACAATGCAACATGACACAAAAGCGTAAGGCATGCCGAATGCTATGTAGCACATCATGAGAAGTATACCATACTAAGCATGTACAATGCAAAAGGGTGATACAAGCATGAACACCTAAGGCAATAGAATTGTCTTATGTCAAGACCATGTTGACTAAACATGCAACACACATATACTAGACATGCAATGGTAGACTAAGCTACAATGGGGGAGCCCTCAAACCTCCCTAAAACAGTGGCAAAGCATGCCCAAGAAGATGACCAAAACTCATGCGAGCATACAAGGCAATAGGCCCAAAACCAAGGGCACCAAAGAGAGTACCTTACTACCACTATCAAGGCCACTCATGGCATACATCTAACAACCAAAAATAGACTTTTGGTATGCAAAATGACGCCCAAATCCCCTCATATGACAGCCCCAAAATGCACCAAATATGCAAGCATACACAATGTCAATCCCTAGGCTTACAAGAGCACACCCTTAAAGTATGAAATGGGCTACATATGTAAACATACACACATGATTTATGGACTGAAATAGGGTCACAAATGATGCCAAATCATGAGGATGATCAATGTTGAACATGCTAGGAACCAAAATGCATGAGGCTTATAAGCCTAGGATACAAAGCAACCATGTCAAGCACATCAAACATGATGAAAACAGTGGCCCACAGCCCTTAAATGTGGCAAAATAATATTAGTATCTTCATGAAGTGGGGCTAATACATGCAAAGAACATGACCTAAATGCAAGGCATTCTTCCTAGCATAATAGAGCACTTCAAAGCAAGTATAAAATACATACTAAGGGCTACAAATCCGACCAAAAACAGAGGTTAAATATGCTCCAAAACACTCAAAAAAATTCTGAAATGAAGCTAAATACAAGTCTACATACATGCTACTCTTTAGGCCAAATACAAAGGCAAACAAAGGACAAGGGGGAGAGGGGTGTCCCTCCCCTATTTGAGACTTGGAAGTACCTTCCTCACCACTGTAAACTCACTAGTTTTCAGTGGTGAGAAGACCAAGAACACCAAGTAAGCAAAGCTTCAAGAAAAGGTTCCAAAATGGCCAAAACAAGGCCTAAAAGGGTGAGACCCTACCCAAACCACAAAACAATCTTGATGAATGTTCTTAAGCAAGGAAAAACAAGTCTTTTTTATGTTAAACACAAATCCAAAAACACAAGACAAGAGGGGTAGAAACTAGTTGCAAGAATGGGGAATCTAAAGTGATGTTCTTACCCTTGAAGATCCTTTGAAGAACAAAAGGTCCAGCCCTCTTTTAGTGATCAAAACCAGTCCAAGATCACACAAAACAAGCCTCCAAGCCTCCTAATCTCGGATTAAGGTGTAGTAGTGTGTGTAATGGTACAAAAGTAAGGTGAAATCACACTTTTTGGTCCAAAAACACACACACAAGAGGAGAGAGAGGGAGATATAGATATATATGTATGTATAAGCTCTGGTTTTGCCCTTCAATGTCTAACCTTGAGCCAAGAGGAGAAGCCTTGCTTATATAAGCAAGCAAAGCTTACAAGCTAAGCAAACTAAAGGCTCATCCCTCCATACACGTGTATGGAGGGGAGCAAAAGGTGATACAACTGTCTAAAAATATCTCATAAAGCAGCTGTACAGTGGTCGGCAGGGCAAAATGGTAATTTTGCCAAAAAGAGTGCCGATCGGCACAAAATAGTGCCGGTGGCAACACCAGCCAGCCGGTGGCCTCTAGCCACAGCCGGTGGTATGTGGGGATGCCTCAGAAGGCATTCCCTGCCCCTCAAAGGCAAAGCACAAGTGTTTGGTGCAAAACCAGACACAAAACGGTCAAGTTCGAAGGTCCTGAGGCAGGGCGCGTAGCCGAGAACTCCGGGAACTCCAAACAAACACAAACATGGATAATCACCGAGTGTTCAAGCGGTGACGTCCAAGTCTTGAGGACGGTCAAAAATGGGTTGTCTACACGCATCCACCCAAATCGCCTGCCGCACATCCAATTTGGACCCCTCAACTATATCAGGCTCGTGAGCCTACTACATTTGAAATAATGGAAATGATTGGTGATCTTCAAAGATCCGTGGCGGATCTCGCCTATGGGATGTCTGTTTCGCCACCAGCTGCACCATATGCCGGAGGCTTTATACCCCAGGAGCCCCCACTACTGGGACGAATTGTAATTGAACTCAGCCAACCAGAGATGGCCTTCAGTTATGGCAATGACGTACCAACTCAAAACCTAGATCAGGCTGAGGCTAGAGACAAAGGCAAGATGAAGGCAGATGCCGACCCTATCGAACAACTGCTGTGGACAGTAGAGGCTTTGAAAGCCGGGGGAATGAACAAGCAACAGATATCCGCAGTTATGTCAAAAGCTGTGGAGGACGCTTTCCCCACTCCGCCTGAGGGCGATTCCAGTCAATCAGAGAATCGGGATAGGCCCCGTCATGCCAGAACAGCTCTTCCCACTCCCAGCCTTGCATCCGGAAAGGATCAGAAACCCAAGGCCGCACCCGCTGATCCGTTCGCTAGTGCATCTAGCAAGAGTGCTCAGGCTCCAAAGTACCTGCCCCGAGGGCGTAGGGTCTTCCATGCCCTCTACATGCCATTGTCCAAGGCACTTCAAATCCTTGCCGAGAGGGGACACCTTAAACCCCTGGAGCCTCGGCCTCTCCCGAAGAATCTCCCTGCCACACATGATGCTGCTCTGTACTGTGCGTACCACCAGCAGACTGGCCATGCTACCGACAATTGCTTCCGCCTCCGTCATGAGGTACAGGATTTGATTGACAACGAGGTTATCCTCCCGCCTACCTCAGCAAAATCCGTCACCACTCAGTTGTTGGATTTTGAGGATACAGATACTGCAAGTATGTAATCAGAAGGTGAACCGCCTGCGGGCAGTGTCTGGTACATTTTTAGATGGGGCGTTTGGCACGCATTCTTGAGCACCTGCCAATGCTAGTTTTGTAAATCCTAACTTGGGTGTCGAGTCAGTCTTTTGTTTTGTTTTTGAGTCTGTCTCTCTATATTGAGTCAGTCTTTTTGCTTACAAGGTCTGTCTTGTTGTAACGAGTCAGTCCCTCTTGTATAGTATACCAAGTGATTGCGGGGTTGTTGCCTCAAACACCGTTTTGTCTTATAAACAGTTGTTTTTGCTTTTGAGTCTGCATTTACGCCGAAGCGCTTATACCACCAAATCTGAATGAAACAGCTGCGGCTATCATGTGCCGTATCCGTTGCTATTTGAGTTAGTTGTGCCGGAAGATGTGAATGGAACGACAGTGCATACCGCCTGTTCTCTTGTGCCTTGAACATCGTTATGATGACCTGAGCTTTCCATAAAACCTTTTTCAAACACTGCGGTGATAAAAACAAAGAGGAAGGAATTCCTCGGGTTTTTGCAAAGTTTTTGATCATTTTGAGAGAAAGAGAGGCCTGCTAAGCTTTTAATGAATGAAATCATGCTTGTTAGCGTGAGTACTGAGAAGGACCCTGGCTTGATCCAGACTGGTTCCACACTATCCTCAGCGCGAGCGATTTGTTGCTTTCTTAAAAACTTTCAAAAACAAAATATTTTGCGCAGTCTTGCGAAGACCGGTGTGGAACCGCTCTTGAGATTGTACAGCCCAGGATCGCTCTCGGTCTCAAGTTTCAATTCATCTGTTTCAAACCTGGGATCTGTTTAAAACATTCAGTACCATGAAACGCCTGTGTGGCCCATTTCGAGGTAGCCCTCGAGCAAGAGGCATCAAAGTCAGATCAGGGAGATCAGATCCCACCAAGCAAAGCTCGAGAAGCAACCGTGATGGACTTTGCATGCAAATCAACACAACAGTCGCTCTCCTGGACACAGAAAGGCTTCAATCTCGAAACCATTTGGCATGGGCTTGCTACACTTTTTACCCTTTGAGAGGCTCGCTGGGCCGAAAACCCGGAAGGGCGGCCCAGGCAAAAGTTAGAGCAAAAGAAAGATACAAAAATGCAAAAAAAGCAAAAAAAAAGAAAATTCAAAAAGAAGAAAAAAAGAGAAAAAAATATAGCAAAAGAAATGCAAAAGAAAAGAAAAAGAATGAAAAAGAAAAACATAGCTCGCAAGGTCGAAAACCTGCAACAGGCGCCTTGGCAAAAGTTAGAGCCTAAACAGTGAAGGTTAAAATACCCGAGTGTACCTTAACCGGAACTACGTAAGGCTTGATTCCCATGTTTGGGATACGTAGGCAACTTCATCCTGAAGTCCAGCCCCCAACGCTTCCATAGCGTCCCAGTCCAAGTCATGGTTTTGATCACTTTTTGCCTCCTCCAAATCCAATATCTTGATTGCAGCAACCCGGGACTACGTGATTAACTTCATCTTGAAGTCCAAATCACCAACACCTTCCAGGTGATTATGTCCATATATTGATTCAAACCATCTTCGCCTCCTCCGCGCCCGAGGGTCCGATCGTCATCAACAAGGACTGGCTTACGACATGCCGTGGCATCATCCAAACAAGGGGCAACTTTTCGTTGCCGTCCATTGCCATAAGTTACTGTCCAAACCAGGGGCAACTTTTCGTTGCCTTATCCCCCTTTAAGCCAGGGGCAATTTTCCATTGCCTCCGATCCGAGGTTGCGCATCTCGAGGGTAAGTTCTACGCTTGTTAAGCAGTGGCCGTTTGCAAAAATGGTTTTTGAAAATTTTCACTGAGGTTGACCAATTCTCTCGAAAATTATTCCATTTTTCTAAACTTGGACCATGTTTGGACCCAAAAAGGAGAATTTTCAGTGCTCACAGCCTGACTTGCATGATTTTCAAATCAAAAATCGAATAAGTGTGTTAATCCAACTCTCATTTTTAATCAAAACTGTTTTAGAAAACAAAAAATGGTCAAAGTGATGAAATAGGGGCACAATTGAGTCAGGTCTTCTATCTTTCCCCCGTCAACATACTCGCCCGAAAGGCACTCCATCTGCCAGAAGGAATAGCCGTGAGGTAATAGTGTTGGGCGTGAACCTGCAATTTCCTATTCATCCATTAATCACTCTGGGGAGGGATTTAAAAATGAGAGATTAAAGAATAGAGAGGAGCAAGTTGAGCGAAAAGTGAGAAAAGGGCTTTGAGAGAAAAATGAGCCTAAGGGCCTAGTGATGCGAGTATCACAAATCGGAAAGGGTGGGAAATAATACCCGGGGGAATTGGCTCCTCGAGATTTGAGGTCTTTTTGTAAACATGTCCGTGTGTCGTGTCTTTTTGATTTGTCGGTCTCGATTTTGGCTTTGAGTCTTTTCCGAGTGTGTCTCGTTCTTTTAGGTTGTGTGCCTTTTGTTTCTTTGTTTGAGTCTGTCTCGCTGTGTTCTGTGGTAGGCTCGATACCCTGGCTGAAAACCCTTCCTTATTTTAAAAATCGTTGTTTGTGTTCAGAATGCTGTGCCATTCTCTACATCTGTGCGAAGCAAGAGAAAGAGAAGAGAAAATTTGGGACATCCGAGTGTGTTTCAACTGCAACCGTATCAGTTTTGTGATCCGTCTTGTCAGATTGGGGCTATTTGTTCAGGGTTTGCTGTGTGCAGAATGAACCAAATGCTGTGTTGTGTGCAGAATGAACCAGCATGCCCTTTGCTTATGTATGTTAGCTCATTTTCTACTTGCCCCTAGCTTTGGAGGGTCTAGCATTCGCTTGATCGAAGTGGCACAAGGCTTAAAAGAGGGCAAGAGCTACATTGGCTTATCATTAGCCGAGACGTTGATGGGCTTGGATGCTTTCTAACATCGAGAGACGACTAAATTTGTAGGAAGTCCACTACTCTTGCAGGTAATGTTTCCCACCCTACTCACATGTGTTTCTCACATCACTCGGCCCTCAGGCTTTGTTTTTCTCTTCAAAACCCCTTTTCTCACTTTTCTCTCCACGTACACCTCTCTATTCTTTACTCTCTCTTATTTTTCATCCCTCCCCAAGTCTGGCTGATGGATAGGTTGAAAGTAGTGGACCCTTGCCCAGCATATTCAGCACGCGACTATTTCTTCTGTCAACAGCTAGTTGATTTTCCAAATGAGGGATGGTGGTGCCACTAGATGTGCAACAGGTCTGCTATTGACATTGCCGGGCGTTGCCTTTGGTTTGATCTGCATGAGATGAGCTACAGCATGTCCCAGCAACTTGGCATTCAGTTGATTGGTTTGACGCACTGGGTCTTCTATTTTCCCTTCCGATTATGGCGTCAATTCGGCTACAGCCAGACTTGCCCAGAAGAGGGGATAGAGTACCCAGCTTCATTTCTGATTCAAGGTTCACAGCTAGCTCGGTATTCCACTACATGGAGGATAAGAGAACTTCTAGCTTGTGCTCTCAATTTCAGTTGCGCCCTTTCTGGCGAATGCATAGCTTGGCTTGAAGATGAGGCACAAACCAGGCCTACTTTGGCATCTGAAGCTTCCACAAGCTCTGGGAGGGAATGCAGGAACACCTGACTTAACTATGCCCCAAGTTTATTGCTTTAATCTATACTTTCAAGTTTTCCTTCCGGAATGTAATAAAAAAGCAACTTCAATTTGTATCAAGAGCCGGAGAACTCTGTATTAAAATCAATGAAATTAATGGTTGTGGGTACTGAAAATTTTCCTTTTGGTCCAAAAAAATGGTCTAAGTTGTAAAAAAAGATTAATTTTGAACAAAATCAACTTTTATTAAAACTTTTCAAAACCATTTTCAATAAGGATCACAATTGGACACACCCGAAATCTATTCTTGAGATGTACAACCCCGAATCCAATAACTTGAAAGTTGCCCCTTGTCTGAATAGCACTGCACTGGAGATCACAACCGAACTCTTAAACGCAGCAAAGACAAAGATGACCAAAGCAATCACATGGACACAGTTGATTTGGCAGTGTTCATGGCTGGACTTCAGAATAAAGTTACCTACGTATCCCAAAGATGGGAATTAAGCCTTACGTAGTTCGTTTCAGGTTCGCTCGGGTATTAACACTCTTCTTTTCGCTCTAACTTTTGCCAAGGCCGCCATTTCTGGGTTTTCAACCTTGCAAGCTCAGTTTTTCTTATTTCAAATTTTTTGTGCTTTAACTTTTGCCTAGGTCACCCTTTCGGGTTTTCAGCATAGCTAGCCTCTCAAGGGTAATATTTCTTCAAGTTGTCCATGTTAACCGGTTAGGAGAACTCAAGGCCATCTAAGTCCATAAGAATGACAGCTCCACCCGACCAAATAGATTTGATGATGTAAGGACCAATCCAATTAGGTCTGAACTTGCCCCTAGGGTTGTGGATGAGAGCTTGGTTGTCTTTGACCACCAAATCCCCTTCTTTCAGATTCCTGGACTTAACTTTCTTGTTGAAAGCCCTGGCAATCCTTCGTTGATAACCTTGGACGTGGTACAGTGCTTTCAGCCTTCTTTCGTCAAACAGCATAAGTTCCTCAAACCTATTCTGCTGCCAATCTACTTCCCCTATTTGGCACTTAGCCATCACCTGCAGCGATGGTACCTCAACTTTGATCAGCAGAACAGCCTCCATCCTATAAACCAGAGAATATGGAGTTGCCCCAGTAGAAGTCTGAATTGATGTTCTGTAGCCCCAAAGAGCAAATGGCAGCGTATCTGGCCAGTTCCTGCAGGTTTCCACCATCTTCTGTAGAATGTGCTTGATGTTCTTGTTGGCGGCCTCAACAGCTCCGTTGGTTTACGGCTGATATGTGGATGACTTATGAAAAGCCACGTTGTACTTCTCCAACAAGTCGATTACTTCTTTCTTGAAGTAGGAACCATTGTCCGAGATGATCTCATTGGGGACCCCATAACGACAAATGATGTTATTCCTGATAAACTTGGCTACGTGTGACACTTTTAGCACTGCATAAGATTGGGCCTCGATCCACTTTGTAAAGTGATCTATTGCTACAAGGATGTACTCATGTCCGTTTGACCCCTTCGAAGTAACTGCCCCAATAACATCAATCCCCTAGACTGAAAATGGCCATGGCAAAGTCATGTTGTACAGCTTCGACGGCGGGATGTTCATACGATTCGCATGGATCTGGCATTTGTGGCATCGCCAAACAAAGCCAATACAATCCTCCTCCATGGTTAACCAATAGTAACCCTGTCTGAGGATCTTTCGAGCTAGCATCACTCCACTCATGTGCAATCCGTACTCTCCTCAGCGGATGGCCTCCATCAGGCGCTTCGATTCTTCAGCATCAACACACTGTTTATGCATCCCAAGATGGCCCCGTTTGTACAATTTATCCCGGTAGATGATAAACTAAGTAGCCATTCGCCGTATTGCCCTCTTCTCTTTGGCATTTGCCCTTGACGGATAAGTCTCCTTTCCCAAGAAGTTCTAGATGTCATGATACCAGGGGTTCTGATCTTGTACTTCATCTATTGCGGCGATTAACTCATAGGCCGGCACATACCTCTGTTCAATAATGATCGAACGCATCCGAACTCCCAAAGGGATGTCTATCATGGAAGATAGAGTTGATAAAGCGTCAGCGAACCTGTTGCTCTCTCTTAACAGATACGTGAAGGTTAGCTTCTCAAACCTGGGAATCAGAACGTCCAGGGTTTGGTGGTAGATTTTTATCCTTTCTTCTTTAACCTTCCAGTCTCCTTTTGCTTGAGACACAACTAGGTTCGAGTCCCCAATGACGTCCAACTGTTTTGGCCCTAGTTCTATTCCAAGCTAGCGATACATGCCTCATACTCTGCTTCATTATTTGATACCTTGAACCAGAGTTTGAAAGCTAAAGGTATGTGGGAATCATCGGGTGCTATCAGCAACACCCCTATCCCATACCCGTACTGGTTAGACGCTTCGTCAAAGTACATAGTCCAAATCTCTTCTTCAAGCTGCAGAATAGCCTCATCTGGGAACAGATACTCTACTACTTCATCTCCCTCCACTGGGTGATCGGCTAGGAACTCCGCTACCGCTCTTCCTTTCACAAACTTGCGAGTCATGTACTTCAAATCAAATTCGGAGAGAAGAAGCAACCAACGGGCTAGCCTACCCGTAAGCACTGGTTTCTCGAAGAGATATTTGATGGGATCTAATCTCGAAACCAAGATTACGGAGTAAGCTAACAGGTAGTGCCTCAACTTCCTGGTAGCCCATACCAAGGCCAAGTAAGCCTTCTCCAACGGAGTGTAACAGGTCTTATATTCCAACATTTTCTTGCTCAAGTAATAGATAGCCTTCTCCATTTTATCCTCAGATTCCTGCGCAAGCATGCAACCCATAGTCGTGTCGGTTACTAACAGATACAAAATCAACAATTTCCCCGCCTCTGGCGGTGACAACATGGGTGGGTTCTGTAGATACTGTTTGATCTGCTCAAAAGCAACTTGGCATCGGTCATCCCATTGGAGCTTCTTTCCTTTCTTCAGGAGACCAAATAGTGGTTCACAAGTCAAGGTTAATTTTGCAATAAACCGTCTTATGAATTGCACTTTACCCAGAAAGCCTCACACCTCCTTTTCATTCCTTGGTGGTGGCATTTCTAAGATGGCCTTAATCTTGGAAGGATCGACCTGAATGCCCCTTTGTGTAATCAAGAACCCCAGCATTTTCCCTGCTGTAACACCAAAAGTACATTTTTGAGGATTCAATCGCAACCGATATTCTCTGATTTGTTGAAAAAAAAATTTCAAGGCGATGTAGTGGCCTTCTCTTTCCTTGGACTTGACAATCATGTCATTCACGTACACCTCGACCTCTTTGTGGATCATATCATGCAAGATCGTAGTTGCAACCCGTTGATAAGTAGCCCTAGCATTCTTCAAATCGAACGGCATCACCCTATCACAGTAGATTCTCCATGGCGTAGTGAAGGTAGTCTTCTCCCTATCCTCGGGTGCCATCAAGATCTGGTTATACCCAGAAAATCCATCCATAAAGGAAAGCAATGCATGCCCTGCTGTGAAGTCCACAAATTTGTCAATATGCGATGGAGGAAAGTCGTCCTTCGGACTGGCTTTGTTCAGATCTCTAAAATCCACGCACACCCGAATTCTGCCATCTTTCTTCGGCACCAGAACAATGTGGGCCAACCAAGTAGGATACTCAAATACTAACAGGAACCCTGCATCAATCTGCTTGGTGACCTCTTCCTTGATTTTCAGAGCCCAGTCTGGGCGTATTCTCCGAAGGTTCTGCTTGACGAGTCGGGCCTCAGGGTCAAGAGAGATCCGGTGCTGTACAATCTCCAGATCGATTCCAGGCATGTCTTCGTAGGACCATGCGAAAACATCTTTGAAATCTTTTAATAAAGCGACTAAGCGCTCGGGTTCCTCTGAAGACAACGTGGACCCGATCTGGACCAGACGCGGATCCTTCTCAGTACCAACATTAATTGAAGTGATTTCATCAACCAAAGGTTTTACAAACCTCTCCTGCCCTCGATCAATTAAATGTTTCAAAACCAGAGGAATTTCTTCCTCGTCGTTTTCATCAAAGTTTTGAAAGTCCTAATTAATGCAATAAACGAGCAGCATAAAAAAGTACTCAGAAACCACAGCGGTACCATTCTCATTAACAACTTCCAGTTCGTCTGATTCTTCAGTTACAATCGACTCAAAAGAAAAAGAAAAAGACAACCTGGACAAAACAATGGCATCCGGGTTATCAACCCCAGGAATACCAAACTCTGACTCAGAAGAACTAGAATCTGATTTCAACTCCACAGACTCTATGGAATCAGATTCCGGTCCACCACCTGACCCAGAACTGCTAGACAAAAAGCCTTTCTCGTACTGCCAGACAAGGGAGGGTGTAATGGATGCATCCAGAATGCCAGCAAAAGGGCCCACAGCCGATCGATCTCCAATCATGGAAACAGAGAAATCGTCCCCCGAGCACTCTAGTGTGATTTGAGGATCCGAGATGAGACAAGCCAGCGCTGCTCCCATTTCAAGTTCTGTGCCATCGGACTTTGCACGGCTCAGCCACAGCTAGTGGGTCAGTCTACTCTTCTGCAACTTCATCCCTTGGCAACTGTAAGTCAAAAAAGATCTCAAAGCCGAGCAAGCGCCACTTCTCTAAATTTAGCCATGGCTCTGGAAAGCCGCAAAATGGGAAATCTTCTCCCTCCCAGACAAAACGGCTATTTAGGGTTCCTTGGATAGGCCTATGCACTAACTCATAGTGCTTCCCAGCTTGTTTAGCCTTAGTTTTTCCAACCATCTCCTTTCCTTATCCAATCCTCTTTGGTAGGCGTGTAACCTAGACCAAAGGTATGAGGGTTGTGTGGCACTTCAGCCAATGCATTGACGCCCTTCTGGCCACTCCTTCCCAATCCCATCCCGGGTACATGTTGAAGCTTATTCATGAGGTAAACAGATTGCGCACTGACATACAATCCCTCATCAACAGCTAGAATATCTTGCACTACCCGAGCCTTAGCCAAGGTAAACCCAGACAGGAAGACATCCTCCTCGCCGTGTGCAATTTCCAAAATCGGTGTAGTAACCTCCGGTGGCGGATGTATGGAAGAGTTCCCGAAAACAATTGCTACCCCTTTCCCATGGGGGTACTTTAGCATCTGGTGCAGGGTAGAAGAGACAGTCTTCACTTGGTGCAGCCACGGCCATCCAAGGAGTAAGTTGAAGGTGGCTGGAACGTCCAAAACATGAAACTCGATGTTCTGTTGCGCCGGGCCAACCTGAGTTCTGATCCGCACTGTCCCCATCACTTCCCAGCTGGTATTGTCATAAGCCCGAATCACCTGGGCTGTTGGTACGAAATCTATGGGCTTTAACCCGATAGCATAGGCCATACGCGACGGACATACATTTATGGCAGACCTCGTATCAATTAAGACAACTGGTATCCACTTATCCTTACACTCCATAGAGATGTATAACGGCTTGTTATGCTCGGAGCCCTCAAGCGGTAATTCTTTATCTGTGAAGGTCAAAGTCGGTGAAGCGCCACCTGGAAACACCAGTCCCACAAACTGCTCGGGGGTTGTATCAATAGAAAGCTTAGCCTTGTCCATTGCTGATAGGACGGCTTGTCTATGCAGCCGCGAGGCCATGAGCAGTCCCTAGATGGAGATGTCTGCTTGAATCTTTTTCAACTGCTTCAGTATAGCTTCCTCTAGCAGTTTGTCCTTCTACTTCTCAGCTTCCCTGTCTTTCCCTAATGCCTCTAGCTAGTCCAGGTGTGGGGTTTAAAATACTGCTCACTTCGGGTCATGTGGTCGACTTCTTCGGTATACCACGTATCATCCGGGAGATTCTGTCCCCAGTCCTCACCAGTATGGGCCAGACGCAAATCATCATCTTTCCACCATATTCCCTCAGCAACCGACAAACAACTGTCTGGTTCCGCTGTAGTTGTTTCCGTGTTCACAACATATTTTGTCCCCACATGTGCCTTGGCTTTTCTAGCCCTCTGATCGGTCTCGATCCTTTCTTGTTCGAACCGCTTCAGCGCGACCTCTTGTTCAGTATCTGCTGTACAAATGCTGCTCAATTCCCGAGCAAAAGGCTTCGTACCGGTGCGCTCCGGTAACTTCCCCTCATTGTCAACCGTTCTGGCCATTGCAGATGTTCCTATTTCTGACTGTCCCTATTTCAGCTGTGACCCCTCATCAGTATCTAGCTTATCACTAAGCCACCCTGTATTGTCTGTTGATCCATTCAGGTCAAACCAGTTGATGCTCACATCCCCCGGATCCTGCTCATCAAAGAACTACAGATTAGCAATGTCCTCCTCAAGCTCTGCTAAATCATCCAGCCTCTAACTTGGCCCATCTTCCCGGACTACATTCACCTTAGTTTCCCCCGGCAATTCTACCCTCGGCTTGGCCTAATCAGCTGGTGCAATAAAGCGACAAGGGTTGTATGCTTCCTCAATTAAGCTTGCAAAGCCCTCAGGCGTTCCCTCTTCTATCACAGCCACCACCATGGGTTCAGGTTGGGATATTGACGTGCCCATCATGCACAAGTCTGTGCTTTCTAGGATGAACAACGCCAGCTTAGGCAGGTGTGAGGGAGTGATGTATATGCTAGGGTCATATGGGACGGCCATTGCTTGGATCAGGTTTACTTGCCTGGGTGGAGGAGGGGGTTGATTATGTGGTGGGAGAGGGTTTGTAGTGACATTTGGCTTCTCAAGAGGCACTATCACTTTATTGTCGATAAGATCTTGAATCTCATGACGAAGATTAAAGCATTGGTCAGTATCATTCCCATACTGCTAATGGAAGGCACAATACTTGGCCGGGTTATGTAGGAGAGAGGGGATTTGGCAATGGGCGTGGTTCCAGGCGCTTCAGATGTCCTTTTCTAATCAAAACCCCCAAGGCTTTAGACAGAGACATGTAAAGGGTGTGGTTATTTTTGGTGTGGCAGTGACCATATCGACGTCAGAGGTCCTCGCAGCTGCATTACTACTCGTAGCTGCATTCGAACTGCTTGTAAACACCCTCTTGGGCTGCTCTTTCTCCTGGTCAATCAGACCCTATTTTATTGCGTCTTCTATCTGTACCCCAATCTCATGCAGATCAGCAAAAGTAGGGAGGGGTAAGACAATCATCTTCTGCAACAGCTTCAGTTGCAAATTCTGCACGACCATTCTTATCTGGTCTTTCTCAGCTGGCTTGGTGGTCATCATGGAGGCCTTGGCCCTCCATCGAGGGACGAAGTCAGAGAAGCCCTCCTTCGGCTCTTGCGTAGTTGCCTCGAGATCACGAGCTGTGACCTTGATTTGAGTATTGTATGAATATTGGGCGACGAAGACCTCGGCCATCTCTTCCCAACTCCTCTTCACGGAATCCTCCAGTTTAGCATACCAGATGGCCATAATACCCGACAGGGTCCGACCAAAAAGGGATAGCTTTTGCAGTCTAGTCAGGCCCATCGGCCGCAAAATATCTGAAAACAGCCTCAAGTGGACCATAGGATTGCCCGAGCCGCCAAAACGGTCTATGTAAGGCATTTTAAATCTGTCCAACAATGTCACTGCCGAATTTGTGTAGTCGTCCTCTATATTTGGGATCGAGTTAACTCCCTAAGCTTGTTTGAACAGCTTTTTGAGCTTGCTCACTTTCATAGTGGTTAGATCAACCTCAAACTCGAACGGTGTATCCGTTGGGTAGGCCGGTGCTTTAGAAGTCTGAAATGGGACTGGCCCTGCTGGAATGTCCGTATTCTCCTAGACATTAGCTGTATCCCCGGGTATCGGAACCATAGGTGGGGGTGGGTGCGAAGCAGATGTTGCTGCTTGTTGTGGTTGTTGTTGTTGAAGCCGAGAAATCAACTCTGCCTGCTGGGCTACAACCTCTGTTTGACGAGCGGTAACTTCCGCTTGGCGAGTAGCGTCCCGCTGCATAGCCTCAATAGTTTGTTGGAGTTGATGCATCATTTCCTCCATACTGACTAAGGGGTACTGATCTATCTGACCTGGTATATACTCTATTTCTGAGGTCGAAACAGAAAACTGAACTTCACTGAGCACAGGTGACTGACGAACTAGTGAATTATGTCGAACTCTCCTCTATCTTGTAACCGGGGAAAGTGAAGCAAACACTGGTTGTCCTCTCACGAGATCCCCAGATCGATAAAGCCTCCTTACTCTGGTCTAGTGTGCTTGGGGGGTAACTGCCTCGTCAAAAGTAATGATGAAAATACTACCTTGCAAAAAGAAAAATAAAGCAAAAAAGAAAACAACAATCAGCAAACACAAAGCATCTCGACTTAGATAGAGACAAAACACAGTTGAAATCATAAGCTGGACAATTTGTACACAAACACTGATTTCTGCCCCCAAATTTTTTGCCACAATACTGATACCCTCAAACACTGATGCCCTCAGACTAATATCCAGACTTGCAACTGATATATACATTCCTGTAGAGACACACCCTAACAGCACATATCAAGCAAGTGAGAAACAAAACACCCCTATGGTGGGGTAGGGTTTCCCTGTCCTAGTTTCGTTAGGAGCTAGGGATTCACTACGCACGCATACGGTTTCATACAATCCTGCATTCGAGTGAGCAACCTGTCCTAGTTTGAAACAGTCTTTAAGGCTTTCGATATGCAACTAGGTCAATTGGTCGAAAAGAGTGCCTCAGCAAGACCACCTAATACACCTCTCGCCTCTAACACTGAGAAATGAAAAGGGGATCAAACGGAACAGCGGTAGTCTAGATCCAAGGTTTGTGTTCCCATCATGGCAGAGCCCGCAACCGGTCAGCCTTATGGCATGCTTTTCTAAGCAAACCTTCGGCAAACCGCTCAAGAATAACAGATGGTAAACACTGTGACTTAGGCGCACCTATGCAAATGCAATGCAAAGAAACACATAACTGTAGATAAAACAACATATCATTAGTTTAAGTCAAGTTCTCTAAATCCTCGGCAGAGTCGCCAGAAACTGTAGCTCGACTTTTTTGTGCCCCCTTTAAGAGAGCTCGAATTGGTCCTACAGATCAGACTCCTGTCACGATTTTGAATCTAATCTCACAAAGTGCAATGTGAAACTGATAAACACCAAAGAATCCAAATCCGGCAAATCATTTTGAAAAATTGATTTTAAATAAAAAAAAGTGCCAAATATGGACTGCTTTGCCTAATTATAGAGTCGCCACCTAAATATTTTATTTTGGAAAAATTTAGGAAACCCTGACTCGTGCCAAAGGCCAGGTGTCCGTCATCACCAAAGTTGCCTCGGCTCGGGAACTTGGGTACGAGAGGGAAAGGTCCTGAAATGAGCACCCCCACTCACCCGATCAAAGGATCAGCCTCTACTAAGCATGATATGTTGTTTTATAAACCTCATGTGTTCTTATTCGGCTTATTATCTAACTTTACTATGTGGTACATACACAAGTATAGACTAAAATCGCAAGAATTGGAACAAAACAACTCATGTTTGTTTTTGAAAATAGTTTGAAGGTGCCACTCGCAAGCGGGCTAAAGCGCAGATTTGCCACCCTTAAGTGGGCTTAAAAACATGATTTGCCACTTCACAAAATGGGCTTAAAACTCACAATCGTTGAATCGTTCCAATTCAATCAACAAGCCTTCATCCACAGGCATTCATGCAGTTTAAGCAAGTAAACACATAGCCTCATGGCAAGCATGCTAATCATGGCAGCACTCACACTCATGCAAGTATGCTAAAGAGTAAAACTTACAGTGTACTCTGAGCCAAAATAAAAGCTAGTTAGAAATGCATGATCCTAACTATACAGGATGCCTAATGCAACACATGCAAAATGCAACTAAATAGGCTCGGATACCTAATATGGCATATGATACAATTTGATAACATGTTGTGAAACACGTATTCAAATAAGTATTGAAATACAATGTAGTTTGAATGGTGTGCCAAGCTTGGTGCATGTAAGACAAATAAATGATGCACACATGCGAGCATAAGGTATGCTAATTGAAAATGACCCTAAACTAACCATCAAAAGCAGTTAAGCAAAAGGGAGAAATACGTGGGGTTGGAAGACATGCACACACACACGTACCCTTATTACAACAATACGCCCTCGCGAAGGAGGGTCCAAATGAATAAGCTAAGCTATGCTAATTATTACAAACCAACTACTTAACTATTCTAGCTAATGAATACAAAATGAATCTAATTAACTATTCTAGCTAATTATTACAACACAATTGAAATTGAATAATTAGTTACACAGACTAATTAAATTATTACAACACTTGAATCAAATAATTAGCTACAACTAACTATTAAAACGATAAAGTCGCCTCGCGGGTGAGGGAAATATGCATGCTCGGTTGGCGTCCGCTCGAAAATCAATTGCTTTGCCGTCAATTGCCTCTGTTTGCACTCGCCTTGGTTTCTAAACATTGAACCAACCTCCACACAATTTCTGCTCCAAAACAGGATCATTTCTACACAAAAATGGACTAGTGGCCGGTCGGCCACAAAAAGTTACTGCCGGCCACTTTAACTGGCCGGTCGGCTAGTATAAGCGGCCGGTCAGCTACTACAAGTGACCAGCCGGCCACCTACTTCCCCAGACTTCTGGTTCTACTGCAGCAGAGAACAACAGAGGCACATCAATGTATTTCTCAAGGAATGTGTGTACTGCCACTCTCCTTATCATTTCTCAAGCTCAAAGGAGTGTGGCACTTGGCTCTCAAGCCACCAATCAAGCATTTTCATGCATGATGGCCAAAGACCAAGTTTGTAGAAAGTCAATGAATGCACAAATAGACTTAAATGGCCGCCACCCTATCATGCATGATCAAGGGTGACGACGACCAAGAAATGTGACGCGTTTCATCACTTTGAGTATGAAACGTCCCATATTCCTAGTGTTTAGATTAACGCCTGATCTAAACACATGTAATGCAACATAAATGCTTATCTTGTTCATGTTTTACTTGGCTCATTTTTTTTACACATTTTACATTACCAATTAATTCTTTAACCGATTAAGTCCAATGTGAAAGTCCTCTAACGCGAGAGGGGTTAACCGGAGGATGATTTAAGACATGAGAGAGATCATGCCTTTGACTAGTAGAAACCCTCAAAAGAAGGTTAAAGCCATTGAGCACAAGCTTTATCTCAAGCTTAAACACAATCATAAGGTTAACCAACCCTCAAAACAAATAGAAAAATGAAGAAATAAGGGAGGTTGCAGACCTTTAGTGCTGAAATGGCATGCTTAAGACACTAAATCATGCAAGCAACACATGCAAGACATGTTCAAAGCCAAAAGCATTAAAGCTAATGAAGAGCACTACACTAGAGGCATGTAATATCAAGCTCAAATGACCAAACCAGCTCTAGACAGAGCTTAAGCATGCCAAAACAGTGGCTAAATCATGCTAGAATTGAAGCATAAAAGGCAAGAAAGACATGCACATTTGTTAGCTTGCAAGCAAGGCTCAAAACATAACTCTCAAAAGCAATGAAAGAGTGAAATATATGCTCACATGACAGAGGTTATGGTGCTGAAATTACATGCAAAATGAGGGTATGACATGCAAATAACTCAAACACTTCATGCTCAAGGCCTCAAAGCAATGGACTAGTGAAGACCATTACACTATAGCCATACAAACCAAGCTGCAAAGGACTTAACCAACCCACAACAGAGTTAAAGTGGGCCAAAATAGTAGCTAAAACATGTTGGAATCAAACTAACACAAGCTGGAATAGTAAGCATGATTGCATTACAAGTACAAAAAGCAAACAAGAAGTGTTCCAACCAACCAAAAACAGAGTTGAAGCATGTCAAAACAAAGCCAAAAACATGCTTGAACTAAGCTACAAAAGGGTAGAAAAGCAAGCTCACATCTTAGGTCATCCACACATGCAAACAAGATACAAGGAGGAGAGGCCACCCCCTCCTATTTTGGACCTCAAAACCAACTTTTTACCACTGATATTCCCATGGAATTCAGGGGTTAAAAGGCCAAGAAAAAGGTATTTCAAAAGCTTTGAAAGATGGCTCAAAAGGCTCTACAAGCCAAAGAACAAAGGAAGGAAACCACCCCCTAACCAAACAAGACTCAAACCAACATTTTAAACCCTTAAAAACAGAGTTTTTTAGAGGTTAAAACCAGCCTCAAAATAGCATGCAAAGGTGGCCAAATAAGTGACTAAAGCAAAGCTTAAAAGGGACAAATCCTTATCCTTGAAGCACAGCACTAAAACAACAACTTTCTGAGCCAAAACCAGCTTTTAAAGCTCAAATAAGACCTCCAAGAACCTCAGCTGCAAGGTAGTCTAATTTGGCTAAGGGTGCTAGTGAAAAAATCTAAAGAAAACTCACTTTCAAGCACTAAATAGGAAGAGAGAGAGGATTTTAGAGAGAGAAAGAGAGAGATAGAGGAAAATTTGCTCACAAATTTTGTAACCCTCAAAGTGGGGGAGAGACCTCCCTTTATATAGAAAAACAAGCCAAAAGCTTGTTTCCTTCCCTCCATACATGTGTATGGAGGATGTATTAAGTGGTCAAAATGGCCGCCAGCCATCAGTGTAGCCGACCAGCCACCACTGATGGCCGATGGGAGAAAAGGGAGAACTCAAAGAGATTCTATCAAAAACCATCCTAGAAGTGTTCCAAGGTGAGATTTCTACTCTAAATCCTATAGTAGACCTCCTTAGTATCATAAATCAAGAAAAGTTAGGATGAAAATGGGTTAGGAATGAAGAACTTAGAGGAAAAAGAAGAGAAGCTGGCTAGCATGACAATTTAGGGAGGAAACTTAGGATTTTCAATCTTTTGAATAGGTTTTTGGTATTTTGGATGTTCGTACACTATTATTTTCACATGTTCTCTTGATTTTCTATGATTTCACAAATTGATCTTGAGTTTTAGAAGCAAAAGTTGAAAAACTATGTAATTTCTCATTTAAGCTTGAACTATGTTTCAAACCTTGGAAACAAATAAAGATTTGATGTTTTTGATCTAGAAAACAAGTATGGAATCATGATTAAAGTTAGATATGCATGTTTGTGAGTTGAATTTGCAAAAAACCTAGCCATAGCAGCCTTGGAACAACTTTCAAAACAGAGCAGAATTTGCACAACAGCTTTTTGCTCATCGCCGCTTGAGTGGTGAGAAGACCGGACGAGCGGACACAACGGACATCCAGAAGTTTTATTGTTTGCAGGCATAAAGATTTGTCTAGGTCGGCCAACCACTCGAGCGATTAATGTACCACTAGAAAGCACTTTAGAAACTCTCAGTATCTAGTTTTGCAGGTCTGTAACTTTTGGGAGGTACCCCTTCACCGCTCGAGTAGACTGACTAATTTTAGGAAGTTGAAAACTTGATTTCACTCATTTTTTTTCCCTTTCTTTGGACACTCATAGGAATGTTTTGACACCTAGACACAAGGGTAACATAATTAGAAACTCACTTGAGATATGTTTAAATAGAAAAAAGTATTAAAACCTAATTGCATGATAAATTCAATGTTATCAGAGGCGCGACTAAGCGCTAAGTGAGGCGAGCCAACCATGTAGCGCTTCATACCAACTGAGGCGAGGCGAAATGGTGAAGCAAAGTCGAAGCGCGTGAAGTGAGGCTTAGGCGACGAAGCGAGAGGTGATGCAAAGCGACGCTTTACCAGTTGTTGTCTGATTTTAGTTCGAAAGATTTGGGCCCTTCATTTGGATGACTTTTGTGCTATTTGTGGACATGCGTTGCACTTTATAATTGCTTTCTACTAAATAGAAAGTCGAAACCCTAAGTCGACTTCGTTCCAGTCGACAATTGCTTTGAAGAACCTTGCTGATTACCTGCGTCTTCTTCTTCTTTCTTCGGACATCGTTCCAGTCGATTATCAGAGGTGAGTACCTGCTTCTTCTTCTTCCTCCTTTCGTCTTCTTTTCTTCTTCATTTCTTCATCTTTTTTTTTTCCCGTCTTGAAGAACTCTATTTTTGTTGGCGGATCCCCCTTTCTTTTTTTCTTTTTTTCTTTTTGTTTTTTCTCTTCCCTGGTTCTTGTTTTTGTTTCTCTTCTTATTTATTTTGTTGAAATTTTTTTAATTAATTTTACTAAATTGATTTTACAATTGTTTAATTATTTTGCTGTGTTATTTTACAATTATTTTGTTGTGTTAATTGTATAATTATTTTGTTGAAAAAATTTCAATTAATTTTGCTGAAAAATTGCAATTATTTTGCTGAAAAAATTTCAATTATTTTGCTGCTAAAAATATGTTGTTCTTTAATTTCTTTATGTTGAAATCATTTATTTCTTTGCACTTTAATTGTTTCTTCGTTTTGTAACATTGAATTGCTTGGTTGGTTAGAATTAGATGTCGAAATCGAGTGAAAGTAAAAAAGATCCAGCATGGCAATATGCACGGATGGTAAATCCCCAAAACCTTTCAAAGTTCATTTGCAACTTTTGTGACAAAGAAATGAATGGTGGTGTTTACTGAGTCAAGCAACATCTTGCTAGTGGTTATAAAAATATTGTTGCTTGTAAAAAATGTCCATCTCATGTCAAAGATGAGATTAAAGACGATATGTCTCAAAAAAGTCAATCAAAGGTGCAATTGAGGATGGTTCCTAATTTTGATGAGATAGGTAATGATAAAGATGATGATGATGAAATTCTTGAGATAAATCAACATGGTAAAAGGCCTGTTCCTACTCAAGGTTCTACCCATAGAGAACAAGGAAGTAGCTCCTCCAAATCTGTTGCTTCCAAACAACCAAAGCAAAAGGGACCCATGGATGTGTACTTCACCCCTGATTTGGAAGTTGCGGTGCAAAATCGTAAAGCTAAGGGGAAGCAAACAAGAATTGATGATAATGATCTTAGCAAGAAGGTGTTGAGAGATCGGGCTCTTGTTTGGTTTTCGAGGTGGATGTATGATACATGTATACCTTTCAATGTTGTGAACTACAATAGTTTTGGGCCAATGGTTGAAGCTTTTGGGCAATATGGTCTTGGCATGAAACCACCAAGCTACCATGAGGTGTGGGTTCCTTATTTGCAGAAAGAGGTAGACCACACTAATAAGACCATGGAGGATCATAAAAAAGATTGGGTAACATATGGATGCTCTTTAATGGCTGATGGGTGGAAGGACAAAAGAAACAGGGCATTAATTAATATTTTGGTTAATTGCCTAAGAGGATGAATGTTTATTGAATCCTTTTATGCTTCTAACTTATCCAAGGATGCAAATAAGATGTTTGAATTGCTTGACAACGAGCGTATTGGTGAAGCCAACGTGGTTCAAGTTGTTACAGATAGTGCCTTAGCAAATGTGTTGGCCGGTTATTAACTTAGTAGTATGCATTTACTCAGTACCTACTTACAATATGAATATGCAATTCTCATATTAAAAACTCGTTCTCTTTTTTTTTTTTTTATAATTTTTTTATAAACTTGTAATAGGGAAGTTTTTGGAGGCAAAGCGGCCACATTTGTATTGGACACCATGTGCAGCTCATTACTTGGACTTGATGTTGGAAGACATTTTCTGTAACGACCCCAATACGCGTTGATTCAACTATATCTTTTGGAATTGAAGCTAGGTGCACGTAAAGTTATTAAAGGTCCGGTGAATGTTTGTGGAGACTCTCATGTGTTATTTTTGGATTTGGGGATTTTGATTGAGGTGGCAATATGATGGTAAGGTAAGATTGAACCAAAGAATTTGATTCGGATAGTTATTTTACGAACAGCTGCCACTCTTTTGCCCTTTTCTTTGTCCACATTTTGAATTTGGATATGAGGTTAGAACCATTGGAAAGCTTATTTCCGGGGCTTCAATTTGGACACAAGAACGACCTAAAACGGAGTCCGGATGGGAAAGTTACACCTGTTTGAAGTTTTGGAATCTGGTTGTGAGTAGGTCCGCTCGAGCAGAAAAGGTGCGCTCGAGCGAAGTTTTCGGGACAGCAGCTTTTAAATCGTGATTTTGGATCACTTTTTGATATTTTCTTTCCTTCTTCTTTCCTTTTCTCCCTAGTCCGAAACCCTAGCCCTAAACTCTTGAATTCCTTTACTTTGATCATGATCCACCATGATTTTTGGCATCAAGGAGGGAGATTAAGGGAAGATCAACGTTTTTATTCGATTAGAACTTGGAATTGTGAAGGCTCCATCTCTAGCTCACCTTTTTGTTTGATTATTGAGGTAAGGGTTGAATCCACATCAATATTTACAATCATAGTCAGATTTGAGTTATTTCTATTGTTGAATTATGTGATTTCTATATATTTGAAGTGTATAGAAGAATTATGAGATTTTTGGGAAGTTTGGGTTTGAATAAGGAGGATTTTGGGAAGTTATGGTTATTTTACATATGAAATTGATGGATTGTATGATTGAAGGCTTGAGGAGGGTTGTGGTTGGTTTATTGGGTGATTTAGCACCTTAATTTGATATTAAGTTTGTCTAGTTTGAAGCTTTGTTTGTATTGTTAAAGATTGGAAAGATTTAGAAAGATTGGAAATCCAGATTTTCAGAATTTTGCTTGGTGTAGACACCCCATTTTTGACCGTCCTCAAGACTTGGACGTCACCGCTCGAACACTCGGTGATCATCCATGTGTGTGTTTGTTTGGAGTTCCCGGAGTTCTCGGCTCGCGCGCCGTGCCTCAGGACCTCCGGACTCGACCGTTTGTGTTTGGTTTTGCACCAAACACTTGTGTTTTGCCTTTGAGGGGCAGGGAATGCTTTGTGAGGCATCCCCACACACCACCAGGGGCTAGAGGCTACTGCAGTGGCTGCAGTTGTCACGGCACTATCTTGTGCGGTCGGCACTATTTTGTGCTGATCGGCACTATTTTGGGCGAAATGACCAATTTGCCCAGCCGACCACTGTGCACTTGCTTTGTGAGATATTTTCTCACAGCTGTATGCAACTTGCTTCCCCTCCATACACGTGTATGGAGGGATGAACCCTTGTTGGCTTAGCTTGTAAGCTTTACAAGTTCTATATGAGTGGGGCTTGTCCTCTTGGCTTAGGGTTACAAAATCTAAGAGCTTTAGACATTGTTAGAGAGTTAGAGCTCTGTTTTTTTTAGGGTTAGGATAGATATACTTACTATCTCTCTCTTTCTTTTTGAAATCTAGGTGTTTTGTGCCTTGCTATTGCACTAAAACACCTAGTGTTCCACCTTCTCTTGGGACAGAGGTTCTAGAGGTTGGTTCTTGGTGATTCTTGGTGGATTTGAGCTCAAGGAGGCAACACCAACAACTCTTGTGAAGGTAGTCATCAAGGGTGAGAAACTTACACTTTTTCCCCATTTTTGCAACTTGTTTTCACCTAGTTTAAAACAGTTTTTGAGCTTAGTGTTTGGCACATAAAATTTCTGTTTTTGACCCTCTTTATTGTATATTAAGAGTGTTTTGTAGTTTGGGGAAGTTTGCCCCCTTTAGGCCTTGAAAAGGCCTCTTTTTTGTGCTTGTTGGTTGAAATCCGAGATTTTGGTGATAGGTTCTTTTCACCACTGGAATCTTGAGGGATTTCAGTGGTGAAGCGCATGCCTTGAAGTCTCAAGAAGGAGAGGGCCACCCCCTCTCCTTGGTGTCCTTGAAAGGACAAATTTTGCTTCCTTAAGGAGCTCTATGCTTGAGTGTGTGTTGAGCTTGTTTGGCTTGTTTTCCATGCTTATATTGCCATGATATAACTTGGTTTTAAGTGGGTTTTAGTACTCTTTGCATGATTTGCATAGTTACTTTGTAATGCCTTAATATTGCCTTAACATGTCTAGCTTGTTAGCCTTAGTTTCTAGCATGTTTTAGGCTTAGATTTGTGAAGCTTGTAAGCTTCTTTTGCCATGATTTAGCTCTGTCCATAGCTATTTTGGTCGATCTCATCATGCATTTGGTAGCCTCTTTGTATTTGGCTTGTTGGCCTCAAAAGCATGAATATGTAATACACCATGCTTGCTCTATTTTTGATGGTTGGAACCATCTAGCATGCCATTTCAGTCCTTCATACATGCTTGTTTGATTGCTTTAGTGGCCTTGTTAATGCTTTAAGAGTATGTCTTGTATGCTCTTTGTTTAGGCCTTATTGCATGCCTTAGATCACATGCTTCCTAGATGCCATCTAGGTAGTCATTTAGGCTTAGTTTTATGTGTTAAAACTTTGTCTTTAAGTGCTTGAGTATTGCCATGTATGATTGTGCATAGGTGTAGTTCAATGCCCCATTGGCTTGCCTTAAGCCTAAGGCCATTTGCATGCTCCATTTGGCATGCTTCATCGCATGATTTAGCATCATTTTTGTATGAATTTCAGAGCTATTAATGCATGCTAGTAGTCCATGTTTGGCCTTCTTAAGTGTGCTTGAATGTTGCTTGTTTATGCCTAAGTCTTAGGCCTTCACACTTGCATGTGTGTGTGTGTATTTGGTCTCATTTTCTAGGCACTTTGGCCCTGGTTTTTGGGCCTTTTAGTGCTGTCCAATTCATGTGTAAGTCCATTCCTAATTTGCTTTGCATGCTTATATGTTTACACAACAATATTCTTGCATTGCATTGCCATATTGCATGCTAGATGACATGTTTAGGGTTACATTGGCATTGTGCATGTTAGGCCTCTTGAAGTGAGTTTGATAGAGGTTTGGCACCTTTGTTTGAATTGCATGCATTTGACATTGAATTTGCACCCTTGGTTCTTAGGACCATCATGCATAGAAATGCGCGATTGGTGGCCCGGGAATCGAGGCACATACCCTCTTAAGTCCATAGCATGATTTGGGATGTGTTTGGTGCATAAATGGCTTGAATTGCATTGCCTTGTATGTTGTTTCCCTCTGCTGCTGTGAGTTGCAGGTTTTGCAGGGATTTTGTGCCGACCGGCTGCCACTGGGCAGCCGATAAGGAAATTCAGTGCCGGTGGCCTCCTTCTTCAGCCGATGGCTAATCCCTCCAGCCGGTGGTGATCTCCAATGCCCTGAGAGGCATCCCTGAGATTTGGGCAATTTTTTGAGATGAAGAGCAGAGGAAACAGAGGCAACCCGTGCAGCGGTGTGATTCCGGCGAGTCCCGTATTGCGATTAGCCCTCATCCCGAGGCATTTAATGCTTAATTAGATTAATTAATTAATTTAATTAATTTAGTTAATTTGTAATATTTAATTAGCTAGTTTAGTTAATTATTTATTCCGATCTGTATTATTATTTCGGTCCCTCCGAGTGAGGGCAAATTTGTAATAAGTGTGTGTGAGTGGGTCTATGTCTTCCAACCCCCATTTCTTTCTCCCTTTTATTTACCTGCTTTGATGGTAGATTAGGGCATACTTATTTTAGCATACCTTATGCAATGCATGCGTGCATTCATGCATTTGTTTACATGCACCGGGCTCGGTACATCATACAAACTGCGTTGCAATTTTCAATTCCAAATTGAATACGTGTTATTCGCGCATTTCATATGCCATGTTTAGGGTTAGCCGAGCCTAATCTAGATTGCATCAATGCCTGTGTTGCACTAGCCATTTAACATGAATTAGGTCATGCATGTTTGCTAACCGAGTTATTGTTTTTGGCACGGAGTACGATGTAAGTTTTACGCTTTAGCATACCACATGCGTGTGAACATTGCCATGACAGTATGCTTGCCATGCGGCTAAGTGCTTACATGATAAACTGTTTGAATGCCTGTGGGTGGAGGTTGGATTGCCCGAGTTGGAATAACTCGTTGAAATCCGAATTTTAGCCTACTTGTGAGTAGCAAAAGAAAACGACACGTTTTTCGAGACAAAACGGATATGCAATGTTTATTTCCAAATTAGGCAACCTAGTTTATACTTGTTTGCTGTGCGCATAACATAGTAATTCTAGGTTAATAATTGGAATAAGAACGCATAAGGTTTTCAAAAACGGATATCACGGTTAGTAGAGGCCGGTCTTTGGATCGGCGAAAGGGGTGCTCATAGTGACCTTCCCGATCGTACCAAGCTCGAGCCAAGTCACTTTGGTTATGACGGACACGTGGCCTTCGGCACCGAGTCAGGGTTTCCTAAATTCCCCTTTTAAAAAATATTTAGGTGGCGACTCATGTCCGCAAAGCTCCATGTTTGGCACTACTTTTGAAAAATCTGCTTTCCTTAAACGATTTGCCAGAGGTGGACTCTTTGGTTCAGATTTAGAACCGCAACAAACTTTTAAAGAGAGTCATTTGTAGCCGAGGTCCCAGCAGAGACGTGGTCTCGATTCTGGCGACTCCATTGAGATTTTAGAGAGCTTGACTCGAACTCGTGATATCCGTTTTTGACTACACTTATGTGTTTCTTTGCATTGCATGTGCATTGGTGCGCCTAGGACACCGTGTTGGCCATCTGCTATTCTGGCGGTTTTTGGAGGCTTGTCTTGTCAAGGCATGTCCGTAAGGCCGACGGTTCTTGCTCTGCCAGTATGGGAACACAAACCCCGGTTTTACCGGGGCACCCTTTTTGACCATTCGACCTAGTGCATAGTCGGAATCCATAGTGACCATTCCAAACTAGGACAGGTTGCTTACCCGATGTTAGGTTGTTTGAAACCGCTGTGTGCGTAGTGAAACCCTAGCTCCTGACAAAATAGGACAGGGAAACCCTACCCCAACATAGGGGTGTTTTGGTTCCCATTTATCTGCTATGTGCTTTAGAGTGTATCTCTACAGGGAATGCATATATCAGTTTGCGAGTCTGGATATCCGGCCTGAGGGCATCAGTATCAGTGATTGTTGGGAATCAGCTATATCCGCGGGTATCAGTTTTGAACAGTGAATCTGGGGAACAGTGATCCGCAGTATAGTACCGTTGTTCGGCTGCATCCGTGTTTGATCCGACTAGGGCTGAAATACCGTCTGTTTTCCGTTTCAGTTTGGAGATTCAGGAAGTTGGAGATTCAGAAGGTTGAGCCAGCATAGCTAGTGTTATCTTCCTGCTGAGGCAGAATTTAGCATGGCACAGAATTCAGAAGAGCTTGTGGTCATGACGGCCGCGTTGAATCAGCAGGGAATCACCCTACAAGATGAAGCTACTGTTGATATGCCGCATCCACCTAGATCGCCGGTTGCACACCCGGTCTGGGCCCCTCAGCTATATCAGGCTCGTGAGCCCACTACCTTTGAATTAATGGGGATGATCGGTGATCTCCAAAGGTCTATGGCAGATCTTGCTTATGGAATGTCAGCTCCGCCGCCAGTCTCACCTTACGCCGGGAGCTTTGCACCTCAGGAGCCCCCGCTGCTGGGACGGATTGTGATCGAGCTCAATCAATCGGAGATGACCTCCACCCACAACAGTGATGTACCAGTACCAACCCAAACCTCTCATCAGGCCGGGGCCAGAGGAAAAGACAAGATGAAGGCAGATGCCGACCCCATTGAACAACTGCTGTGGGCAGTAGAGGCTTTGAAAGCCGGGGGGATGAATGAGCAACAGGTATCCGTAGTTATGTCAAAAGCTATGGAGGATGTCTTCCCCACTCCGCCTGAGGGCAGTACCAGTCAACCAGAGAATCGGGACAGGTCCCGTCATACCAAAACAGTTCTTCCCGCCCCCAGCCTTGCATCCGGGAAGAATCAGAAATCCAAAGCCGCACCCGCCGACCCATTTGCCAGTGCATCTAGCAAGAGTGCTCAGGCTCCAAAGTACCTGCCCCGAGGGCGCAGGGCCTTCCATCCTCTTCATATGCCTTTGTCTAGGGCACTTCTGATTTTGGCCAAAAAGGGGCATCTTACACCCCTTGATCCTAGGCCACTCCCCAAACCCTTCCAGCAGGCCATGATGCCACTTTCGATCAAGGCGTACCATCAACGATCCGCCATGCTACGGACAATTGCTTCCGCCTCCGACATGAGGTGCAGGATTTGATTGACAACGAGGTTATCCTCCAGCCTACCTCGGCCAAATCAGTCACTACAGAGTTCTTGGAGTTCAGGGACACAGATACCGAAGGCACAGATACCGCGAGTATGTGATCAGAAGGTGAATCGCCTGCGGGCAGTGTCTGGTACATTTTTGGATATGGCGTTTGGCACGCATTTTTGAGCACCTGCCGATGCTATTTTTGTAAATCCTGACTTGGGTGTCGAGTCAGTCTTTTGTTTTGTCTTGAGTCTGTCTCATTGTTTTGAGTCAGTCCTTTTGCTTAAGGGTCTGTCTAATTGTAATGAGTCAATCCCTCTTTTGTATAGAACGCTAGGTGACTTCGGGGTTGTTGCCTCAAGCGCCATTTTGTCTTGTAAATTACTTCTTTTTTGTTTTCCTTTTGGTCCCCTTCCACTGTGGAGCCAGTTTACACCCGGGAAATCTGAAAGAAATAGCCGTGGCTACCGTGTTTCTTTGTTTATTGATGGCATTGGGCTAGTTGTGCCAGAGAATTCGAATGGGGTGACAACACATTCCGCCTGCTCTTTTGTGCCCTAAAAATTATTGCTTTGACTTAAGTTTTTCAAAACTTTTTCAAACACTGTGGTGAAAACGAAGAGGAAGGAATTCCTCGGGATTTGCAAGTTTTGATCATTTTTGAGAGAAAGAGAGGCATGCTAAGCTTTTAATGAATGAAATCACGCTTGTCAGCGCGAGTACTGAGAAGGACCCTGGCCTGACCCAGACTGGTTCCACACTATCTTCAGCGCGAGCGATTTTATCGCCTCCTTTAAAAAAAAAAAAACTTTCAAAAACAAAATGTTTTGCGCAGCTTTGTGAAGACCTGTGTGGAATTGCTGTTGAGAATGTGCAGCCTAGGATTGTTCTCAGCCCTATAGTACAATCTATCTATTCCGAATCTGGATTTCGTTCAAAATGTCCAAGCAATCAATTACCGTGTAAACGCCCGTGTGGCCCAATTTGAAGCAGCCCTCGAACAAGAGGCACCAAAGTCAGATCAAGAAGATCAGAAGTCGTCAGAAGAAGCTTGCAAAGGTAGAACAGAAGCACCCCTCGAACTAGGGGCGAAAATGTCAGATCTGCTCGAAGAGCCGAGGATGAGTCCTTTTGCAAATCAACAGCCACTCTCCTGGATATGGAAGGCTTCAATCTCAAAACCATTTGGCATGGACTTGTTACACTTTTACCCTTTGAGAGGCTCGCTGGGCCGAAAACCCGGAAGGGCGACCCAGGCAAAAGTTAGAGCAAGAGAAAAATAAAAAAAAATGCAGAAAAAGAGAAAAAGAAAAAAATGAAAAAGAACTGAAAGAGAAAGAAAAAGAAGCTCGCAAGGTCGAAAACCCGCATCGGGCACCTTGGCAAAAGTTAGAGCCTGAAAGAAAAAGAAAAAGAGAAAATGAAAATGAAAAAGAAAAGAAAAACAAAAGAAGCTCGCAAGGTCGAAAACCTGCAACAGGCGCCTTGGCAAAAATTAGAGCCTGGAAATAGTGAAGGTTAAAATACCCGAGAGTACCTTAACCGGAACTACGTAAGGCTTGATTCCCATGTTTGGGATACGTAGGCAACTTCATCTTGAAGTCCAGCCCCCAACGCTTTCATAGCGTCTCAGTCCATGTCATGGTTTTGGTCACTTGCCTCCTCCTAATCCGACGTCTCGGTGCCATAAATTGCCGAATTGCGTGATCAACTTTCTCTTGAAGCCCAACCACCAACACCTCCCAGGTGATTGTGTCCATATATTGATTCAGAACGTCTTCGTCTCCTCCGCGTCTGAGGGTCCGATCGTCATCAATAAGGAGTGACGCACAGCATGCCGCGGCACCATCCAAACAAGGGGCAACTTTCCGTTGCCGCCCATTGCCATCCATGTCCAAAAGTTGCCCTAAGTTACCATTCAAACTAGGGGCAACTTTCCGTTGCCTTATTCCCCCTTCAAGCAAGGGGCAATTTTCCATTGCCTCCGATCCGAGGTTGCATATCTCGAGGGTAAGTTTCATGCTCGTTGAGCATCGTTTGTTTGCAAAAATAGTTTTTGAAAAATTTTCACTGAGGTTGACTTATTTTCTCAAAAACTGTTTCATTTTCAAAATTGGACCATGTTTGGCCCTCGAAAGGAGAATTTTCAGTGCTCACAGCCTGATTCACATGATTTTCAAATCATAAATTGAATAAGTGTGTTAATCCAACTCTCGTTTTGATCAAAACTGTTTTAAGAAAAAAACAAAAAATGGTCAAAATAACAAACTAGGGGCACAGTTGAGCCAGGTATCCTGTCTTCCCCCCACCGCCAGCATGCACTCGCCAGAAAGGCGCCCCCATCTACCAGAAGAAATAGCCGTGAGCTAGCCGTGTCGGGCATGAACCCGCAACTTCCTATTCATCTGTCATTCACCTCGGGGAGGGATGCAAAATGAGAGAATAAAGAATAGAGAGGAGTAAGTTGAGAGAAAAGTGAGATAAAAGGGTTTTTGTGAGAAAAACCGAGCCGGAGGGTCGAGTGATGTGAGAATCACACAAATCAGAAGGGGTGGGAAACCTACCCGGAGGAATTGGCTCCTCGAGTCTGAGGTCTTTTATTACAAAACATGTCCGTGTGTCGTATCTTTTGACTTGTCAGTCTTAATATTGGCTTTGAGTCTTTCCCGAGTGTGTCTCGTTGTGTTAGGTCGTGTGCCTTTTGTTCCTTTGTTCGAGTCTGTCTCGTCGTGTTCTGTGGTAGGCTCGATACCCTGGTTGAAAACCCGTCTTCCTCCAAAAAGTAATCGCTTGTGCTCAGAATGCTGTGCCATTCTCTACATCCGTGCAAAGCAAGAGAAGGAAAGGGAAAATTTGGGACATCCGAGTGTGTTTCAACTGCAACCGTGTCAGTTTTGTGATCTGTCTCATCAGATTGGGGGTATCTGCTCAGAGTTTGCTGTGTGCGGAATGAACCGAATACTGAGTTATGGGCTAAATGCAGGTCAATCCCCAGCAGATTAATCCCCAGCAGGGCATGGGCTGTATATTCAGTTTGAGCCGCGGCTTATTTGAAGTTGTTTGCTGTTAGCTGATTGGTTATCCTGTTACTACAGCGCAAATGCTTGGTTGTTTTGTTAAACAATAGATCAATATCATTTACATTTGAGGTGTAATATGATGCAATGCGATGCAGAGTATGAAATGTGCAGGTATACGCGGATATACAGATATAACACTCTTTTTCAGATAAAAAGTTTGTTTTATATATAATCTCTTCAAGTACATAGTTTGGAGAAAAGCAAAAGCCTGCCTGCGGCAGTACATAGTACTATATCTACCAAAAAGAGAAAAGTACAAGAAAAGAAATAAAGAAAAGAAGCAGCAAAATCATCATCATCAGCAGTAGGCCCCATGCCTAAGGATCTGTCCTCGCCCTCTTCCTGGGCAGAAGCACAAAAGCATCGTCGGAGCCGTCACTATCGGAGCCCGAGCCTGAGCTATCCCCGGCCTCCTCCGCAAATGACTCTGTCCCCGTCTCCGACTCACCATCTCCTGGAACTGGAGCTCGTGAGCTACTCCCCACGTGACCGCGTCTCCCTCTGGTACGAGGGAATATCCTACCATCCCGAGTAGAGACGGGAGGCCCAGCTGGAGCAGTGTCGCCCACTGGAGGGATCGGGAAAGGAGGCTGAAAACACGAAGAACAAACACATCAGAAAACTGTGAGCAGTTTATCAGTATAGAATGCAGTGTCTGAGTACAGTGTGTGAATGCCGTGAGCGTGAATCGAGATAGAATCACGATGTCTGTACGATGTGTGAATGCCGTGAGCAGTTTATCGAGACAGAATCGCAGTATGAGTACGGTGTGTGAATGCTGTGAACGGTGTATCAGTGAAAAGAATGCAGTGTATGAGTACAGTGTATGAAAGCCGTGAGCAGTTTATCAGATTTGTGTGCAGTATAGTAGATTGCGCGAAACAGAGTATGATTCGAGACTGTGGTCAGTAAAACATACCGGCAAGCCGTAGACGGCCAGAGCGTCAAGAGTCCGCTGCAGCATCCCCATCAGGGAGGCATTCAGCTCCACCGACTGACGGGTATACTCGGAAGAAGCCTGCAAAAGTATTAAGTACATCAGCATTCTGTGGGATATCTGAATAAACTGAAATGAAATGACAATGCAAGATGCAAAAATAAAGTGATACATACCGGGGGCAAGTCAGGAATACCAGCCAGCTCATGATCAGCCGGAGGAAGAGCAAAAGGGATCTGGTAGGTCTCCCCACTCTGCCCCCTATAAGTCAACATAGTAGGCAGAGCGGGCCAGCCCGTCCCTCGTCCCCTCTGCACCCCCCTCCTGCCGCGAGCTCGAGCCCTCTGTGATGGCCCCGCTCCTGCTCCTGTCTCTGCCCGGGCCGCTGGCGCCGCAGGTCTCACTGGATCAGCTCGGGAGCCCCGGCTCAGAGGCCGCATCAAGAAGGTCCGGACGTACTCAGAATAGTCGCCCTCGCCCCTGTAGGCATCCACATCTATGGCCCAGCCAAGGGTGTAGTCCTCCATCTGCTGCACAGAAAACCTCTCGGTGTCCCTCATGTGCTCGGGAGGATGGATCGGAACTATCTGCTCCGGCAATCCCAGTCGCGCAAGCGCTCACCCAGGTACCAGGCCCGACAGACCGGGCCCTCCAGGAGAATCCGGTAGCGCGAGGTCTCGATGGCGCCGGCATACCGATCTCGTATCACCGCTGGGAGTGGAGCCCACGGCTGCCAGATAACCTGAGATGAAATACAGTTGATTATCTACTGATATAGAAAAGTACGCATGAAAGCGAAGCTTAAACGGACTGTAAGTAAAACATACCTCGGAGGGGGTAATGGTGTCAAAGAAATGGCGGAAGAAGCTAAAAGTATCCCGGGGCCTCCGGGTACACCTCCGTCAGAAGGCGAGAAGGGGCGACGGAGGGGTCTCTCGTCTCGCATCGCTCTAGCTCAGGAAAATAGGCATAGACCCACAATCGCAAAAACAGATGTCGAACATCTATCGAGATAAGCGTAATCTGAGAATAAGCGAAATAGCAGAGCCGTGTGTTGTCCAGTGTATTGAGCAGAGTGTACAGTGTGGCGATGTCTGATCGATTAAAGCAATATGTGTGCCGTGGAGTACGATATCTGATTACAATGTGCGGTGTCGATTAATGCGAATCTGAAAGTATCTGATAGAAATGTAAAGTAGAGGAGAAAACGTACCTCCCAGGCTCGCCAGTAGCCTCCTAGCTGTCATTGGCCGCGGCGAAACTCATATAGCCGTAAAGGGTGGCCAGAGCCGCGCCACCCCAGTCATACTGCACAATCCGTCGGACGTCCACCAGTGCGCTGAGGAGGCAGAGAGGCACGGTGTTCGCCCGGTCGGCGAATAGGGTGGTCCCTAGCAAAAACATCAAGAAGCCGCGTGCATACTGCTCCACGGCCTCCTGGGTCATCGAAGCTGCATCGATGAGGGTATGCTGGGCCCTGAACTGCACCTCGAACCAGGAATAGCGGACGAATCCTGGACGAACAAGTGGCGGCGCCTCGCCGAGCAAATAGACCTGGGCTGCGGTCCACTCATCCATATCTGTATCAAAGGGGATCGGATCACCCCCCACCCCGATGCCAGTGAGCATCGAGAAGTCGAAAGGGGTCATCGTCATGTCCCCGGTCGCTGATAGGTGAAAGGAATCGGTGGTGTCCCACCACCTCTCTGCCAGGGCGGCAAGAAGAGGTCTGCAGCGTAAAAGCCCGTGAGTCCTCGCAGAAGGTGCCGGCCGCCCGATCTACAATGCGGCTTAACGGCGTCAGCAACAAATCGCGGCGATGAAAGAACGTTCCCATACCCACAGAGAGTATGGGAGTCTCCCTGTAGTCAAGGAATTGCAAAGCCATATGAAGATATGCAGTCAATACAAGTCTAGCATGTATGCAGATTTTTAAAATTCAAACAGAAACCGGGTACCGGTGTGCTTACAGTAAACTACGAGTGCATGATGCGTCAGTGTGTTTCAGATGCTCTAGTGTAAACTTGGTGCATGTGTGCACATTTTTCAGATTCAAGCAGATATCGGGTTTCAGCATATCAGTGGGTGAGCTACGGCTTGTGATATGTCAGTGCTCCTATAAGGATCAGTGTAAACAGCGTGTGTGCGTGCTTTTCAACGTTCAAATAGAAGCCAGGTCTCGGTATGTTTCAGTAAACTACAACGTGTGATGTGTCCGCGTGTTGGTGTAGTTTTATGCAAATCTAGCATGCGTGTGAGTTTTCAGAATCAAATAAGCGCCGGGTGTCGGCGAATTGGTAGTGCAATATGTGCCGTGTGTTTGGGTGATTCAGACTAGTGCAGTGTGTGTGCATGTGCGTCGGTCCTAAATAGATGTCAGTTATGAGTTTGTCTACAAATAACTACAGCATAGTGCATCAGGACTGAACAAGCAATGGGTTCAGTTAGCTACGGCAATTGACAGAAAATCCTACATTGCGGAAAATAAAAGACCAGAATGTTACCTCGGTGGCGCCAGCAGACAAGTGAGAGGCCGGCTCGCGCAGCAGAAGCTCTGGGTCCAAAACTCTGTCGAAGCCGCGGAAGTGGCGGAGTCCATCGGGTGGTAGCACATGAATGGCCGGGCGATAGGTCGCCGGATCGAATGGGCGCTCGCTCAATGGGAGGAGCTCGACCCCGGGGTCCATCTCATGGTCCGGGGGAGTCCCGACATGTGGAATATCATCGGCCATAGCAATGGAGATGAGAAAAATGACCGGAAAAGGAAAACCGAGTCGGAATGTGAAAAGTCAACTAGGAAGTCAACCCCGAGAGGGTCGGAAATGGCCGGAAGGGTCGGAATGTGAAAAGACACGAGAATGAAGAGAAAACCGAAGGGAACAAGTCCCGAAGAGGCGAAAATGGCGAAAAGAACACCGAAATGAGATTTCAATCGGTTCAAAATGTCCGAAACGCGAAGAATATCGCGAATCCGACGAGAAAACGGGTGTAAAACGCGTAGAAATCGGCGAAAAATCAAAGGGAAAACACTCTAGAGAGAGAGAGAGGAGGAGTTTTCGGCGGTGTGGAAGTAAGAAAATAGGGCTTAGGAGCCCTATTTTATAAAGCCCAAGGTGAAATGGCAGTTCTGCCCCCGATCAGGCATTTTCTGCCGGTCGGCACCTTTTTATGCCGGTCGGCACTTTTTTCTGCCGATAGATGAGTTCAGGCAGCCGGTGGCAGCCGGTGGACTTCCCACCCAGCCGATGGTGTTCCCAAGGGTGTTTTTAGTCAAATTGATGAGTTTTGGGTCTTCATAGCTCAAGAAAGTGCAATAAAATGCATCCCCGATGCTCAACCGGCCTCCGTTTCGACTCCGGACTGTGTCTTCTGTGTGTGGCACTCAGATTCAAGCAGAGATTGTATCCTTTTGTATCCTTTTGTCATTTATAGAGATCCAAAAGTTGCCCTGTGTGCGTTACGCGCATCCATCGCATTTCCCGGCGTATCGTATCACGCCATCTTGCACGTCCCTTGCGACTTGCACCGTTTTGCGTTGCCATATGGCATGCGTGTCATACTCTTTCGTTTTGCACTTCATTTTGCATTTCATCGCATCTCGAGGTACGTGTGCCTCATTTTACATTTTATTTCGCATTTCATTGCATTCTCGAGGCACGTATGCCTCGCATTGCACTTGTTTTTCCATTCAGTGAGGTATGCGTGCCACATGAGTATTTCATTTTACCAGCCGGTCTGACGAGACCTTAAACACGTACGGTCTGACGAGACCTTAAACACGTATGATCCGGCGGGACCAAAAACACGCGCGGTCTGACGAGACCTTAAACCCGCTTGTCTACATTGTCCCGTGCTTTATTACAAGCACTATCATGCATTTGCACTTTGTACCGTTGCCCCTTACGGTCTGGCGGGACCTTAAACACGCACGGTCTAGGAGACCTTAAATCCTTTGAAGGTGCAAAACCTTCGGCGCATGCATTATCATACGTCATCATCTCAACAGCCGCGCATTTTGAAGCCGCGCCCCTCCCGGTCTAAGAGACCTTAAATCTTCGGGAGGTGCAAGACCTTCGGTGTGTTAAGTCGCCCCTCATTGCATTTGGCATGCATTTCATCGCGTCGTTTAGTGCACCCTCATCGCACTCCATTTTCCATCTTTTGAGACACGCACGTCTCATTTACCCCATTTGCATCCGCATGCGCGTCTCATTCGCATCGCATGCACTTGAGCACTGTGTAACAGTTGCCCCGCCGGTCTGGCGAGACCTTAAACACGCACGGTCTAGGAGACCTTAAGTCCTCGGGAGGTGCAAGACCTCCGGTGCATTAAGGTATGCACCTCATTGCATTTGGCATGCATTCCATCGCATTGTTTCGCGCACCTCATCGGTTGCCCCCCCTAGGTCCAGCGAGACCTTAAACCCGCTCATTTGCATATGTCATGCATCTCAAAGCCGCGCGTTGGCGCGCATTTCAAAAACATGCATGCATTGTCATGCATACATTATACATCCCGGTCTAGGAGACCTTAAATCCTCTGAAGGTGCAAGTCCTTCGGTGTTTGTCGTGCCCGAACGACTTTCGGTGGTCTGGTAAAGCCACCTGTCTGTGCTTGCGGTGAGTTCCTAGAAGATCAACTGGGACGGTGAAAACTAGAGTTCGAACGGCTTATGCCTAGAACGCAAAGGTTCGGAATTTCCGAGACTAAAGTCTGGTTTAAATACCCAGGGGGATGAACCCTCGGCTTGAAATCTGTATGGCAGCCCCATAGGTTGAGGCGGCGTGTTTACGCCTCGATTCTGGATACTGAACCAACCTAGTGTGTCGCCCGGTTGGTAAGATAGGGAAAACTGCAATCGTAGCCATTGCATCAACATGCATTGTCATGCATCATTGTAAATATTGCATATGTCATGCATTGCATTTCAAAAAAAAAAAAACAAAAACAAAAAAACAAACATGCATTGTCATGCATCATTGTAGTATAGTGCATAGGTCATGCATTTTTTTTGTAAATATCCATTGCATTTAGCTGCATGCATCCATTGCATCACCTTCCATCTATGGCTCGCGCCTTTCCAAGTTGAGCTTGGTCTGGTATGTGCCCATATTTTTCGTGTCGAAACACAGTCGTCGAGCTTTTGTGTCCAAGCTTTGAGGGTAGCGGCACCGCTTCTGTGTTAGACATGGGTTGTATGCGTACATGCCTTTCCTAGGCAAGACTGGGTTTGGCCCGCGTGCCATATCCATTGTATCCACCTCCATTGCATTTCCATTGCATGCATTCACTGCATCTCCTTCCATCTATGGCTTGCGCCTTTCCTTGTCGAGCTTGGTCTGGTATGTGCCCATATTTTTCGTGTCGAAACACAGTTGTCGAGCTTTTGTGTCCGAGCCTTGAGGGTAGCGGCACCGCTTCTGTGTTAGACATGGTTTGTATGCGTACATGCCTTTCCTAGGCAAGATTTGGTTTGGCCCGCGTGCCATATCCATTGTATCCATTTCCATTACATTGTAGTGTAATTGTTGCATCCGGCATTAGGATCATTATTCTTTCCTCAGCGGGTCGTTTCCCCACTTATGTCAATCCACCCAATACTTGTTCTTGCGTCCGTCTGCACCACTCATAGTTATTGTCTGTGTATCGCGCCTATTCCTTGACGAGCTTGGTTTGAGGTTGCGGCACCTTTTCTATGGTAGACGGACTCGTTACCTCCATCAATCTATCTGACATTTGTGTGGTTTCGAACCGCTCGTGATTGAATCATGATTCAATTGCCCCGCATGTAGTTTGCATTTAGTTTTAATTGCACTACATTTTCATTGCATTGACTATACATAGTTTTGTATATATTGCATACCATCCAGCATTCACATTGCATATGACATGTATGTTGCTAATCATATCGTACCTGTTAAGTTTGCTTTCTTTTCAGGAACGATATTGTATGTACGGCTCATTTACCGCTGGTGGAACCAGGCGAGTCGCACAGGTATTGTATCGCTCCGAGTGAGACATTTTGAGAATTCCATAATTCTCTTACATCCTTTCTACATTGTAGTGTAGACTGTTGCATGTCAGCTTATAACTGTCGCATGTGTGCTTCATTACAGCTTTCTTTGCGTGATCATAAGTTATGCTCGGCTTCTTGCATTTTCAGTTGCATTTTGCCCCTGCCTACGGGCGCATATCTTATTTTTGGCATGTGTGCCTCCTGCATGAACTACGCTGGTTTGATTCCTTGAGGGATACGTAGGCAGCTTGCGAGTTCAACCATTTGCGCTTTGTATGTTTGTCCAAGTCTTCGGCCTTGTCAAAAATGGGTCGTCTCTGGGCTTTGACATTCACTCCCGTCATTGTTATGACTTTCGAGTTCTGTCAAAGAGGGGCAACTGTAGACACCCCATTTTTGACCGTCCTCAAGACTTGGACGTCACCGCTCGAACACTCGGTGATCATCCATGTGTGTGTTCGTTTGGAGTTCCCGGAGTTCTCGGCTCGCGCGCCGTGTCTCAGGACCTCCGGACTCGACCGTTTGTGTTTGGTTTTGCACCAAACACTTGTGTTTTGCCTTTGAGGGGCAGGGAATGCTTTGTGAGGCATCCCCACACACCACCGGCTGGGGCTAGAGGCTACCGGTCAGTAGCTTGTCACCGGCACTATATTGTGCCGGTCGGCACTATTTTGTGCCGACGGCACTATTTTGGGCGAAATGACCAATTTGCCCAAATGACCACTGCACTTGCTTTGTGAGATATTTTCTCACAGATGTAACTTGCTTCCCTCCATACACGTGTATGGAGGGATGAACCCTTGTTGGCTTAGCTTGTAAGCTTTACAAGTTCTATAAGAGAGGAGCTTCTCTTGGCTTAGGGTTACAAAATCTAAGAGCTTTAGACATTGTTAGAGAGTTAGAGCTCTGGTTTTTTTTAGGGTTAGGATAGATATACTTACTATCTCTCTCTTTCTCTTTGAAATCTAGGTGTTTTGTGCCTTGCTATTGCACTAAAACACCTAGTGTTCCACCTTTCTCTTGGGACAGAGGTTCTAGAGGTTGGTTCTTGGTGATTCTTGACTGGATTTGAGCTCAAGGAGGCAACACCAACAACTCTTGTGAAGGTAGTCATCAAGGGTGAGAAACTTACACTTTTTTCCCCATTTTGCAACTTGTTTTCACCTAGTTTAAAACAGTTTTTGAGCTTAGTGTTTGGCACATAAAAGTTCTGTTTTTTGACCCTCTTTATTGTATATTAAGAGTGTTTTGTAGTTTGGGGAAGTTTGCCCCCCTTTAGGCCTTGGAAAGGCCTCTTTTTGTGCTTGTTGGTTGAAATCCGAGATTTTGGTGATAGGATTTTTCACCACTGAAATCATGAGGGATTCCAGTGGTGAAGAGCATGCCTTGAAGTCTCAAGAAGGAGAGGGCCACCCCCTCTCCTTGATGTCCTTGAAAAGGACAAATTTTGCTTCCTTAAGGAGCTCTATGCTTGAGTGTGTGTTGAGCTTGTTTGGCTTGTTTTCCATGCTTATATTGCCATGATATAACTTGGTTTTAAGTGGGTTTTAGTACTCTTTGCATGATTTGCATAGTTACTTTGTAATGCCTTAATATTGCCTTAACATGTCTAGCTTGTTAGCCTTAGTTTCTAGCATGTTTTAGGCTTAGATTTGTGAAGCTTGTAAGCTTCTTTTGCCATGATTTAGCTCTCATTCATAGCTATTTTGGTCGATCTCATCATGCATTTGGTAGCCTCTTTGTATTTGGCTTGTTGGCCTCAAAAGCATGAATATGTAATACACCATGCTTGCTCTATTTTTGATGGTTGGAACCATCTAGCATGCCATTTCAGTCCTTCATACATGCTTGTTTGATTGCTTTAGTGGCCTTGTTAATGCTTTAAGAGTATGTCTTGTATGCTCTTTGTTTAGGCCTTATTGCATGCCTTAGATCACATGCTTCCTAGATGCCATCTAGGTAGTCATTTAGGCTTAGTTTTATGTGTTAAAACTTTGTCTTTAAGTGCTTGAGTATTGCCATGTATGATTGTGCATAGGTGTAGTTCAATGCCCCATTGGCTTGCCTTAAGCCTAAGGCCATTTGCATGCTCCATTTGGCATGCTTCATCGCATGATTTAGCATCATTTTTGTATGAATTTCAGAGCTATTAATGCATGCTAGTAGTCCATGTTTGGCCTTCTTAAGTGTGCTTGAATGTTGCTTGTTTATGCCTAAGTCTTAGGCCTTCACACTTGCATGTGTGTGTGTGTATTTGGTCTCATTTTCTAGGCACTTTGGCCACTGTTCTTGGGCCTTTTAGAGCTGTCCAATTCATGTGTAAGTCCATTCCTAATTTGCTTTGCATGCTTATATGTTTACACAACAATATTCTTGCATTGCATTGCCATATTGCATGCTAGATGACATGTTTAGGGTTACATTGGCATTGTGCATGTTAGGCCTCTTGAAGTGAGTTTGATAGAGGTTTGGCACCTTTGTTTGAATTGCATGCATTTGACATTGAATTTGCACCCTTGGTTCTTAGGACCATCATGCATAGAAATGCGCGATTGGTGGCCCGGGAATCGAGGCACATACCCTCTTAAGTCCATAGCATGATTTGGGATGTGTTTGGTGCATAAATGGCTTGAATTGCATTGCCTTGTATGTTGTTTCCCTCTGCTGCTGTGAGTTGCAGGTTTTGCAGGGATTTTGTGCCGACCGGCACATTTTAGTGCCGACCGGCTGCCACTGGGCAGCCGATAAGGAAATTCAGTGCCGGTGGCCTCCTTCTTCAGCCGATGGCTAATCCCTCCAGCCGGTGGTGATCTCCAATGCCCTGAGAGGCATCCCTGAGATTTGGGCAATTTTCTGAGATGAAGAGCAGAGGAAACAGAGGCAACCCGTGCACGGCAGTGTGATTCCGAGCGAGTCCCGGGCGCGCGCTGCAGTTAGCCCTCATCCCGAGGCATTTAATGCTTAATTAGATTAATTAATTAATTTAATTAATTTAGTTAATTTGTAATATTTAATTAGCTAGTTTAGTTAATTATTTATTCCGATCTGTATTATTATTTCGGTCCCTCCGAGTGAGGGCAAATTTGTAATAAGTGTGTGTGAGTGGGTGTATGTCTTCCAACCCCCATTTCTTTCTCCCTTTTATTTACCTACTTATGATGGTTAGATTAGGGCATACTTATTTTAGCATACCTTATGCAATGCATGCAGCATTCATGCATTTGTTTACATGCACCGCTCGGTACATCATACAAAGCTGCGTAATTTTCAATTCCAAATTGAATACGTGTTATTCAAGATTTCATATGCCATGTTTAGGGTTAGCCGAGCCTAATCTAGATTGCATCAATGCCTGTGTTGCATTAGCCATTTAACATGAATTAGGTCATGCATGTTTGCTAACCGAGTTATTGTTTTTGGCACGGAGTACGATGTAAGTTTTACGCTTTAGCATACCACATGCGTGTGAACATTGCCATGACAGTATGCTTGCCATGCGGCTAAGTGCTTACATGATAAACTGTTTGAATGCCTGTGGGTGGAGGTTGGATTGCCCGAGTTGGAATAACTCGTTGAAATCCGAATTTTAGCCTACTTGCGAGTAGCAAAAGAAAACGACACGTTTTTCGAGACAAAACGGATATGCAATGTTTATTTCCAAATTAGGCAACCTAGTCTATACTTGTTTGCTGTGCGCATAACATAGTAATTCTAGGTTAATAATTGGAATAAGAACGCATAAGGTTTTCAAAAACGGATATCACGGTTAGTAGAGGCCGGTCTTTGGACCGGGCGAAAGGGGGTGCTCATAGCTGACCTTCCCCGATCGTACCCAAGCTCCCGAGCCAAGTCACTTTGGTTATGACGGACACGTGGCCTTCGGCACCGAGTCAGGGTTTCCTAAATTCCCCCTTTTAAAAAAATATTTAGGTGGCGACTCTGTAATCTGGCAAAGCAGTCCATGTTTGGCACTACTTTTCGAAAAATCTGTTTTCCTTAAAACGATTTGCCAGAGGTGGACTCTTTGGTTCAGATTTAGAACCGCAACAAACTTTTAAAGAGAGTCCGAGTCAGAGATCGAGGTCCTCATGGCTTCGCGCGACTACCGGGATTTTTAGAGAGCTTGACTCGAACTCGTGATATCCGTTTTTGACTACACTTATGTGTTTCTTTGCATTGCATGTGCATTGGTGCGCGCTTAGGACACCGTGTTGGCCATCGCTATTCGAGCGGTTTGTCGGAGGCTTGTCTTGTCAAGGCATGTCCGTAAGGTCGACGGCTATGGCTCGCCAAGATGGGAACACAAACCCTGCTTACCGGCACCTTTTTGACCATTCGACCTAGTGCATAGTCGGAATCCATAGTGACCATTCCAAACTAGGACAGGTTGCTTACCCGATGTTAGGTTGTTTGAAACCGCTGTGTGCGTAGTGAAACCCTAGCTCCTGACAAAATAGGACAGGGAAACCCTACCCCAACATAGGGGTGTTTTGGTTCCCATTTATCTGCTATGTGCTTTAGAGTGTATCTCTACAGGGAATGCATATATCGGGCCATAGTCTCGATATCCTACCGAGGGCATCAAGACGATGATTGTTGGGAATCAGCTATATCCGCGGGTATCAGTTTTGAACAGTGAATCTGGGGAACAGTGATCCGCAGTATAGTACCGTTGTTCGGCTGCATCCGTGTTTGATCCGACTAGGGCTGAAATACCGTCTGTTTTCCGTTTCAGTTTGGAGATTCAGGAAGTTGGAGATTCAGAAGGTTGAGCCAGCATAGCTAGTGTTATCTTCCTGCTGAGGCAGAATTTAGCATGGCACAGAATTCAGAAGAGCTTGTGGTCATGACGGCCGCGTTGAATCAGCAGGGAATCACCCTACAAGATGAAGCTACTGTTGATATGCCGCATCCACCTAGATCGCCGGTTGCACACCCGGTCTGGGCCCCTCAGCTATATCAGGCTCGTGAGCCCACTACCTTTGAATTAATGGGGATGATCGGTGATCTCCAAAGGTCTATGGCAGATCTTGCTTATGGAATGTCAGCTCCGCCGCCAGTCTCACCTTACGCCGGGAGCTTTGCACCTCAGGAGCCCCCGCTGCTGGGACGGATTGTGATCGAGCTCAATCAATCGGAGATGACCTCCACCCACAACAGTGATGTACCAGTACCAACCCAAACCTCTCATCAGGCCGGGGCCAGAGGAAAAGACAAGATGAAGGCAGATGCCGACCCCATTGAACAACTGCTGTGGGCAGTAGAGGCTTTGAAAGCCGGGGGGATGAATGAGCAACAGGTATCCGTAGTTATGTCAAAAGCTATGGAGGATGTCTTCCCCACTCCACCGAGGGCGACTAATCAACAGAGAATCGGACAGTCCCGCTATACTAAAACAGCTTCTTCCCCCCCACTTTGCATCCGGAAGAATCAGAATCCAAAGCCGCCGCACGACCCATTTGCCAGTGCATCTAACAAGAGTGCTCAGGCTCCAAAGTACCTGCCCCGAGGGCGCAGGGCCTTCCATCCTCTTCATATGCCTTTGTCTAGGGCACTTCTGATTTTGGCCAAAAAGGGGCATCTTACACCCCCTGATCCTAGGCCACCCCAAACCCCTTCCAAGAAAGCCATGATGCCACTCAAGATCGCTGCAGACCATCAACACCGCCATGCTACGGACAATTGCTTCCGCCTCCGACATGAGGTGCAGGATTTGATTGACAACAAGGTTATCCTCCCGCCTACCTCGGCCAAATCAGTCACTACAGAGTTCTTGGAGTTCAGGGACACAGATACCGAAGGCACAGATACCGCGAGTATGTGATCAGAAGGTGAATCGCCTGCAAGGTTCCGTACATTTTTGGATATGGCGTTTGGCACGCATTTTTGAGCACCTGCCGATGCTATTTTTGTAAATCCTGACTTGGGTGTCGAGTCAGTCTTTTGTTTTGTCTTGAGTCTGTCTCATTGTTTTGAGTCAGTCCTTTTGCTTAAGGGTCTGTCTAATTGTAATGAGTCAATCCCTCTTTTGTATAGAACGCTAGGTGACTTCGGGGTTGTTGCCTCAAGCGCCATTTTGTCTTGTAAATTACTTCTTTTTTGTTTTCCTTTTGGTCCCCTTCCACTGTGGAGCCAGTTTACACCCGGGAAATCTGAAAGAAATAGCCGTGGCTACCGTGTTTCTTTGTTTATTGATGGCATTGGGCTAGTTGTGCCAGAGAATTCGAATGGGGTGACAACACATTCCGCCTGCTCTTTTGTGCCCTAAAAATTATTGCTTTGACTTAAGTTTTTCAAAACTTTTTCAAACACTGTGGTGAAAACGAAGAGGAAGGAATTCCTCGGGATTTGCAAGTTTTGATCATTTTTTAGAGAAAGAGAGGCATGCTAAGCTTTTAATGAATGAAATCACACTTGTCAGCGCGAGTATTGAGAAGGACCCTGGCCTGACCCAGACTGGTTCCACACTATCTTCAGCGCGAGCGATTTTATCGCCTCCTTTAAAAAAAAAAACTTTCAAAAACAAAATGTTTTATGCATTTTGTGAAGACCTCGTGGAATTGCTCTTGAGAATGTGCAACCTAGGATTGTTCTCAAATTTATAGTACAATCTATCTGTTCCGAACTGATTTCGCTCAAAATGTCCAAGCAATCAATTACGGTAAACGCTCGTGGCCCAATTTGAAGCAACCTCGAACAAGAGGCACCAAAGTCGATCAAGAAGATCGAAGTCGTCAAGAAGCTTGCAAAGCTAGAATGTAAGCACCCTCGAACTAGGGGCGAAAATGTCAGATCTGCTCGAAGAGCCGAGGATGAGTCCTTTTGCAAATCAACAGCCACTCTCCTGGATATGGAAGGCTTCAATCACAAAACCATTTGGCATGGACTTGTTACACTTTTACCCTTTGAGAGGCTCGCTGGGCCGAAAACCCGGAAGGGCGACCAGCAAAAGTTAGAGCAAGAGAAAAATAAAAAAAAATGCAGAAAAAGAGAAAAAGAAAAAAATGAAAAAGAACTGAAAGAGAAAGAAAAAGAAGCTCGCAAGGTCGAAAACCCGCATCGGGCACCTTGGCAAAAGTTAGAGCCTGAAAGAAAAAGAAAAAGAGAAAATGAAAATGAAAAAGAAAAGAAAAACAAAAGAAGCTCGCAAGGTCGAAAACCTGCAACAGGCGCCTTGGCAAAAATTAGAGCCTGGAAATAGTGAAGGTTAAAATACCCGAGAGTACCTTAACCGGAACTACGTAAGGCTTGATTCCCATGTTTGGGATACGTAGGCAACTTCATCTTGAAGTCCAGCCCCCAACGCTTTCATAGCGTCTCAGTCCATGTCATGGTTTTGGTCACTTGCCTCCTCCTAATCCGACGCCTTGCCATAACACCGGAATTGCGTGATCAACTTTCTCTTGAAGCCCAACCACCAACACCTCCTGTGTGATTGTGTCCATATATTGATTCGTAACGCCTTCGCTCCTCCGCGTCTGAGGGTCCGATCGTCATCAATAAGGAGTGACGCACAGCATGCCGCGGCACCATCCAAACAAGGGGCAACTTTCCGTTGCCGCCCATTGCCATCCATGTCCAAAAGTTGCCCTAAGTTACCATTCAAACTAGGGGCAACTTTCCGCTGCCTTATTCCCCTTCAAGCCAAGGGGCAATTTTCCATTGCCTCCGATCCGAGGTTGCATATCTCGAGCGTAAGTTTCATGCTCGTTGAGCATCGTTTGTTTGCAAAAATAGTTTTTGAAAAATTTTCACTGAGGTTGACTTATTTTCTCAAAAACTGTTTCATTTTCAAAATTGGACCATGTTTGGCCCTCGAAAGGAGAATTTTCAGTGCTCACAGCCTGATTCACATGATTTTCAAATCATAAATTGAATAAGTGTGTTAATCCAACTCGTTTTGATCAAAACTGTTTTAAGAAAAATACAAAAAATGGTCAAAATAACAAACTAGGGGCACAGTTGAGCCAGGTATCCTGTCTTCCCCCCACCGCCAGCATGCACTCGCCAGAAAGGCGCCCCCATCTACCAGAAGAAATAGCCGTGAGCTAGCCATGTCGGGCATGAACCCGCAACTTCCTATTCATCTGTCATTCACCTCGGGGAGGGATGCAAAATGAGAGAATAAAGAATAGAGAGGAGTAAGTTGAGAGAAAAGTGAGATAAAAGGGTTTTTGTGAGAAAAACCGAGCCGGAGGGTCGAGTGATGTGAGAATCACACAAATCAGAAGGGGTGGGAAACCTACCCGGAGGAATTGGCTCCTCGAGTCTGAGGTCTTTTATTACAAAACATGTCCGTGTGTCGTATCTTTTGACTTGTCAGTCTTAATATTGGCTTTGAGTCTTTCCCGAGTGTGTCTCGTTGTGTTAGGTCGTGCCTTTTGTTCCTTTGTTCGAAGTCTGCCTCGTGGTTCGTGGTAGGCTCGACACTCGTTGAAAACCCGCCTTCCTCCAAAAAGTAATCGCTTGTGCTCGTAATCGTGCCATTCTCTACATCCGCAAAGCAAGAGAAGGAAAGGGAAAATTTGGGACATCCGAGTGTGTTTCAACTGCAACCGTGACAGTTTTGTGATCTGTCTCATCAGATTGGGGGTATTCGCCGTAGTTTGTCAGTGCGGAATGAACCGAATACTGAGTTATGGGCTAAATGCACGTCAATCCTCAGAGATTAATTCAGCAGGCATGGGTCAGATATTCGCTTTGAGCCGCTTATTTGAAGTTGTTTGTTAGTCGATTGGTTATCCTCACATTACAAATAAGAAATGCTTGGTTGTTTTGTTAAACAATAGATCAATATCATTTACATTTGAGGTGTAATATGATGCAATGCGATGCAGAGTATGAAATGTGCAGGTATACGCGGATATACAGATATAACACTCTTTTTCAGATAAAAAGTTTGTTTTATATATAATCTCTTCAAGTACATAGTTTGGAGAAAAGCAAAAACCTGCCTGCGGCAGTACATGGTACTCTATCTACCAAAAAGAGAAAAGTACAAGAAAAGAAATAAAGAAAAGAAGCAGCAAAATCATCATCATCAGCAGTAGGCCCCATGCCTAAGGATCTGTCCTCGCCCTCTTCCTGGGCAGAAGCACAAAAGCATCGTCGGAGCCGTCACTATCGGAGCCCGAGCCTGAGCTATCCCCGGCCTCCTCCGCAAATGACTCTGTCCCCGTCTCCGACTCACCATCTCCTGGAACTGGAGCTCGTGAGCTACTCCCCACGTGACCACGTCCCCCTCTGGTACGAGGGAATATCCTGCCATCCCGAGTAGAGACGGGAGGCCCAACTGGAGCAGTGTCACCCACTGGAAGGATCGGGAAAGGAGGCTGAAAATACAGAGAACAAACACATCAGAAAGCTGTGAGCAGTTTATCAACGTAGAATGCAAAGGTTCGAGTGCAAGATGTGGAATGGAATAAAGTGAATCAAGATAGAATGCAGCGGTTCGAGTACAGCGTGTGAATGCCGTGAGCGCTTTATCGCGACAGTAATGCAGGCGAGTACGGTGTGAATGCCGTGAACGGTGTATCGCTGAAAAGAATGCGCATGAGTACAAGGTATGAAAGCCGTGAGCGCTTTATCGACGATTTGTAAAGATAGTAGATTGCGCGAAATGTAGTATGATTCGAGATCGTGGTCAAGAAACATACCGCAAGCCGTAGACGCCGAAGGCCAAGAGTCCGCCGCAAAGATCCCCATCAGGAGGCATTCACTCCACCGATCGACGGTATACTCGGAAGAAGCTCGCAAAAGTATTAAGTACATCAAGATTCTCAGGATATCTGAATAAACCGAAATGAAATGACAATGCAAGATGCAAAATAAAGCGAAACTTACCGGAGGCAAGTCAGCAATACCAGCCAGCTCATGAGCAGCCGGAGGAAGAGCAAAGGGGATCTGGTAGGTCTCCCCACTCTGCCCCCTATAAGTCAACATAGTAGGCAGAGCGGGCCAGCCCGTCCCTCGTCCCCTCTGCACCCCCCTCCTGCCGCGAGCTCGAGCCCTCTGTGATGGCCCCGCTCGCTCTCTCGCCTGGGGCCGGGCGCCGCAGTCTCACTGGTCAACTTCGGAGCCCCGCCAGAGGCCGATCAAGAAGGTCCGGACGTGCAGAATAGTAGTCGCCGCCTCAGAGGCATCCACATCTATGGCCACCAAGGGTGTAGTCCTCCATCCGCCGTAAAACCTCTCGTGTCCCTCATGTGCTCGGAGGATGGATCGAACTATCTGCTCCGGCAATCCTGTGGTCCGACGCAAGAAGCGCCACCCAGTACCAGTTCGACAGATCGGGCCTCCAGAGAATCCCAGAGCGCGAGGTCTCGATGGCGCCGGCATACCGATCTCGTATCACCGCTGGGAGTGGAGCCCACGGCTGCCAGATAACCTGAGATGAAATACAGTTGATTATCTACTGATATAGAAAAGTACGCATGAAAGCGAAGCTTAAACGGACTGTAAGTAAAACATACCTCGGAGGGGGTAATGGTGTCAAAGAAATGGCGGAAGAAGCTAAAAGTATCCCGGGGCCTCCGGGTACACCTCCCGTCGTAGCGGCGAGAGAAGGGGACGACCAGAGGGGTCTCCGTCTCTGGTACTGGCTCTAGCCTGGGAAAATAGGCATAGACCCACAACTGCAAAACAGATGTCAGAACATCTATCAGATAAAGCAGAATACAGAATAAAGCAGAAATAGCAGAGCCGTGTGTTGTCCAGTGTATTGAGCAGAGTGTACAAGCAGAGCAAAGCAAGCAGTAAAGCGTATATGTGGTGCTGTGGGTACAAGATATGATACAGCAGTGTGCAGTGTATCACGTAAAGTATACAGTAGAAATGTAAAGTAGAGGAGAAAACGTACCTCCCAGGCTCGCCAGTAGCCTCCTAGCAACTGTCCGCTGGCGCGGGAAACTGAGCTCATATAGCCGTAAAGGGTGGCCAGAGCCGCGCCACCCCAGTCATACTGCACAATCCGTCGGACGTCCACCAGTGCGCTGAGGAGGCAGAGAGGCACGGTGTTCGCCCGGTCGGCGAATAGGGTGGTCCCTAGCAAAAACATCAAGAAGCCGCGTGCATATCGCTTCCACGGCTCTGGGTCATCGCCGCATCGGCGATGAGGGTATGCTGGCCTCGAATCGCACCTCGAACCGTGAATAGCGGACGAATCTCGATTTAACAAGTGGCGGCGCCGAAAGCAAATAGACTGGCTACGGTCCACTCATCCATATCAGATCAAAGGGGATCGGATCACTTCACCCCGATGCCAGTGAGCATCGAGAAGTCGAAAGGGGTCATCGTCATGTCCCCGGTCGCTGATAGGTGAAAGGAATCGGTGGTGTCCCACCACCTCTCTGCCAGGGCGGCAAGAAGAGGTCTGCAAGCAGAAAGCCTGGTGAGTCCCCTGCAGAAGGTGCCGAAGCCGGCCCGATCTACAATGCGGCTAATCTGGCGTCAAACAGCGCATCAACATGAAGAACGTTCCCATACCCACAGAGAGTATGGGAGTCTCCCTGTAGTCAAGGAATTGCAAAGCCATATGAAGATATGCAGTCAATACAAGTCTAGCATGTATGCAGATTTTTAAAATTCAAACAGAAACCGGGTACCGGTGTGCTTACAGTAAACTACGAGTGCATGATGCGTCAGTGTGTTTCAGATGCTCTAGTGTAAACTTGGTGCATGTGTGCACATTTTTCAGATTCAAGCAGATATCGGGTTTCAGCATATCAGTGGGTGAGCTACGGCTTGTGATATGTCAGTGCTCCTATAAGGATCAGTGTAAACAGCGTGTGTGCGTGCTTTTCAACGTTCAAATAGAAGCCAGGTCTCGGTATGTTTCAAGAACTACAACGTGTGATGTGTCCGCGTGTTGGTGTAGTTTTATGCAAATCTAGCATGCGTGTGAGTTTTCAGAATCAAATAAGCGCCGGGTGTCGGCGAATTGGTAGTGCAATATGTGCCGTGTGTTTGGGTGATTCAGACTAGTGCAGTGTGTGTGCATGTGCGTCGGTCCTAAATAGATGTCAGTTATGAGTTTGTCTACAAATAACTACAGCATAGTGCATCAGGACTGAACAAGCAATGGGTTCAGTTAGCTACGGCAATTGACAGAAAATCCTACATTGCGGAAAATAAAAGACCAGAATGTTACCTCGGTGGCGCCAGCAGACAAGTGAGAGGCCGGCTCGCGCAGCAGAAGCTCTGGGTCCAAAACTCTGTCGAAGCCGCGGAAGTGGCGGAGTCCATCGGGTGGTAGCACATGAATGGCCGGGCGATAGGTCGCCGGATCGAATGGGCGCTCGCTCAATGGGAGGAGCTCGACCCCGGGGTCCATCTCATGGTCCGGGGGAGTCCCGACATGTGGAATATCATCGGCCATAGCAATGGAGATGAGAAAAATGACCGGAAAAGGAAAACCGAAGCCTGAATGTGAAAAGTCAACTAGGAAGTTAACCCCGAGAGGGTCGGAAATGGCCGGAAGGGTCGGAATGTGAAAAGACACGAGAATGAAGAGAAAACCGAAGGGAACAAGTCCCGAAGAGGCGAAAATAGCGAAAAGAACACCGAAATGAGATTTCAATCGGTTCAAAATGTCCGAAACGCGAAGAATATCGCGAATCCGACGAGAAAACGGGTGTAAAACGCCAGAAATCGCGAAAAATCAAAGGGAAAACACTCTAGAGAGAGAGAGAGGAGGAGTTTTCGGCGGTGTGGAAGTAAGAAAATAGGGCTTAGGAGCCCTATTTTATAAAGCCCAAGGTGAAATGGCGCTTCGCCTCGATCGCATTTTCACGGCCGACACCTTTTTGTGCCGGTCGGCACTTTTTTCTGCCGATAGATGAGTTCAGGCAGCCAGTGGCAGCCGGTGGACTTCCCACCCAGCCGATGGTGTTCCCAAGGGTGTTTTTAGTCAAATTGATGAGTTTTGGGTCTTCATAGCTCAAGAAAGTGCAATAAAATGCATCCCCGATGCTCAACCGGCCTCCGTTTCGACTCCGGACTGTGTCTTCTGTGTGTGGCACTCAGATTCAAGCAGAGATTGTATCCTTTTGTATCCTTTTGTCATTTACAGAGATCCAAAAGTTGCCCTGTGTGCGTTACGCGCATCCATCGCATTTCCCGGCGTATCGTATCACGCCATCTTGCACGTCCCTTGCGACTTGCACCGCTTTATGCTACATATGGCATGCGTGTCATACTCTTTCGTTTTGCACTTCATTTTGCATTTCATCGCATCTCGAGGTACGTGTGCCTCATTTTACATTTTATTTCGCATTTCATTGCATTCTCGAGGCACGTATGCCTCGCATTGCACTTGTTTTTCCATTCAGTGAGGTATGCGTGCCACATGAGTATTTCATTTTACCAGCCGGTCTGACGAGACCTTAAACACGTACGGTCTGACGAGACCTTAAACACGTATGATCCGGCGGGACCAAAAACACGCGCGGTCTGACGAGACCTTAAACCCGCTTGTCTACATTGTCCCGTGCTTTATTACAAGCACTATCATGCATTTGCACTTTGTACCGTTGCCCCTTACGGTCTGGCGGGACCTTAAACACGCACGGTCTAGGAGACCTTAAATCCTTTGAAGGTGCAAAACCTTCGGCGCATGCATTATCATACGTCATCATCTCAACAGCCGCGCATTTTGAAGCCGCGCCCCTCCCGGTCTAAGAGACCTTAAATCTTCGGGAGGTGCAAGACCTTCGGTGTGTTAAGTCGCCCCTCATTGCATTTGGCATGCATTTCATCGCGTCGTTTAGTGCACCCTCATCGCACTCCATTTTCCATCTTTTGAGACACGCACGTCTCATTTACCCCATTTGCATCCGCATGCTGCCTCATTCGTGATCGCATGCACTTGAGCACTGTGGTAACAGCTTGCCCGTCCGGGCGAGACCTTAAACACGCACGGTCTAGGAGACCTTAAGTCCTCGGAGGTGCAAGACCTCCGTGCATTAAGGTATGCACCTCATTGCATTTGGCATGCATTCCATCGCATTGTTTCGCGACCTCATCGGTTGCCCCCCTAGGTCCAGCGAGACCTTAAACCCGCCATTTGCATATGTCATGCATTCAAAGCCGCTGGCGTTGCCAAGATTTCAAAACATGCATGCATTGTCATGCATACATTATACATCCCGTCTAGGAGACCTTAAATCCTCAAGGTGCAAGTCCTTCGGTGTTTGTCGTGTCTTAACGACTTTCGTGGTCCGTAAAGCCACCCGTCTGCTTATGTGAGTTCCTAGAAGATCAACTGACGGTGAAAACTAGAGTTCGAACGCTTATGCCTAGAACGCAAAGGTTCGAATTTCGAGACTAAAGTCTGGTTTAAATACCGGGGATGAACCTCGCTTGAAATCAGATGGCAGCCCCATAGGTTGAGGCGGCGTGTTTACGCCACGATTCTGGATACTTAACCAACCTAGTGTGTCGCCCGGTTGGTAAGATAGGGAAAACTGCAATCATAGTCATTGCATCAACATGCATTGTCATGCATCATTGTAAATACCGCATATGTCATGCATTGCATTTCAAAAAAAAAAAAACAAACATGCATTGTCATGCATCATTGTAGTATAGTGCATATGTCATGCCTTTTTCTGTAAATACCCATTGCATTTAGTCGCATGCATCCATTGCATCACCTTCCATCTATGGCTCGCGCTTTCCAAGTTGAGCTTGGTCCGGTATGTGCCCATATTTTTCGTGTCGAAACACGATGCCGAGCTTTTGTGTCCAAGCTTTGAGGGTAGCGGCACCGCTTCGTGTTAGACATGGGTTGTATGCGACATGCCTTCCTAGGCAAGATTTGGTTTGGTCCGCGTGCCATATCCATTGTATCCACCTCCATTGCATTTCCATTGCATGCATTCACTGCATCTCCTTCCATCTATGGCTTGCGCCTTTCCTTGTCGAGCTTGGTCTGGTATGTGCCCATATTTTTCGTGTCGAAACACAGTTGTCGAGCTTTTGTGTCCGAGCCTTGAGGGTAGCGGCACCGCTTCTGTGTTAGACATGGTTTGTATGCGTACATGCCTTTCCTAGGCAAGATTTGGTTTGGCCCGCGTGCCATATCCATTGTATCCATTTCCATTACATTGTAGTGTAATTGTTGCATCCGGCATTAGGATCATTATTCTTTCCTCAGCGGGTCGTTTCCCCACTTATGTCAATCCACCCAATACTTGTTCTTGCGTCCGTCTGCACCACTCATAGTTATTGTCTGTGTATCGCGCCTATTCCTTGACGAGCTTGGTTTGAGGTTGCGGCACCTTTTCTATGGTAGACGGACTCGTTACCTCCATCAATCTATCTGACATTTGTGTGGTTTCGAACCGCTCGTGATTGAATCATGATTCAATTGCCCCGCATGTAGTTTGCATTTAGTTTTAATTGCACTACATTTTCATTGCATTGACTATACATAGTTTTGTATATATTGCATACCATCCAGCATTCACATTGCATATGACATGTATGTTGCTAATCATATCGTACCTGTTAAGTTTGCTTTCTTTTCAGGAACGATATTGTATGTACGGCTCATTTACCGCTGGTGGAACCAGGCGAGTCGCACAGGTATTGTATCGCTCCGAGTGAGACATTTTGAGAATTCCATAATTCTCTTACATCCTTTCTACATTGTAGTGTAGACTGTTGCATGTCAGCTTATAACTGTCGCATGTGTGCTTCATTACAGCTTTCTTTGCGTGATCATAAGTTATGCTCGGCTTCTTGCATTTTCAGTTGCATTTTGCCCCTGCCTACGGGCGCATATCTTATTTTTGGCATGTGTGCCTCCTGCATGAACTACGCTGGTTTGATTCCTTGAGGGATACGAGGCCTTTAGTAGTTCAACCATTTGCGCTTTGTATGTTTGTCCAAGTCTTCGGCCTTGTCAAAAATGGGTCGTCTCTGGGCTTTGACATTCACTCCCGTCATTGTTATGACTTTCGAGTTCTGACAAAGAGGGGCAACTGTAGACACCCCATTTTTGACCGTCCTCAAGACTTGGACGTCACCGCCCGAACACTCGGTGATCATCCATGTGTGTGTTCGCTTGGAGTTCTTGAGTTCTCGGCTGCCGTGTCTCGTGACCTCCTGACTGACCGCTTGTGTTTGGTTTTGCACCAAACACTTGTGTTTGCCTTTGAGGGCAGGGAATGCTTTGTGAGGCATCCCCACACACCACCGGCCGGGCTAGAGGCTACCGGCTGGTCAGTAGCTTGTCACCGGCACTATATTGTGCCGGTCGGCACTATTTTGTGCCGCCGGCACTATTTTGGGCGAAATGACCAATTTGCCCAAATGACCACTGCACTTGCTTTGTGAGATATTTTCTCACAGCTGTATGCAACTTGCTTCCCCTCCATACACGTGTATGGAGGGATGAGGTCTTGTTGGCTTAGCTTGTAAGCTTTACAAGTTCTATAAGAGAGGAGCTTCTCCTCTTGGCTTAGGGTTACAAAATCTAAGAGCTTTAGACATTGTTAGAGAGTTAGAGCTCTGGTTTTTTTTAGGGTTAGGATAGATATACTTACTATCTCTCTCTTTCTCTTTGAAATCTAGGTGTTTTGTGCCTTGCTATTGCACTAAAACACCTAGTGTTCCACCTTTCTCTTGGGACAGAGGTTCTAGAGGTTGGTTCTTGGTGATTCTTGACTGGATTTGAGCTCAAGGAGGCAACACCAACAACTCTTGTGAAGGTAGTCATCAAGGGTGAGAAACTTACACTTTTTTCCCCATTTTTGCAACTTGTTTTCACCTAGTTTAAAACAGTTTTTGAGCTTAGTGTTTGGCACATAAAAGTTCTGTTTTTTGACCCTCTTTATTGTATATTAAGAGTGTTTTGTAGTTTGGGGAAGTTTGCCCCCCTTTAGGCCTTGAAAAGGCCTCTTTTTTGTGCTTGTTGGTTGAAATCCGAGATTTTGGTGATAGGATCTTTTCACCACTGAAATCTTGAGGGATTTCAGTGGTGAAGAGCATGCCTTGAAGTCTCAAGAAGGAGAGGGCCACCCCCTCTCCTTGATGTCCTTGAAAAGGACAAATTTTGCTTCCTTAAGGAGCTCTATGCTTGAGTGTGTGTTGAGCTTGTTTGGCTTGTTTTCCATGCTTATATTGCCATGATATAACTTGGTTTTAAGTGGGTTTTAGTACTCTTTGCATGATTTGCATAGTTACTTTGTAATGCCTTAATATTGCCTTAACATGTCTAGCTTGTTAGCCTTAGTTTCTAGCATGTTTTAGGCTTAGATTTGTGAAGCTTGTGCTTTTTTGCCATGATTTAGCTCTGTCCATAGCTATTTTGGTCGATCTCATCATGCATTTGGTAGCCTCTTTGTATTTGGCTTGTTGGCCTCAAAAGCATGAATATGTAATACACCATGCTTGCTCTATTTTTGATGGTTGGAACCATCTAGCATGCCATTTCAGTCCTTCATACATGCTTGTTTGTTTGCTTTAGTGGCCTTGTTAATGCTTTTAAGAGTATGTCTTGTATGCTCTTTGTTTAGGCCTTATTGCATGCCTTAGATCACATGCTTCCTAGATGCCATCTAGGTAGTCATTTAGGCTTAGTTTTATGTGTTAAAACTTTGTCTTTAAGTGCTTGAGTATTGCCATGTATGATTGTGCATAGGTGTAGTTCAATGCCCCATTGGCTTGCCTTAAGCCTAAGGCCATTTGCATGCTCCATTTGGCATGCTTCATCGCATGATTTAGCATCATTTTTGTATGAATTTCAGAGCTATTAATGCATGCTAGTAGTCCATGTTTGGCCTTCTTAAGTGTGCTTGAATGTTGCTTGTTTATGCCTAAGTCTTAGGCCTTCACACTTGCATGTGTGTGTGTGTATTTGGTCTCATTTTCTAGGCACTTTGGCCACTGTTTGGGCCTTTTAGAGCTGTCCAATTCATGTGTAAGTCCATTCCTAATTTGCTTTGCATGCTTATATGTTTACACAACAATATTCTTGCATTGCATTGCCATATTGCATGCTAGATGACATGTTTAGGGTTACATTGGCATTGTGCATGTTAGGCCTCTTGAAGTGAGTTTGATAGAGGTTTGGCACCTTTGTTTGAATTGCATGCATTTGACATTGAATTTGCACCCTTGGTTCTTAGGACCATCATGCATAGAAATGCGCTGACAGGTCTGTGAATCGAGGCACATACCCTCTTAAGTCCATAGCATGATTTGGGATGTGTTTGGTGCATAAATGGCTTGAATTGCATTGCCTTGTATGTTGTTTGTTTCCCTCTCTTCTTGTGAGTTGCGGTTTTTTGCGGATTTTGTGCCGACCGGCACTTTTTAGTCTTGCCGCCATTGGGCAGCCGATAAGGAAATCGATCTTGTGGCCTCCTTCTTCAGCCGATGGCTAATCCCTCCAGCCGGTGGTGATCTCCAATGCCCTGAGAGGCATCCCTGAGATTTGGGCAATTTTCTGAGATGAAGAGCAGAGGAAACAGAGGCAACCCGTGCACGGCAGTGTGATTCCGAGCGAGTCCCGGGCGCGCGCTGCAGTTAGCCCTCATCCCGAGGCATTTAATGCTTAATTAGATTAATTAATTTATTTAATTAATTTAGTTAATTTGTAATATTTAATTAGCTAGTTTAGTTAATTATTTATTCCGATCTGTATTATTATTTCGGTCCCTCCGAGTGAGGGCAAATTTGTAATAAGTGTGTGTGAGTGGGTGTATGTCTTCCAACCCCCATTTCTTTCTCCCTTTTATTTACCTGCTTTGATGGTAGATTAGGGCATACTTATTTTAGCATACCTTATGCAATGCATGCGTGCATTCATGCATTTGTTTACATGCACCGGGCTCGGTACATCATACAAACTGCGTTGCAATTTTCAATTCCAAATTGAATACGTGTTATTCGCGCATTTCATATGCCATGTTTAGGGTTAGCCGAGCCTAATCTAGATTGCATCAATGCCTGTGTTGCACTAGCCATTTAACATGAATTAGGTCATGCATGTTTGCTAACCGAGTTATTGTTTTTGGCACGGAGTACGATGTAAGTTTTACGCTTTAGCATACCACATGCGTGTGAACATTGCCATGACAAGATGCTTGCCATGCGCGCTAAGTGTTTAGATGAAAAACTGTTTGAATGGCTGTGGGTGGAGGTTGGATTGCCCGAGTTGGAATAACTCGTTGAAATCCGAATTTTAGCCTACCTGCGAGTAGCAAAAGAAAACGACACGTTTTTCGAGACAAAACGGATATGCAATGTTTATTTCCAAATTAGGCAACCTAGTCTATACTTGTTTGTCAGCGCATAACATAGTAATTCTAGGTTAATAATTGGAATAAGAACGCATAAGGTTTTCAAAACGGATATCACGGTTAGTAGAGGCCGGTCTTTGACGGGCGAAAGGGGTGCTCATAGTCGACCTTCCCGATCGTACCCAAGCTCGAGCCAAGTCACTTTGGTTATGACGACACGCATTTCTAAGACCGAGTCGTGGTTTCCTAAATTCCCTTTAAAAAATATTTAGGTGGCGACTCAGAATCCGCAAAGCAGTCCATGTTTGGCACTACTTTTCGAAAAATCTGTTTTCCTTAAAACGATTTGCCAGAGGTGGACTCTTTGGTTCAGATTTAGAACCGCAACAAACTTTTAAAGAGAGTCCGAGCTGTAGCATCGAGGTCCCCCACGGGACGTGCTACACTTGGTCCGCTCGAGCGGAGGAAGGACCGCTCGAGCGGGAAAATCGACCTCCCAGTAGTTTTGTATTTTAGTAATTACCGAGCGGCCAAAGTGGCGCTCGAGTGGGGAACCCATTTTTCAGGCAAAATTATTGATTGCTCAGTTTTGAATGTTCAGTCCTCTGGTATTTTTAGAATGTTATTTTGATGACTTTAAGATGATTATAATTCATACGAATGTAATGACTCAATGAAGAATTTCTTAATGATTTAAGAGGGAAAGGGAGTTAAATTGTAAGTTATGTTTGTGTGCAGAACGCACTCCGGGAGGGACAAGCGCTCCACTGTAACTCTGTGAGTAATAGTACCTCAACCATATGTTATTTACCGTTAGTCATTATTGTTATTGACATTCTATCTTCCGTGAGTTAATGTGTTAACATGTGTGTTGGTTGAGAATGGAGGTGAACGTTAAAAGAATGATCATACACCGGTATGATTCTGAACTTATTCTGTATTTTGGGTTATGACTGATGATTATTGTCAACGTACCATCCTAAGAATTACCTATACTTCTGCATAAGAATTGCATACAACTATTAACACTGTGAAGTTGATTTATGAATTGGTCTGATTTACCTTCGGATTGTAGGTAATGTTAAGATTCTGCTAATTACGAAACAAGTATATCTATGTACAAAGAACCACAAGGAAATATTGTACCATATGTTTTGTTTGCTATTGATAATTAATGTTACCATTCAGTTATCAGCAACGTTCTGTAAACTTAAGTTATATGTTTTCAGTATACCATGAAACGAAATGATTGATTCTTGAAAGGCTATGATATGTTGAAAATGAACGAACGAGTATCCAGTTTCTAAGAAGTATTTGTGGCACCCTTAGTCCGGATGGCCCTCGCCCGGGGGTAACAATACCGTGGCCTATGGCCCTCGCCCGGGGGTAACAATACCGTGGCTGTTGGTATCTGTTATGGTCTTTGGACCTACCTGTTGTGGTCTTCGGACCTATCTGTTGTGGTCTTTGGACCTACCACAGGTCTTCGGACCTACCGACCGATGGCTAATGGGTGTACCACATATAATCTTATGCAAAATCTAAATATGGAAATGATTATGAAAATGGTTACAAATGGTTTGAAATGAAATGCATAAGACTGCATTTACGATAAGACTATGCTTCGATATGAATATTTTCCGGTATAGAACAAAGTGTCAGACGAACGGTGCTACACTTTGGTGGAGCCACCTCTGGAACTGTCACGAGCCACCTCTTGAATCCATACATCCGTTATTTCATTACCACGCTTATGCTCGTTATTTCCGTGATTTCGTTATTTCGCTATTTCCGTTGTTTCGCGATTATCAAGTATTCTCGACCTATGGTCGCTCGCATCCAGAGGCCTATGGTTGTTCTGTATAAACTGGGCTTAAAGCCATTCTGTTAAGGAATTGGACTATGGCTATTTTGGAAATAATCACGGCATGTAGTTAATCATATATATCTACAGTTACACGTTTGGTTATTCAGGTTAAATATCACATTATTTATGTACTATTATTCACTGAGTTCGCTCATTCTATATTTTGTCTGTCTCTTGTAGGTAACCAACCAAGAGATCAATCCTAACCTTTAAGACTTGTGTTCCTCTTGTCAACATTAATGTGTCCAGGCACCACCTGAAGCCGTGCATCACGTACAGTCTTGTTGAGTGCTGATTTATACTCTGGACGTCTGTTGATAGTAGATTGTATTTAATTCCTTTTTCATTAATATTTTTGTTATACGCCTATTTGTAGAAATGAGTCAAGGCATGTGTGTGTAAACTTTTTGTATATTATTCAGTGTGATGTTGAGATCCTGGCATGTTAGGAATAGCTCAATGGATGTTATTTTATGTATCTTATGTTATTGGATGCTTCCGTTCAGGCCCCATATGATATGTATAACAGGATTAGTGTCTGATTTCGAATGGGTCATGCCCAAACTTTTAGGGGCGGGTTTGGGGCGTGACAGGTGGTATCAGAGCACGAGTTGCCATCTCACACACGAATCCATTGAGCTTTAGGATGTCTAGAAAGATTTAGGCATCATGCATGATATCCTACAAGTACATGAAAAGAAAAGAATGATGGCAACGTTAACTATCTGTTGTTAACTCTGATGATTATAACCTATGTCTGTTGCGTATTCTTTTGTTGCCTCTATTTATCTTCTATGGATTGGTGCATAAAGCAAGACGTGCAGATGGGATCAAGTTAACAATATTGCACTGCAGAGGTGTGGTAAGAATTTGAATTGCTCGGTAAGTCAGTTTATACATAAATGGTTGGATATAATGTGTGTTATCGTTTGATCATTATTTGTGGGAAATGATGGCGATATAATTGTGTTGTTTTACACCTATTTGAGTGACTTGATTAAATGTTAAGTATCAGATATATCTAAGATCAAAGCACATAATATATATATGTGTTACCTGATGATTTGTTAAGTCTCCCTTTCTGTAACAATGCTTAGATCAAGGATCATTTCTGAATTTATGAAGTTATAAGGCCAAGGGCCATTCTGTGTAACATTCTGGGCCGAGGGCCATTTTGTGACATTCAGTAACATTATGTGTAACATTTGTTTAGATGAATTGTTTGAACATGCTAATGACTGTTAATGATATTCTGTTTCTGTCAGTTATGTTATGGACGTTCATATTAATTGGAATCTAAGGAACTTATGAAATGTAAATCTATGAGGCAGAAAGCCAACTTGGGAATGATGAATTTATAAGACCAAGAGCCAACTTGTGAATTATGAAATTATGGAAACATTGAAAGAGGTTGTGAAGTTATGTATGCTAAGCCGAAAGGTTATTCTGGGCCGAAAGGCTATTTTGGACCGAAAGGTCGTCGATTATTCCGGGCCAATAGGCCGCTCAGAGTAAAATGTAATACTAGATCAAAAGCTGTTCTGAAAGTAAACCAATATCAAACCCATTATTGGATCTCATAATTTTTTTTTGTGAATGCATTGTTGTGTATTGTGAGCTATGTTTAGGAAATTGGCTATTGCCCTTGAGACTGTATAGAAGTAATATGATTTAAGGAATCATGAGAATTACCGACAACTTCGAATAAGAAATGATTGATGGTGCTTAATGAGTATAGTTTACGTAATTAAGATTTGATCTGGGAATCTATACTCATCTTGTCCTCCGTATTCTCGACCTCGTGATCTCGCAATTTGAAATCTAAAGTCCGTAATCAGAACTGCTCAGATATGGCCAATCTGTAATTTGTGATTAGGACCCCGCCTATGATGTATATTTGTCCATATGACATTTGCAAAACGATAAGTGATTATTGATTAACTTAACATTAAACCAGAATGAGTAGTACTCTACTAAAGTACTGCAAGAATTAGAATCCTGCCTCTGTCAATGAAGAATCTGAAATTGAGAAATCATTTCCGAGATATACGCCTGTATATCTAGTGACTTATTCTGTAACATTCTGGCCAAGGGCCGCTTCATATTTCGCCTAAGGCCATTCTGAAAATACAATGGTATTGGAATAACCTTTTGAGTTCTGTAGTTGTATATATAGTTCTGGGCTTATGGCCGTCTTGTATCTGTGGATTTATGGCTGCTTGGTACATGTCGGGTTTAAACTCCCTCTGTTAAGAAAATTGAACCCTTGACTATAATGAAAATATTTACAAAATGTAATTAATCATATGCTTCTACAGTTTTGTACTTTAGCAGAGTATATTATGTTAATTTTGATATTACCGTAATTGATGAATTGATCTGAACTGATTTTAACTATAACTATGCTATCCAATGTTTAAGGAATTCGTGTTTCAGGTTACAAAACGCTTGATATGATACGTATTGTCTGAAATGACAAAAATGTTATGAACTTTCGACAAGTTTATGGTATGACAAGTTTTCTGGATAATTTTCCCAAGATGACAAGTTTTCTGACAGAACTACTTTGCTATATATGAATAAGTCCATCAATTGATAATCGATGACGGCGCTATATTGAGCTTTGGGCTATTCTATTTTATCTGTGTTATCTGTTGAAAGTTGGTTTGGAGATTATTCTGTCAAAGTTTACATCAATTTAAATACTATTGGGAATTACCCCATTATCTCATATTTTTGAAAAGTCTGAACCTCTGAACAATGTATGATGTGGGTAGTGTCAAAATGTTGACTTTGAGTTAACCCGGTATTGGCTTTAAATTAAGCCTTTTAGAAATTTGATTTGAACTGATAAGTCTGATGCATATGATGAATTGGAGCGCCGAAGTCGTTGATTTAGCACTTATGGATCTAATTGTTATAAGCATGTATACCTTTGAGGAATTGTGATAATGGGAGTTACTTGTGAACTTACTAAGTTGGATTTATGTTTGATAGTTTATGAAATGATTGAGAACCTTAACCAGGTAAATCAAGTTTGGAGGACCAAACTTTTTAAGGTAGGGAGAATGTAACGACCCCAATACGCGTTGATTCAACTATATCTTTTGGAATTGAAGCTAGGTGCACGTAAAGTTATTAAAGGTCCGGTGAATGTTTGTGGAGACTCTCATGTGTTATTTTTGGATTTGGGGATTTTGATTGAGGTGGCAATATGATGGTAAGGTAAGATTGAACCAAAGAATTTGATTCGGATAGTTATTTTACGAACAGCTGCCACTCTTTTGCCCTTTTCTTTGTCCACATTTTGAATTTGGATATGAGGTTAGAACCATTGGAAAGCTTATTTCCGGGGCTTCAATTTGGACACAAGAACGACCTAAAACGGAGTCCGGATGGGAAAGTTACACCTGTTTGAAGTTTTGGAATCAGGTTGTGAATAGGTCCGCTCGAGCGGGAAAAGGTGCGCTGAGCGAGTTTTCGACAGCAGCTTTTAAATCGTGATTTTGGATCACTTTTGATATTTTCTTCCTTCTTCTTTCCTTTTCTCCCTAGTCCGAAACCCTAGCCCTAAACTCTTGAATTCCTTTACTTTGATCATGATCCACCATGATTTTTGGCATCAATGAGGGAGATTAAGGGAAGATCAACGTTTTTATCCGATTAGAACTTGGAATTGTGAAGGCTCCATCTCTAGCTTACCTTTTTGTTTGATTATTGAGGTAAGGGTTGAATCCACATCAATATTTACAATCATAGTCAGATTTGAGTTATTTCTATTGTTGAATTATGTGATTTCTATATATTTGAAGTGTATAGAAGAATTATGAGATTTTTGGGAAGTTTGGGTTTGAATAAGGAGGATTTTGGGAAGTTATGGTTATTTTACATATGAAATTGATGGATTGTATGATTGAAGGCTTGAGGAGGGTTGTGGTTGGTTTATTGGGTGATTTAGCACCTTAATTTGATATTAAGTTTGTCTAGTTTGAAGCTTTGTTTGTATTGTTAAAGATTGGAAAGATTTAGAAAGATTGGAAATCCAGATTTTCGATTTTGCTTGGTCCGCCGGCGGAGGAAGGCCCGCTCGAGCGGGAAAATCGACCTCCCAAGAGGTTTTGTATTTTTAGTAGCTCGAGCGGCCAAAGTGGCGCTCGAGCGGGGAACCCATTTTTCAGGCAAAATTATTGATTGCTCAGTTTTGAATGTTCAGTCCTCTGGTATTTTTAGAATGTTATTTTGATGACTTTAAGATGATTATAATTCATACGAATGTAATGATTCAATGAAGAATTTCTTAATGATTTAAGAGGGAAAGGGAGTTAAATTGTAAGTTATGTTTGTGTGCAGAACGCACTCCGGGAGGGACAAGCGCTCCACTGTAACTCTGTGAGCAATAGTACCTCAACCATATGTTATTTACCGTTAGTCATTATTGTTATTGACATTCTATCTTTCGTGAGTTAATGTGTTAACATGTGTGTTGGTTGAGAATGGAGGTGAACGTTAAAAGAATGATCATACACCGGTATGATTCTGAACTTATTCTGTATTTTGGGTTATGACTGATGATTATTGTCAACGTACCATCCTAAGAATTACCTATACTTCTGCATAAGAATTGCATACAACTATTAACACTGTGAAGTTGATTTATGAATTGGTCTGATTTACCTTCGGATTGTAGGTAATGTTAAGATTCTGCTAATTACGAAACAAGTATATCTATGTACAAAGAACCACAAGGAAACATTGTACCATATGTTTTGTTTGCTATTGATAATTAATGTTACCATTCAGTTATCAGCAACGTTCTGTAAACTTAAGTTATATGTTTTCAGTATACCATGAAACGAAATGATTGATTCTTGAAAGGCTATGATATGTTGAAAATGAACGAACGAGTATCCAGTTTCTAAGAAGTATTTGTGGCACCCTTAGTCCGGATGGCCCTCGCCCGGGGGTAACAATACCGTGGCTGTTGGTATCTGTTGTGGTCTTTGGACCTACCTGTTGTGGTCTTCGGACCTATCTGTTGTGGTCTTGGGACCTACCTGTTGTGGTCTTCGGACCTACCTGTTGTGGACTTCGGACCTATCTGTTGTGGTCTTCGGACCTACCTGTTGTGGTCTTCGGACCTATCTGTTGTGGTCTTTGGACCTACCTGTTGTGGTCTTCGGACCTACCTGATCTGATGGCTAATGGGTGTACCACATATAATCTTATGCAAAATCTAAATATGGAAATGATTATGAAAATGGTTACGCAAATGGTTTGAAATCTGGAAATGCATAAGACTCTGTTTCTGATAAGACTATGCTTCAGATATGAATATTTTCTGGTATGGAACAAAGTGCTGTACGGAACGAAGTGCTACACTTTGGTGGGAGCCACCTCTGGAATCCGTACGAGCCACCTCTTGAATCCATACATCTGTTATTTCTGTTACCACGCTTATGTGTTCTGTTATTTCCGTGATTTCGGTTATTTCTGCTATTTCCGTTGTTTCTGTTATTACTGTTATTCTGGACCTATGGTCGTTTTGCATCTGTAGGCCTATGGTTGTTCTGTATAAACTGGGCTTAAAGCCATTCTGTTAAGGAATTGGACTATGGCTATTTTGGAAATAATCACGGCATGTAGTTAATCATATATATCTACAGTTACACGTTTGGTTATTCAGGTTAAATATCACATTATTTATGTACTATTATTCACTGAGTTCGCTCATTCTATATTTTGTCTGTCTCTTGTAGGTAACCAACCAGGAGATCAATCCTAACCTTTAAGACTTGTGTTCCTCTTGTCAACATTAATGTGTCCAGGCACCACCTGAAGCCGTGCATCACGTACAGTCTTGTTGAGTGCTGATTTATACTCTGGACGTCTGTTGATAGTAGATTGTATTTAATTCCTTTTTCATTAATATTTTTGTTATACGCCTATTTGTAGAAATGAGTCAAGGCATGTGTGTGTAAACTTTTTGTATATTATTCAGTGTGATGTTGAGATCCTGGCATGTTAGGAATAGCTCAATGGATGTTATTTTATGTATCTTATGTTATTGGATGCTTCCGTTCAGGCCCCATATGATATGTATAACAGGATTAGTGTCTGATTTCGAATGGGTCATGCCCAAACTTTTAGGGGCGGGTTTGGGGCGTGACATTTTCAAAATTCCCAACTTCAACAAGACATTTGAATAGGCAATTGCGGTGCATGGTTATATTGTGAACCGCTCTAGTTTGTTGAATATGATAAGGCAATTTACCCAGTGCAAGGATTTGATCAAGCTAGCAAAACTCGATTTGCAATTGCTTTTCTAACTTTATCAAGGATTCATCAACAACAAACTAACTTGAAGGAGATGTTCACTTCAGAGGAATGGACCACAAGCAAATAGGCGAAGGAATCACAGGGTAAAAAGACAGCACAAGTCATATTAATGCCTTCTTTTTGGAATACTGTTCTTTATGCTCTCAAAACATCAAGTCCTCTTGTTTGTGTGCTGCGATTGGTTGATGGTGAGAGAAAGCCTTCCATGGGATATATTTATGAGGCAATGGATAGGGCTAAAGAAGCCATTGCAAAATCATTTAATGGAAATGAAGAGAAGTACAAGGAGTTTTTTGAAATAATTGACAATAGATGGAATGTTCAATTGCATAGGCCTTTGCATGTAGTTAGGTATTATTTAAACCCAGAGTATTTTTACGCAAATGTGAATATTGAGAAAGATAAGGAAGTCATGTCAGGTCTGTATAAATGCATACAAAGGTTAGTCCCAAACAGTGGGACGCAAGATGAAGTTTGCGCAAAGTTGACTACCTATAAGAAAGCTGAAGGTCTCTTTGGGATGGCTTTGGCCATTAGACAAAGAACTACAGGGGCACCAGGTGATCTATATTTTATACTTAAGTAATTTTAGTTAGTTTTTTATATTTTAAATATTCTTTCTAATTAATTAGTTATAATCAACAATTGATTGGTGGAGTGCATATGGTTCTGAAACGCCACATTTGCAAACATTTGCATCAAAATTCTTAGTCTACTTGTAGTTCATCTGGATGTGAGCGGAATTGGAGTGTGTTTGAACATGTGAGTACCTATTTTTGAATGCAGTGAATATGAATACCTATAAATTTATTAATACCTAGATAAAAATTTGAATATTTTTATTTGGTTTTAATTTTTGCATATTCACACCAAAAAGAGAAATAGGTTAGGTCAAAAACGTCTGATTGACTTGGGATTTGTCAAGTATAATAGAGCATTGAGACGATACAATTCCCGTGACACTATTGATCCCATCGCTTTGACAAATATTTATGAAAGTAACGAGTAGTTGGTTGGGAGGATGGAGGAGGAACTTGTCTTTGAGGATGATACTTTGACATGGGATGATGTTGCTAGACTTGCTGGAGTTGAGGAAAGTAGCCAAAGAACTAGATCAACAAGGGCAATAGAAAGGGGTCGTTCAACTTCAAAATCAGCAGCTATACCTAGATTACAACTTATTGATGAGGAAGAGTCAATTTCAGATGGGGGAGAGGAAGAAGATGCAGAGGGATATGATGAAGCCAATGATAATGAAGAAGAAGTTCATTTGCTTGATGTTGAAGATGATTTTTAGAACCTTTGGATTGTATTTGTCTTTGTTGGATATTTTCTGTTATTTATGGATATTTAGTATTTGGAATGATAAATGCATGATGGTTCTTGAAAATATTTATATTTTTGTGTATACTATTTATTTAAAAAAAATATCATTTGTGGTCGCCTTGATTTGATGATGCCTTCGCCTCGCCTCGCCTCGCCTCGTCGCCTTGCGCTTAGGCACTAGGAGACCTTGCTGCCTCGGTTGGCTTTTTGCCTTAAAAAACACTGGATAAATTAATATAGAAAGTTTAAAGATTGTTCAAATGCTTCAATGTTTTGTTCTTGTCTTGTATAGGTTTGGTTGAGGAGGTTTAAACCCTTGTTCACGGAGCCAATTGTGAATCGTAGTGTAGTAAAGTTATGTTTTTTAAAATTATGATTCGAAATACAAGCATATGATACATTTAGAAGATTATGCTGATGTTTCACTATGAATGAACATCATATAATTTTTATATCATGTATTAAGATGACATCTTGAAACTTGTTTGTTATTGGGAATCATACCAATAACCTCTTGTTAATTGATCTCTGCCACCAGTTGTGGCCTCTTGACTCTCGACTGAAAGTGCCTTGAGAATGTTCATCGCTATGTATCTGTTGCAAGATAGACTTGTTTTTATTGAAAAGCTATATTATGTTCAAAATGATTATGTGCTTGATTTTAATAAAGCTTATTGGTGTTCATTCATATACCACTTTACTATATTGCTACTCACTAGGCTTTAGCCCACCCCTCTCCTCTATATACATGTAGGTGATGCCAGTGATTAGATTGAGGAAGAGAGATCCAGTTAGAAGTCTTTTTCTTTTTCTACTTTTGGAAGTTACCATTTGAGAAGATGATCTTATACATAAGGTTGTTTTCTTTTTCTTTCTTTCTTTCTTTCTTTCTTTCTTTTTTTTTTTTTTTTTTTTTGTGGTGATTGTATATTTGTAAATGTTGTACTTTCTTTTTTGGATGTTGAGCTTGTAAATGTCAAAGATAAATAAATATTGTGTTTGCATCATATGACTTGTGCATATGATCTGAATTGGTTTTTGGTAATTAATGGACAAATGTTTTTCTGCATAAGTCCCAATGTTTTAGTCCAACCTTTTCTTGTCTAGCTAGGCCTTTGGTAGTCAGGCACTATTGGCCGATCATAACTACTATCTTGTTTAGGGTGGGATAGGGTCGTGACAGAGAGGGAGATGGCATCGAGGGCCTATGAAAGGGGAAAAAAGATGTCTTTAGGGCTAGGGGAGGCAGGGGTAGTGGGAAAGGGAAAAGAGTTGGGGGTTAAAGAGGGGAAATGGAGTGGTGTAGATATCTCATTTTGACCGCCCCCAAGACTTGGGTGCTTCATTTCGAATGCTCAATGATGAAAGTTACACTATGCAATCTTTTGAACTCTCAGCAAATAAATCCGGGTTCAAGCTGTAAATCCTCACCTTACACCCCATTTTGGCCAAAATGTTTTAGGCCTTGAAACTTTATTTTCAAAGCATTTCTCTAACCTGCACTCACCATACAACAGTAGGCCAGGAGGAAACTTTTAGGCACGACCGTGGCTTATTTGGCCCAGCCGTGGGTATTTGGACCCGGTTGGGTCTCATTAGCGATGGACAGCATCTCTGGCGGGAATCTACCAGCTGGCCATTTTGAAAGATATTTCTGACCAAAACATCTCAAATTCTATAAATAGACAATCTCCTTTCAGAATTTAGGGTTAGAAAAATTTTCCAAAGACTTCAAAGAATTTTGAGAGCTAAAAATACGCTTCTCCCTTGCAAAAGCTTTCTTGTCCTCCATATGACCTTTGGCTATAGATACATGATACATATACCATAAGTGCTTGTTCTTGAGGCTTTTTGTTAAAGTCTCAAACTATTTTTCAGATACTTGAGGGTGTTAGGATTGAGATTTGATAACTAAGAAGTTACTTCTCTCTTTTAAAGAGGTAGAACTTTGCTTTCTTTTCATCTACTTCTCTTTTACTCTTTTCCTCTCTTTTTCTTGTTTTGTATATTGTTTTTGAGTTGTTTTGTGGGGCTGAAATATGTGATTAAGGTTATAAAAAGTGGAGGGGTTGGCTACACTTCCTTAGGCTTGATTACTAGTTGTTAACTATAGCTTCTCTTTACTTTTTTTTTTTTTTCCCTTCTTATTTTCTCTTAGTTTTAGCAGTGTTCTTTTTTTTTTTTTTTGGTTTGTATTTGTATTTGTATTTGTGGGTTGTTTAGTATGTTAATGAGGGGGAATGGGCTACCATAGCTCCTCAGCTATGGTTGCACATATTCAATAAGGGCGACGGGATCCAAATAGTGGCTGGGCAGTGGGATCCAGTTGTCATGCACTCACCTTAATTATGCTTTGAATATTATAATTGCATTGTTGTAATAGCGTCATAGTCCTCGTGGATTTGGTGTATTTAGGACGTAGCCGCCAATCCATTTGAGTTGATAGCTTTTCTTTTGTATTTATAGCTTTTCTTAAGTATATTGCAACATTATGGTCATGGGAGGTTTAGAGTTTAATCACCCCGCCATAAGTTCAATTAACTAGCTAGAAATATTTCGCTTTCATAAATATTGTTGTTTACCTTGAAGCTAGGTGATAGCTTCCGTGCCAAAAGTGTTGGAAAACTCTCTTTTTGATCTTTTTGGAAACATCGAAATGGATGTTTCATCTTTATTCCATGAGTAAAAGAGTTGTTAACAATTTGGACAAGTTGTTTCTTTAAGGTTTGATAGTTAGTTAGTTTTTTTTTTTTTTTCTCCCTTATTTTTATTGTTGCTCATATAGAGCTGTTTATTAATAGTGTTGAAAACTCTCTTCTAGTTCCACTTTGAAGCATGGAAATAGGTGTCTCATCCTTATTCCATGAGTAGGAAGAGGAGCTTACAACAATTTTTGAGTTATTATTTCTCATTTTAGTCGCTTCTATTTTTTTTTTTTTTTGATCAGCAAAGAAAAATTTCATTTAATAGCATGAAATTAAAGGTACAAGAAGATGACATGCATCGAGAGAGATTCGGAAGTATAAAAATACCCTACTACTGCTACTCGCACCCATACAACCAACCCCTAAGCCTCTCGATTTTTACACAACAAAGTTAAAAAGAATTTAACTGAAAAAATAAACTACATGAATCCCCACATAATCATCCCACCAAATCACCCAAAACAAACTAAAGAAACCTAACCAACACCCCCAACCACCCATAACAAAATCTAATCTAATCAACCAACCAAATCAACACAACAGTCCACGCCTCTGCCAAGACCCACTCCACCTGCTGCTACAACTCCCAAAGCCCCACGCCTCTGCTGCTAGCCCACGCCACCCCTAGGCTGCTACATCTCCCACCTCCCCATGCCCACACCGACCGAGAAGACTCCATAGCCACCATCGGGAAGACTCCATGCTTCACCACCCCTACTGTAACACAAGAGAAACTCCAAGCTGTTGCAACTCCGCTGCTGAGGACCGAGCTACACCCACTGCCAGGAAGACTCCACGCATCCACACCCACTGCCGAATACACCCTACCCACAGATCTCCACCCCCTGCTGAAAACACAACACCCACTGCCACCACACCCACTGATCATCTCCCACCAGGTCTCCAAACAAATGAAAAGAAGATCATCCCTTAAACTCTTACACGAAAAGGAACGCACGAGTGACAACCGGACAAAGTAGGACGGCCCCTCAAACTCTAAACCAGAGTGCACCCCTCAAGCCCTAACTCGCCAAAAGCGCACGAATGAAATACCTGAACGATTGAAAACAGACCTGGGCGGCCCTTGAAGAAGACCCTGGACAGCAACGAAAAACACACCTAGGTGGAGAAAATGGGGGACTCAAGTTTATTGAATGAAAATAACTAGCAAGAAAACCGAAACAAGCTAGGCCAGCCAACCGCCATAGCCAAAGGCGGCGGCCAGCCGGCCAAAAAAAAGGCCAGGGAAGGAGGTTTTTAGAGAGAGAGGTTTTTATAGAGAGAGAGAAAGAGGAGATCATTTTAGTCGCTTCTATGATCACCACATATTATCTTGTGATGTTTGATGGTATATGAAGCAAGTCTACCTCTTCCTTGAATACCTTTATGATAGAAAAGGAGGTGAGAAAAAATAGCCTTGTTTCTATGTTTAATAGAGTCTTTTCCTATTGTTTCTAAGATCATTATGCAATAACCTTGCGATGGTTGATGATTTATGAAGCAAAGCTATTCCTGCCTTGAGTATCTTCATGATAGGAAAGGATAGAAAAGACAAACATCTTTTGGAAATACTCTGTTTGCACTGTTATTACCTCACTGCACAAAATTAGTTTTTTTTTTTTTTGTTGCTGAAAATGAAGCACGAGCGTCTTTTATTAGACTCGGTTGGACCTCATTGTGGAATGGCTGGGCCTCAAAGTGGACAAACAGCTTATTGTTGTTGACAAAACAAAACAGAGGCTGAGGGTAAAGCAAAGCAACTTTCCCGAAGGCAGGTAGAGCAGTTTCTGAGGGTTGTTCTCATTTGTGCATGTGGTTCATGTCCTTTATATATATGTATATATATTTACTGCTGTAATATTTGTAGATGTAATAATTAGGTGATTATTCATTCGGTGGTGTAATAAGTAGTTAATTAGGACATTTGGAGCCTCTTGTAAGAGGGCAAATTTGTAACACTTGATGTATGTCTTCCAACCCCCATTTCTTTCTCCATTTTTTTTACATGCTTATCATCCATTTTTTGCACGCATGAAGGTTCGGCTCATCATACATAGTGCTCTTACTACTTTTTAAATGATTATGTGTGCTACCTTATGCTTTGAGTTGTTTCACATGTTATGTTAGTAGTCGAATTTATTAGTCGCATTTTGTATATGTTGCATTAGCCATTTTGCATAATAGGATCATGCATTTTTGAAAATTATTTCTTTTTCTTTGGATTGCTGCGGTTGAGTACTGGGTGAGCGTTTTTAGTTTAGCATAGCATTCGTGTGTGTATTGCCATATCTAGCATATTACTATGAGGCTACTTGCTTACTTGAAATATCTCTATGAATGCCTGTGGATGGAGGTTATTTTGCTTAAATTGGAATGATTTTGATTGTTATGCATATGAGCTTATTTTTTCTTTGAGTTGCACATATTCGAAAACTCTTTCAAAAAGTATGAAATCAAAGCATTCCAAAATAAGTGAAGCGGTCTATACTTGTTTGCCTCACGTAGTAATGTTAGCATATTAATAAATCAAAATATGAGCATATAATGTCTATAAAATTCACATTATGATTTAATAGGGGTCGATCTTTGATCGGGTGAGTGGGATGCTCAATTCATGACCTTCTCCTCTCATACCTAAGTTTTCGAACTGAGACAATTCTTGTTATGACGGACAAGTGGTCTTTTATACCAGTCACGGGTTTCCTAATTCTCTCAAAAATATTAGGTGGCTATTTTGAAATTTGACAATGCAGTCCATTTTTGGCATCTCTTGCAATTAGTGAATTTTTCTGGGATTTGCCATATTTGGACTTTCATTTTCTTTTGTTTCACATTGCACTTGTGAAACCAGATTCAGAACCACGGGAGTTTGAACTGTAGGGAACCACGGGAGTTTGAGCGCAAAAAATCAGCTACAGTTTTTGGCAACTCTGTTTGGGAGTAGAAAGAGAACTTGACTTGAACTTCATGATGTGAGATTTTATTTACATATATATGTTCACTGCATTTCATTTGCGTTGGTGCTCATAAGTCACTCTGTTTTCCATTTGCTATTCCTGGATGGCTTGCTGGAGGCTTGCCTAAAACTTGCCAAAAGGCTAGCCGGTCGTGGGCTTTGCCATATTGGGAACACAACCCTTGGATCTGGATTATCACTGTACTCCGCTGCTGAGGTACCTTTTTTTTTGACCAATCAACCTAGTGCATATGGTGAGCTCTAGTGACCTTTCAAACTGGGACAGGATGCTCTCCCACATTCAGGATGTTGTGATACTGCTTGTTTGAAATAGTGAAGCTCTAGATCGTTCCAAATCTAGGACAGGGAAACCCAAGCCCTATAGGGTTGTTTTGTTCACTTTACCTGCTACATGCTATCTGTTTGGAATCTGTATAGGGAGTTTGTTATTGGTTCTTAGATAGTTCAGTTTATTTGTTCATGGAGAGATGAGCTTAGTTTGTTAGATCAGTTGTTCTGTTTGATAGTGTACAGTTGAAGTTGGGTCGAAATACTGCCTGATCATTTTTTTTGTTTTCTTGTTTTTTTTTTTGCTAGCCAGTTGAAATCATAGCTTTAGAAGGTTCTGATATCCCCCAGGTGTTCTGGACCCGTGTTATTTGCTTCACTTTTGCCAATGGCAAGATGAAGAAGGGCCAGACAGGGTTTACTGGTTTCGTTGTTTCAACGATCAACCCTTAGATCACCTTTAATCAGTTCACCCCAGGCATTATCATCTACTCTTGTAGTGGCTCAGTATTCGCCAGATCTAGAGGAGTTACTGATCCGTATTCAATAATCAGTAGATTTACTCCAACATGATATGGCCCGACAAACTGAGGTCACCAATAGGTTGCAACAACAATAGCAGTCAGCTATGGCTTCTGCTTCTCATACACCTAACATTATTACTCCTATGCCGAGTACTACTGCCAATACTATAACTCAAGATCTACCAGCCGAGGTGTTCCTATTCTTTCAGGCCAAGCAGATCCAATCCCGGTCCAGAATTCTAAAGATCCAGTTCATCAGACTGTCTTTCGAGTTTGAGTTTGACCTGGCCCTGCTCAAAGTCAATAAACTTGAAAAGTTGTTCAAAAAAGATGCAAGGAGTTAATTTTATTCCAAATATGGAAGACGGGTACACCGAGTCCGCAATTACTCGGCCAGAGCAGTTCAAGATGCCTCAAATTGACCGTTTTGATGGTTATGAGAATTCGATGGTACATTTATGTCTGTTTTTTGGTATTCTGAAACCAATGGGTTTGATCAGAATCCAAAAGTTGTCATTGTTTGGAATGACCATGTCTAGTACAGCTGTCATCTGGTATGCTAAACTAGAGGACTTAGTAAAACAGAGTTGGGAAGAGTTGGCCGAATCCTTTGTCTCTTAGTATTCCTATAACACGCAAATCAAGGTCACAACTCGTGATTTAGAGGCAACACATCAGGAACCAAAAGGAGGGTTTTTCAGTATTTGTTACTAGATGGAGAGCTAAGGCATCAATGATGACTACTCGACCCTCGGAAAAAGACCAAATTTGGATGGTCGTCAGGAACCTTCATGGAAAAATGCTTCGAAAGATGATAGTTCTCCCGTTGTTCACTTTTAAGGAGCTTCACGAAATGGGAGTTCAAATCGAAGATGCTATAAAGTAGGGCATCATCATAGACGAGAAAGAGCTGGTCAATAAGCCTTTTGTTCGTAGGTCCAATGCTACCGGGGGTAGCACAGCTGGAAGGCCTTCGAAAGTTAGTGTTGTCACCACCACTACCAAAACAGCTGACTTGTTTATCACCACCACTACCAGAACTTTCAATTAACTTCACATGACCCTATCCCGAGCCATGAAAGTGTTAGTAGAAAAAGGGCATCTAAAACCCCTTGATCCGCAACCGCTTCCGGATTCTCTTCTACCCAGGCATGATCCCACTAAATATGGTGCCTTTCACCAGCAACATCGCCATGAAATTGACAAATGCTTCCGTTTACGTCATGAGATCCCAGATCTCATTGACAACAAAATCATAGCCTCACCACAAACACGTCCAATTTCATACGTACACTACCTCTTACCTTTGACCCGAGCATTTATACACCCCTTCCCATTTGCCAAAACTGGTGTTGTTTATTCTAGATGGCATAGACTTGTGCATGTTGAATGCATTAGAACCACAACCTGTGCCTTGTAAACCGATGGTGACAACAATAGAAGAGGAGAAGGGTTGGATTTTGGAAGAAAATGTTGGCCTGTCACTTGAAGTTCTAGCAACTAGGAAATGGGGGTTATCCGAGAAAGAGTATGACCCAAGCAAATATATTGTTTCTGTTGATCAACCAAAGCCAAGGATAGTACTACCAAGTTCAGTTGATGTAAGTGTTGTTAGAGAAGATGGCCTGAAGCAAAAGCAAGGGTTGAATCTCGCAAATCTTGAGGAAGATTTGGATAATCTCTAATTTTTCAAGGAGTAGGACCTGGGTGAGGTACAGATTGGTTGGTGGAATTTGAGCCCATCAGTTGTTGATTAGGGGTGGATAAGCAGCGATTCTAAGAAAGAGAAAACTATAGATGATTCTGAGGAGGAGAAAGCTTTGGCAACCATGAAAGCTAAAGGGAAGGGAAAAGAGTGTAAGAGTAGTGGCATGGAGAAAAAACCCAAACACCGGGTTTTTAAGAAATTGAAGCTGACAAAATCGAAGCAGTACTGGAGCAATTTGAGAAGGAAAGAAATGAGGAGATTCAAAGGGCTGAGAGAGCTTGGGAGCATTTTAGGAAAGACGAGATCTCGGTTCAAATACTGGCTAAATCACCTTATCACCCTAAGGGTGATGATTGTTTTGTTGGAGCAATTCAAATTGTGTTGGAATATGGATCTTCTTAGGGTGTATAAAGCTTGTATAACAGCCTGTTATTCTTTTATTCTTTCGTTATTAAAGGTTGTATAGCTGTACCCATTTATGTTGGCTAGAATTAGGTTGTTTCCTTATTTAGATTCTCAGAAGTCAACTTCTTGTACTTCATTTATAGCCCTGTACAGATTATGTTTGAGAACAATGAGAAGAATTATTCTCTTCCAAACCTTCATGGTATTAGAGCAGGTTTAGAAACCCCAACCCTAGCCACCTCTGAACCTAGCCTTCAGTGCTAGGATTATTCAGCCTTCATAGCTGATTCACTGTGGCCTTCATTGCCATTCAGAATTTCTGTTATATTCCTCTGATTGTTGTTGTCTTTTGTCATCTTGGATTCAGAAGAACAGTTAGTCCCTTTTACAGCCTAAAAAAACATGTTTCTATGTTCTCTTTAGATCAGTTTGTCTTGTTGCCCACTGATTCCTTCATTGAATCATGTCTAAGGTTACAGATGTATCTTCTTCAGCCCTAAAGCCCTTTCAATATTTGAAAATTTGAGCCTCCAGATTGCTTCAACAAAACTGAATGTGACCAATTACCTTGAATGGTCACAATCAGCAATGTTGACAATCAAAGGTAGAGGGAAGTTAGAATATGTCACAGATCCTCCACCAAAGCCAACCGATCCCAATTTCAAGACTTGTGATGTGGAGAATTCCATGATTATGTCATGGCTACTCCACTCTATTCAACCAGAATTTGGGAAGACTTACATGTTCCTTAAAACGACAAAGGACATTTGGGAAGCTGCCGCACAAACTTACTCTAATGTAGGTATGAAAGCTCATATCTATGAACTGAAAATGAAGATTCACAACCCAAAACAAGGATCTTCCAATGTCACTGAATACTACAATACCATCAAGAGCCTTTGGTTGGAACTAGGCCATTATCAAAGGATTGAGCTGGTGTGTAGCATAGACGCTGCGAAGCTGCAAAAAGCATTTGAAGAAGACAGAATATTTGATTTCATTGCGGGGTTAAATGGTGAATTTGATCAGATTAGAGGCAGAATTTTGGACAAGGAGAATTTTTCATCCCTGAATGAGGTTTTCTCAATTGTTTGAGGAGAAGCAAGTAGGCAGGTGGTGATGCTGGATAAGCTCACCGGTGAGAATTACTGTCACAAAAGTTGCTTTGAGAAGGAATGAAGGGAAAAAAAATATGGATAGAGAGAAGATATGGTGTGATTACTGTCACAAACCGCTCCACACTAGGGAGATGTGCTGGAAACTGCATGGAAAACCACAAGGCTTGAAGGGAATTGGCAGCAAAGGAGGAAGTCAGGCAGAAAAATCAGGTCAAGCTCATCAAACTGTGGCTGTAGATGACTATAAGGAAGCTATGGGGTTCAACAAAAGTGAGGTTGAAAGGCTGAAACAATTTGATAATCAAACAACAAACTTGACTCCATTTGAGGTTCTTGCTCCATGGTCCAATCAGGTAATAGCTTTGCCTTAATCACCAGCAAGAGTGTCAATTCTAGTATCTGGATAGTTGATTCTGGTGTATCAAATCACATGACCAACACCTTCAATCATTTTTCAACATACATCCCATGTTTAAGAAAACAAAAAAATCAAAGTCGCCGATGGTTCCTTGTCCCCCCCATTGCCGGAAAAGGAAATGTCCAACTATCACCCACTTTATGCCTAAAATCAGTCCTCTATGTTCCAAATTTATCCTATAATTTGCTGTCTGTAGGAAAACTCACTGACGATTTAAAATGTTCATTTTTATTTACTTCCTCTAGTTGCAATTTTCAGGACCCTGCTACGAGGAAGCTGATTGGGCATGCTGAATTGAAGGACGACTTATACTTCTTGGAAGCAGCTTTGGTGAAAAAGAGTCAAAGAGTCTCAAGGCTTTGGTCTCTACTACATTTCAACAAAAAGATGATCAAGTTTGGCTCTGGCATAGACGGTTAGGACACCCTCATTTTCCTTTGTTGGAAAATGTTTCCTTCCTTGTTTAAGAATAATAAGGTGGGGAAATTTCATTATGAAATTTGTGAATTGGCCAAAACATCATCGTGTATCATTTCCTTTGAAAACTCCACAAATGTTGTCTCCATTTAGTTTAACACATTCGGATGTTTGGGGTCCTTCCCGTATTCCAAATATTTTTGGTTCTCGGTGGTTTGTCTTATTTATAGATGATTACACAAGCACTACTTGGGTCTATCTTATGAAGTCCAAATCAAAAATTTCCACTCTTTTTCCTCTATTCCACAAATTCATTAGCACTCAGTTTGGGACAAAAATACACACAATTAGATCTGATAATGGCAAGTAATACTTCAATCAAGATCTCATTACTTATCTTGCAAATGAGGGCATCCTACATCACTTATCTTGTGTTGACTAGGAATGGCAACGGGGCGGGGCGAGGCGGGGCCGGGGATCACCCTCCCCGTCCCCGATCCCCGATGGGAGAAATCCCCCCGACCTCGGCCCCGATCCCCAACGGGGAACCTATATCCCCCACCTCTTCCCTAACGGGATCGGGTTTCCGACCCAAAAAATCCCTACCAAAAAAAAAACAATAGATATAACAGATTTGTTCAACATCAACAACAACAACAACGTAGATAGAGAGATCTGTTCATCACCATTAACAGATTTGCTCAAATGTAAATAAAAAAAATGTAAATAAATTAGATACAACAGATTTGCTCAAATGTAAAAAAAAAAAAAAAAAAAAAAAAAAAAAAAAAAAAATCAGATCTAACAGATCTGTTCATCACCATTAACAGATCTCAAAAAAAAAAAAATTCAGATCTAACATATATATATACAACAAATCTAATATATATATATATCAAATCGATCGAGAGAGAGAGAGAGAGGAAAAATGCTCAAACAGTGATAATGGTGTCATTTTCGGACTGCCGCAAACAGTGGTGGAGTTGTGGTGGCTCAATCGGCGGAGGAGGGAGATCGGCGGAGGAGTGAAGAGATAAGAGAGAGGAGACAGTTTCAACTTCAGGAGAGAATCTGAAACGAGGGTGAGAGAGAATGAGAATGAGAGAGAGAGAGAGAGAGCACTGATATAGATTAGAATGATAGATATAATAGATATAATATTAATATAACTTAAAGACATAGATAGATAAAATATTAATATAACCAAATATAATATTCATATAACCTAAACACATATCTATATACATGCGGGGAAATTTCGGGGGAGTTTCGGGGCGGGGCGGGGCTGGGACGGGGCCGGGCTTGAGAAATCAAGCACTATCCCCGGCCCGAAATTGATCGGGGATTTGATTTTAAATACCATCCCCGTCCCCACGGGGGTATTTTACGGGGAATAACCATTTTAATCGGGATCGGGGGGTTGGGTCCCCGTCGGGCTGGGTTCCAATTGTCATCCTTAGTGTTGACACACCCCAACAAAATGGAGTTGCAGAAAGAAAGAACCGACATCTTCTTGAAGTTGCTAGGTCCCTTCTTTTCCAAACGAAAGTTCCTAAAACCTATAGGGGAGAAGCAGTACTCACTGCTGCGTACTTGATAAACCGAATGCCATCAAGAATTCTTCAGTTTCAATCTCCTGTGAATAAACTCTCATCTTTGTTTCCAGATTTCCAAGGGGTTAGGTCCTTATCTCCAAAACTATTTGGATGTACTTGCTATGTGCATGTTCATAGTCATTTACGGGGTACACTTGATCCTAGGGCTATCAAATGTGTATTCTTGGGGTACTCTCCTACTCAAAAGGGTTATAAGTGTTATCACCCTCCAAAAAAAAGGAAATACACCACTTTGGATGTTACCTTTGTAGAACACCAACCTTACTTTGGGGACACCTATCTTTAGGGTGAGAGTTTAGGAGAAGATAGCTGGTTAGAGGTTGATCATTCCTTGCCTATTTCAATTGTGGTATCTAGTCCCATACCAAGTGCTAGTTTTGATTTGCCGCCTTCTTCTAATCTAGATATTCCTCCTACTTCAAATATGTCTTCTCCTAAACTGAATGTAAGTCCCGAACAGAATCCATTGAAAACTATAGAGTCTCCAGAGACAAAGGACGAGAGACTCAAGACACTTATGACCAATGTATATTCTAGAAGGAAGAAGCCCTCAGCTCACATGATCCAAGCATTGATGCTGAAATAGGTAATGAAGTTGAAACTCAGGTTTTTGATTCTCATGAAGACTTGGAATTGCCTATTGCCATTAGGAAAGGTGTTAGAACTTGCACTCGTCACCTTATATCTCAATTTGTTTCCTTTTAGCATCTCTCACCTTAGTAATAAGCTTTTGTCACCCAAATGTCTTCCCATGAAGTTCCCAATAGTGTCCAAGAAGCTATTAAATTGAAACCATGGAGGGAAGCCATGAATGAGGAGATGAGAGCCTTGGAGAAAAATCAAACCTGGGAGATAGTAGAATTGCCAACAGGAAAAAAAACTGTGGGGTGCAAATGGATTTTCACCGTCAAGTACAAAGCCGATGGAACTTTGGAAAGGTACAAGGCCCAATTAGTGGCAAAAGGGTATACCCAGACATATGGGATCGATTACCAGGAGACTTTTGCACCAGTGGCCATGATGAACACTATCCAGATCATTCTCTCATTGGCAACAAACTTTGATTGGCCACTACTACAATTTGATGTAAAAAACGCTTTCCTCCACAGAGACCTAAAGGAAGAAATATTTATAGATATCCCAACTGGGTATGGAAAACAGACATGGTCAAACAAGGTGTGCAAGCTCAGAAAGTCTTTATATGGACTTAAACAATCTCCTTGGGCTTGGTTTGGAAGATTCATGAGAGCTATGATGAAAAGAGATTATCGTCAAAGTCAAGGTGATCATACTTTGTTCATTAAACATTCACATCAAGGGAAAATTACTGCATCAATTGTTTATGTTGATGATATTGTGGTCATTGGGGATGATCAAGAAGAGATTATGGGACTGAAAGCCTACTTGGTTAGGGAATTTGAGATTAAAGATTTGGGTAAACTTTGCTATTTTTTGGGAATTGAGGTAGCAAGATCAAAACAAGGGCTGGTGATTTCTCAAAGGAAGTATATACAAGACTTGCTTAAGGAAACTGGCATGCTTGGATGTAAATCAGCCGAGACTCCTACTAAGTAGAATCACAGATTGGGAGAGGCTAATGAAGATCAACTTGTTGACAAAGGACACTATCAACGGTTGGTGGGAAAGCTTATTTACCTATCACACACACAACCAGATATTGCATATGCCGTGAGTGTGGTAAGTCAATTTATGTATGCTCCACTTAAATCTCATTTAGATGTTGTATACCAAATTCTGAGAAATTTGAAAGTAGCTCCTGGAAAAGGTATACTGTTCAAGAAAAGTGAAGATTTAAGGTTGGAGCCCTACACAGATGTAGAATGGGTAGGTTCTATTGTGGATAGACGATATACTTCTGGCTATTGTACCCTTTTAGGTGGAAATCTTATTACTAAACAATATGTGGTGGCCCGTTCTAGCGCAGAAGCAGAGTTTAGAGCCATGGCACAAGGCATATGTGAACTTCTTGGGGTAAAGATGATCCTTAAAGATCTTAAGATTGTGTTTCAGGAACCTATAGTGCTTTATTGTGACAACAAGGCAGCCATTAGCATAGCACACAACCTAGTTCAGCATGATCGAACCAAACATGTATAGGTGGATAGACACTTCATAAAAGAGAAGATTGATAGTGGTCAAGTGAGAACTCCACATGTATTATCCACCAATCAACTAGCTGATATTCTCACTAAAGGACTACCTTGCCTAAGTTTTCATCGAATCACAAGCAAGTTGGGAATGCATGATATCTACACACCAGCTTGAGGGGGAGTGTTGGAATATGGATCTTCTTAGGGAGTATAAAGCTTGTATAACAGCCTATATAACAACCTGTTATTCTTTACTTATTAAAGATTGTATAGTTGTACTCATTTATGTCGGCTAGAATTAGGTTGTTTCCTTATTTAGATTCTTATAAGTTTACTTTTTTGTACTTTATTTATAGCCTTGTACAGATTATGTTTGAGAACAATGAGAAGAATTATTCTCTTCCAAACCTTCAGAGCCGGACAATTGTTTGTCAGCAACCGAAGGCGAATGGTGGTAAGATAGTGACTTGTATTCTGCCCACGCGGATGAAGATTGGGGAGAACATATTCTAGATGATACTTGGTACATGGAAGAGGTAAATCACTTGACTAGGAGTGGACGGTGCTTTAAACCTCCGCACTTGGATCAAGTTGAACTATTGGGGAAAGGCAAGGAACTTGAGAAAGAGAAAGAGAAGAAGTTGGAGGAAGAACTGGTTCGGAGGTTGTTGAAAAAGATCTAGGCAGACATCTCTATTGGGGCCTTCTTATGGCTTCATGGTTGCACCGACAAGCAGTTTTGATAGCATTGGATAAAACCAAATTATCCATTAACACCATACGTAAGCAGCTTGTAGCCTTGATGTTACTAGGTAACACCAAGCCTGCGCTCACTTTTTCTGACAAGGAGCTACCATCGGAAGGATCAACTCATTATACGTATCTATTGAATGCAGTGGTCTAAGAAGCACGGGTGTGGGTACGATACGGGTACGCCGATACAACAAATTTTTTAAAAAGTAGGGTACCGACACGGTTGGGGTACGTCATTTTTTTTTTTTTTTTTTAAATTTATAGCTAAACATCCAATATACAAATTAAAGTTCACTAACATAATTAAAAAGAGAGATTACAAAAAAAAAAAAAAAAAAAAAGAGTAAATCATATGAGCTATTTTAATGTAAATATTGTGTCTATTACAGTCTATAACAGTAAAAAAAAGGACAAAGTTGAATAACAGGGGATCATTTTACATTACCTTTTTTTTTTGGAAGATGATTACAGAGAACCCTAGATATCTTTGTTCATTTGTCGTCTTTGTTCATTTGTTTGTTGCAAAGAAAGACAAATGAAAGAAAAAAAAAAAGTAATTAATTTAACTTCAATCTAAAAAAAAAAAAAGAAAAAAAAGAAAGATCTGTGATCATTTGTTTGTTTCAAAGAAAGAAAAAAAAATCTGGGAAAAAATGAAAGAAAGAAGAAGAATTGAAGAAAAACAAAGGAAAAAAAAAAAGATATCTTTGTTCTTTGTTTGTTGCCAATAAACAGTACAAAAATCTGGGGAAAAAAAAGTTGAAAAAAGAGGTAGAAGAATCGATCGTTGCTGCCAATAAACAGTACAAAAATTTGGAAAATAAAAAGATGAAAAAAGAGGAAGAAGAATTGATCGTTTGTTGTGAAGAAACAACACAAAAATCTGGACAAAAATATGTAAGAAAGAGGAAGAAGAATCGAAGAAGAAGAGGGGAAATAATTGAAGAACTTACCTCTTCAATCGCACCTTCGAAGGAGAGAAGCAATTAGCAACACCTTCGATTAAACCTTTCAATCGCACCTTCAAAGTGTTCTTCAGACTCTCTTGGGAGTATTTCTTTAAGGAGATAATCAAATAGACATAGAACCCTAATTTTACTTGGTTCTTCAATCGAACCCTATTTCTGGAATCAGTCTTGGAGTATTTCTGGAAAGGAGATACTGGAAGGAGATGATCGAATGATATAAAACACTAATTTTATTTGGTTTCATTTTTTATTTACTACAAAAGAACCCCTAATTTTTTATAAGTTTTTAAAATAGACACAAAAAATTGCTCTGGTATCCTTTAATTTGTAAAAATTCTCATTTTTTACCTTGGAGTACCCAAAAACATACCTATGGTGTACCCATCACTATATGGATTGTATAAAACGTACCCGGTGCGCTTTTGGCGTACTTGGTACACGTACCTGCACCTGGTAAGTACCTGGTACTTGTACGGCAACATTTTTGGAGTACCCATGCTTCATAGGCAAGGGTAAATGGTTCCAGAGATGCGCCCGGTCATTGTTGAACAAAAGTATGCACCCGTGTACGAAACAATAGCTGCAATAGAAGAGGTTTAGGACAAGAATCCTTGGTATCATGACATTTGAAACTTTCTGGAGAAGAACATATATCCACAAGGAGGCAAATGCCAATGATAAAAGGGGAATACGACGTCTAGCCGTCTAGTTCATCATCTGTGGAAGTAAGCTATACAAGACGGGGCATCTGAGAATGCACAAACTGTATATAGAAGAGGAAGAGTCGAAGCGTTTTATGGAAGCCATTCACGAAGGAGAGTGTGGAGCACACATGAATGGTGTAATGTTAACTAGGAAGATCCTCAGACAAGGTTACTATTGGTCAACCATGGAGAACAATTGTGTCAACTTTGTTTGGCGATGTCATAAGTGTCACATCCATACTAATCGCATGAATATTCCGCCATCAAAGCTCTACAATATGACTTCACCATGGCCTATCTTGGTCTGGGGCATATACGTCATCGGAGCAGTTTCGCCGAAAGGCTTAAATGGACACAAGTTCATCTTAGTGCCAATTGACTACTTTACCAAATGGGTAGAGACGCAGTCTTATTCCGTGTTGAAAGCTTCGTACATGGCCAAGTTTGTTAGGAATAACATCATTTGCAGATATGGGTACCGAATGAAATAATATTGGACAACAGCTTACACATTTGCAGATATGGTGCATACTTTTGTTCAATAATGACCGGGTGTATTTCTGGAACCCATTTACCCCTGCATTCGATAGATATGTACAACAGCTTATTATGAGTTGATCCTTCCGGTGGTAACTCCTTGTCAGAAAAAGTGAGTGCAGACATGGTGTTACCTCATAAGATTAAGCCTACAAGCTGCTCAGGTGTTGTGTCAATGGATAACTTGGTTTTATCTAATGTTGTCAAAATTGCATGTCGGTGCACCTGTGAGGCCATAAGAAGGCCCTCGATAGAGATGTCTGGATCTTTTTCAACTGCCTTAGAACCAGTTCTTCCACCAACTTCTTCTCTTTCTCTTTCTTAAGTTCCTTGTCTTTCCCCAATGGTTCAACTTGATCCAAGTGTGGAGGTTTAAAGTACCGTCCACTCCTAGTCAAGTGATCTACCTCTTCCGTGTACCGAGTATCATCTGGAATGTGTTCTCCCCAATTGTTTGGCTCCATTTGAATTGCCCCAACAGAACAATCATCACCCTTAGGGTGATAAGGTGATTTAGCCAGTATTTCAACCGAGATCTCGTCTTTCCTAAAATGCTCCCAAGCTCTCTCTGTCGTTTGAATCTCCTCATTTCTTTCTTGCTCGAATTGCTCCAGTACTGCTTCGATTTTGGCAGCTTCAATTTATTCAAAACCTAGTGTTTAGGGTTTTTTTTTTTCTCTATGCCACTGCTCTCACACTTTTTCTCTTCCCTTTTGCTTTCCTGGCTGCCAAAGCTTTCTCCTCCTCAAAATCATCTATAGTTTCCTCTTTCTCAGAATCACTGCTTATCCACCCCTAATTAACAACTAATGGGCTCAAATTCCACCAACCAATTTATACCTCACCCGGGTTCTACTCCTCGAAGAATTGGACATTATCCAAATCTTTCTCGAGATTTGCAAGATTCAATCCTTGCTTCTGGCCGTCATCTTTAACAACACTGACATCAGCTGAACTTGGCAGTACTTATCCCTGGCATTGGTTGATCAACAGAAACAATATATTTGCTCGGGTTATACTTTTTCTCGGATAACCCCCCTTTCCTAGTTGCTAGAACTTCAAGTGACAAACCAACATTTTCTTCCAAAATCAAACCCTTCTCCTCTTCTAGTGTTGTCACCATAGGTTTACAAGGCTTGGGTTGTGGTTCTAATGCGTTCAGCATGCACAAGTTTGTGCCATCTAGAATAAACAGCACCAATTTTGGCAGATGAGAAAGGGTGATATAAATGCTCTGGTCAAAGGTAAGAGGTAGTGTATGGATGAAATTAGACTTGGTAAGGGTGGTACTTGGTTATGGTTTGGCAATGGGTTGGTTATGATATTTGGCCTTTGTGGTGAGACTATGATTTTGTTGTTAATGAGATTCTGGATCTCATGATGGAGACGGAAGCATTTGTTAGTTTCATGGCCATGTTGCTGGTGAAAGGCACAATATTTAGTGGGATCATGCCTGGGTGGAAGAGGAGGGTCTGGAAGCGGTCGAGGATCAAGGGGCTTTAGATGCCCTTTTTCTGCTAACACTTTCATGGCTCGAGATAGGGTCATGTGAAGTTGATTGAAAGTTCTGCTTTGGGTTCAGGTAGAATTGGAGGTTTGAGGGTTCATTTCGGCAAACGGGTCAGCTGTTTTGGTAGTGGTGGTGACAACACTAATTTCTTGCTTTGGGGGGTCAGCTGTTTTGGTAGTGGTGGTGACAACACTAACTTCCTGCTTTGGGTTCGGGTAGAATTGAAGGTTTGAGGGTTCATTTCGGCAAACGGGTCAGCTATTTTGGTAGTGGTGGTGACAACAGTAACTTTCTGCTTTGGGTTCTGGTAGAATTGGAGGTTTGAGGGTTCATTTCGGCAAACAGATCAGCTGTTTTGGTGGTGGTGGTGGTGGTGGTGACAACACTAACTTCCAAAGGTCTCGCAGCTGTGCAACTCCCAGTTGCATTGGAACTGCGAACAAGGGGCTTATTGGCCGGCTTTTTCTCGTCTATGATGATGCCTTGCTTCATAGCATCTTCGATCTGAACTCCCATTTCGAGAAGCTCCTTAAAAGTGAAGAATGGGAGAACTATCATCTTTTAAAGCATTTTGCCATAAGGTTCTTGACGACCATCCGAATTTGATCTTTTTTCGAGTGTTGAGTAGTCATCATTGATGCCTTGGCTCTTTATCTAGTAACAAATTCCGAAAAACCCTCATTTGGTTCCTGACGTGTTGTCTCTAGATCACGAGTTGTGACCACGATTTTGCGTGTTATGGGAATACCAGGAGACAAAGGATTCGGCCAACTCTTCCCAGCTCTGCTTTACAGACTCCTTTAGTTTAGCATACCAGATGGCAGTTGTACCAGACATGGTCCTTCTAGAAAACCCTCCTTTGGTTCCCGACGTGTTGCCTCTAGATCACGAGTTGTAACCTTGATTTGCGTGTTGTAGGAATACTGGGAGACAAAGGAATCGGCCAACTCATCCCAGCTCTATTTTACGGAGTCCTCTAATTTAGCATATTAGATGACAGCTGTACCGGACAGTCCTTCCAAACAACAACTTTTAGATTCTAGTCAAACCTATCGGTTTTAGAATATAAAAAAAGAGACGTAAATGTACCATCGGATCCCGAAAACTATCAAAACGGTCAATATGAGGCATCTTGAATTGCCTCATGATTGGCATTTGCGTATCTTGAACCCATGTCCACGAATTCTCTATGGCAACTCTATCCTCTATGGTAGTCCCTTCATTAACTATTTAAGCTATCAACTCAAACGGATTGGTGGCTACTTGAATGGGCAATAGAAAATAAAATGTGTCAGGCCAATCAGTTGTATCCTTGGTTGGCGAGACATGTTGTAACTCATCTCATGCAAGTCAAGCCAAGGGCATCTCCAATCAATGTCAGTTGCAGATTTGCTGTATATCTAGTCACACCATAACCCCTCTATGGAAAAGCTCACTACCTGTGAGCGAAAGAAGTAAGATCTAGCAGCGTACTTAGGGCAACGGTCCACAACTCTTAGTTTATCCATCAACCACACCTACGGAGAGAGAAAAAATAAGAGAGATTAAAGAACAAAGAGATGTATGTTGAGAAGCAAAAGTAAGAAAAGGGTTTTTGAGAGAAAATAGAGATTAAGTGTCAAAGTGATGTGAGAATCATAAATAAGAAAGGGTGGGAAATAGTACCTGAAGAAGCAGAGGGTACCCCCGTGAATCGAGAAGTCTCCCGTTGGTGGAAAGCATCCAAGCCTATTAAGGTTTCAGCCAATGTCAAGCCTATGCAGCTTTGGCCCTCCTTGAGGCATTGGCCACTTCAATCAGCCTAATGTTGGCTCCGTTGCAACTAGGGACAAGTAGGAAGTGTGAGCAAACATAAGCAGATGGCGTGTTGACGGTAACCTTGCCAAAGAAGGTCACTCCTATCCCCGATGTCGAAAAATCGATGAATCAAGTCAGGTACATCTAACTCTCCATCATGAGCTAAAGACCGAGCCTCATTTAAAGTAAGACCACATATCCGTTCATGAGCCCGTGCACGGCTAAAACGGGGTTGGGGCATAATCTCCTATTTTCTGCGAGACTCCATCAATGCTTGAAACTCTTTGAGGGTGGGACATATCTCTTGCATTCTGAAGCGAAACACATGAGTGAATGGGTCCCAACATCCGGCAACGACATGAAGGAACGGAAAACAAAGCGGAGTACATCTCAAAGGAAAAATAGCGTTTATACCAAAACTGTTGAAGTTTACCTTTTCCGTGCCATCCAAAGTGGCCATCTAATCTTTGAGTTTATTGCCAAGAAAAATCTCCATCTTTGGAGCAAATTATCAAAAGTTTGTTGTTCTATCAAGAAAACAGTGAGAGCACCTTTTATAGAGATTGCGAATGGGTGAGTGCATGAAGCTGGATCCCACTGCCCAGCTACTATTTGGATCCGGCCGCCCTTATTGAAACACGACTGTGGGTTTGTAGACTCGACTGGGTCTTAATTCTTGCCAAACAGAACAGTGGCTACAGAAGCAACAAATCTTAGCACAATGTTTCAAAGTCTTGGTTTAAGTCTTGCCTTGGTTCCAACAAGTGTTCATATGTGTTATTAGGTTGTTTTTGTTTTGTTTTTCTTTTATCGAGTTGTATTTTGCATTTTGGTTTGGTCGAAGGCTCTTTATCCGGTTCAGAATCAGTTCCAAAGCAATCATTCTTAGTTTCAAATTCTTGTAAAGTGCCTTTTTCAAAGTGTTGTGCCATTTCCGACATAATGGGCAAAACAAATTCTTTCTTTCATAAAATTGCAGGGTCCAACCCCGATTATAGTTTTACAAAAGAAAATACAAGTTTTCAAAAAAGCAAGGCAAAGTGGACCTATCTGAAGCTACATAGGTTTCGGACTATAAAGCAAAAGCAAAAAGAGAAAAGGGGAAAGTAGAGTGTCTGAGTTTGTTTCAACTTTCAAAAATTCTGAAATTACGTTCCGGATGCACTTTCTCAGGTCTTGTTGTTTCTTGGAGTATGAATGTACCCTAACCTCGAGCTCAAGCTTGCTTTAAGTCGAAATGGCGAACAAAAGTGCTCTTCTTAAACAGCATTCCTCAACGGTCTACATTTCTTATCAAGTGTACTATATCGTTTATCACACCCATTGCATCCATTTGCATCATGCGTTATCATGTATCATCTATCCTTTTTATGCTGAAATGCATTTAGGATCATTGTCCCTTGAGCGGTTTTCTCAAGATGCGTGAGGCGCGTTCCCGAGCGGTCTTTACCTTAGGGCGTGCAAGAACATAACCCTACGCAGTTTTCTGAAGATGCGTGAGATGCGTTCCCGAGCAGTTTTTATCTTAGGGCCTGCAAGAACACAACCCTGAGCGATTTTTTCGGGATGTGTGAGATGCGTTCTCGAGTGGTCCTTATCTCAGGGCGTGCAAGAACATGACCCTGAGCAGTTTTCTCAAGACGCGTGGGATGCGATCCTGAGTGGTCTTTATCTCAGGGTGTGTAGGAGCACGGCCTTGAGTGGTTTTCTCAGGACGCGTGAGACGTGTCCTCTGATCTCTCTCTTTCTCTCTCTTTTTCTTTCTCAAGACGTGCAAGAAAGCAACCCAAGAGGTTTTTTATCTCAAGATACGTGATGACGCATCCTCAAGCGGGTTCATCTTAGGACATGCAAGTTGGTGTCCCAGTTTGTTTTAAGTCTTCGCTATATCATGTAGAACTTATGTTCATAGTTTGCCTTGTCGCATTATTGAATTACATCTTCTATAGTTACATCATTTTATGAGCATCATGAAATCGGCTATGTAATGCATAGTTTGGCTTGCATCTTTCACCCCTTCTACGTGATGCGTAATTTGGATTGCAATTTCACCCTTATCACACGAGTGTGATTTGACTTGTATCTTTCACCCTCTCTACGTGATGCGTAGTTTGGGCTTGTACTCCCTCTCATCTTTGTGATTTTCGGGCGATATGCTCATTTGTTGTTTTGATTGTTGCATTGTGTATTATTTGCATTCTATCCTTGAACTACGCTGGTTTGATTCCTTGCAAAGGGATAGGTAGGCAACTTTTGAGTTCAACCAACTGTATTTGCATTTTGTTTGTTTGCTCAAGTCTTACGGCCTTGTTAAATGGGTTGTCTTCTGGTTTTGACATTCACTCACGTCATTTCATGACATACCGACTTCTGTCAAAAAAGGGTAACTGTAGACACCCATTTTGACCGACCTCAAGACTTGGGCGTTTCATTCCGAACACCCGATGAAGAAAGTTACACTATGCAATCTTTAGAATCTTCAGTAAAGGAATCCAGATTCAAGCTCTAAATCCCAACCTTACACTCCATTTTGACCAAAATATTTTTAAAACATTGTCCCTCCCTCCAACCTGCACTGGCCATGCAGCAGTAGCCCAGTATGTAACCTTTAGACCTGATTGTGTCTCATTAGCGATAGACCGCATATCTAGCAGGATTTCGCCAACTGTTCATTTTGGAAGATATTTCCGACCAAAACATCTCAAATTCTATAAATAGACCCTCTCGCTTTAGTATTTAGGGTTAGAAAATTTTTCCAAAGGCTTTGAAGGATATTGAGAGCTAAAAACACCCTTCGCCCTTGCAAAAGTTTTCTTGACCTCCATATCACCTTTGGCTATGGATACAGAATAAATACACCATTAGAGGTTGTTTTTGAAGCTTTTTGCTAAAGTTTCAAATTATATTTCAGATACTTGATGGTGTTAGGATTGAGGTTTGATAACTAAGAAGTTACTTCTCTCGTTTCAAGAGGTAGAACTTTGCTTTCTTTTCATCCACTTCTCTTTTAGTTTCTCCCTCTCTTTTTCTTGTTTTGTTTTCAAGTTGTTTTGTCGGGTTGAAATATGTGATCACCCTTCCTTAGCCTGGATTACTAGTTGTTAACTATAGAGGTTTTTTTTTCCCCCTTAGTTTTAGCACTTTTATTTTATTTTATTTTGTTTTGTTTTGTATTGGTATTTGTGGGCTATTTAGTATGTTAATTAATTATTCTATGAATATTATAGTTGTACTGTTGTAATAGCGTAACAGTCCTTGTGAATTTGGTGTGTTTAGGATGTAGCCGCCAATCCGTTTGAGTTGATAACTTTTCTTTTGTTTTTATAGCTTATCTTAAGTATATTGGAACCTTGTGGTCATGGGAGATTAGAGTTTAGCCACTCTGCCACAAGTTCGATTAACTAGCTATAAATCTTTCACTTTCATAAATATTGTTGTTCACCTCGAAGCTAGGTGATAGCTTCCGTGTCAAAGTGCTGAAAAACTTTCTTTTCGATCATTTTCGAAACATGGAAATAGATGTCTCATCCTTATTCCACAAATAAAAGAGTAGCTGTCAACAACTTTGACGAGTTGTGTGTTTAAGCATTGATAGTTAGCTTGTTTTTTGAGTTTCTTCCCTATTTCCATTGTTGCTCATATATAGCTCTTTATCAAAAGTGTTGAAAATTCTTTTCTAGTTCCACTTTAAATTATGGAAATGGGTGTTTAATCCTTATTCCATGAGTAGGAAGAGGAGCTTACAACAATTTTTGAGTTATTACTTTTCATTTTAGTCGCTTCTATGATCATCACATACTATCTTGTGATGTTTGATGGTTTGTGAAGCAAGTCTACCTCTTCCTTGAATACCTTTATGATAAGAAGGAGGTAAGAAAAATAGCATTGTCTCTATGTTTAATAGAGTCTTTTCCTATTGCTTCTAAGATCATCATGCAATAACCTTGTGATGGTTGATTTATGAAGCAAAGCTATTCTTTCTGTGAGTATCTTCATGGTAGGAAAGGATAGAAAGGAGAAACATCTTTTGGAAATACTCTGTCTGCACTGTTATTACCTTATTGCACAAAATAGGTTCTTTGTTATTATTATTATTTTTTTGGTTAAAAATAAAGCACGACCATCTTTTATTAGATCCAGCCGGACCTCATTGTCGAATGGCTGGGCCTCAAAATGGGCAAACAGCTTACTGTTGTTGACAAAACAAAGCAGGGGCTGAGGGTAAAACCAAGTAGTTCTCCCGAAGGCAGACAAAATAGTTTCTGAGGGATGTTCTCATTTGTGCGCTTGTGGTTCATGTCCTTATATATATATATATATATATATTGTTGTAGTATTTGTAGATGTAATAATTAGGTGATTATTCACTTGATGATGTAATAAGTAGTTAATTAGGACATTCAGATCCTCTTGTAAGAGGGAAAATTTGTAACATTTGATGGATGTCTTTGAACCCTTATTTCTTTCTCCCTTTTATTTACATGCTTATCATCGCTGTTTATAGCATCATGTTTTCGTCTCTATCATCCCATGCCTCGTATCCATTTTTTGCACGCATTAAGGTTCAGCTCATCATACATAGTGCTCTTACTACTTCGTAAATGATTGTGCGCATTACTTCATGCTTTGAGTTAACTTCGCCGGGGTTGTTAACAACTCCGCCAGTCCCAAGCCCGGGTTAAGGAGGAGGGTTGTGTGTTAGGTAGCCGACAGCCAACACGTAAAAAAGTCGCTTAGATCTCTTATGACAATGAATCCTACTTTGAATCGTTTAAATGCTAGGTCGTTCCCTTCAAGTGACGCGTTGCACCTGTCTCCGGGTGTTTCAAAAAGTGAGTAAGGGGTGCCACATCAACGCCTGGGTGCAGTGAAAAATGGGCAAAGGTTCTCGCGTTTTTCTGGGCGAGTGCGGGTAAAGAAGCTAGTCCAAGACCATAGGTTTAGGGTAGCCACTTGGAACATAGGAACCTTAACTGGTAAGACGATGGAATTGGTAGATGTTATGATTAGGAGGAGAGTTAGTATAGCTTGTATACAAGAAACTAAGTGGACGGGTGAGAAAGCTAGGGAAATTGAGGATACCGGTTTTAAACTGTATTATAGTGGTAAGGATAGGCGCAGGAATGTGGTAGGAATCATAATTGCCAAGGGTCTTGTAGAGAGTGTAGTGGCGGTCACTAGGAAAGGGGATAGGATTATACTAGTTAAGCTAGTTATTGGAGGAAATATAGTGAACGTTATTAGCGCATACGCCCCTCAAGTAGGATTAGATGATCTGACTAAAAGGGATTTTTGGGATCAAATGGATGAGATCTTACAGGAGATACCGTAGGAGAGAACCTGGCTATAGGTGGAGATTTTAATGGCCATGTAGACATAGATAAACTAGGTTATGAATGGGTGCATGGTGGATATGGTTTTGGTGACAGAAATGAGGCTAGAGAGAGTATCTTAGATTTTGCGTTGGCTTCTGACCTGGTGGTGGCCAATACTATGTATAAGAAGGATGAGCATTTGATAATCTTTAAGAGTGGATTAGTTAAGAGCCAAATAAATTACTTTTTTGTATTTTTTTTAAGTTACACGCTTATTGCATGTACAGATAGGTAGTATATATATAGACATTCGCACACGACTGAAAAAGTTTAACAACTTTATGACAAATATCCCTTTATTTGTAGCATTTTTTTTCAGTTTTACACACTAGACTTGTAAACCTATGTCGATGATATTCGTTATAGATACTACATCAGAGGACACACATTGTCTTTTTCCATATCCTTGTAATTCCGTGCTTGCACCAAAAATTAAGAGGAGAATTTTGATTCAGTATAAATTTTTTAAAAAATTATATATATAAGTGATAAATTTTATACATATTAATCAATAAAATTATAAATTTTTCAATGATTGTTTAATAATTTTATGATAATACCACTGGTGGGTAATAATACTTGGGACATATTTTTTTTGTAGACTCCACAACTTTTTTTTGAATCTTAACCATTGATGTATGTGTGTGGTCCACACTATTAATGATTAAGGGGTGGTTTGGTATTTCCTAAATAATTCATCTTTTTATCTTTTTATTTTTTTCCATCACATCACCTCTCTACTTTTTTACATATTTTTTCTTAAAAAATAAAAAATATACTTATTTAAATTATCAAAAACAACCCCTAAGACCTAAGGGGATTCTGAGAGTCCAAAAAAAGGATCGCAATCATTGTTGATCTCTCAAATTAACAACTCAGAGCCAGCCGACCTCTCAAAGCAATGGACGCAACGTCGTGAGCTCTCGGAGCCATCTCTGCCGTCGGAAACGTTCCGAACCACATCCTCGTCTTCTTATTCGGCTCGCGCATTTCGCAGACCCACTTGTCATGATCTCCATGTTTTCAAAGATTCCAGAAAAAAAAAAAAAAAAGAAAAAAAAAGGGAGAGAATATATATTGCTCTGTTTTTCTCAATTAAAATTGGTAATGTAATTGCTCTGTTTTTCCAATCTTAGGAACATGATTTGACCAAAGTATATATATCGACCATTATAGTTTTACCATAACAATTAACAACATTATCAGTAATTTAATTGAAAACATAACAAGTAGATCATCACAATTCCAAAACCCCACCTAAAACTCAACCCATTTCCACCAAATCCACAACTCCCATCATCTCTCTCTTTTTCTCTCATTGACATGAGAGCCGAGATCATCGAACTCGCTTCTAAGGTTGGTTGTTCGTGTATCCTAGTTTTGAAGATAATGCTTTATCAATGAATTCTAGAATTGAGCTGGAAGAAATTGCAAAGTTTCTATACTGTTAGATGGATGTGCTGTCCTCCTTTGACTAATGTACTGAAATTTTTGAACTCTCACAGACGCATCTTCAGGTTCCTAAAGTGCTTCTCCAAGAGATCAAATCTCTTGACAGCTTAGATATAAAGCTGCTCTATAACTATGCTCTGGACATCTTCTCAAAGCAACATAAGCAAATGATGTGGAAATCAATGAGTGCCCATATTTTCCAAAACTTGTTTCTGGTGTCTTACTAGTTTTGTTTTGTGCATTGCAATTCATCATATTTTAAAAGATAAAACAAAAAATTATGGCATGCAATATTTGTCACATTGTTTATGGATTCTCTTTAAAAGTAAAACTTTTTGGGAGAATAGTGACTCTTTCTGGGTTTCTTTCTAGTTTCATACACAGCAAAAAAAAAAATCAACATTTTGGGAGATCCATCTTTGCCACCGCAGCAGAAGAGGAAGAGAAGGGGGAGAGAAAGAGAATAGTAGCAGAGAGAAACAAAACTGAGAGAAACAAACAAAGAAGCAGCAGAGAGAGAGTCTAAGGAAATACTCACCGGATTTGCGCCCTCCGCCGTTCATCACTGCGATTGCTCGACAGAAAGAGTCTGAAGATGCCCAAACCAGGGACACCGAAAAGTGGTTCAAAACCAACGACGCCCAAAAGAGAGAGGAGAACCGAAAGGAAACCCTTCCGTTCATAGCCCTAAGACTTGTGAATGAGTGCTATATTTGGGTTAAGAGAATGGATTTGGTAAGGAATAGATTTTTTGTCTCCAAAACATAAAATTATGTAATTTTATATATTGAAATATTTGGTGACAAATATTTATCTTCACTAATAATATTTTTTAATGGAGTCGAAATTTTTTGTCACTAATTTGGTGGCATAATTCTCCCCAAATTTTTCAACGGTGGGAAAAAAATTTAGTGACGAAAAAAATAAAAATTATGACGAAAAATAATTTCGTTACCTAATTTTTTATTATGTATGTGTATTGGTGACGAAAATTTATTTTTCTCTCTAAAAATGGTACATTTGGAGATGAAATATTATTTTCTTCACTAAAAGGTAAGTCTTTCGTGACAAAATTTATTTTCGTCTTTAGTTTTCGTCTCCAAAGACACTTTTTGTTGTAGTGAGAAGAAGACTCTTGGGATAAAGAATCCCCAAGATAAGGTTTGGGTCAGAAGCATAGTGCATCTCTCCTAGCAAAAAAAGAACAAAATTGGAGTTAAAGTTCAAACAAAGTTTTGACTTAATCCATTTGGAGCAAATGTAAGCACCTTCGGGTGCATGGCAACATTGATTGCTCACTATATAGTTTGGATGGATAACTTTCGCCAAGGTGGAGAATTGTGAAGAAGTTGGCTTCAACTTCTCCATCAAGAAAGAAGAAGAAAAGATATTTGAAAAAGACTCGAAGGATCAAGATGGAAGCTTCTGGATGATCTAGAAGCAGCTAAAGAAAACCATCTTGAATTGAAACTCCCAAAGGTCAACAATGGAGGCACTTTGCAGCTTCCCGAACGAGTCTGAAACTCGGTGTTTGGTGTCACCGCTTGTGCTTCTCATCCTCGAAGAAAACTTATAAATAGATAGGTAATGAATTATATTTTGTATGCAAACATGAATTGACAAAGAAGAGAGTGGTAAGGAAATACGAGTGGATTATAATCTCTCCAAATATATAGAATTCTGCTGCCCATGGACGTAGGCAATTGCTGAATCATGTAAACTTTGTGTGTTTCTCTCTTGTGTGTGTTTATTTGCATCAATCTGTGGCTCCCTGACCCAACAAGAGGATCCTCTGTAGGAGGAGTCTTGTTTTTTAGTTTGCTCTTGCTATCTATTGGAAATCTATTTGTGAAAAAAACAAAACAAAATAAAACAAAACAAAAAAATATAAACATAAACGTAATATTAAATATTATGAACATAAACCTAAAATTAATTGTTATGTCTTGATTAGCAATATGGGTTTCTTCGAGTTCAATTCTGGAATGTGGCAAATAATGATCACAAGATGTGAAAATTCAAAGGCAAGTTGCCCTAAATCTATTAAAGAATTGAATAAATTCCTCCTAACTGGGAAGAACTTCTTTTTACTTGATATTTTTCAAGTAATCAAGATTTAATCAAGAATTATACTTTAATATTTATGTAAATACTTACATCCTATTTGATGAATTGCTTCAAAAAAAAAAAAACATTTGATTATTAAAATTCAACACCCACACATTGTTTGATATTGTTCAAATTTTCTTCTATTTGCAAGTAACTACACAATAAAAAACAATAATGTTGATGATAATGGAGAGTTTTGATGGTGTAGAATGGAGTTTTGGACTGAGGAATAAGATGAAGAGAAAATAATTGAAATTTAGAGAAGAAGATGAAGAGACTTGAATGTTAAAAATACGTATAAGTGATTAGGATGTACTCTGAGAAAAAAATAATATTTTTTTTTTAAGATTTAATGTGTATTGTCGTTATTAGTAAATTTACATTGCGGTATAATAGAAACTTAAATTTTAAAATAGGACTGTTATTAGCACCTATCTCTTTACTTTGGACCCCATAATTCTTTGAACCCCCACCTAACAAAATGAGTCCCTATCATTTTCTCTTTGAACCCTCACCTTAATACCAACTATACCCCAAACCCCAAATCCATAACCAAACCCAAACCTTAGCCCCCACTCCCAATCACCACCTCCGGAACCACTATCGTTGCCTCCGGTAGCCTACTTCCTACCCCATTCTTCTTCACATCCAAAACAAAAAATCAACAAGAACAACAACAAAATTAAGGGAAATTTTTTTTGATCAAATTGTTGAATCAAACCTGAGATCAAAATGGCATGTCCGAAAACCAGATTAGAATCTAGATTATGATTTTGTTAAACTAGATCATAAGATGGATCGATATGGAATATCTTCTGAGATAAACCAGATGATGAAGACTAACAAACCCTAGAAACTCAAACCCTTTCTTCGCCAAAATCCCAAGGACACAAATCAAAACCACCACGATTGAATGTTGTGATCGCTGGTGGGATGTGCCGATTGCGTAGAAAGAGAAGAGAGAGAGAGAGAGGGTGTGTGTGTGTGTGTAGTTTAGAAAGTGTGATAGATGATAAAAGTGAAAGAAATGGGGAGGATGAAGAGGACGATCGTTGTGGGAAGAGAGATCTACTGAGATGATGTGTGTGTGTGTGTGTGTGAGAGAGAGAGAGAATAGGAGAAGCTTCTGGAGAGAGAGAGAGAGAGAGAGACAGAGAGAGAGAAAGAGAGAAGAATATGACTATTTACAACCAATATTACGATGAAAATATGATCTTTTATTTTGTTCTTTTTTTTGTTTGCAATCCTCATTCAGAAAACCAGTGTCAAATAAGTGCAATCTATTTGAAAATCAACAGCCGAAATTGTTTAATTCATTAATATCTAACTCCATTCGGTTTATACATTTCGGATATACAAAACCAAATGGGTTCAAATTGGTTGGTAGTTGTGTATCTAACGAAGTTATTTGGTTCGAATGTTGATTGCTAAATAAAACCAATTGCTTTATAAAATCAATGCCGAATAGGTTATTTCTGTTTCTTCACTAACCAAAGTTGAATGACTATTGAAAATGGTAAAACTACAACTTTTTTTTTTCAAATTTATTCTATAATTACCATAAAATGGGCTGGTAAAAGTTACTAACATTCGATAATGCAATGGAGCTCAATGTAGGTTTTCAATGAGTTGAAGAATTGTTGAAAATGTGCCAAAGGATTCCTGGATATGCTGGAGTTATGGGTGTGAGGTGTGTAAATGTGTTTTGTGCGTATAAATTATGGGTTAGGGGTTTATTTAAAACATTTGATGTGTGGAATGAGAAAAATATGATGTAACTAAATTAATAAGTGTGTGAACTAAGAAATGATGTGCACAAAGTATAATGATGTGTGGAAATATAATTACCTCCCATCCTTTGGCCTCCATCCCTTCCCCTCTCTTTGATGATTTATTTTCCTCCATGGACGTGGTAGCTTAAAACTCCTTACACCATTACCCATCTACCCCTTCAACTTTCTTAATTATTTAAGAGAGTTGTAAATGTGATTTAATGAGATTTAGGGTGAGATTTGTGGGCTTGGTAAAGAACGCTATTATATTTTTAAGTTTGGTGGCTTGATCTCCATCTCTTCTTGTAACTATTTGTTAAAGCTTCTTAAGAACTTGGGTTTATTTTCAAAAAATAGCATGCTTTAAATGAGTATTTTATGATTTCAAGAGTAATTTCATGTATTTCCATTTTGTTAGATTTCTATGATTGAAATGCTCATTTTGTTCTTTGTTTAAGGGAAGAAAACCATATTTAAAGATTATTTCATGGTATGAAATAAATGTTTGTATTAAAATGGTTATTTGCTTTCAAACCCTAAAAAGTATTTGTTATAAATTTATATATCACTAGTAAAATTTCAGCTTTTTGCGACGGCAAAATGCTATCGCTAATACTCCTAATGCCATCGCAAAAAACTTTTTGCGACGGCAAATGACTTTTTGCGACGGTAAGAGGGCGGTCGCAACTAGGGGCATTGCAAAAGAGTTTTTGTGACGGCACAATGCCGTCGCTAATGTTTTGAGACGGCATTTCTACCTTTTGCGACGGCACTTTGCAGTCGCTAATAATGTTTGAAATTTCTTGACTTTTTGTGACGACACTATTTTACCGTCGCTGAAAATGTTATTCGAGAAGACAAAAAATGCTGTCGCTAATAATCTTTCTTTTGCAACGGCAAGAACATTGTTTTTGCGACGGCAAGAACACTGTTTTTGCGATGGTGTGGTGTCGTTGCAAAACGTATTAAAAATATGAAAATTTCTATTTTTGCAATAGTGTACTGCCGTCGCAAAAAGTACTAAAAAAATAATAAAATTTCTATATTTTGCGACAGTTTAGTGTCGTCACAAAAAGTAAAATCTGTAACAAAATCAATAAAAATATTAAAATTTTCTGTTTTTTGCGACGGTGTAGTGCCGTCACAAAAAAGAAAAAAAAATCCTGCAATAAAATTATTAAAAATATTAAAATTTCTCCATAATAATTGCATAATAATATAAAAATTCTTGTATAAAAATAACAATTTCTCCATAATAAAATATTCTTCCATTCTTAATTGCACATCAACAAAATTATCTCACTACATAATGTTCCATAATACATATATAATGTTTAAATACATGATTTTGTTCATAATTCAAAATAACATAAACCAAAATTAAATGTTTTTCTCATCATTCTTCGTAGATAACAAAAACGAAAGTTAGCCACATTCTCCACAGGCATGCATTCCACAAGCACACTCATATATGGGAAATATCTGAAAACTAAAAATAAAAATAATTAATGACAATATAATTATGTATTAATATTAACTACAAAAAAACATAAAAATTTAACTACTATAGCATCAAATACAACATTTTTTTTGTTAGTCATCATCAAAACCATATGCACTACAAGATTTTTGACAGGCATTCTCTCTTCAATAAGCAAACTAACCAACCACCAACCTAATTTTGTTTTAGCTCATCATTTAAGCACAAACACTAAACATAGCATAAATGGGAGAGAGGATGACACAAAAAAGATTGGGACCACCTGAGATATATATTATGGTAGTAATTAACTCAAGCAATTCATCATCAAAACCATATGCACTACAAGATTTCTATAGGGATTTAACAACCCAATATAATGTTATATACTGAAATTTGTGCTTATGTTTATCCAATTAACCCTTGCTTGGCAATAACATAGTACAATGGTAGGTGCCAGAATGAATGTTATCTATTATAGGAAGAATAATAATATACTCTGGTAATTAAAGGTCTTGGCCATCAGGCCCATCTCATATGACTTTACCACAACTGGACCAGCAACTTATAAAAATCAGTGCAGTTCAACTCCTGGACCACCTCATACTATACACAACCCTACCAAGAGAAGATATAAACACATACAAAAATGGTAATATAAACCCTTATTTTCAACCCATTCTTGACTTGTATTCACAACTAACAACATAAAAGCACTTTATAGTTACAAATTCATCTTCCTATATATATTCAGCAAAAAAAAAAAAAAAACTCATTTTCTGAAAAATTATGGAAGGAAAAAAAAAACATGAATGGTATATAATTCTTACAAAGAACACATATGAAGAAGAATTATATATAGAGAGAGAGAGAACTGTAAGAATTTATTCTTAATTAGGCTGTCATTGACTATATTTTGTTTGGTTTGTGAAAAACGAGTTGAACGTGATTCAGATAGATTGACTGGTATGAGGCCAAAATTATTATTGTGATCCATAAAGTTTGGGCCATGGTCCATCTTAGTGTATATATTATTTTATATGTGGCTATGTGATATGGAGGTGTAAGGCCTGTTTAAGTTACTTAATGAGAGGGCCCAGTAATTGTTTTATTTAGGCCCAGTTCCCTCTCCTATCCTTATTAGGGTTTGCATATATCTATATATGTATATATATGTAGATCAAAGGGTTGTTAGCCCCATTGAAAAGACAACATAAAGATTAGGAAAAGGAGGGGAAGAGCTGGTGCTAAGGTTTTTCAATTGTGAATGCCATATTCTTTCAAGGAAGCAAAACTCAAGACAATAACGGAATCAAACGGTATGTATCTGAGTTTATATTTTAGTAGTTACTTATATTCATAATGTTTTGATTTCTAGTATATAGATCCTATAATCTTACATGTGGTATCAGAGCAAGTTTATACTAGAATCAAAATCATGGCAGATTATTTCAGTAAAATTATTTTATATAATGATAAGCAATAAATTAATATTTCTTTTACTGAATGATGCTTTTGCATCTCAAAATCATGCTTTAGTAATTTCAAGAAAACTTTTTCAATGTAACAAATACATACTGTTTGAGTATTGATAGTTTACTTCCAATTATGTTTTATAAAATAAAAAATAGTAATTTGGATCTGGTAGTTTTATGACAATTGTAAAATATGGATGTGTGTATATTGAATCTATATTGATATATATATATATACATATATATATTTCAAATCTTACGTAATTAAATATTTGCAAAACATATGAAACATATTCGTTTTTATGACTTTTACATAAACATTAAGATTGTTTAAGAAATCTATATCATGTATATCACTTTGGTGTAATTTTTGTAAATTCATATGCGAATTTTGGTTGGCCGTGAGATATTATTTTTGAGTAACTGTTTAGTAGTGATTCATAATATGATATTATATATGCTTTGATGGGTTACAGATTGCATTATTGTTAATAAATAAATAAAGTTTTAAAGGTGGACAAATATTTATTTTTGTAGTCCCAGTTAGAAGATTTTTGAATCAATATGGGTGATACTGCCAAAGTGGTTAACTTATTGAGATTTAAAGTGATTTACCAATAAGGATTCTGGGAAGCTCTTCTAATATTATATCACTCAATTACCTACCCAAATGGGAATAATTGAGTGTATTAATTTTAGAGGTAGTGTGAGCCGCTAGTAAGGGAAATTTTATTGTTTTTGAAAGAATTTATCTACCCAGAGGAGATAATTTCTTGATAAATCATTCTTGCTAGTTGACTTGTTTATAGGTGTTAGAATGTGTCTTATATATTTAGCCCAAAGGTATTTATATGATGATACATTCTGAAACATCTAACAAGATTGTCAAAGTTTATTTGCAGCCCATTGTTGTGAGATTATAATTATTGCCCATGTATAATTAATTAAGATTATACTAAAGTTTAAAGATGTTGATTGTATTCTATATATTCAACCCAAAGGTGTTTATATAGTGATACATTCTGGCACATCTAAGAATATTGTTAAAGTTTATTCGCAGCATATTCTTGTGAGATTATACTAATTGCCTATGTATAATTGAAAGTTGGAGTTGCGAAAATGCTTTCAATATATTCAGTTTAAGAGTAATACATTTTAAATATTTGAGAATATTAATTTTGATTATGAGATTATTATTGTCCATATATAATTGAATGATATTATATTGAATTGAAAGCAATGAAGGGAGTTATTTTTATGAAAATCAAATTTACTCCATTAAAGTTTTGATTATGAATCCGTAAATGAATATTTTCTTAGTTTTAAATCTAACTAATTTAGATGTTGACATACTCGAGAATGCACCTTCTTAACCATTTATATTAACACCTCAATATAGTGTGAAAGATTGAAATTATATTCAATGTTAACTATTTAAGAAAGTAGAGTTTTAGAATATCTATTAGATGATTCTTATAAGAAAATCTAAATTATACTCTACAATACTGTATATAATACCTTCGACTTTTGCAAATCGTTATTTCTTTTCAGTGTTTTATGTTTTCCTTTTTAGAATATTTCGCAAATCTCTTGACATATTATTAACTCTATTAAGAAAAATTCTTTGGAATTTTTTGTAAGCTATGACACTCTTCCCACCTTTGGAATCTCCTTATTTGTTTTTTAAACTACTTAAAAAATAAAATTAAAAAAACTTTTGAATTGTGAACTAGTAAAAAATTTAAAATAACTTTTGAGTTTGGGATTGTACAGAAGTAGAAAATTTTATGATATATTTTTGAAATCAAAATGGGACCTATAGCTATTTGTTGTTACTTTGTAAGTTGTCAATGGTTCTATTATCTTGGTTCTGACATAAGAATCTTTTAAGCTTTTAAAATGTGAAGTTATTAGATTGGTGAACAGTTTAAAGCTCAAATATATAAATCTTTTTGTGTATTTGTGCCTATTATAATAAACTGGTATGTTCATTCTCATATAGAGAAAGTGAGAGCGCAGGTAGAACCTGAAGTGTCTATTCAATCTGTTGATATAACTTGAACATGCATAATACGTACAACTCCTAGACATTTCTTATACAGTTCAAGATCCTTGTGATCATATTATTTTTCTAAATGAGCAATATCAAGAAATTGAAGAGATGATTGTTACGTATGATGAAGATATTGGTGATTTTTAATATGGTAAAATGAATTGGTACAAATTATTAATTAGATATGAGATCATGTTATACATTTTTAAAAGTTTGAAATCTAATGAATATTTTTTTTAAAGATAAATAAATAAATACAATGCTATTGCAAGAGGTTGTGATTTGAAAAGAGTATTGTTCTTACCAATGTCATAAATATAGGTTTATAATGATTATAGTGGTATTGTGACATTTTTATCTTTTGCTGCGCCAAACAAAATAAATTTGATTTGTAAGTTAAACAAATTTATCTATGGTTTTAAACGAATTTCTGAGTAATGATATTTAAAGGTTCACCAAATATTATTACTTGGCTTTATGGATAATACTATTAATTTATGAATATATCTCAAGGTCAGTGGGAGCAATTTATTTTTCTTGATCCTTTATACCGATGAAATTTTACTTACTAGTAATAATTTCGAATTAATACTTGATGTGAAGATATTGTTGTTGATAAATTTTTGATATGAAATATCTTGATAAAGTATTTTATGTGTTTGGCATTAAGATGCTTGAAAATAACTTAGAGGATTATTTGTCTCATCTCAAACAGCATACCTAGATCACATTTTTACTGAATTTAATATGCAGAATTGAAAGTTTTACGTTGTTCTTCTTAGTGATCAAGACTAATTAAGTAATATTCAGTATTCATAAAATGATTTTGAGAAAAAGTTCATGAGGAATGTCTTGTATGCTAATGTTGTGAGAGTTTAATGAATTATGAAGTTTGGATTAAACTTGGTGCATATGTAATTAGTTTGTTAGACAATTATTATTTTAATTTAAGCCTTGACCATTGGGTTGGAACATATAAAGTGTTATGATATTTATAGAAATTAAAGATTATACGATTGTCTATAAAAGAATTAATCATGTTAATATTATTGGTTGTACTATGTCGACTTTGGTAGTTGCTCAAATGATATAGTATCTATTATTGGTTATATTTTTATGTTTGCATGAGGTGTTGTTTCATGAAAGAGTTTCATAAAATCTCTTATAATTTTTCACTATGCAACATGTTTTAGAGCTCGACTTGAGTTATACAATTAAAGAATTTTATTTCAGAGCTTGGAATTGTTAATTTTATCTCCAAACCTATAAAGATATATTATGATATATGGTTTTAATTTTCTCTATGAAGAATAACAAAAACTCTGATGGTGTTAAATACATAAATTTAAAGTACTTCAGAATTAGAGAGTTGTTAAAGATGATATTCTTTATGGGCACATGTTATAGAATACATACTAGTTGATCTTCTAAATATAGGGCTTAGGCCAAATTTTAGTTTGCTAAATATATTGAGCATATGGGTACTTTACAGTTTTTTATGTGCTTGGTTAAAGAAATTTTTTACCCATGAATATTATCTATGGTGTATTTCAGTTAATAAAGTTTAATGTGTTTATTCACATTTTGTTTATAAGTTATGGTAACTGTTATGTATGTATTCGTCTTATATGAACTCCTACAGTTATATTTTAATTTTGAGATATAAAGATTGACACTTTAATTTAGAAGTGTATAATGCTTCGGTTTAGAAGTGTATATGGATCCATAAAGTATGATGCTTGGTTTAAAGCATGAATCACCTCGGTTTAGAGAAATAAAGGCTTCTTTTGCAAGTGTAAAATGGAATAAAATTCCTTGCAGGGTCTTGTAAAGACCATACAGAGGACTGAATGTGGAATTAGCATGTTATATAATTTTTGGATCAATTATGCTGAAATTCCACACTACACTTTATCACATATAGGAATCTATGTTGGTGCGATATTAGTGTTTGTAATTGTGGAAGGTGTTATGTTGTTCAATAGCATAATTACCACTACAATTCGATATTAATATTTCTTATTGAACGGGATTCTGTGCTGAGATGTTTCTATTCTGAATCATGTTTATGTGGCCACTAAAGTTGTTTAACCCGAGAGTCATTTTTTCTTAAATAAAATATTTTCTTAAAGTAGTAGTCAATGTTGCTTAAGTGGGAGAATGTAAGAATTTATTCTTGATTAGGTTGTCATTGACTATATTTTGTTTGGTTTGTGAAAAACAGGTTGAACGTGATTCAGATAGATTGACTGGTATGAGCCCAAAATTATTATTGTGATCCATAAAGTTTGGGCCATGGTCCATCTTAGTGTATATATTATTTTATATGTGGATATGTGATATGGAGGTGTAAGGCCTGTTTAAGTTACTTGGCTTCCTTAATGGGAGGGCCCAGTAATTGTTTTATTTAGGCCCAGTCGCCTCTCCTATCCTTATTAGGGTTTGCATATATCTATATATATATATATGTAGATCAAAGGGTTGTTAACCCCACTTAAAAGACAACATAAAGATTAGGAGAAGGAGGGGAAGAGCTGATGCTAAGGTTTTCCAATTGTGAATGCCATATTCTTTCAAGGAAGCAAAACTCAAGACAATAACGGAATCAAACGGTATGTATCTGAGTTTATATTTTAGTAGTTACTTATATTCATAGTGTTTTGATTTCTAGTATATAAATCCTATAATCTTACAAGAACTTGATAGAAGGTGAAAGGAAGGACAAAAACCAGAAAGGAAGACAGCAAAGAAGAGTTAAGATGTAAACTGTGTTTGTTTATATGAAACATAACAATATAATAAAAACCCACATTCCAAATAAAATCAAGGTATCAAATAAAGCAAAACAGAGTCAAGTACAGAAGTAAATTTTTGTTTGTTTGTATGAAATAGAACAATAATAAACTTACCTGATAGAATTGCCTTCAGCTCGGAACGCATCTGGCTTCGACCCCAACTTCATAAACTTCATTTTCTCCCCAAAACACCCTTTACAATACCAAAAAAAATACTACAACAAACTCTCTCACCCAATGAACTACTTCACAAAACCTCAAAAAGACCTTCAAGCATCAAACCCAACACTACCCACAACTTTCAGACTCTGTTCTCTGAAGAATTCGCAGAACAGAGAGACAAAGCCATAACCAAACTCTTTCTCTCTTTCTCTCTATAAAACAAAAACACATTCTTCAAACAAACAAAGACGAGACAAGCACAAAGCATCATCAAAGATCAGACAGTCTCTCTCTTCAATCGACATCAGGCACAGTAGCCTCGAGAAAGAGCAGGAAAATGAAATTGGGGATTGGGGAATTAAAGGGGGAAAAGAAATAGGGGAATTAAAGAGCGGGAAAATAAAATTTTTTTGGTTAAAATAAATTTATTTTTTTGTTGTTAATGAATTTTTTTTTATTTTCCATTTTTTTTAAATTACTAAGGTTGAAAATTTATTTGTTTCATTTTTGTTTTAATGAAAAAAATTATTTTTTTTTTTTTTGAAGAAGTAGGGGTAATATTCTAATAAAAAATATTTTTTCGCGGCTCATTTTTTTTTTTTTTGTTACTAAAAACCAGGAACTAATTTTTTGTGGTAGAGGAAAGGGAGCGACAGTGAAGGTGGTGGATAAAAGGTGAAGGTCGTGGTGGTGGCGGTGGTGGTGGCGAAGGAAATTAGTAGTGAAGTTGTGGTAGTGGTAGAGGAGATGGAGTGGCGATGGTGGATGAGAGGTAATGGTAGTAGTAGTGGTAGTAGTGGTGGTGGTCATAGTTCCACCCATTGATTTAAGTATGGTGTTTGTTTTAAGCTTTCAAATCATAATTCTACATCCATTTTTCAAAACTCAATTCAAAATATAATAATTACCTTTCAAAACTAATAACCAAACACATAATTTAAAAATCTTTTCAAAACTTAATTCAAATCAATTTTTTAAATATTTAAATATTTTAAAAATATTTTAATTTTGTGAGAGACAGATAAAGAAGAGAGATAGAGAGAGAGACAGAGACAAAGACAGAGTGATGAGCAAGAGAGAGACAAAGTGGTTGTTAAAAGTGTATTTTCTTATAGTGGATCAATAAATCGAGAAGGAGCTCGACAAATAGAGAAGATAGGAGGGAGAGAGTGAGCAAGATGAACATAGTGAAGGAGAAATAGACAAATAGACAAGCAGATAGAGAGAGAGAGAGAGAGAGAGAAGAGTAATGAGTGAGAGAGACAGGGAGAGAGAGAGATAAACAGAAAAAAAAAGATAGAGAGAGAAAAAGAGAGAGAGATAGATAGATGGAGAGATAGAAAAAGAGAGAGAAACAAGAGATGAGCGAGAGATAGACAAAAAGAAAGAAAAATAGAGCGAAAAGAGATAAGTGAGAGAGAGAGACACACAGAAAAAGAGAGAGATAGGCGAGAGACACAGAGAGAAAAGGAGAGAGAGAGAGAGAGAGAGAGAGAGAGAAACAGACAAACAGAGAAAGAAGAGTGATGAGTGAAAGAGATAAAAGGGAAGAGACAAAGATAGAGACAGAGAGACAGAAAGATGAAAAAATGAATGAAAAGAGAAATGTTATATCAAAAGAGTAAGATGACTTCGTTTTTTTTATTTTTTTATTTTTTGCGATAGAAAAATACAGTTAAATTTATTCAAACCATTTTGTGACTGTATATATATGATCACTATGCTAGGTTAGAGTTTTCCAAAAACTCTTTTCAGAAAATTATACTTTCTTGTTTTCCATGTTATATTATTTTTACTGAATTTTTTTAATATTTTAAGTAATTTTTTTAATTTTTAGACACACCTAACATAAATACACCTAAAAAGTAAAAAAATTGTAAAAAAAATCTTTTAAAAATTCACTAAATACCAAAAATACAAAAAAAAAAAAATACAATAATTCAATACATTCTTTTGTATTTTTATGTGTTTATTAATTTTTAAAAATATTTTTTCATAAATTTTTTATTTTTTAGATACATCTAAGTAAGGTACATCTAAAAAAATATATTTAAAATTTTAAAAATATTCACTAAAAAAAAAAAACACGAAAGTCACTTTTTGCGACAACAGAAAATGCCGTTGCAAAAAAGCAGAGTATTTGCAACAGCAGAAAATACTGTCTCAAAAAAGGAGAGTATTTGTGACGGCATAAAATACCGTCGCAAATACTCTCATTTTTTGCCGTCGCAAATACTCTCCTTTTTTGATACGGCAAATTGTGCCGTCGCAAATGCTCTGCTTTTTTGAGACGGCAAATAGTGCCATCACAAATACTCTTCTTTTTTGAGATGGCATTTCTGCTGTCGCAAAAAGTGACTTTTTGAGACGACAAGTGTGCCGTCGCAAATAGTTTTGTCTTTTAAGCCCACTTTTCTTGTAGTGTATTATTAAAGAAAGTCAATTTTTTAATTTATATTTCTTATATATATATATACTTTCACACTCAAATGAAAAAAATTGTTTAACTTTATAACAAAAATTCCTTTCATTTATAACTACTTTTACGATTATACACACTCAATATCCACTACACGTACCTTTAATTTATAACTACTTTTGCAATTTTTTCACACTACACACACTACACTCATAAACCTCTGATGATCATATGATAGATATTACATAGGGGTATAAATTCGGCCTAGCCCACTCGGGCTAGAGCTGGCCCGCCGACAAGCCTCAATGGCTCCTGCTAAATTTTGGGTCGAGTCAGCCCACATGGCAAAATTTGTGGCCAAGCCCTAGCCCAAGCCCACTCAAAATTGGGCCTCGGGCTGGGCTACGAGCCTGGTGGGAATTTTTTTTCTTTTTTGAGAAAAAAATGATAGATATATATTATTTATGAGGAAAAAAAGAAAAATTATACTATAGTTATGTCATTATCTTCTTTACTTATGACTAATTTTCTTATTTAGTTATGACATTATTTTAGTTATGATTCATGAAATATTTTGTTATGCCTCATGTAGTGTTTAGTTATGACTCAAAAAGTACGAAATTATATCATTTTCTTCTTTAATTATAAAGTGCATACATAGTCTTTCTCAAAAAAAAAAAAAAAAACAATGAAATGAAATAAATAATTTCATATATATCAAAATGAAACGATACATTATAATCATTGAATTAAATAGATAACATTTAAAGAATAATTTTTATTTCAAAATGAAATAAAATATTACCAAATTTTATATCATTAAATCAAATAGATATAGATTATTAATGATGGGAAAGAAATTGTATTACTATAGGTCAAGTGCATCCCAACTAGGTTGATATCTACTAGTCTATCAATCTCCACCTTAATAATCTAATAAAAATATTATGAAATTAAATAATGAAAAAAAAATTGTTGATCAATCATTGGAAGAGGTGGACAATTCACTCGGGGTGCGCAATGATATATCATCCAAATTGCCTTGTATTCTCTAATTTTCACTACAATATTGTCTTCTTGTAATTGCATGCATATGATCTCTCAATATCACAAGTGCCTCAACTATTTGAGGTGAAAGTCTACAGCAGTAATCACTAACATTCGTCTACCTACACAAAACTATTTCCAAATCCACTATAGAAACATGAACGGCTAGTATATCATGAGCCATTTGTAAAAGCATAGGCCACATAGTTTTATTTTTTTTCCACCAATCCAAAATATCAAAATCATCATCATCATCCACAAGTGGGTTATTCAAATAATATTGTAATTCAGAACTATATGCGCTTGCATTTTGAGATATTCTTCTAGTTTTTACTACTCAAAAAACACTTTAATCTTCTACATCGAGATGAGATTGCTGTAGTGTGTACAGGTTTATTTGCAAGTAAAGCTTCCTTATATTTTTTAAATAATTTTTTGTATGTTTGCATAATAGGTACAAATTGTTCTTCATCAACGAAAATAAGTTCTGAAAATTCTTGTAAACCAATGTCTTTACACCTAGGATCAACTACGATAGTGTCATGACCCGAACCCGCCCCTATGGGTTAAGGACATAACCGGCCAGTAATCCTGTGATTACCTACGGCCTCAGACCAAAGCAGACATAATTTATCAGAGTAAAGGGGCAAAACGGAAGTAAAAATTTAAAACTTTGTCCATAGAGCCGTGCTTATATGCACATCAAACAAACCATACACAGATACGTTAATAACCCACATCAAAAGTACTGTATCACAAAATTCATTACAGACAGGATCATCCAAAACGAGTCAACCTATAACAGACTATGTACAGACATACACAAGGCCCTTGCCAACAAGACAAAACATAAGTACATAATAAAAGGGCAAGGATGGTCTCATGCGTGAGACACAAGGCTGACTCTCCAAAACTCATGTTGTTCCTGGCAGACTTCACTGGGGCTGGGTTTGTGCTTCTCTTGGCTCACCTACAAACACATGAATGAGCGTGAGCGATAGCCCAGTGAATAATATCAAATACAGAATATACATAACAATGTAGAACAACAAGTTCCAAACGGCCTCGGGCCCAATTCATATTTCTAATTAGCAGATATATATATATAACTATACGAATTCCAAATCAAGTGACTTGTAGTTTCAACATTCTGGCCTTTGGCCCATTCAGATTTCCATTCATGTCAAAACGGCCTTCGGCCCACTCATTTATGTCAGAACAGCCTTTGGCCCGATCATTTATGTCAAAACGGCCTTCGGCCCACTTATTTATGTCAAAACGGCTTTCGGCCCGATCATTTATGTCAAAACGGCCTTTGGGCCACTTATTTATGTCAAATCGGCCTTCGGCCCACTCATTCATGTCAAATCGGCCTTCGGCCCACTCATTCATGTCAAAACGACCTTCGGTCCACTCATTCATGTCAAAACGGCCTTCGGCCCATTCATATAAGTCAAAACGACCTTTGGTCCATTCACATGTGTCAAAACGACCTTTGGTCCATTCATATTTGTCAAAACGACCTTCGGTCCGTGCATTTCTATCAAAGCGACCTTTGGTCCATTCAATTCTATCAAAGCGACCTTTGGTCCATTTATTTACTCATATCAGACTTTCATCCACAATCCCAAATAGCAACTCATAAAGCTTATAAGGGAATAAACAATTGGACATTCACAAACATTCGAATATCGCTATTACTCATAGTGATCGGCTTGTAGATTTGCCCTGGAGTTTGACCCTACACATTTCATGAACACAAAAGGGTCATTAATAATTCCATCCGTTCCTTAATTCACATAATCCTCTTTAGGCCTTATTTTAATCTCATTAACTCATTTACCATGCTTAACATATGCCTAAGAGTGCTTACAAGTGAAAGAGAACGGAAAACGAAACACAGAACGCATGAACACAATTTCAGAAAACAGGGTCCCCGCTCGAGCGCCAACTTTACCGCTCGAGCGGACCCTTAAGGCCTGCAAAAGTACTGGATAGGTGAAATTTACGCTCAATTGTCCAATATGGCGCTCGAGCAGGAGGCCTCTCAACATAGCTCTCTACTCGAGCGTGAACTTACCAACTTGAGCGGAAGCTATGTTTGCAAAAAGTACTGGATACGTCATTTTTACGCTCGAGCGTGAACTAGGACGCTCCAGCGAAAGTTCATCCTCCATGATCCCCGCTCGAGCGGACACCATGCCTGCAAGAACAAAATACTGGGAGCTCGAAATCTCGCTTGAGCGTCAACTTCCCCGCTCGAGCGGACATCAAAATTCTGGGTTTCCCAGATTGTGTTCTTGAGCTCCAATTCAATTTTCCAGCTACACTTCTTGCATGCAATGGCTCGAATCTCATATACAATTATGCTAACATGGTATAGACCCCAAATTACAACTCAATGAGGCTTAATTTCACAAATAAGTCACATGCATGCCCCAATCCCCCATCAAACTCATTAACAATGTACAAGTTCATGCATTCAAGCTCATATCTTCTCAAATTGTACATGCATGTGATGATTTAGCCACATTCCCAACCTAAATAGCACAAATGGTGATCAACACATGAGTTTCAACTAAAACTCTACATGAATCATGTATTTCAAGCTTGTACATGCTATTTCAACACAAATTTATACATACATGCATATACCAAGCTTTAATTCCAACAAAGCCAACTTAACTCATGCTCTTGATCCTAATTCAACTCTGAATTTACAATTAGCAAGCACAAATCCATAATTCAAGGAATACTTACTCATCTAGGAGCCTTATACACCCAAGTTCTAGCCAAATCTTGAGCTTGATCTTCAATCTTCAAGTCTCAAGACCAAAATTGCCCAATTCTTCTTTCTCTCTTCCTATAGTTGGCTCTCTCTCTAAGTTTTGAGTCCAAGATCAGCCACAATGCAACTAAGGAGGAGAAATGAGGTGTATAGCCTCTTTACAACAACCTCTACTAAGTCTATTTTAATAATAATAACAATTGGGCACTTAATTCATCAATTTAATCAGTTTAAATTGACCAGAATCAATTTTCAATTAAATTTCACCATAGGCTCTAAAAATTATGCCAACCACAATGGCGTAATCAATTTTGGGTTCTGTGGCCGATAAGGCCCTCAATTTAATTTCCGAAGCGGATTATTCAAACAGATATTCCTACGGTGAACAGATAGAATTCTAAAATCACATATATCACATAATGGCACACAAAATCATATCGAAACATATAATCGCATACGTATTAGGGACCAATTAACATAATACAGAACAGAGGTATCACAGTCTTCCCCCATTTAGGAAGTTTGGTCCTCCAAACTTAAGTTTCCTTCATCGAGAAACAAATGTGGATAGCGTAGTCGCATTTCCTCCTCTTTTTTCCACGTGGCATCCGTCCCATAGTGCTCTTTCCATTCCACTTTCACCATTGGGATGGATTTGTTCCTCAATTCTTTCACTTGTCGGTCGACAATTCTTTCCGGCCATTCGGCGTATTCCATATTCTCATCAATAGCTATCCGGTGATAATCAACCACATGTAACGGGTCTCGGAGGTAATCCCTCAACATCGACACATGAAACACATTATGGATTTGCTCGAATCCCGGTGGCAAGGCAACTCTGTAGGCAACTGGACCAAGCCTCTCCAAAATCTGGAACGGCCCAATGTAACGGGGCGACAACTTGCCATTTTTCCCAAATCTGACTTGGCCTTTCATCGGAGAAACACGGATGGACACATGGTCACCAACCTCATACTCAAGAGGTCTTCTCCGAACATCTGCATAACTCTTTTGTCGGTCTTGAGCTGTTTTGAGCCTTTAACGAACAGTCTTGATTTTCTCAGAAGTGTCCTGCACAATTTCTGGCCCAAGCAAAGCTCTATCCCCGACCTTCGTCCAACAAATTGGTGATCTACACCTCTTATCATACAAAGCCTCGTATGGTGCCATACCAATGCTGGAGTGGAAGCTGTTATTATAAGCAAATTCTGCAAGTGGCAAATAGTCTTCCCAACTCCCCTGAAAATCTAAAGCACACATGCGAAGCATATCTTCCAAAGTTTGTATCGTTCGTTCTGACTACCCATCTGTCTGTGGGTGGAATGCAGCACTGAATCTTAGCTCTGTTCCCATAGCTTCCTGCAAATTCTTCCACAATTTAGACACAAATTTCGGATCTCTATCCGATACAATAGATACTGGAACACCGTGTAAACGGACAATCTCATCAACATAAATGGTAGCCAATCTATAAGCAGTAAATGTAGTTTTGACAGGCAGAAAATGTGCAGATTTAGTTAGTCTATCAACTACAACCCAAACAGAATCCATACCTCGAGAAGTCCGAGGTAGGCCAACGACAAAATCCATAATCACATGTTCCCACTTCCACTCGGGAATAGGGAGAGGTTGAAGCAGACCGCCTGGTTTCTGATGTTCAGCCTTAACCTGCTGACACTGAAGACACTTGGACACATATTCTGCAATCTCTTTCTTCATTTTAGGCCACCAATAGGTCTGTTTCAAATCCCGATACATCTTGTTGTTACCCGGATGCATAGCAAACACGGACCTGTGGGCTTCATCTAAAACCCTCTTCTTCAGTTCTGGGATATCAGGGACACATATTCGGTTCTGAAATTTCAACATTTCATTCTCAATACTGAAGTCTTCTTTTGGGCTTACCTCGAATTCGTCATTCACCTTCTTGAGGAACTCGTCCTCTTTCTGTTTCTACTTAATTTCATCAATGATTGCCGGCTCTGCTGTAATAATGGCTATCAATCCGCCCTGTTCACATACCACCACTTTAATTTCAGACTTCTCAAAGTCTTGTAAAATCTCCTTCTGTTCTGTAAGCAAACAAGCCATACTCCCTGTTGATTTTCTGCTCAAAGCATCAGCCACTGTATTAGCCTTCCCGGGATGATACTGAATCTCTAGATCATAGTCTTTTATCAGTTCTAGCCATCTTCTCTGACGCATATTCAACTCTTTCTGCGTGAAGAAGTATTTCAGGCTCTTATGATCCGTGTAGACCTCACACTTTGCCCCATACAAATAATGCCGCCAGATTTTCAAAGCAAAAACAACTGCGGCCAATTCTAGGTCATGTGTTGGATAATTCTTCTCATGTGGCCTCAACTGTCGAGAGGCGTAAGCAATAACCTTTCCGTTCTACATTAACACACAACCTAAACCCTTATAAGACGCATCACTGAAAATTACAAAATTTTCCATACCTAAAGGTAATGTCAAAATCGGTGCAGTAGTCAATCTCGTCTTTAATTCATGAAAGGCTGATTCTCTTTCATTGTTCCACTCAAATGGTTGCCCTTTACGTGTCAATTGGGTAAGAGGCACAGCTAATTTCGAAAAATCCTTCACAAACCTCCTGTAGTACCCAGCTAAGCCCATGAAGCTACGGACTTCTGTCACATTAGTTGGTGTGGGCCAATTCACAATTGACTCCATTTTCTGCGGATCCACTGAAATTCCTTCCTTGTTGATCACATGCCCTAAAACAACCTCATCCAACCAAAACTCACATTTCTTTAGTTTAGCAAATAATTTTCTTTCCCGAAGTATTTGTAAAACAGTCCTCAAGTGATGTTCATGTTCAAGTCTATCTTTGGAGTATATCAAAATATCATCGATGAAGACTACAACAAACTCGTCAAGGTAGGTTTTAAAAATTCTATTCATTAGGTCCATAAACGCTGCCTGAGCATTAGTCACTCCAAATGGCATAACAAGAAACTCAAAATGACCATACCTCGTTCTGAATACTGTTTTCTCAACATCCTCTGCCTTAACCTTCAGCTGATGATACCCGGATCTCAAATCAATCTTAGAAAACACCTGTGATCCCTGCAACTGGTCAAATAAATCATCAATACGGGGTAGGGGGTATTTGTTCTTTACTGTTACCTTATTCAATTCCCAATAATCGATGCACAAGCACAAGGTACCATCCTTCTTTTTCACAAATAGCATCGGTGCACCCCAAGGCGAAGTGCTAGGTCGGATAAACCCCTTATCAAGCAGGTCTTGCAATTGTTCTTTCAATTCCTTCATTTCAGCAGTAGCCATTCTATAGGGAGCCTTAGAAATGGGCTGGGTGCCTAGCACAGTCTCAATAGTAAACTCTATCTCCCTGTCTACCAATTCCCCTGGTAATTCATTTGGAAACACATCTGGGAATTCTCTAACAATAGGAATATCATTCAATTCAACATTCACGGATTGTTCAGTCAACACATAGCACAAATAACCCTGGCACCCCTTCCTGATTAATTTACATGCTTTCATTGCAGATATCAAATAAGGTGGAGGCACTACCCCATTACCCACAAACACAATTTCTTTATGTTCTGGTGATTTAAATACAACTCTTTTTGTCACACAATCTATGGTGGCACAATACTTGGTCAACCAATCCATGCCCAAAATTACATCAAAATGTCTAAAGTTCAAGGGCAATAAGTCTACATATAAGGTAGCATCCTCAATATGCATGTCACAAAACCGATATATATAGTCACATAACACAGATTCCCCCAATGGAGCAGACACACACAACAAATATGGCAATAACTCTAGGGGTCTTTTCAATCTAGATGCAAATGTATATGTCACAAATGAGTGTGTTGACCCAGAATCAATCAATACAAAGGCATCCTGATTACATATTGAAATAGTACCTGAAACAACAGCATTGGCATTCCGTGTATCACCCGGAACAAGCGCAAAAACTCTCCCCTGTCTCACTGTATCCCCAGTAGTAGCAGACCTCAAAGTGTTTCCCGGCTTTGGAACTGATGCAGTTGAACTAGCTGCGAGTTTCCCACTGTTCTGATTACATTCTCGGGCTATGTGCCCTTATTTTCCATATTTGAAACAGGCTCCTGATGCACGGTAACAGACTCCACGATGCTTTTTGCTACAAACGTTGCACATGGGAGCTGTGTCTCGGGAAGAACTTGAAGTAGTTGAGGAGCCCGTGTTTTGCTTTTTCAGGAATTTCTTCTTCGAGAAGAAGCCTTGCCTTTTATTACCCTTCCATTCTGTTACTGGCTTAGCTTGTCTAGCTATATTAGCCTCTGATATGATGGCCCTGTCAAGCACCCCAATGTAAGTTTCCAACTTTAGAACATTCATCCTCTCTAGGATGTCACTACGAAGTCCACCTTCGAAATGTCTTGCCTTCTTGTAGTCCGTGTCAATTACATGTGGTGCAAATCTGTACAATTTAGTGAACTTGGCCTCATACTCAGCCACCGTCATGCCATTTTGCTTGAGTTCCATGAATTCTACCACTTTCCTATCCTGGACACACTACGGAAAGTACTTATCATAAAAGATCTCTAGAAATTTCACCCAATCAACATCCTTATGATTTTCTCGCATCAACATCCACCATCTTCTTGCTTCGTCTTCTAGCATAAAAGTGGCTAGAAGCACCTTCTGAGTCTCTGAACAGGGGAACACTTCAAATAATTTCTCAATGCCGAGGACCCACGCTTCGGCCTTCAACGGATCTAGTCCCCCATGGAACTGCGGTGGTTTCATTTTCTTGAATTCCTTGGTGAGAGCTATAATCCGGTCATCATTCTGATTATTTGGCACGGGTGGTGCTTGAGCTGGAGGTGGCGGGTGTGGTTGCTGCCACTGTCGTTGCCACTCCTGTTGCTGCCTCAAGGCTTCTGCCATTTCTTGGATCAATCTTTCCATTCTGTCTATTCTGGCAGTAGAGGACTCCTCTATCTCATCACCTCTGGCACTCACCATCTAATTAAACTTGCATTATATTTTATACAAAAGATACACAAGTATGCATATACTAAGAAGCACATACATTCAAATAATTTGCAATGCAAGTAGTTCACAACTTATAACATATGATTATTCATATCAAATATTTAAGCATATAATCAATGCTTCCAAATTCATATTTATCACATAAATGTATCCTAGGTCTCATCTAGACGCTTATTGCTCTTTTGGACAAGTGTGTGACTTATTAACTCGTGCTCTGATACCACTCTGTCATGACCCGAACCCGCCCCTATGGGTTAAGGACATAATCGGCCAGTACTCCTGTGATTACCTACGGCCTCAGACCAAAGCAGACATAATTTATCAGAGTAAAGGGGCCAAACGGAAGTAAAAATTTAAAACGTTGTCCATAGAGCCGTGCTTATATGCACATCAAACAAACCATACACAGATACGTTAATAACCCACATCAAAAGTGCTGTATCACAAAATTCATTATAGACATGATCATCCAAAACGAGTCAACCTATAACAGACTATGTACAGACATACACAAGGCCCTTGCCAACAAGACAAAACATAAGTACATAATAAAAGGCAAGGATGGTCTCATGCGTGAGATACAAGGCTGACTCTCCAAAACTCATGTTGTTCCTGGCAGACTTCACTGGGGCTGGGTTTGTGCTTCTCTTAGCTCACCTACAAACACATGAATGAGCGTGAGCGATAGCCCAGTGAATAATATCAAATACATAATATACATAACAATGTAGAACAACAAGTTCCAAACGGCCTCAGGCCCAATTCATATTTCTAATTAGCAGATATATATATAACTATACGAATTCCAAATCAAGTGACTTGTAGTTTCAACATTCTGGCCTTTGGCCCATTCAGATTTCCATTCATGTCAAAACGGCCTTCGGCCCACTCATTTATGTCAGAACGGCCTTCGGCCCGATCATTTATGTCAAATTGGCCTTTGGCCCACTTATTTATGTCAAAACGGCCTTCGGCCCGATCATTTATGTCAAAACGGCCTTCGGCCCATCATTCATGTCGAAATGGCCTACGGCCTTCGGCCCACTCATTCATGTCAAAACGGCCTTCGGCCAATTCATATAAGTCAAAACGACCTTTGGTCCATTCACATGTGTCAAAACGACATTTGGTCAATTCATATATGTCAAAACGACCTTCAGCCGTGCATTTCTATCAAAACGACCTTTGGTCCATTCAATTCTATCAAAACGACCTTTGGTCCATTTATTTACTCATATCAGACTTTCGTCCACAATCCCAAATAGCAACTCATAAAGCTTATAAGGGAATAAACAATTGGACATTCACAAACATTCGAATATCGATATTACTCATAGTGATCGGCTTGTAGATTTGCCCTGGAGCTTGACCCTACACATTTCATGAACACAAAAGGGTCATTAATAATTCCATCCATTCCTTAATTCACATAATCCTCTTTAGGCCTTATTTTATTCTCATTAACTCATTTACCATGCTTAACATATGCCTAAGAGTGCTTACAAGTGAAAGAGAACGGAAAACGAAACACAGAACGCATGAACACAATTTCATAAAACAGGGCCCCCGCTCGAGCGCCAACTTCACCACTTGAGCGGACCCCTAAGGCCTGCAAAAATACTGGATAGGTGAAATTTACGCTCAATCGTCCAATATGGAGCTCGAGCGGGAGGCCTCTCAACATAGCTCTCCGCTCGAGCGTGAACTTACCAGCTCGAGCGGAAGCTATGTCTGCAAAAAGTACTAGATGCGTCATTTTTACGCTCGAGTATGAACTAGGACGCTCGAGCGGAAGTTCATCCTCCATGATCCCCGCTCGAGCATATACTTCCCCGCTCGAGCGGACACCATGCCTGCAAGAACAAAATACTGGGAGCTCGAAATCCCCGCTCGAGCGTGAACTTCCCCACTTGAGCGGACATCAAAATTCTTGATTTCCCAGATTGTGTTCTTGAGCTCCAATTCAATTTTCCAGCTACATTTCTTGCATGCAATGGCTCGAATCTCATGTACAATTATGCTAACATGGTATAGACCCCAAATTACAACTCAATGAGGCTCAATTTCACAAATAAGTCACATGCATGCCCCAATCCCCCATCAACTCATTAACAATGTACAAGTTCATGCATTCAAGCTCATATCTTCTCAAATTGTACATGCATGTGATGATTTAGCCACATTCCCAACCTAGATAACACAAATGGTGATCAACACATGAGTTTCAACTAAAACTCTACATGAATCATGTATTTCAAGCTTGTACATGCTATTTTAACACAAATTTATACATACATGCATATACCAAGCTTTAATTCCAACAAAGCCAACTTAACTCATGCTCTTGATCCTTATTCAACTCTGAATTTACAATTAGCAAGCACAAATCCATGATTCAAGGAATACTTACTCACCTAGGAGCCTTATACTCCCAAGTTCTAGCCAAATCTTGAGCTTGATCTTCAATCTTCAAGTCTCAAGACCAAAATTGCCCAATTCTTCTTCCTCTCTTCCTATAGTCGGCTCTCTCTCTAAGTTTTGAGTCCAAGATCAGCCACAATGCAACTAAGGAGGAGAAATGAGGTGTATAGCCTCTTTACAACAACCTCCACTAAGTCCATTTTAATAATAATAACAATTGAGTACTTAATTCATCAATTTAATCAGTTTAAATTGACCAGAATCAATTTTCAATTAAATTTCACCGTAGGCTCTAAAAATTATGCCAATCACAATGGTGTAATCAATTTCGGGTTCTGTGGCCGATAAGGCTCTCAATTTAATTTCCGAAGCGGATTATTCAAACAGATATTCCTACTGTGAACAGATAGAATTCTAAAATCACATATATCACATAATGGCACACAAAATCATATCGAAACACATAATCGCATGCGTATTAGGGACCAATTAACATAATACAGAACAGGGGTATCACAGATAGTTAAACCTAAAAGATGAGGTAATAAATCAAAATATTTATTAAATTTTGCCTTTATTATTTCCATAATAGATCAAAATATTTATTAAATTTTGCTAGAATAATGGTGATATAATATTCATTAGCCATATATTTTGTGAAAACTTTCATTATTTCTACCAACATATGTAAAACTAATGGTGGAATAGGTATATATAAAAGGAAATAATTTTGTTGCAGTATGAAAAACTTTTAGAAAATCTTTATATAAGTTTATGTGACGTCAATTATCTTCTGTGGGAGTCAGTACTCCTTTTATTAATATTGTTGTAAAAAGAAAAGGGGTACTTACCAATTAGTCCTGTTAACTAGACTTATTTACCTACAGGTCCTAATTAATAAATTTAACACTATAAAAATAAGAGAGTGATAAATTTATCACTAAAAATTTATTCATAAAATAAAGAGACTGATAAATTTATCACTATAAAATTATTCATAAAAAAAAAGACTGATAAATTTATCTTTATTACTTAATAAATTATATCAAATAGGACTTAATGGGTAATAAGTCTCCAAAGTAGGACCTATTAAGTAATAAGTCTCCAAAATAGGACCTATTGGTAGTTTACCAAAAAGAAAATAAAAATCCATTACTTTTCTTTGTTTGCAAGCTTTCTTTAACATATTATACATTAATTTCACTATTGTCTATATCTAAACTTATTTTTTTTAAATTCCATTCATTCTCGTTGACAAATTTTTCTATATTTTGAAATTTGATTAGCAAAAGACATAATAGTAAGAATTGCATATTTTATTACTAGTACAGAAATCTCATATGCATGCATAGCTTCTTTAACAATCAAGTTTAAAATATGAGCACAACAACAAACATGAAATAAATCACCATCAATATATAATTGTAAAGTTGATTTCAAATGCGCTATAGTCTAATTGTAATATGTTGCATTATTTAAATTATGGTAAATATTTTATTTTGTAAAACCCACTCACATAATATATTTCTTATCTCTACCTCAAGTGAATGACCATTGTAAAAAAATGCAACTAATCTAAATGAAATTATTCTTTTGTTTAATTTTTAATCATTATCTATATAATGTGTAGTGATGCATTGATATTCTAAATCATTATTTGACCACATATCCGATGTTAAACAAACTCTTTTATTAAAATCTTTAAAAATGTTAAATAATTCACTTTTAATATCCTCAAATTTCTTTAAAATCCTATTTTTAATAGTATTTCTTGAAAAACCTTGATATTGAGATGCAAAACCTCCATGAATCATTTCTAGAAAATCGGGACATTCATTACTAGTAAAATGTTATTCTTTTTTAACAATATAATTAACTATATAATCTTGTGCACGTACATGATCAAATAAAAAAGTTTGTAAATAACCAGCTGCTGAACTCCCTAATTGCATTTGAATTCTAATATCAGGTTGTTGACTTTATAAATATTTATTAGCATGACTTTTTAAATGACTAGTACCCCTTGCGGATGCAGTATTAAGTAAATTTGCACAATATTTACATTTTACTTTAATCACAACTGTACCATGAGAATTAAGTATAAATAGATAGTTCTAGACATGTCCTTAGATGATGATGATGTTGTTTGAAGAGAGTTATTAAGCATAGTAAAAGGAGAATCAACCGATTTATGTTGTGTATATTCATCAATATCGACAAAAAATTTAAAAAAAATTAGGTTTCGTATTAATATAAGTAAAATAATATATATTAACTAACAATGAATTAAAATAAAGAGTAACTAATAAATATGAATAACAACAACTATTATATGTTAACTAACAAATAATGTACAAAAATGAGTAAATAATAAATATTAATTCAAACAATTAATATTACTGAATGGCGAATGTGATATAAAAATTAGTTTCTTTTAGTAAAAATTTCTTCTTACACAATTACAATTGTCACATAGAAATGAGACTTAAAAATTAATTGAGAGAGTTAAGAGTTTGAGAGAGAGAGAGAGAGAGAGAGAGAGAGATTTGTTTGTGAGAAATGAAATGGAATGATGGGTGGTATTTATAGTAATTGGGATTGGGTCATATGACCTTTTGACCGTTTGAAAAAAAAAAAAAAAAAGACATTGTGTGAAAAAGGGTCATATGACCGTTTGAGTGAATTTCAAAAAAAAAGTAACCATTGGCAAGGGGGGTTGCCAACTGTTGGGTTGGGTCGAACCGAGTCGGGCCAACAAGGGTGGAAATTTCCAAGCCTTTCAGGCTAGACTAGGTTCATAGGCTTGGTCAGGCTTCAAAATAGACGGCTTAGGCCCAAGCCCGAAGCTTCGGGCTCAAGCTCGTGCCTGGAAAGGACAAGCCACTCGAGGTCACGAGTAGGTTTCGGGTGGGCTATGGGCCGGTGGCACAGATTTACACCCCTAATACTACATAGCACACATCTCTTTTTACTCTTTTTTTTTTTCCATTTTTAATTTTTTTTTCATATAATTGTAATTTTCATACTTGTGCCAAAAATTAAACGTACACTTTTGAAAAATAGAAAAAAAAATAACAATTCAGTGTAATTTTGTAAAAAAATAAAATAATGGTAAATTTTACAAATTTTAATAATTAAAATCATAAAGTTTTCCACAAATCATAATAATTTTTGAAAGATAAAATAGATTTCTAATTCTCCCTAAAAAATATCTCTCTTTTTTTTTTATACCATTTCTTTATATTTTTTTTTCATGTACTTATGATTTCCATATTTACACCAAAAATTAAAAGAACGGTTTTAAAAAGCGACATTTATTCATAAATTTCTTTTCACCTACTTATGTTTCACTTAGTTCAAATTGTTTTGTTATATTCCAATAAGTCTTATGGGTAACATAGTCACTATAATACATGTCTAGATCCTCTGCTGTGGTTTCCTACGGCGTCCCCTCCCATGGTTCAAAACGACGTCGTTTTGTTTTGTTTTGTATTTTTTTTTCCTCCTTCCCCCCTTTGCTTTCTACCTCATTTGCTTGAACCCTTACCCGTTGATAGAGGCAGAGAGGTGAAATGGAGTAGTGGGTGAAAGCATTGACTACAACGCGAGACGGCGAGTCAACTACGACTGAGTACATCAATTTGGGTCTTCTGTTTTGTCTTCTTCGCTGAATTTTGCATCTTTTGTTTTGGGGTTTCTTCAAAAGCAAAGATCAAAAATGGGTTTTTTGTTTGCGCTTCTAAGGGCTCGGACAGTCGGTCTCTAATCAGTGTATTGTTCGAGCCATTTGAAAAGGTGAAAGAGCTCACACTCGGCCCTACTCTCCCCTACTCTTCCATTGCTCGCCAGAAATATTCCGATAAATGCAAAGATCGAAAATCGGTTTCTAGGTTTTTGGTTTACTTTTATTTATTTATTTATAATTTCGATTGATATTCATCAGAAATACTCCAAAAAAAAGAAAATAAACCCAATCTGAGACAAACCCTCTGTTGTTGTTTGGTTTGAAATCTGGGTTTGTATGTTTGATTGAACATAATTGTTTCATTTTGTTTTGTTTTTTTATTTTTTGTGTTTGTGTGGTTCGCTGAAACAAATTACATTCTACATAGCTAGCTTATCAGTTGTTTCCTAATAAACTTGTGATTTCAATTATTTCTTCTTCTTCTTATCTCAAAACAGGTTGCAATCTGAATTAATGGCCTTAATGGTAAGAATCATTCACAGAATGTGAATTTTTTTGAGCATTGACTAGTTTCTTCAAAGTGTCTTTTGATAAACTCTCTCTTTCTTTTCGCAATGTAAAGATGAGTGGTGATTCGCTTTCACTTCTTCTTTTTCTTCTTCTTAGTTTGTTTCGAATTTGGGTTTCGTTATTGGTTTAGATAAGAGCTCACAAACCTTTGAGAGGTTAGGGGGAAAAAAAAAAAAAAAACGCCAAAACGTTGTCGTTTTGGAGCATGGCAGAAACCACTGCAGAGAACCACAGCAGAGGATCCGAACTCACCATAATACTTCTAATATTAATAGGATGAAACACACATTAATGTTCACACATTGATAGTGTGAATGTTTATAATATAAACATTTACACTATCAAATTTATTAATTTAGAGTGCTATATTAGCACCCCATCAATTATTTTGGACCCTCCATATTTTATCTTTTTTTATTATTACAATAATAACCTCAAATGAAATTACTAAAAATGACATCAATAATTTTAGGACACCCCATTTCACAATTCAGCTCACACACCCACTACATCATGCGTTAGGGTTTATGAGAGTATTCACCTCCACCATCACCCATCCATCTTTCCCAAATCCCACCTTCAAATCTACCCACCCTTAATACCTTGAAAACCCTTTGTCGGCAATATTCTGATGATAACAGTGGCAACAATTTGATTACCTACACTTCTCCGATAATGACAATGAGTGGAAGTTTTTTCGCGCAATTACAACTCCATGAGACGAGAGGAGTACAACAATAAAAGTTTAGAGGAGGTTCATCACTTTGATAGGATTCTTAACTTAGAGGAAATTGGCCTTGTAAAGATAAATTTCTTGAAAAAATGACAAAAATAATAAAAAATTGTTCGTCATTTTTTTCAAGAATGAACTCTCAAACAAATGGCCAAAATTCGAGAACAGAGGCTCAAATATTGTTCATTTGTTTGCGAACAGGTAACCAAACATTTTTTATTTGTTCAAAAACAGATAACTGAAACTCGTGGAAATCGCAGTATTCACAAAAAGGAAAATTTGAATCCACAACAAAAAAAAAAACCCTACATTTATTTTCTCAAGTCATAAACAAGTATGTAGAGATGAAGTAGTAATCACCTTCATGGATTTTGTTAGAGTTTTTGGGAGAGAAGCTTTTTGGGGTGTGGGGGTATGCATTTAATTGAATGGGTGAAATGTTTTCACAAGGATAATTTTGGTATTATTTGAGGAGAAAAGAAATTTTAAAGGTTTTAAAATTTATAAGTGGGGGTTCAAAAATATAGGGGTCCAAAATACTTGATGGAGTGCTAATAACAACACTCTTTATTTAAAGTGAATGTTCACATGGAACATTCAAAATAGTCTAAAATAATGCACATCAAATTGCCAACGGTTCAAAAAAAAATTGCAAGGGTAAAATTATTCATAAATTACCATAAATATGAGAATTAGGATTTGATAGATCAAATGTGTAAAATAATAAATTTTGTTAAAATATAAGAATAACTTATGAACTAATTAAGATAAAAGTAATAATAAATTCCCCACTTTCAAAAATATCTCTTTCCACAAAGCCAAAGCAACTCGGATTTTAAACAAAAATGCTTGGGACCTCTAATTAGAGGTGCCACCAGTGATGTGGCACTGTCAGTGTTGTGTCTGTTTGTTTTTTTTTTTTTCACCTCATTAAAGGTATTAGAGGTCTCTAGCAGCACTGGATTTTAAATTGAGAAGCTCCAAAGTGCCATGTCAGCACCAAATTCCACGCCATCACCTTCATACCAATCTCCTCCTGCAGAGTGAGATGAATGAGGAGGTAGCATCAACCCTTTTGCCATGTTTGCAAGTAATCCCAGCATCCCGAAAACTGCCTCCTCCTCCATGTAAAACATTTTCTCCGAAACATCCTCCGGCTTCGTCACGTCACCAGAAACCTCCACGTACTCCAATGATGGCTGAAATGTTTCTCCCGCCTCAGTCGCCGCCTTGTGAATATCAAAGGGAAAAAAGATTAGAAAAGTAACGAAAACATATGATTTTGATTTCCAAAATTCATTTTTTTATTTTTTTGTTTTTCGTTTTTGTATTTATTTATTTTTTACTAAATTTTTTTAATATTTTAAGATTTTTTTTAAATTTTTAGACACACCTAACATAAATATACTTACAAAGTATAATATTTGTGAAAAAAATCTTTAAAAATTCACTAAATACCAAAAATATATAATAAAAAAATACGAAAATTCAATATATTTTTCGTATTTTTGTATATTTATTAAAATTTTAAAATATTTTTTAACAGATATTTTACTTTTTAGATATATATCTAAGTAAGATTCAACCAAAAAAGTAAAAAAATTATTTTAAATTTTAGAAATATTCACTAAAAATTAAAAATTATGAAAAACAAAAAACTCAATTTTCAAAAAATTGAATTCAAAAAATTAAAACTAAACACATTGAATACAATTGAGGATTATATTCATGTCAGTGTGCATAATGGGGCTTTAAGGTTGTGTTTGAATATTGAATTTAAAGAGAAATTTATGGTGAGAAAAAGAGAGACAAAGTCATAAAACGCTTTGAAAGGGATGAGATCTAAGAAGTGCGAGAGACAAATTTTTTTGAACTGAGATCCTCTCCATTGTATTATTATAATGGAAGATCTCTATTATATCATTTAAGAATTGTGAAATAATTATAAGAATTTATTAATATTTTAAATTTAGAAAGAATCATTGCAAGTCATTCAATAATGTAATGGAGATCTTCCATTACAACTTTAAAATAGAAATGATTATAATCTAAGTCGTAGACAGTTATTGGCGTTACCAACACAATTTTAGGGATGCAAGGATTATGAAGAACTTATTGCACTGTTATCTTCTCCCCAACACAATTTTGTCCAAGCCCATCATACTCTTTTTTATTGGAATGAAGTTAACTGTTATAGATATGGTATTTTTACAAAAATAGTTAGTGTTGTTGTACCTTGCAAGAATTTGACCAATCTCAAGTGAGACTTTAATAATGGCTCTATTGCAAGGGTTACAAGATTCTCTAAGTTTAAATTTCTATCTTTGAATTCTTATTTTAATGTAGTCTTAATTTTGTATTTTAAGATTTTCACATTATGCAATTGGGATAGGTTCGTACAAATTCTTTTATCCTATTATAATTCTAATCATATAATTATATTGGAGATTTTTATTACATTATTTGAGGATTTGAATATATCAAGACACGTAATCATTTAGTGGTTGAATGAGAATTTGAAATCCTTATAGATTGCAATAATCAAAGAAAGTACAATTTTAAAATTATATATTATTATACATATATTGTAAATAACAAATTTCACATGACTAAGGCCTCATTTGGGAATATACTTTTTTAGTAATTTTTTAATTTTTTGACTAAAATGTGATGTAAAAAAAATTAGTATGTTTGTGATGACTTTTTGACTCTTTACGAAAAGATGTACAAAACGTAGAGAGAAAAAAAAATCTTTAACTTTTTGGTATAGATTATTGACTTTTTAATTTTTTTAATAACTTTTTAATTTTTTAACTAAATTGATCGCTTTCCAAACGAGACCTAAGAAAATTATGACAAATATCCCTTAATTGGACCTTCCCACTCAAATGGAACCGTTTGTTTAACAACTTTATGACAAATATCCCTTTTATTGATAACTACTTCTACACACTACGCTAATAAATCTCTGTTGATGTAGAAATTATTCAATGGAAAGAAAGATTACATGGTTATGTCTCTATCTAATAAAATTATATCATTCCTTCATTATTTTTTTATTTTTAACGTCACATAATTTTTAACCCCCACTATTGAAAGCGCATTCCGTCAAGGTTAAATTCTCGAAAGACGACATAATTTCTGATTATATTGTTCAGAGCACACATCTTTTGTCTTTTTCCACGAACTTTTTATTGAGAAATGTTTGAGATCATGAAAATTTTGTCATGAAAAATTTGTGATATTTAGATTACCTTGAATAGTATGTGGTGCTTTATTGTAAGTGTAATCTAAAGGTCACAAATCTTTCATGACCATTTTCATAAAAGACTTTTCATGATACCTAGTATTATTGCTTTTTATTTCCTACTTGCACTTTAAGAAATATCTATTATATATATATATATATATATATTTTGGTCTTCATATTATCATATACTTATAATTTACCTAGTATTACTGCTTTTTATTTCCTACTTGCACTTTAAGAAATATCTATTATATATATATATATATTTTTTGGTCTTCATATTATCATATACTTATAATTTCCGTAGTGGTTGCGAGTTTAGGGTTCCTGCTGCGTACAGTGTCCAGAAACAATTGTTGTGTGTATTATTAGGCCCATTTCAGGACTTAATTCGATAATTTGAACCGTTCATATTTTAAAAAGTATTGGATAGAATATATCTGTAAAAAATCACGTCAATTGGATATCGTTGGTCATTTCATCAAATCACATTTGTATTTAAAAAAATAAATATAATTTAAAATATAAAACTTAATACAAATGTGATTTAATGAAAGAGATAACGATAATTTTTTATAGATATATTTTATTCAATATCTTTTAAAATATAAATAGTTTAAATTATCAAATTAAATTCTGAAATGAATCTAATAAAATGTACAACAGTTACTGATGCGTATCATGCCCAGACTGAGTTGTTGAACCCAAAATATTAAAAGGGCGGTTTTGAAAAATATCTAGGTTTTAAAAATATCTAGGTTTGAAAAATATCTAGGTTTTAAAAATATCTAGGTTTTGAAAAATATCTTGTCCTCGACTACAAAAGCGAAAACAAGTCAGATTTTAAATTGAGAAGCTCCAGAGTGACACGTCGTCACCAAGTTCCGCGTCATCACCCTGGTACCAGTCTCCTCCTTGAGAGTGAGGTGGTGGAGGAGGCGTCCGGATCCTCTAGAGTGATCCTGTGAAGTGATCCTCTAGAGTGACACTGATACTGTACTACATGGATTTGAACAAGAAAAATCTGTTTTCTTATTCTGGTTCACTTCCTAGTGGGTCAGGTTTCTCATCCAAAGAAGTCGCGGAATGCTCATCGGCGTTAGATAGGGGCACTGGTGTTCAGCCAGCTGCAATCTGTTCTGACGACGAGCTTTTGTTGACTTCAAGGTATCCGAAGAAGAAGGGAGGGAGAAAGAAAGTAAAGGAGACTCGGCACCCAGTGTACCGAGGTGTGAGGTGGAGGAACGCCCACACCAGGGTTTCAGTTGCGGTCGCAGTTTCAGTTGCAGTCGCAGTTGCCGTCAATGTCGCATCCTCTTCTGGCTTTGCCACGTCACCTGGAACATCCTCGTTGTCCTCCAACGGTGGCCGAAACATTTCAGCCTCCTCGGCTGCTGCTTTCTGAATATCCTTGGGATCCAATGAAGCCGGAACGGGCAGCCTCCAAACCGAGTCAGCAAAATTGACGAAAGCCATCCGACCTCTCAAAGCAATAGCAGCAACGTCGTGAGCTCTCGCAGCCATTTCCGTGGTTGGAAATGTACCGAGTCATATCCTCGACTTCTTATTGGGCTCGCGCACTTCGCAAACCCAGGTGTGGGCGTTCCTCCACCTCACACCTCGGTACACCGGGTGCCGAGTCTCCTTTACTTTCTTCCTCCCTCCCTTCTTCTTCGGATACCTTGAAGCCAACAAAAGCTCGTCGTCAAAACAGATTGCAGCTGGCTGAGCACCAGTGCCCCTATCTAACGCCGATGAGCATTCCGCGACTTCTTTGGATGAGAAACCTGACCCACTAGGAAGTGAACCAGAATAAGAAAACAGATTTTTCTTGTTCAAATCCATGTAGTACAGTATCAGTGCTAGTGTAGTAGTAGTATGATAGTTTCAAGTGTTTGGATGAGAGTTGGAGTGATGAAAAACATTTAAGTTTGCTTTTGGGAGACAAACCCACAAAAGTGTCGATGAAATAAATATATATTGATAGCTTACTTATTATGGGCAAGTGAAGTGTCCATATATAAGGAAAAAATTGGCGTAGGCAAGAACGCGTCAAAAAGGAATTGTTTGGGATAAATTAAATAAGTTTATTTTTTAATTTTTTTTATGAAATATGGGTTGAATATGGATTATGTTTAAAATGATATAGTAGAGAGATAATATAACTTAAATAAGATGATGTGATTTAAATAAGACAATAACTTTTTAATTTTTTAATTTTTTTAAATTATGCTAAACCAAACCTAAGTAGTATTCAGGTTGTTTTGGGAAGTTAATAAAAAGTTGACTTTTGACTTTTTATCAAGTTTTTTGATTTTTTTAGAAGTGATTTAGGAAGTTGATAAAAAACTGACTTTTTTAATTTTTAATTTAATATTTTTTAAAAATATCACATCACTCTAAAATAACTAAAATGTCTTTACTTTTTATTTTTTAAATTAATTAATTAAAATATTCTAAATAGTAGTTTAGTAAATTTAGATGTTTCCTTTTTTGTTCTTGCCAAATTAGGTGATTGGCGTTTTTGGGCTGGTTGGCATTTTTGAGCTGCTCCTAAAACGCAGCTTTTTTATACGCTTCCCAAAACGGCACGGAATATGGGACGCCGCATAGTTTCAGTGAGTTGAGAGAGAGAGAGAGAAATTGTTTTGTCGCCAAGTGGACGTGTTGTGTGTGTGTGTGTGTGAGAGCACGTGTTGTTTCGTGGTGATGTAGCAAGTGGAGGATTAATTAATTTTGGCTTTGCCGTTACTTTTGTTTATTTTGTTTCAACACTGTTAGGGGCCCGAATTTAGGTCTCCCTGGCTCAAATTTTCCTATCAAGTAAAAAAAAAAAAAAAAAAATTACCAAAATTGATAATTTTAAGCTATTTGAACCACAGTTTTTAGGATCACCAATCAATTTCCATTTTGTTTAAACCAACACTGAGAGTGATTGATTTGAGAAAACTACCTTCCCACCTGTCACACCAAAAAATTGTAGAGCAAAAATACTAAATAAATTATTAAATATTTTCTATAATAATTACATGAGTCTTACATTATATTATATAAAATATATAAAGACATTCATAGGATACTCCAACTTATTATTTATTAGTTGAAAATCCATTGTATGGTGTCGAATCTCCTGAATTCCATGCATTGGAAGATTGCTGACGTCAGAGTCAAACAGTGCCCCATTGACAATCAGTTCCGATTCGTAGCTCGAATTTTCCGTGGCTCGAGTGGTCCAAAATATCAAAACGACGTCGTTTTGATATTTTGATTTTTTTTTCTTTCTTTTCATCTCAGACAGAGGAGAAGCCGAAGAGGAGAAGCCAAAGAGAAGAAAGAAGGAAGAAGAAGAAGAAGAGAAAGAAGATATCATCATCAACAACATATCATCATCATCAACAACAACAACATACAGAACAGAGATCAGATCAGGCAATATATATATTTTTTTCCCTTTACCTTCAGATCTGGATCAACTAGAATAAAAAATTTTAAAAAAAATCAAGAACAATCTGATTCGTTGTGTTGAAGATCATCATCAACACAAGGAAGATCAAATAGCTATATCGTTGTAAAAAAATCAATGTGTTGAAAAGTCCCAATACATATGATTATTATCCCTCATAATAACACTTTAATGCATTAAAAACAAACATAAAAAAAATTTCTTGAAAAGTCCAACACATATGATTATTATCCCTCATAATAACACTTTAATGCATTAAGAACAAGCATAACAAAAATTATTGAAAAGTCTAACATATATGATTATTATCAAAATATTAAACTTTAATATAATATAATAAAAAAAAGAAGACAAAGGCAAAAAAGACGACATTTAAAAATAAAAAATAAAATAAAATAAAATAAAAATACATTTAAAAATCACAATTCACATATATAGATAATTGTAAATATATTAAGGAAAATGGGGTTTCTAAACCCCAAGCCTTGTAGGAGCTCTAATCTCTCAATCTTAATTTTCTAAATTTTTTATTTAAAAAAAAAAAACTCAGTATTTATTGATTTGGTCAAAATTTTCTGATCAACATTTATTAACTTTTTCCAATCCATATGTCTGCATTTATTGATTTGATCAAAATCTCTGATTAGCATTTAAAATCCCGTCATACAAATAATTATAGATACAGCTAGGGGTGTGCATAATACCGCCGAAACTGCCGAAACCGCCAAAACCGCACCGAACCACACCGCCAAGGCAAATTCGTTATTATTTGCCAATCGAACCGCCGGTTTTTGGTAAGAAAAATGGCAAATTCTAAAGACACTTTTATCAATCCGCCGGTTTCTATTTTTCTTCCAAACTGCACTGACCCGCACCGCTATTAAATCATGTTTTATAAGATTCTAAAAATTCTTTTTTACTTAAGTTTGCTTGTTGTTCTATACCTTAGAATGTAGTATTACATTACTACTCGAGGGGAATTCAAGATGTCAGTAATTCAAAATAAAGTTGGATTCCAATTCACTTTTCAATCTTTTTTTTTTCTAGCCATGTTGCAAACTTGTATCAGCTCACTTTTCAATCTAAATACTTTTCAACAGTAAACATTTTCAATATATTGTAAACCCTGGATGATATTAATTTTATGTATTGTATTTGATCATTATAGCTTCCATATATGCTTGTAATAAACTGATAGCATAGTTGTTGATATTATCATGTTGTTGCTACACTTGTTGCATCAGAAGAAAGCTTCGCAAGATGCTTAACATCACGGTATCTCTCGTCTTTTTTTTACTCTTTGATTTGAGTTTTGTAATTTGAAGTATATTTTTTATAAACCGCCAATCCGCCCGAACCGCCAAGGCAAATACGCTATTATTTGCCAACCGAACCACCGATTTTTGATAAGGAAAATGGCAAATTCTAGTAACACTTTTATCAATCCACCACCCGCCATACGGTTTCTATTTTTCTCTCAAACCGCACCGACCCGCACCGCGCACACCCCTAGATACAGCCCATGCATAGTTACTGTAGTAGCCTTTTTAATTTCTCCTATACACTATGGTTAGTGATAAGATTGTTAAATTATTTTTATAAAAAATCTTAAAAAACATAATTTATATATTAAAAAAAATTAAAACAAATATAAATATCTATAATTATCTTGTGCATAGTACGGGTGATAGGCTAGTTTCTCATTATTCATAAGGGAAGCTACATGTAGATAGAAATTAGAGGAAAAAATTACCAATATATAGAGGGGTTGTATTTTTACAATCTTTCATTTACACCTCACCGCTAACACACTTGTACCTCCCATGTATTTTATAATTTTTTTTTCCAACTCCCACTTGCATATATATTCTCTCTTATTCATATTAATGATTGGATACAAAATATGTGTACAATTCAAATAAATAAAAATAAAATAAAATATTTACTATATATTGTGTGTAAGAGTCTTCTTTGAAAAACCTGTGATTCAAGTCTCACTTCTCTATTTATTTATTTTATTTTGAAATAAGAAAACTGAGGAACATGTGGCGTAAGGAGAAACAAACAAATGTTTAAACACCAAGTCTAGCCTATACTTAGGCCTCGTTTGGCAAGTGACTTTTCTAACCAAAAAGTTAAAAGTCATCAAAAAAATCAAAAAGCCAACAACCTATACTAAAAAGTTAAAGATTCCATTTTCCTTTTACGTTTTGCACATCTTTTTCGTAAAAAACTAAAAAGTCATCCTAAACATATTAGCTTTTTTTACATCATATTTTAGCCAAAAAATAAAAAAGTTACTTAAAAAGTCTGTTTCCAAACAAGGCCTTAATATAATAATATAGATGAATGTTTTGTGTGTATCTAAAATGTAGTTGAATTTCTTATGTGAAGTTTGGCATTGTCTAGTTGGTTACGAATGTTGTAATCTAATGCGGATCTTCTTATTTTCCGATTATTTTCAGACAATTAATACCCTACAATTGATTTTCAAGATTTATGCTATCACACGAAATCGAAAAAGAAGCCGATTCAAATAGCCTCGATGAGGTTAATCTCAAGCTTTTTAAGCCCTTGTTTGGCATGATTTAGTATGATTTTTTGGCTTTTTAGATCCTGGCTAAAAAAATTATGTTTGATATAAATTTGGACTTTTTTTTTTTTTTTTTTTTTGTAATTGATTTGATAGTTGTAAAAGAAAACGTAAAATAATTATGATTTGAATGTGATATTTTATTTTATTGACTCACTTAATCTATTTTATCTTTATTAATTGATTTAGCCAAAAAATCTCAAGCCAAACGGAGTATTTGATGAACTGCAGATCCAGTAATGTTAATGTTGGCTAATGTTTTTCAACCTCATCGAGCCTATCTGAACTTGTTAGGTTTTTGACTTTCGAAGGTTATTATTGTAATTGCGAGCGTGCCAGCAAGGATCAATCAGTCCTTACAGAAAATTAATTGCCAACCAATTATCAGACGATTGTATTTTAGTTCTTTCAGCCTCAATGAAGAGGACTTTTACTGGTGGCTTGATTTAGGAGAATTAAGCAATATAACAATCAAATGAAGAACAGTTGAAGTATTTCATTAAAATGAAAAACTTACAATGATCCAAACTCAGCCTCGTGGAGGTTTACAACAACAATCTACTTGAAACTACTCCTATGAACGAAGTGCAGTGTAGGAATTTAAAGTACAAGAAATGTAAGACTGAAAATGTAAAATTGGAAAGGAAAATAAGTATAATAAGACTGGTTTTTTAGATCTGAGTCTGGGGATTTTTTCTGGGGCCTTCTCTGCTATTTATACTACTCAAGGATGACCATCGAACTGCACTTCTAACCGTCGAATTACTCCTCCATGATCGCTGATCATGTTGCCTCAAGATTAGCTCCATTACGCCATTACTTGCAGTTAGGCTTCCCTCCTAAATTTGAATTTGAAATGTGAGTAACTGTTGAAGCCACATCACCTTGCATCTCTTTATTGATCCACTGCTACTCAGATCTCGTAATAACCAATACTAACTGCCACGTATAGAATCAGGATCGAAGACTTTAATAGTCTTCCTATATTATCCTTATTTTGCCACGCGTCGAATTGTAATTGGCTTGTACAAAATATGTAGCCAACATTACCCCCTGCATTAATATACCCAATACTTGGTGATAGCCAACATTACCCCCCGCACTAATATACCCAATACTTGGTGATATTAGTGGATCAAGGTCCTTTTTCCACGTCTTAGAACGTGCATGGGTTTTTCATTCTCCCAGAAATGTAACTGTCATCCATCATCTACATTAAACTCTCCTTCAATCTTTTGAACACCCCCACCACCTTAGTATTCGAACAGACTGATACATTTTTTATGGCTGAATCAATTTTCCCCTCCATTAATCGAGCACACGAAGAGTCATATGATGATGCTGTTCTTTCTCGAAAGAACCTCCATGCATTAATTAGCCACCTTTACCCACCTTTCTATATTCAAGTCATGGATGCCTTTGCAAATTATCAACCCTTGGACTTCGAACATATTGTCCTTAATCCTTTGATTCAGAAACTTACAAACATGGACATGGGAAGTTTTTCTTCTGTCTCATTCTTGGACTACGAACAAACTGCTCTCAAACCTTTGATTCAGAAAGTCACAAATATGGACATGGGAAGTTCTTCTTCACAACCCTCTGCATGGGATAAGGCTGCAACTTCTTCCTCTTCTGGGGCTTCTGACTGGACAAGCTGGTCAAAACCTGAGGCCTGTGATTTGAGGGAACAAATCAACCATCACTTTGTCGAGTTTACTGACCCTTTAGAGTTCCCTTCTTATGCGCGAAGCTCAGTGGTCTATCCTTACGTGCCCATCGATCGTCGACGTAGTTTGGAGGAAAATCTGCTTGTAGCATGGTATACATCCTCCATGCCTACAAAGACAATGCATGCTGCCCGACGTCTTGAAGAGACACAAGGGTACAATCCATCATTCTTAGCCCAGAAGGCGAAGCTTTGCTCTTCTGACTGGCTTGATTATATTAATGCCCTTGTTCCTTCTGCTTTTGCTCCTCCTCCTGAAATGGAGACTTCCATACCTTCTCCTCCGCCAACTCCTTACTGGGCAGAGAGGCTGAGGCTTGCCCTTTCCGCAGATAAGGTCTTTCCACCTTACAAGCCTCCACCTTCCCCTAATCCAGCTGAGCGGAAGCAAGCTCAACTTCTGCTCGCGGCTTTCTCTCACTTGCCCTTCAATGTTCTTGAGGATGAAGTCCCTCTCAAGAACCTTCAATGGGGTTGTGATATTCTGACTCGGGGTCATGTCCTCAATCTCCTCGCCCAAGCAGAGCTTCATATGTTTTTGGACCAACTTCCATTGCTTCTCCACTGGCATCGGACCTCTATGGCCACCAAACAATCTTTAGACCAACTCTCGTCCCTTCGAGTTCATGCCCAGTACGAAGCAGAGAACTTCATTCAAGAATTCGATGATTTCAAGAATAAAGATTCTGCATACTGGGATGACTTGGATATAGACGAATTGGAACAAGGATTGAGAGAAACAACATTCAAAATAAAGGCTGAAGAGCTCTTTTACGAAGTGAGAGCACATTAACTCATGCAACCAATGTTAGAAGAAATAGAGGATAGAATAAAGAAAGAACAGAAATTCATTGATCATAGTTGGACTAAATTTCATGATCTTGTTATTTATTCCATTCCCTATTTTTATGAGCTTGAGTTTGTACCCAAATAGGGCCATTCGATGTAATTGCTTTTGCTTTCATACCACTAAGACTTTTTCTTTGTATGGTATGGTTTGATCTTGTCCCCATTTGTCTTTAAAGCAAATTCAGGGCTTCGAACTGAACAATCTTATCCTTCGAATTTGGACTCAATTGTTTTAAATGAAACACTAAAAAGAACCAACAATGAACCTTTCCAATTCATGGAATATAGTTAACAATTTTTGCTGGTTTTCATTTACAATTAGTGCTTCGAATTTAACAATCTTACCCCTTAAAGCTTGTTTTAATCATAACCAACATATGGTTATGGTTAGTATGATCAACCAATTTTAAATTGATCATTTTTGCTTCGAAGAACAGTCCATGTTGTTTTTAGTTCAAAAGACAATCTCTGTCCGTATGTATACAAACCAACTATTGGTTTTGATATTTCGAATACCAATTCCCATCCTTAAGGGGTCTCAAGTTTTACTTTGAAAGACATTACTTTTATTGAGAAACCTAAAATAGGTTTTCAATCCTTTTGAAGCAAACAAATACTTGAATATTCTTGCATCTTGGGTATGGAATGTGCTTCGAAGCCGGCTTGGTAGTTTCGAAGCCGTTGTTGTTTGACTTTTAACGCCAAAATATAGTTTTTTTATGTTTCGAACACCAATTCCCATCCTTAAGGGGTCTCAAGTTTTACTTCGAAAGACATTACTTTTATTAAGAAACCTAAACCAGGTCTTTAATCCCTTTGAAGTAAATAAATACTTGAGTATTCTTACATCTTTAAGTATGGAATTTGCTTCGAAGCCGGCTTCTCTGCTTCGAAGCCGTTGTTATTTGACTTTTGGCTCCAAAATCTGGCTTCGAAACCAAATATTTTACTTCGAAGCTGGTATCAACATATGGGATGTGTTTTTCTCTCCAAAAGTATCAATGTTGAAGGAAACTCTTCGTATTCGTACTTTTAGTACTTAACGAATTACGCAATATATCTTTCAGATACAAAGGCTTTTAAAACCTTTTATTTCGTGTTCTGAAATCACTTGCTTACTCAACACACAAACCCTTTATCTCTACCGATCTTCCACTTCTTTCTACTTCCTTTCCCAGCTTTATCATTTGAGAAAGCGTTCTATTAATGGCTTCCTCTTCACTGAAATTGCCAGTTGTAGAGCATGCGAGCCCGTCTGTAGCCCTAAAAATGCTCATTGATACAGAATGTGAAAAGTATAAGGCTGGGGAGAAAAGTTCCATCGACGGATGCATTTTCATCCCTCGTCGCCATGTGCAACAAGACTATGTGCTTGGGCCCATATTCAAGGAGATTCCCACTGAGCTTCCAGCTCCATATCCTCGTCTGGAAGACCATTGTCTCCTTTATGAAGATGGCCTTAACTGGAGGAACTGGAGGACAAACCGCCCCCACCGATGCTGGCCTACGGTGAAACCAAAGTGGCAAGAATGGTATGATCGAGTTGTCCCTAATAGGACCTTGGACCTTCAAGAACTCTGCCTTCTCGACGCCCTCCGACTATCCAGGTTAACCATCTCAGAGGACCCTTTCTTAATCCCTGTTGCCCTGTGCTTTTGGAATTCTGCTTTTAATTTCTTTCAATTTAGATGTAGGATGATGGCCCCTACTGTTTTTGACATTTGCCACCTATTAGGATTATCCCCCATTGGAACCCCCATTGGACCAGATTATCCTGACCTAGCAGTCCCCTTTTCCCTCCCCTTTCTTAACTCATCCTATAGTGACTTCGTCAAGGCTGAGAATAAAAGAGAGGGTCCTGTGACTAATAGGGAATTCTTTTCTTTCCTACTATATTGGCTTTGCAAGTTCCTTTTCTGCACTTCCTCTCAGAGAATTATGCCTGAATTTGTCCCTCTTGCCAAAGCCCTTGTTTTAAAGAAGAAAGTGGCTTTAGCTCCATACGTCCTAGGTCACATATATAGAGCTTGCTCTCTCTTCTGTGAGAAACCCTTAGATACCAATCAAGGAGGGCCATTTTGGATTCTTCAGCATTGGCTTTTTGCTTATTTCACTGAGTTCAATCCAAATGCCTTAAATTTTTTGAGCCAAACCCTCATACTCATGGCATGAGGCTAGCCAATGCTTCACTTTATCCTTCTACCTTTGCTTTTTACTTCTCTTTCTTCCACCAGCTTCCAGCTTCTCCTCCTTCTTACAGCTTTCGTCCCTTCGAACCCATTACCATTGGCCCATCTTGGTTAAAGAACTTCCTGAGTGATAGATTTTGCACCTCACCTGTTCATAAAGATATATGGGTTTCTATTATGCTCCCTAGAGAATTATTCATTGGAACTATGAACCCCAGAGCTTACAAATGCATTGTTGAACCCTATTGTCCTGCTCAATTTGCTAGACAATTTGGCTTCTCACAAGGGGTCCCAATACCTCTTTGCAGCAACACCAATCTAAGTCTTACCACCAGGGATTTGAAAGTTCGAAGGTCCAGACTAGAAGAGGCAACTTCTAAGTTTATACAGGACTTGGTCGAATTTGAGTACATCACTTTCCTTCCTCAAGGTAACCCGTTGAAGAGGTACCAAAATTGGTGGGTGACCAATATGGAAGTATACTTAGCTATTTCTCCTAAAGATCTACTAATGGTGTTGGATGTGTCCAAGCCCAAAAGAGCTGGAGTTGTTACTTCTTCCACTGTTCTTACCACTCCTATGCCTGCCACCCCACAGCCTACTGTTGCTGCCTCAACTCCTCCTAGAGTTACTCGGGCTGCCTCAAAGAAAGGTAAATACCCTTGTTTTCTTTTTCTTTTCTTTTTCTTTTTGCCTTCTTTATAATGTTTTTAGCCTCATCTTTAATTCTTCTTTTGTGAAGGTGGTGTGGGTGTCTCACAGGGAGATTCTCCTCAGAAGACCCAAGCTTTACAGCTCTTCAGGAGCAAACAACAAAAGAAGAAAAGGAAACTCTTGCTTGATCCTGTGAAAGAAGTGCCAGAAGTTCAATCAGCAGAAGAAGAAGACCAAGAGCAAGAGGCACTCGTACAAAGAAGGAAAAGAGCAACTGTCTCTCTTTCTGATTTGGATCAAGATCCCACTCATGAGACAGCTACCAGAGTAGCAGAGGAACTCACTTATGAGGAATCTGAATCCCAGATTGAAGAGAGAGAAATTGAGAAAGAGCAGGCAATACCAACACCGAGAAAGAAGAGAAGGAAGATGACTGTCTCTCCTTCTGATTTGGTGGAAGACCTTATTCATGAAGCAGTTGCTAAGGCAGTAGAACAAGAGCATTTTAAGGCCATAATCGTCTTTGAGAGAGCTGAGAAGAGACGACAGCAACAATTCTTAAGAGATGAAGCAGCTGCTGCTGATGCAATCCAAAAGGAAACTGCAAGAAGGCAACATATTGCTAAGCACTATTCCCTTCGAAGCTCTCCTATTGCTGCTATCACTTCTGAAACAAGTATTTTTTTTTTATTTTTTTTTTTTTATACTTTTACTGTTTCTCCCTTATCAAATTTTTGGTATTAAAACTTGACATTACTTTACATCTCTTCTTTTGCAGCAACAACTTCTGAGCCTATTCTTCCAATAAGAACTCCCTCAGTTTCAGTTGAAGTTGATCAGATGCAAAATGTGAGGACTATTCAGATAATACTCCCACTTCCTAGGCCTACATTCAATATACCTTCCTTGAGGCCAAGCATTCCTGCATCTCTTTCCTTTGGATTAAATCCGTATCTTCCTTACTTATCTTTGGATCTACCTCAATTCAGTTCTTTTTTGAGCCTCGTTCTTCCCCCTTCTCCTAAAGAAATTCCAACTACTGCTCCATCTTTGATGGTAGCTGATTTCCCTACAGAAGGTGCTGGCAGCTCTCCAACCCATGGTTTATTACCTTTACCTACTTCCGGCCCTTCGTCCCTTGACCTATTGGTGGCTAGGACCATAGAGACTACTGAAGATGCTCCACCCATTTCTCCTATCCGTATGCAGTCCTCTGTGCCTTCCACCACTGCTCTTTCTGCACCCCTTATGTCCACGGATGAGGTAGATATCTTCGAAGCAAGACTAGCTAGTCTCTTCGACATGCCCTCTACCTCTCCAATAGCTAATGATGAGGCGGAGCCATTAGTTCTGGCTGATTCCTTATTAGAAATTCTTGAGAGCTCGTCTTCCTCCAGTAGTAAGCCTTCTGCACCTCTGATGGATTTAGACAGCTGTCTGGAGTTGCTGATATCTTTTTCAAGGATTCCTTTCGAGGCTTTACAAAGGCCTATAATAAGAAATGGCTTCCTTTAGTGCTGCAAAGTTGTTGAGCAATCCAGTATAACTGTCTCAAGTCATCTATCTCAGGCAACAGCTACTATTGATTTTTACATCAACATTGGTCATGCTGCCAGGGCTGCAGAGGAGAAATTAGTGAGAGACCAGAACTTTGTTTCCACAGTATATGCTAAAGTCTCAGGGCTAAAGGAACAACATTCCTCTGTCTCCCATTTTCGAACCCAACTACTGGAGAGGAAAGCTCAACTTGAGGATGAGCTATCTGCAGTGAACCAGGCCTTGATCCGAACTGACACCAAATTGCAGATCACTAACCAAGGACTGGCTGACCGAAAGCAGGAAATGACCATAGCCATTCAGTTGTTTTCATCTTTTAATAATAGAGCATCCATTGTAAAAGAACAATTGAGGCATTGTAATGATTTTTGGGCCAATTTATGGCAGAATGTATTCAGCTCTTTATGAAGGACAAATTCTTATTTATCATGTGAGTATTTTTGTGTTCTTGTACTTGGCATTTATTTTACTCCTTGTGTTTCCCATATAGTTGGCAAATAAGGCTTTAAATACCTGCCATTAATCTTTTTGGGATGTACATATCCATTCAAATTTCTCAAATGGTATGCTCCAAAAGGAAGGACTCTATGGACTTGGTATGGTCCCTCCTAGTTAGGTGACCATTTGCCAAACTTATGACTTTTAATCCCTATTGGGAGTATGGTTTTCCACACCAAATCATCTTCATCAAAGCCAATGTGTTTGACTTTTTTATTATAGTTTTTGGCTGCTTTCTTCTTTTGGAAAAAAATGCTATTTAATGCCAGAATTCTAGCTTCATCTATGTTTTCTAATTCCAAGCACATACTCTGATGGTATTGCTCAGGATTTAATTGGTCTTGGCATCTTATTCGTAAGGACTTAACGTTAATTTCCACAAGTAACACTGCATCATGCCCATATACTAAGGCATAAGGAGTGACTCCTGTGCTTGACCTTGGGGAAGTTCTATAAGCTCACAATACATCCAACAACAAGTTATGTCAATCCCTAGGATTGTCTTCCACAACCTTTTGTATTCCTTTTTTCAAGGACTTATTGGATGATTCAGCTTGACCATTGGCTTGTGCATAATATGGGGTGGAATTCACAAGGCTAATTCCAAACTTTGCCACAAAAGACTTTACCATTTTCCCATCAAACACAGTCTCATTATCAACGGTTATAGTCTGTGGGATACCAAATCTGTGGATTAAATCCTTAACGAATCCAATAACCTTAGTTTGGTCTACAGCCTTGTATGGCTTGGCTTCGACCCATTTAGTGAAGTAATCAGTGGCCACTAAGATGAAACAATGATGCTTCGAAGAAGGTGGGTGCATTTTCCCTATCATATCCATGGCCCATCCTCTAAATGGCCAAGGCTTTACTACCGCATGCAGGTCAGTTATGGGCACATGCCTGATTGTGCCATGCTTTTGACATGCCTGGCAACCCCTTGCATATTCTATGCAGTCTTTAAGGATAGTTGGCCAATAATAGGAATGTCTTCGAAGCAACCACCTCATCTTCACACCTGGCTGGTGAGCACCACAGATACCTTTATGAACCTCAGCCTTAGCTGTTAGAGCTTCTTTTGGGCCTAACATTCTAGCAATAAACCATTTCCCCCTCTTTTGTAGAGAGCATTATCGTATATGATATATTGCGTAGATTGTAATTTAATTTTTTTGCTGGCCTTCGAAGATGGGCCAGCCAAGTACTGCATTATTGGATGCCTCCAATCTTGTTCATGTAAGTCATTATGATTGACTTCCAAGACCACATTCCTTTTATTTAAAGGTGGTATTGATCTCTGGTATGTTGTTTGGCTCATATCCCTTTGAGTATTATCCCTTCTCTTGAAATTCGAAACTTTCTGAGCCACATCATTAGCTCTATTATTCAAGAATCTTGGGACATGAGTTACATTTGCTATTTGAAATTGAGAAAGCAGATGTAATGCAACAACATAGTATGGCAACATGTGTATACTTTGACATTTGAAAATCCCTTTTACTTGGTTAACCACCAATTGAGAATCTCCAAATATGTCAACTGCATGAACTTGTAGTCCAATAAGAATTTCCAATCCCACTATTAAGGCTTCATATTCAGCTTGATTATTAGAACAAGTAATTTCATCCACTCTGAAACCATGTGTGGTTTCTATTCCTTGTGGTGACTTAATCACAATACCAATTCCAGTTAGGCCATTGGCTTTCGATCCATCGAACCACATTTGCCATGGCTCAACACTAGCCATACCAAGTTCCATTATCTCTTGGCTTTCTGTTCGAGATGGATGGTCTGCCAAAAAATTGGCTAAAACTTGTCCTTTTACTGCCTTTTGGGGAACATATTCTAAATGAAATTCTGATAAGGCTAATATCCATTTACTAATTCTTCCCCTCAACATAGGTCTAGATAACATATACTTAACCAAATCTGTGGTTGCAATTACCAAGACAGTTGTAGGCAAAAGATAATATCTCGATTTCATTGCAGCAAAGTACAATGCAAGGCACAGTTTTTCTATAGCTGAGTATTTACATTCACAAGAATTTAAAAATCTACTAAGGTAATAAACAGCTTGCTCCTTGCCTTCTTCATTGTCTTGGGCTAAGAAAGCTCCCAAAGAATCTTCTACTGCAGCTATGTACAACTTCAAGGGCTTATCACCCTTTAGTGGCATCAGTACTGGAGGGTTGGCCAAGTAGGCTTTGATACCTTCGAAAGCAATTTGATGCTCTGCTGTCCACATAAATTCCTCTTCATCTTTTAGCCTTAATAAGGAAGAAAATACTTTAGTTTTCCCTGCAGTGTTAGAAACGAATCTTCGAAGAAAATTAACCTGTCCAAGGAACTTTTATAATTATTTCTTACTTGATGGAGATCTGGCTTCAATGACGGCTTTGGCTTTATTCTGGTCAGTCTGTATTCCTCTGTTGTGTACTACATAGCCCAAGAAATTTCCAGACGATACGCCAAAAGCACACTTAAGAGGATTGAGTTTCAACTTTAACTTCCTCATTCTTTCAAAGGCTGCTTCTAAGTGAAACAGATGCTCCTCTATGGATTGGGATTTAACCACAATGTCATCAATATAACACTCTAAATACCCTCCAATGAGGTCATGAAAGATAGTGTTCATAGCCCTCTAATATGTAGCCCCAGCATTCTTCAGGCCAAATGGCATTTTAACCCATTCGAAGGTCCCAATATTCCTAGGACATCTGAATGCTGTCTTGTGAACATCCTCCTCTGCAATGCAGATTTGGTTATAACCAGAGTGCCCATCCATCATTGATAAAATCTGATGCCCTGTTGAACTGTCTACCAACAAGTCTACTATAGGCATAGGATATTCATCTTTTGGAGTTGCTAGATTTAAGTTTCTGAAATCAATGCATACCTATAACAACCCTCATCACTGATCATAGATTAATTGCCGATTACTGCTAAACTGATAATGATTATAATTGATAATTGAATTGATTGAAATACTGAACTGACTGATTGACTGTATCTATTTAAATGCATTCTATCTGTCGATCGTTTGATTATCTATTCATGTCTTTGTGTTTAAATTGCAAATTGAAGGCCTTATCGGCGACCGAATCTGAAATTGATTGATGTTCTGTGTTCATTAGAATTTATATGATTTTATGGTGTATTTAATTGAAAATTGATTTAGTATGATTAAATTAGATTAAATATGGATAAATTGTAAGTTGGTTTTAATTACAACCTTGCCATCTTGAGTGGGCCACTATCTAACATCTATGGGAGCCTTATTACACTTGAACTAAACATTTCATCAGCCACATTCTCCTATTATTGCCGACCAAGGAAGAGAGAAAGTGAGAGACTTGAGTTCACTTGTAGATTTGCTTGGAAATTGAAGCATTTGGAGTATAGATTGCATAGTTGAGCTTGTTCATCTTGCATTCAAGACTTAGGTATGAATTTCAACCTCTCATTGTTGTCTTTAAGGTTGATTCTTACAAGGTTCATGTCAAATTGTAGAGCTAAGGCATGACTTAGTCTAAAAATGTTGATTTGTGGCTTGAATCTTGTATGTATGTGTATATTGAAGAGTTTTGAGTTTGGTTTCATGGAAATCTTGCATGCATGTCTATCTTTTGATCATAATCCATGATTTCACCAAGTTCTTGAAGAAATGAGCTGAATTGAGCAAGCATTGAAGCTTTAAATTGGTTTGAATTCATGCATGCCATGTTTGAAGATTGCTCATGAAAAATGGGTTTGAAATTGAGTTTGTTTGAAACACCCTTGGGCTTTGATTTTATAAATTGAGCTTCAAATCATATCATTCTATGTGTTTATAAATGTTTTCCAGAAATTTAGCCTAAGAGGATCGATTTTAGTGCATTTAAACATGAGTTTTAAACTTGGAGTTCGAATCTGGATTTTCCAGATTTTGATAGTCCGCTCGAGCGGGGTTAGTGGCGCTTGAGCGGGAAATTCAAGCTTCCAGTACTTTGCACTGTTCATCAGTCCGCTCGAGCGAAGGTATGTACGCTCGAGTAGAGGACTGGGTGACACGCTCGAGCGGGCGTCAAGCGTGAATTTCACCTATCCAGTACTTTTTGGTCCGCTCGAGCTGGTAAGTGGACGCTTGAGCGGGGACCTTTGTTTGCCTGTCCGCTCAAGCGGAGTAACCTACGCTCGAGCGGGACCCTGTTTCACTGAAAATTCTGAAAATGTTTTCTGAATACATCTTTGCATCCTCATCCAATCCTAGGCATTCTTAGGCCTAGTTTAAGACATCTTCATGAGGATATAGATGTAGAACACACCGAGGCAATTAGGGATTAAACTATTATTATCCTACCCAACTGTGTAGCTTAGTGTGTGTTCATTCTATACTGTTTAGGGTTGGCATTTCGAGGAGACGCTCTAGCCTACTGTAGCCCAGAACTCTATGAGTAACAACTGTGTAAAGATATGTTAAAAAATGATTATCTTCTGAACAATTGAACTGTACTGTTTTCTGAACTGCTACTGTTAACGGAATGAATGTATGTCCTATGTTCTGAATTATATTGTGGCATCCTTAGCAACTACTGTTACTGACTGTTACTGTTACAGAGATCTCTATCGGTTCCCTCGTTAGAACTACTACTGTTTACTGATTGATGGCCATCATTGACTGTTCGATCTTTTAAGTCCTACTGTTTACTGTTTTGCTAATGGATGTACCACATATGACTGTTTATTGTACTGAACGACTCATATACTGATTGAAATGAACTGTTTTCATTACTGTAAGGACATCCATTCTAAACCCCTTTACACATTATGTTATTCACTGGGCTTTAGCTCACTGCTTATATATATATGTAGGTGTGCAGGCACCAGACCGGAGCTAGGAGCATCAGGGTAAACTCCCAGTTTTGTCCAGCCAACCACTGTGCCTCACTGCAAGGTTCTGAGCCTGTCTAGCTAAGGCTATGGGGTGTTTTAATTTTCCCCTTTCTGTTACATTTTTGTAGTATTTGTATAGACTTATCATGTCTTTGTCTATTGGGGATTAGGCCCCTGCTTGGTATGATTGTAAATATTGTGCATCTTGCTCAGATCAGTATATATGTATATGTATGAAAAAATCTTTTTGCATACAGTATCCTGACTCATTGGACATTGTTGATTTACTGTATTGGCTTCGCCCCTGTATACTGCTTTTTATCAGTATCGATAAGGTGCCTTCGGTAATCTCGGATTACTGGCCGGTTATGGTGCTAAACCGATAGGGGCGGGTTTAGGTCGTGACAGAGTGGTATCAGAGCGATACTTAACCACGAGTTATACCGTACACACGTGTCCAAATGAGCTATAGGGTGTCCTAGAAAAGCAATTAGGGCATCGCATGAGCATGATAAATGTGTGTGAACATGACTAAATATGTGTTAATGTGATAAACTGTTTAAGTATGCAACTGCTTATGTTGATAACTGCTATAACTGCTTATAGTGAAATGGATAATGCAAGAACTGCAAATGAATCTGAATCTGAATCCTTTGAGGCAAGAATGGCAAGACTTGAAAGAATGATGGAACTAATAACTGAAAGATTAGATCAACAACAGAACCAACAGCCCCCACCTCCTCCTTCGGTACAACTGGAACAGAATGCGAATATTAATGATGGGGACGTAATTGCTCTCACCCAGAAGTTCAGCAAACCGAAACCGCCATCCTTTCAGGGAGGCCTTAAACCGTTAAAAGCTGAAGCATGGGTTTTGGAGACCGAAAAATTGTTTGAGGTGTTTCCGTGCTCGGAGGCACATAAAGTACTGTTGGCCACCTTCACTTTTCAAGAAGAGGCTAGAATGTGGTGGATGCTTACCCGTGATGACAACACTATTATGACTTGGGCTCAATTCAAAGTAGCCTTCTTTGAAAAATACTTCCCTCAGTGTGTCAGGGACAGAAAGGTGACTGAATTTGAACAGCTAAGACAGGGCACAATGTCCGTTGCTTAATATGAAACAAAGTTCACCGAACTTGCTAGATATGCACCACACATGGTGGACACGAATTACAAGAAGGCCAGAAGGTTTGAAGGCGGCCTTAATGTTGCAATACTCGACAGAATAAGTGTTTTAAAGCTACCGACCTATGTAGGTGTTCTTGACCGAGCATTGATGGCTGAGTCGAACATCGAAACTGTGAAACAATCTGAAACACCAGCGTCTGAATGGCGTGGTAAAAGGCAGAATTTTAAATTCAAGAAAGGCAAGCATAACCCATCGAACAAGAAACAGAATACGGGGTCAACAACTAGCCCCAGCCAAGGGAGTGGTTCCATACCGCCCTGTTCCGAATGTGGTAAGAACCATAAAGGAGTTTGCTATAAACTATTTGGTGCTTGTTACAGGTGTGGCAAGGTGGGCCACATGGTTAAAGATTGCCCTTCCACTGCTCCGGGCAATAGTAAAGCTGTAGGCAGCGCCGCAGCGTCAACTGTTACACCAAAACTGAACCCCAAAGCTACCGGGAAAGAGCCCATGAGGCAGGGCCGAGTCTTCGCCCTAGTACCGGGAGACGTACAAAATACTGAGACCGTTGTGTCAGGTATCCTCTCTATTTGTACTCAAAATGCATATGTACTGATTGATTCGGGGTCTACACATTCATATGTATCGCATGCTTTTTCACAGAAATTGAATAGACCCTTAGAACCTATGAACTATCTGTTAGCTGTATCATCACCCGTTGGGGGATCTATGACCTGTGCATATATGTACCCTGCTTGTGAAATTATTGTTGGGGATATGTATCTGTTTATTGATCTACTGCCATTGAACATTGATCATTTTGATGTAATATAGGGGATGGACTGGTTACAGAAATATCATGCCACCATAGACTGTGTAACGAAACAAGTAGTTTTCAGTCCACCGGGTTTACTTGAATTTGTGTTTAATGGGGTTGGAGTAGTACCTCCCCCGTATTTGATTTCGTCTGTGAAAGCTGTTAAATTGATTAGAAAGAGGTGTAAAGGGTATTTGTGTTCTGTCTTGACTGTATCTACTGATAATGATGCTAATGTGAACAGTATTCCTATAGTCAGAGAGTTCCCAGATGTTTTCCCAGATAATCTGCCAGGGGATTTGATTGACATGGAGATTGAGTTCACCGTTGATGTGATTCCGGGAACACAGCCTGTATCTAAAGCTCCATACAGAATGGCTCCGACTGAACTGAAGGAATTGGAAGTGCAACTGCAAGAACTGTTAGACAAAAAGTTTATCAGGCCCAGTACTTCACCGTGGGGTGCACCTGTCTTGTTTGTGAAAAAGAAAGACGGCTCACTGAGACTATGTATTGACTACCGTGAACTGAACAAGGTAACTGTGAAAAATAAGTACCCATTGCCTCGTATTGATGACTTATTTGATCAGTTACAGGGTGCCCAAGTGTTTTCTAAGATTGATCTCAGATCTGGATATCATCAGCTGAAAGTTAAACCAGAAGACATTGATAAAACTGATTTTCGAACGAGGTATAGACATTACGAATTTGTAATTATGCCTTTCGGAGTTACCAATGCACCTGCTGCATTTATGGACCTCATGAACAGAATCTTTAAACCATACCTTGATGATTTTGTTGTTGTATTCATTGATGACATACTAATTTACTCCAAAAGTATAGAAGAACATGAACATCATCTGAGACTTGCCCTACAGACCTTAAGAGAATAGAAACTTTATGCTAAACTGTCTAAATGTGAATTTTGGCTTGATCATGTTATGTTTTTGGGCATGTTGTGAAACCCCTAACTTTTGTAAACCTTATTAGGTCCCAAAATTTTGAGTTACTATAACCAAGCCCTTAATTCATTGATTGCTCGCAAATTAAACCCTACAGTCGAAAACGCATCACGGACGAAACCATAAAACCCTAATCGACCCTGGAAGCTTAGAAATCATTTATAACACTCTAATATTAATTATTTAACTCTCAAATTTTAGATTAATTGCTCTAAACCCTAACTTCCGGTTTTAACAGTCTTCATTCAGTTATTTATCTTTAAATTCAAAGCAAGATAATACAAACCGAATTATTTTTCCTAAACACTAATTTATTAACTCTTCACTTGAAATATATATTTTAATTGAGCCCAAGCCCTCACATTTTTATTAAATCACAAATTGACCTCAAACAGGTACCATTATATATTTATATATACACTTGTACCATAAAATCTTTTTTTAACATTATGCTTTACAATTTCCAAGATTTGTATACAAAATAAATAAGGAAATCTCCCCAAATCTCGAGGACATGACTAGCCATCATCATTATACTTTAGTACAAACAAATCCCTTGAATTTTGGAGCAATAATAACTTTAGTACCAATAAAGATTTGCTATGAGTATTTAAATTAGCCCTAAACCTAACTAGATCATAATTAAATACATAAATAAGGTCCCAATACATGAGTTTAATTCCAAGCCCTCATTTCTTTTATTAATTTCAAGAATTACCCCCAAAAAATAGTACTATTAGTACCATCAATCAATTAAGATCTATATATATATGCATACATTGAGAAGTGTGCCCCTAATACCTAAATTGATAAAAAAAAAATAATTAAAAAAATAGCCCCATCACCCTTCCCTATGCCTAGCCTTCGTAGAAGAAAGTGAGAAATCAATTTCCAAGAAATATCATCATGAACTTCTAGGAAAAACCACCAACCTAGGGTGCTAATTCCAAAACTAGTTCCCTTTTAACTAAGTGTTGCCTAAATCATTGACCAAGCCTCCCAAATCCCCTCCATTTCCTTAGAATCCAAACAAATCCTAACATTTCCATCCATTTCCAACTAATGGGCCTTTAGGACTTTTTGCATCAAAACTTGTCTATAAATACCAACACCTCCCCTAGCTTGCAAGCACATATAACACACCACACCCACACACACATTTTGGCTAGAGAGAGGGAGGAGAGCAAGAGAGAGAAGTCTAAAGAAGAAGAGGGAGGAAGAAGAGAGCCTTCTTGTGCAAAGCTTAGTAGGTAAGCCACAACACAACCTTCTCTTTCATTTTCCTTTTTCAAATACATGTTCTAAGGGTTCTAAATAATGTGTTCATATCTGTTATTGATGAGTTACTTGTGTTAAAAATGCTAAAAGTTGAGTATTGATTCCATCTCTCTTGTATTTTCCCCATTTTGGCACAAAACCATCTTTTTATACCAATCTCTCAAACTTTCCAAAGGCACACCTTCAAGAAAACTTTCTGAGTTAAATATATGTTAGTTAGCATGTTTTATTCACAAAAGAAACAAAAACTTTCCCTTGGTGGAACCCTTTTTCTCATAAATCTTCTTGTTTTGGACATTCCACTTTAGAATCTGTTTTTGCAGCCCACTTCCAGAAATTATAGAAAAATGTATAAAATTATTCTAGACCTCTATTTTATGTCAAAACCTTCCTTAAGGAGTTATCTTTCAACTAAAATTGGTTTCATCGAAAAACATTAAGCTGTTTGCAAGAAAATCAAATTTTCGTAACGGTCGACAGATCTGGACAGATTCTGGACAGCGCTGGAATATTTTCTAAATAACTTAAAATCTGGAAAAGCAATCCCATTTCTGAAAAATGTTCTAGAAACTAGATCAAATTCTCTACGAACTATAGGAAGACCGAGTCCGGTGGAAGATCTAAAATAGTCCTTTCATTTTAATCCTTATGTGATATTAAATCTGAAAATTTTGTTATGTATGGATGTTTATGCCCTTGTATTCATGAAAATGTTTAATAGCTTATGATCATATCTTGGCATGATATTGTATGTGTTATGTTATGCTATTTATCTTTCTCATCTTAAGGATGCATGCTTATGTGGATATTATTATCTTGTAAGTTGGACTAACCTTGTCTTAAAACATTTAACTCAACGGGAAACCTAATTGGGAGGGTATTGGGTTTTCGAGCTCTTGAGTAATGAAAAGATGAGAATATGTGATATATGAATTTTTGGGATGCGTTCCCTATTTGAAAGTTAAAGTCTTGCGCAAGCAGTTGTCGCGTAAACCCTGGAATGGAATGGACGTATTCGGACTCCTTGCGACGGTTTGAATGGTGAGATAAGGTTGGGTCCGAATGGGACATTTAGGATGATAAAAAATTTTCTGGAAGGATGAGGTTGGATTCAGGAGATAAAACTTTTTCTTTTCGCTATCCCTTTTGAGGCCCTACGGTTGGCGCTACGCGGTATATAACCGTTGGTAGGCATCCGAGGTTAGTTCTGCAACAAAGCAGCAAAAGGGGGAGTTCCGAATAGTCTGGTGTCCAATTCTTGTGGTTGGGAGGACGAAATCTCTTTGGGGGATTTCTAGTTTACTAACATCTAACTTGTAACCCTTTGTTTATTTGGTTGAGTATCATGCTTTACTATTTGATGTTATATTTGTGATTGTGTATTGGACTGGGAAAAAGGGATGGGGTGTGTGTGTGTTTACTGGGCATTCAAAGCTCACGGCGTGTCATGCCAGGTGCCGAAGATGAGTTTATAGCTGGAGACGACGAGCCTGAAACCTTCAAAGACTTTTGGCCATCTTAGGAAAGTTAGAAATCCCTTTTGATATTTTGTAAGGCTCATGTGAAGATTTAAATTTTCCTTTTGGGATGTAATGTAATGGAACAAGCCTTTGGAATTAAGAATATTCGAGGTTGTTATGTACTTATGTTCTATATATTTATATGTATGAACCTTGTCGTTGCTTATGAGACCTTGTGTCAATACCTTTTAAGATCTGTCAAAAGGGTAGTGCGCTGCCTAAGAAAGCCGGACTTAGAAGGGAGGCTAATTTGACTCCTCCGGCGATCTGGGATCTTACTTGGTTATTGACCATAGGACTCATTAGTGACTCTCCCTTGACTGCAACCAATAGTGTAGATTCGGGGCGTTACACATGTTGTTAGCAAAGATGGAATTTCCGTTGATCCGCAGAAAATTGAAGCTATAGTGAACTAGCCTAGACCAACAAATGTGACAGAAGCCCGAAGCTTTTTGGGTTTGGCTGGATTACAGAAGATTTGTCGAAGATTTCTCCAAAATTGCCTTACCATTGACTCAACTGACACAAAAAGGGATATCTTTTGACTGGACTGACCAAAGGGAATCTGCTTTCCAAGAGTTGAAAACTCGACTCGTGACTGCACCAGTTCTTACCCTACCTTCAAGTACGGATGGTTATACTGTATTTAGTGATGCTTCTCATAAGGGTTTGGGGTGTGTTTTAATGCAGAATGGGAGAGTTATTGCTTATGCTTCCCGACAACTGAGACCACATAAAAAGAACTACCCAACTCATGATCTGGAACTTGCTGCAGTAGTGTTTGCACTGAAAATCTGGCATCACTATCTGTATGGGGCAACATGTGAAGTATATACTGACCACAAGAGTCTAAAGTATTTCTTCACCCAGAAAGAACTGAATATGAGACAGCGGAGATGGCTAGAACTGATTAAAGACTATGACCTACAGATTCTGTATCACCCGGGAAAAGCCAATACCGTTGCCGATGCACTGAGCCAGAAGTCGATTGCAAATTTAGCTTGTTTGCTCACTGGACAGAAAGAGTTGCTTTGTGACCTTGAAAAATCTGAAATTGAAATTGTTTTGAGAGAACAAGGTGGAACAATAGCTGCTATTTCTGCTCAACCGGCACTGATTGAAGAAATTAAAGAGAAACAGCAACAGGATGACTTCTTGAAGAAGATCATCGATGAACGAGAGTTTAAACCAAGACTGGGGTTCAAATTTGAAAATAATGTACTGAAATTTCAAGAAAAACTGTGTGTACCGAATGATACTGAACTGAAAGGAAGAGTTTTGCAAGAGGGCCACAACTCAAAATTTTCTATTCATCCAGGGAATACGAAAATGTACCAAGACCTGAAATTGAATTTCTAGTGGCCGGAAATGAAGAAAAAATTGCCGATTTTGTATCAAAATGTCTTCATTGCCAACAAGTCAAAGCCGAACATCAACGACCCGCAGGCTTATTGCAGCCCTTACCGATACCGGAGTGGAAATGGGAACATATTACTATGGATTTCATTGTGGGATTGCCTCGCTCCAATAAAGGTATGGACTCGATTTGGGTTATTGTTGATAGACTGACTAAATCTGCTCACTTCTTACCTGTTAAAACAATTTATAATGCGGACAAATTTGCCATACTCTATATTGACGAAATTGTTAGACTGGATGGAGTGCCTGTGTCCATTGTTTCTGACAGGGATTCGAAGTTTACATCGAGATTTTGGCAAAGCTTACAGACTGCATTGGGTACTGAACTGAGACTAAGTAGTGCCTATCATCCTCAGACAGATGGTCAGTCAGAAAGGATCATCCAGACTCTGGAGGATCTAATGAGAATGTGTGTCCTTGATTTTCAGGGAAACTGGGAAAGCCATTTGCCCTTAGCTGAATTCGCCTACAACAACAGCTATCATTCAAGTATTGGTATGGCGCCTTTCGAGGCAATGTATGGCGGAAAATGTAGATCTCTGATCTGCTGGGCAGAAGTTGGAGATGGGCCTTTGCTTGGGCCCGAGATTGTTTATGAAACAACTGAGAAAGTGAAACTGATACAACAGAGACTTAAAACTGCGCAGAGCCGACAGAAAAGTTATGCATATGTCAGAAGACGAGACAGAGAATATGAAGTGGGTGATCACGTTTTTGTGAAAGTAACACCGGTGAAAGGCCAGACTCGTTTTGGAGTCAAAGGCAAGTTAGCGCCAATGTATGTCAGACCGCATGAGATTATTAAGAAAATCAATCCGGTGGCGTATCAAGTTGCGCTTCCTCTTGAAATGGAGCATATACACAACGTCTTCCACATCTTTATGTTGAGGGACTACCTCCGGGATCCCTTTCATGTGATAGAGCCGACTCGTGTAGTGCTGAGTGATGACTACACTTACGAGGAATGACCCATACAGATTGTGAACTGACGGATCAAGAAGCTGAGAAACAAAGAGATCCCGTAAGTGAAAGTTGATTGGCAAAACCATGGTGGCGTGTTTGCCACTTGGGAAAGGGAAGATGACATGGCTAAAAGATATCCTGAACTGTTTCCACTGAACCCTGTTTTCTTCCAGAATGAAGGTAACTCGAGTTTAGAGGACTATACTCTTTTTAAGGAGGAGAGACTGTAACAACCCTCATCACTGATCACAGATTAATTGCCGATTACTGCTAAACTGAGAATGATTATAATTGATAATTGAATTGATTGAAATACTGAACTGACTGATTGACTATATCTGTTTAAATGCATTCTATCTGTCGATCGTTTGATTATCTGTTCATGTCTTTGTGTTTAAATTGCAAATTGAAGGTCTTATCGGCGGCCGAATCTGAAATTGATTGATGTTCTGTGTTCATTAGAATTTATATGATTTTATGGTGTATTTAATTGAAAATTGATTTAGTATGATTAAATTAGATTAAATATGGATAAATTGTAAGTTGGTTTTAATTACAACCTTGCCATCTTGAGTGGGCCACTATCTAACATCTATAGGAGCCTTATTACACTTGAACTAAACATTTCATCAGCCACATTCTCCTATTATTGCCGACCAAGGGAGAGAGAAAGTGAGAGACTTGAGTTCACTTGTAGATTTGCTTGGAAATTGAAGGATTTAAAGTATAGATTGCATAGTTGAGCTTGTTCATCTTGCATTCAAGACTTAGGTATGAATTTCAACCTCTCATTGTTGTCTTTAAGGTTGATTCTTACAAGGTTCATGTCAAATTGTAGAGCTAAGGCATGACTTAGTCTAAAAATGTTGATTTGTGGCTTAAATCTTGCATGCATATGTATATTGAAGAGTTTTGAGTTTGGTTTCATGGAAATCTTGCATGCATGTCTATCTTTTGATCATAATCCATGATTGCACCAAGTTCTTGAAGAAATGAGCTGAATTGAGCAAGCATTGAAGCTTTAAATTGGTTTGAATTCATGCATGCCATGTTTGAAGATTGCTCATGAAAAATGGGTTTGAAATTAAGTTTGTTTGAAACACCCTTGGGCTTTGATTTTATAAATTGAGCTTCAAATCATGTCATTCTATGCGTTTACAAATGTTTTCCAGAAATTTAGCCCAAGAGGATCGATTTTAGTGCATTTAAACATGAGTTTTAAACTTGGAGTTCGAATCTGGATTTTCCAGATTTTGATAGTCCGCTCGAGCGGGGTTAGTGGCGCTCGAGCGGGAAATTCGAGCTTCCAATACTTTGCACTGTTCATCAGTCCGCTCGAGCGAAGGTATGTACGCTCGAGCGGAGGACTAGGTGACACACTCGAGCGGGCGTCGAGCATGAATTTCACCTATTGTAGACGCGCCCGTGGGCGTCAGTCTACAGTTCGGACTCCCTTTTATGTTACGATTCTTAATCTGAACCAAAGAGTCCAAATCTGGCAAATCGTTTGAGAAAACAGATTTTTTGAAAAGTAGTGCCAAACATGGACTGCGTTGCCAGATACAGAGTCGCCACCTAAATATTTTAAAATGGGAAATTTAGGAAACCCTGACTCGGTGCCGAAGGCCACGTGTCCGTCATCACCAAAGTGGTCTTGGCTCGGGAGCTTGGGTACGATCAGGGAAGGTCAGCTATGAGCACCCCCTTTCGCCCGGTCCGAAGACCGGCCTCTACTAACCGTGATATCCGTTTTTGAAAACATTATGCGTTCTTATTCCAATTGTTAACCTAGAATTACTATATTATGCGCACAACAAATAAGTATAGACTAGATTGCCTAATTTGGAAATAATTATTGCATATTCGTTTGTTTTGAAAGCGTTTCAGGTTTTGCTACTCGCAAGTAGGCTAAAACACGGATTTCAACGAGTTATTCCAACTCAAGCAATCCAACCTCCACCCACAGGCATTCAAACATTTTATCTCATATAAGCATTTAGCCGCATGGTAAGCCTATTATCATGTCAACATTCACACGCATGCGATATGCTAAAGCATAAATACTTACATTGTACTCCGTGCCAAAACAATAAACTAGTTAGCAAAAACATACATAATCCAACACTTAGGCATAAACAAGTAACTCTAAAGAACACTGAAAAGAGCTAACATGGACATATTACATGCATAATATATAAGCTAAAAAATCATGTGACATGGTGCCAAACCAAGCAACAAAATAGACTAAGCATGCAACAAATGGCCCAAGTATCCAAGGCAAGCCAAAGGAGACCTAAACCATGGTTAAGTCAACCAAGCCTCATAAGGCCAAGAAGGCTTAAAACAGGTCTAAGGCAGCCCTAGACCATACAAAAGGAACCTCCTAGATGGCATCTAGGTGGCTCTAGAGCAAGGCATACACAATGACCAAATCATTAGGCATACAACATATGCTTTCAAAACCTCAAAGAGGCATGCGAGGCAATCATATGGGCATGCCAAAGGGTCTGAAATTACATGTAGGGTGGTTCCAAACCATCAAAATAATGCAAGCAACACATGCTATACATTCACATACTTGAGGCATACAAGCCCGACAAGCCACAAATGCAAAGGAGCTATACTAAGCATGCCAAAATCAATCCAAACGACTATGGACAGACCTAAAGCATGGCAAAATAAGCACAAATCATTCACAAGTCTAAGCCTAAATCATGCTCGAATTAGGGCTAACAACCTAAGACATGTGAAGGGATCACAAGGCATTACAAAGCATCTATGCAAAACATGCAAAGAGTACTAAAACCAACATGATAAAAAGTTATAATATGGCAATATGAGCACAAAATACAGCCATGGCATAACCAACAAACAACCAAACATGGGGCTCCCTCAAGAGACAAAATAGGTCCTTTTCAAGGACAACAAGGAGAGGGGGGGACCCTCTCCTTCTTGGGACTTCAAGGCATCATCTTTACCACTGAAATCACTCAAGATTTCAGTGGTGAAGAGACCCCAACACCAAAATCCCGGAGCTCTCACAAAATAGCACAAAATGAGGCCTTTTCAAGGCCTAAGGGTGGTCAAACCTCCCCGAAGCACAAAACACTCTTAACCAACAATAAAGAGGACTAAAAAATAGAACTTTTTTGTATTAAATTCCAAGCACAAAAATAGTTCTAAACTATGCAAAAATGGAGGGCAAAAATGGGGTAAAAAGAGGTAGTTTCTTACCCTTGAAGACCACCTTCACAAAGGTTGATGTTGTTGCTTCCTTAAGCTCAAATCCAACCAAAAACTTCAAGAACCAGCCCTTAGAACCTCAGGAACCGAAGGAAGGTGAAACACTAGGTGCTTGTGTGCAATAATATGGATTAAAGCACCTAGTATAGAAACAAGAGAGGAAAAGAGAGATAGGATAGATACACAAATTCTAACCTAGAACCAGAGCTTCTTCTCTGTCTTTTCTCTCTAAAAATGTCTAACGTTTCTAATCCTTGAGCCAAGAGAAGAGAGCCTTCCCTTATAGGCAACAAACCTTACAAGCTAAGCCAATCAAAGGCTCATCCCTCCATACACGTGTATGGAGGGGAAACAAGTGCTATACAGCTACTTCAAAATATCTCAAAAAACAACTGAACAGTAGTTGGCAGGGCAAAATTGTCATTTTGACAAAATTAACTGCCGACCGGCACAAAAGAGTGCCGACCGGTACAATATAGTGCCGATGGCAACACCAACCAGCCGGTGGCCTCTAGCCACTGCCGGTGGTGTGTGGGGATGCCTCACAAGGCATTCCCTGCCCCTCTAAGGCAAAGCACAAGTGTTTGGTGCAAAACCAGGCACAAAACGGTCAAGTTCGGAGCTCCTGAGGCAAGGCGCGTAGCCGAGAACTCCGGGAACTCCAAACGAACACGAACATGAATAATCACCGAGTGTTCAAACGGTGACGTCCAAGTCTTGAGGACGGTCAAAAATGGGGTGTCTACAGTTGCCCCTCTTTGACAGAACTCGAAAGTCATAACAATGACGGGAGTGAATGTCAAAGCCCAGAGACGACCCATTTTTGACAAGGCCGAAGACTTGGACAAACATACAAAGCGCAAATGGTTGAACTCGCAAGCTGCCTATGTATCCCTTCAGGAATCAAACCAGCATAGTTCAGGCATAGGCATACAAGCCGCAGATAAGGTATGCGCCCGTAGGCGGGGGCAAGATGCAACTGACGATGCAAAAAGGCCGAGCATAACTTATGATCATGCAAAGAAAGCTGTAACGAAGCACGCATGCGACAATTTTAAGCTAGCATGCACCAAACTACACTACAATGCAGAAAGGATGTAAGAGAATTATGCAATTCTCAAAACGTCTCACTCGGAGAATACAATACCTGTGTGGCTCATCCGGTTGCGCCGGCCTCAAATGAGCCGTACATACAATATCGTGCCTGCAAAGAAAGCAAACTTAACAGGTACAATATTGTTAGCAACATGCATGACAATGCGAAATGGATGCAAGATGATATGCAATATATACAAAATGATGTATGAATAATGAAAATGAAAATGCAATGCAATTGAAACTATGCAAACTACATGCAAAGCAATTCAATCATGATTCAATCGTGAGCGATTCGAAACCACACATATGTCAAGTAGATTGATGGAAGTAACGAGTCCGTCTACCATAGAACGATGTCTGAACTATGAGTGATGTAGACGGATACAAGAACAAGTATTGGGTGGAATGACATAAGTGGGGTGACGACCCGCTGAGGAAAGAATAATGATCCTAATGCTGGATGCAACAATTACACTACAATGTAATATGCGATTATGGCGCGCGGGCCAAACCGTATCTCGCTTAGGAAAGGCATCCACACATACAAACCATGTCTAACACAGAAAAGGTGCCGCAACCTCAAACCAACATACCAACGTGGAGTAGGCGCGATGCACATGCAGAACTGTGCTTTGACGTGAAAAGTATGGACACATACCAGACCAAGCTCAACAAGGAAAGGTGCAGGCCATAAATGGAAGGGGATGCAATGGATGCATGCAAGCTACAATGCAATATATACAATATGCAATGGAATGGATATTCACGAAAAATGCATGACATATGCACTATACTACAATGATGATGCATGACAGATGCAGGTTTTTTTTTTTTTTTTTTTTTTTGAAATGCATGACATATGCACTATATACGATGATGCATGACATATGCATGTTGATGCAACGACTATGATTGCAGCTTTCCCTATCTTACCAACAGGGCGATATACTAGGTTGGTTCAGTATCCAGAATTGAGGCGTAAACATGCCGCCTCAACCTATGGGGCTTCCATACAGATTTCAAGCCGAGGGTACACCCCTTGGGTATTTAAACCAGACTTTAGTCTCGGAAATCCCGAACCTTTGTGTTCTAGGCATAAGCCGTTCAAACTCTAGTTTTCACCGTCCCAGTTGGTCTTCTAGGAACTCACCGCATACACAGGTAGGTGGCTTTACCAGACCACTGAAAGTCGTTCGGGCATGACAAACGCCAAAGGAATTGCACCTTCAGAGGATTTAAGGTCTCCTAGACCGTGATGCAAAATGTATGCATGACAATGCATGTTGTTGTTTTTTATGTTTTTTGTTTTTTGAAGTGCGCATGATGCATGATGTTTGAAATGCGCGCCAACACACGGCCTTACGAATGCACGACAATGCATGAATTGAGTGTGCCGAAGCAACGAAGGTCTTGCACCTTCTGAGGATTTAAGGTCTCCTAGACCGTATGCAAAATGTATGCATGACAATGCATGTTGTTTTTGAAATGCGCGCCAACGCGCGGCTTTTGAGATGCATGCCAAATGCAATAAGGTGTGCACCTTAATGCACCGAAGGTCTTGCACCTCCCGAGGATTTAAGGTCTCCTAGACCGGGCAAGTACGGTAAAGGTTTCGCACCCTCCAAGGATTTAAGGTCTCCTAGACCGTGCGTGTTTAAGGTCTCGCCAGACCCGGTCGCAACAATTATACAACACTTTAAGTAAATGCGATGCAAGCAAGTAAACTTGAACCAAACTACATCTCATGCAGCAAGGATTAAGAGAATTAAGCAATTCTCACGGCGCCTACGCGGAGAAGGCTAGAAGCGACTACCGAGAACACTCGGAGTCTCAAACACAACATCTCTCTGCGTATCGCACGCAGGAGAGGAAAAAACAAAGCAAAAAGAAACCTCTCAGCGTAGTACACGCGAGAGGGGAAAGACAAAAAAGCCTCTCAGCGTAGTACACGTGAGAGAGGAAAGACAAAAAGGCCTCTCAGCGTAGTACACGCGAGAGAGGAAAGACAAAAGCAAAAAGAAACCTCTCGGTAGTACAGCGAGGAGGAAACGATAAAAGGCCTCTCGGTAGTAGTACGCGAGAGGAAAGACAAAAGCAAAAAGGCCTCTCGGTAGTACACGCGAGAGAGGAAAGGAAAAAGCAAAGAAGCCTCTCGGTAGTAGTACACGCGAGGAAAGACAAAGGCCTCTCGGTAGTACGCGAGAAAGGAAAGATTAAAAGGCCTCTCGGTAGTACACGAGAGAGGAAAGAAAAAGTAAAGAAACCTCTCGGTAGTACGCGAGAGGAAAGATAAAAGGCCTCTCGATTGTAGTACACGTGAGAGGAAAGGAAAAAGCAAAAGAAGCCTCGGTAGTACCTTGAGGAAAAAAACAAAGAAGCCTCTCAGCGTAGTACACGCGAGAGGGGGGTGTGAGGCAACGCACATGGGACACGCATGCCAATGCAAATGAGACACGCATGCGTCATTGACTGGAAAATGAAATGCAAAACGAGGCACGCGTACCTCGAGATGCAATGAAATGCGAAATGAGGCACGCATACCTCATTGAATGGAAAGTGAAATACAAAACGAGGCACGCGTACCTCAAGATGCAATGAAATGCGAAATGAGGCACGCATACCTCATTAAATGGAAAGTGAAATGCAAGTATGACACGCATGCCACACAAAAATGCAAAACGGTGCAAGTCGCAGGGGACGTGCAAGACGGCGCGATGCGACGCACCGGACAATGTGATGGATGCGTGCAACACATACGGGGTAACTTTTGAATCTTGTAAAAGACAAAAGGATACAAAAAGATACAATCTTTGCTTGAACCTGAGTGCCACGCACAGAAGACACGGTCTGAGGTCAAAACGGAGGCCGGTTGAGCGTTGGGGATGCACTTTCTTGCACTTTCTTGAGCTATGAAGACCCAAAACTGCTCACATAGCCTAAACAAGGCTGTGGGAACACCACCGGCTGGGAGAGGAAGCCACCGGCTGGCCACCGGCTGCAAAATAACTCCACCGGCACAATATTGTGCCGGCCAAACTAAAATAGTCTTGGCCGAGCCAAAATGCACGATCGAGGCGATTCGCGCCATTTCACCACGGGTCTTTTAAAAATAGGGGGTCTAACCCTATTTCTTTACTTCTCCACCACCGAAAACTATCCCTCTCTCTCTCTAGAGCTTTTTCTCTCCTCATTTCCTTGTTTTCTTCACGTTCCAAGCCCGTTTCGTCGTCGGATTCGCGATTTTCTTCGCGTTTCGGACATTTTCCACCGATTGAAATTCCAGTTCGGAGCATCCTTTGCTATTTCCACTTTTTCGGCACTTGTTTCCCTCGATTTCCTCTTCATTTCCGTGCTTTTCCATCTTCCGACCTTTCCGGCCATTTTCGGCCTGCTCGGGGTTGACTTTTTTGGTTGACTTTTCACATTCCAGCTTTTCCGACCATTTTCTCACTACCATTGCCATGGCTGACGATGTTCCACACGTCGGGACTCCCCCGGATCATGAGATGGATCCCGGGGTCGAGCTTCTCCCGTTGAGCGAGCGTCCTTTCGACCCGGTGACATACCGCCCAACGATTCATGTGCTACCACCGGATGGACTTCGCCATTTTCGCAGCTTTGACCGAAACCTTGGACGGAGCTCCTCCTCTCGAGCCGACCTCTCACCTATCTTTGGTAACCAGGGTAACACTCTTTCCTATTTTACTTTCTGCAATGTAGAACTGTTAACTGTCAAAGTTGCCTTCGTTCTTTAACTGCTTGATTCTGATACACTGTTCACTGTAGTCGATTGCACTCATGCTTAGAATTGATATCTGTTTAAGACGGACACATGCACACACATTGCACTAGCCTCAATCACTCAAACATACGGCACACACCGCATTTCAACTGCAAACTCACCAACACCCAGTATCTGCTTGAATCTGAAAATATGCACGCATACCATATCTATGTTGAACCACTCAAACATACTGACGCATCACACGTTGTAGTTCACTGTAAGCACACCGGCACCCGATATCTGCTTGAATCTGAAAAACTTGCACACATGCTAGATTGGCACTGAACCACTGTTTCTTCAAAATTGTACATTTCATATTGCTTTGCTGCTATTTGTTTGAAAACAGGGAGATTCCCATACCATCCGCGGGTATGGGAACGTCGCAGCTCGAGATTGGTACGCGGAGCTTCCCGACGCGGTTCGCCACATTTTAGACGAGGCGGGCTTTGGTTCTTTCTGCAGGGGTCTAACCCGGCTTACTGCTTGCAAGCCTCTTCTAGCTGCCCTGGCTGAGAGGTGGTGGGACACCACTGATTCATTCCACCTATCTGCGACCGGGGACATGACGATGACCCCTTACGATTTCTCGGTGCTCACTGGCATCGGGGTAGGGGGTGATCCGATCCCCTTTGATATAGACATGGATGAGTGGACCGCAGCTCAGGTCTACTTACTTGGCGACTCCGCTCCGCCTCGCGTCCGGCCGTTCGGTACTCTGGTTCGAGTGCGATTTGGTGCAGCCTCTTCTTGTTGATGCAGCCCCGATGACCCCAGAGGCCGTAGATAGATATGCACGCGGCTTTCTGATGTTTTTGTTCGGGACGACTCTCTTCGCCGACCGGGCGAACACAGTGCCTCTCTGCCTTCTCAGCGCACTGGTGGATGTCTGGGACATCTTGCGTTTTGACTGGGGTGGCGCCGCTCTGGCCACTCTGTACGGATACATGAGCTCAGCCTCTCGCGGCAGCGGACAGTTGCTCGGGGGCTACTGGCGTGCTTGGGAGGTACATTTCCTTTTCCGCTTTACATTTCTGCCTTACATTTTACATTTTACGTACTCTGCACACATTGTAGTCTGTTTCACACGGATCAGATCTATCGCATACACACACACACATACTCTGCTTTACCTTGTATGCTGCTGCTTACACTCTGCTCAATACACCGCACAACACACCGCTCATATTTCTCTTTATTCTGTATTCTGGTTTTTCTGATAAACATTCTGGTATTCACCTTACAGTTGTGGGTTTACGCCTACTTTCCTAGGCTCGCTCCTGTACCCGATGCAGAGACCCCTCTAGTCGTCCCCTTCTCACGCCGCTTTGACGGGAGATGCGCCCGGAGGCCGCGGGAGACTTTCAGCTTCGACACCATCACTCCTGCCGAGGTATGTTTTACTTGCAGTTCATTTAAGCTTCACTTTTCCACTATATATTTGCAATACCAGTAGGTAACAAATTGTATTTCAATTTCAGATCACCTGGCAGCCGTGGGCTCCTCTGCCAGCGGTGATGCGAGATCGGTTTGCCGGTGTCATCGAGACCTCGCTCTGGGATTCTGGCTGGAGGGCCGATGCAGCCGGGCTTGGTACTGGTGGCGTTTCCTCGCCTGCACCTAGGGTTACCTAAGCGAGCGATCCGGTGCACCCTCCGAGCATATGAGGACACCGAAGCGTTTCACCGTGGCGAGATGGCGGAACTACACCATCGGTGGGAGGCGACGGCTTCTGAGGCGATTACTCAGAGTACGTCCGAACCTTCATTATCTGACCCCGAGGGTGGCCGTCGAGTGAAGAGAGACTGCGGCGCCATTCGGGAGAGTAAGAGGAGCGCCGAGGAGGGCTCGAGTCCGCGGCAGAGGCGGAGTTCAGAGAGGACGGGAGGCCAGTTGGCCCACCCTGCCTACTTCACTGAATTTTCGAGGGTCGGATAGGGCGACCTATCAAATCTCCTTCGCCCCTCCGCCGGCTGATCATGAGTTTGTCGGTGTCCCCGACTTGCCTCCGGTATGTATTACTGCATTTCTGTACAGTCATTTCATTTTAGTTTATTTGATATTCCACAGAATATTGATGCATCTGATTCCCTTGCAGGCGTCTTCTGGATACACCCGGCAGTTATTGGGGATGAATGCCTCCATGACGGGGATGCTGCACCGGACCTTCGAGTTCCTAGCCTTTTACGGCCTTCCGGTATGTTCTCTCTGTCATAGCTTCAAACCATACACAAACTGCTTCGCATAATCTGATGCATAACACAACACTGGATACCCAGCCCTCACGGCACTTGATACACTGTATTCGCCTGCGCGTACTGTCTTGACAAAGCGCTCATGGCATTCATACTCTGTATTCGCCTGCATTACGCAGCGATGAAGCGCTCACGGCATTCATACTCAGATCTTCTGCATTGATAAAGCTGCTCACGGCACTCCTGGCGTACTCATACACCTGCGCATTACTTGATAAACTGCTCACGGCATTCATACTCTGTATCTTCTGCATTGCTAAACTGCTTCATGTATACTGATGCATTTGCCTTTTGTACTTTTCAGCCTCCCTTCCCGATTCCTCCGATGGGTGGTGGCGCTCCATCTGGACCTCCTATTTCTACTCGGGATGGCAGGATATTCCCTCGTACCAGAGGAGGGCGTACTTACGCTGGGAGCAGCTCGCAGGCTCCAGTTCCAGAAGACGAGTCTGAGAAGGAGGCGGAGTCGTCCGAGGAGGAGGCCGGGGGCAGCTCGGGCTCAGACAGTGACACTTCTGGTGATGCTCCTGGACTTCTGCCCAGGAAGAGGGTGAGGACAAATCCCCCGGCGCGAGGCCATTGATGATGCTGTTGACCCAGACTTTTGCTGTTTCTTTTATTTCTTTTCTTGTACTTTTCTCTTTTGTTGGAAGATAGAGTACCTTGTACTGCTGTAGGCAGATTTTTGTTTCCAAAACTATGTACTTGAAGAGATTATATGAAACAAACCTTTTTGTCTAAAAAAAGAGTGTTATATCTGTACATATCTGCATCTTTCATACCTTGCACTGCATTGCATCATATTACACCTCAAATGTAAATGATATGGATTTGTTGTCTGCAAATTGAGCACTCGCACTGTACTAATCAGATAACCAACCAACTAGACAGCAGACCACTCATGCAAACCACTGCTCAAACTGAATACACCGCCCACACCCTGCTGGGGATTAGGCTGCATATGGCCTACAACACGATACTTGGTTCATTCTGCACACAGCAAGCCCTGAACAAACAGCCCCGATCTGACAAGACGGACCACGAAAGCTGAAATGGTTGAAGTTGAAACACACTTGGATGTCCGAAATTTTCCCTTTCCTTCTCTTGCTTCGCATGAATGTAGAGAATGGCACAACATTCTGAGCACAACGATTTTTGAAGTAAAAAAAGGGTTTTTTAACCAGGGTATCGAGCCTACCACGTAAGAGGCAATGAGGCAGACTCAAACAAAGAAACAAAGGGCACACAACCTAAGAGAACGAGACACGCTCGGAAAAGACTCAAAACCGAAATCGAGACCGACAAATCAAAAGACACAACACACAGACATGTTTACAAAGAGACCTCAGATTTCGAGGAGCCAATTCCTCCGGGTCTATTTCCCACCCTTTCTGATTTGTGATACTTACATCACTCGGCCCTCAGGCTCGTTTTTTTTTTTTTTCTTAAACCCTTCTTCTTACTTTTCTCTCCGCTTACACCTCTCTATTCTTTATTCTCTCATTTTTTATCCCTCCCCAGAGCGGTTGATAGGTAAACGAGAGGTTGTGGGTTCACACCCAACACTGTTAGCTCACGGCTATTCCTTCTGGTGAATAGAGCGCCCTGTTGGCAAGCATATTAGCGGGGGGAAGACAGAAGACCTGACTCAATCGTGCCCCTAGTTCGTCATTTTGACCATTTTTTTTGTTTTTCTAAAACAGTTTTGATCAAACATGAGAGTTGGATTAACACACTTATTCGATTTTTGATTTGAAAATCATGTGAATCAGGCGGTGAGCACTGAAAATTCTCCTTTTTGGGTCCAAACATGGTCCAATTTCGAAAATGAAACAGTTTTTGAGAAAATAAGTCAACCTCAGTGAAAATTTTCAAAAACTATTTTTGCAAACAGTCAATGCTCAAACGAGCACGGAACTTACCCTCGAGATGCGCAACCTCGGATCGGAGGCAATGGAAAATTGCCCCTGGCTTAAAGGGGGATAAGGCAACGGAAAGTTGCCCCTGGTTTAGATGGCAACTCAGGGCAACTTATGGAAATGCATGGCAACGGAAAGTTGCCCCTTGTTTGGATGATGCCGCGGCATATTGGAAGCCAGTCCTCGTTGACGACGATCGGACCCTCAGACGCGGAGGAGACGCAGACGGTTTGAATCAATATATGGACACAGTCACCTGGAAGGTGTTGATGGTTTGGACTTCGAGAGGAAGTTAATCACGTAGTTCCAGGTTGCTGCAATTGAGGTATTGGATTCGGAGGAGGCAAAAGTGATCAAAACCATGACATGGACTGAGACGCTATGGAAGCGTTGGGGGCTGGACTTCAAGATGAAGTTGCCTACGTATCCCAAACATGGGAATCAAGCCTTACGTAGTTCCGGTTAAGGTACACTCGGGTATTTTAACCTTCACTGTTTAGGCTCTAATTTTTGCCAAGGCGCCTGTTGCAGGTTTTCGACCTTGCGAGCTTTGTTTTTCTTCTTTTTTTCTTTTTCTTTTCTTTTGCATTTTTTTTTTCATTTTTCATTTTTTTTTTCTTTTTTGTATAATTTTTTTGTCTTCTTTTCTTTGTATTTTTTATTTTTTTTTTGCTCTAACTTTTGCCTGGGCCGCCCTTCCGGGTTTTCGGTCCAGCGAGCCTCTCAAAGGGTAAAAGTGGAGCAAGCCCCATGCCAAATGGTTTTGAGATTAAAACCTCTCTGTATCCAGGAGAGCGACTGTTGTGTTGATTTGCAGGAAAAGTCCATCACGGTTGCTTCTCGAGCTTTGCCTGGCAGGATCTGATCTCCTTGATCTGGCTTTGGTGCCTCTTGTTCGAGGGCTACTTCAAATCTGGCCACACAGGCGTTTCATGGCACTGAATGTTTTTGAACAGATTCCGGTTTGCAACAGATAAATCAAATCTCGAGGCTGAGAGCGATCCTGGGCTGCACCATCTCAAGAGCGATTCCACACAGGTCTTCGCAAGACTGCGCAAAATGTTTTGTTTTTGAAAGTTTTTAAGAAAACGACAAATCATTCGCGTTGAAGATAGTGTGGAACCAGTCTGGATCGAACCAGGATCCTTCTCAGTACTCACGCCGACAAGCATGATTTCATTCATTAAAAGCTTAGTAGGCCTCTCTTTCTCTCAAAATGATCAAAATTTTACAAAACCCGAGGAATTACTTCCTCTTCGTTTTCATCACCACAGTGTTCGAAAAGGGGTTTTATGAAAAGCTTAGGTCATTACGACGATGTTTAAGGCACAAGAGAGTAGGTGGTATGTACTGTCGTTCCATTCACATCTTCTGGCACGGCTAACTCAAATAGCAACAAATATGGAACGTGATAGCCACAGCTGTTTCATTCAGATGCCCTGATATAACCGGCTCCTCGGCAGTAACAGACTCAAAAGCGAATATTTACAAGACAAAACGGTGTTTGAGGCAACAACCCCGAAATCACCTGATATAATATACAAGAGGGACTGACTCATTACAACAAGACAGACCTTGTAAGCAAAATACTGACTCAATACAGAGAGACAGACTCAAAATAAAACAAAAGACTGACTCGACACCAAGTCAGAATTTACAAAATTATCATTAACAGATGCCAAAAAATACGTGCCAAACGCCACATCAAAAAATGTGCCAGGTACTGCCCGTAGGCGATCCACCTTCTGATTACATACTCGCAGTATCTGTATCCTCAAAATCCAACAACTGGGTGGCGACGGACTTTGCTAAGGTGGGGGGGAGGATAACTTCGTTATCAATCAAATCTTGCACCTCGTGCCGGAGGCGGAAACAATTGTCGGTAGCGTGGCCAGTCTGCTAGTGGTACGCACAGTATAGGGCAGCATCATGTGTGGCCGGGAGATTCTTCGGGAGAGGCCGAGGCTCCAGGGGTTTAAGGTGTCCCCTCTCAGCAAGGATTTGCAGTGCCTTGGACAGTGGCATGTAGAGAGCATGGAAGACCCTGCGCCCTCGGGGCAGGTACCTCGGAGCCTGAGCACTCTTGCTAGACGCACTAGCAAATGGATCGGCGGGTGCGGCCTTGGGCTTTTGATCCTTTCCGGATGCAAGGCTGGGAGGGGGAAGAACTGCTTTGGCATGACGGGGCCTATCCCGATTCTCTGATTGACTGGAATTGCCCTCAAGCGGAGTGGGGAAAGCGTCCTCCACAACTTTTGACATAACTGCGGATATCTGTTGCTTGTTCATTCCCTCGGCTTTCAAAGCCTCTACTGCCCACAGCAGTTGTTCGATAGCGTCGGCATCTACCTTCATCTTGCCTTTGTCTCCGGCCTCAGCCTGATTTAGAACTTGGTTTGATGCGTCGTTGCCATAGCTAGAGGCCATCTCCGGTTGGCTGAGTTCGATGACAATTCGGCCCAACAGCGGGGGCTCTTGGGGTACAAAGCTTCCGACGTACGATGCAGCTGGCGGTGAAGCTGACATTCCATAGGCGAGATCTGCCACAGACCTTTGGAGATCACCTATCATCCCCATTAGTTCAAAAGTAGTAGGCTCGCGAGCCTGGTATAGTTGAGGGGTCCAAATTGGATGTGCGGCAGGCGACCTAGGCGGATGCGGTGTGTTAACAGTAGTTTCATCCTGTAGGGTGATTTCTTGACTCAACGCGGCTGTCATGACCACAATCTCTTCTGAGTTCTGCGTCATGTTCAGTCCTGCCTCAGCAAGGAGAAGGTACTAGCTGTTCTGGATCGACGCTCTGAATCTCTGAACTGAAACGGAAAACAAGCGGTATTTCAGCCCCACACAGATCAAACACGGGTGTAGTCGAACAACTGCACTCTACTACTGAACACTGTTCCCCAGAATCACTATTCAAAACTGAACCGGTACCCGCAGATACAACTGATTCTCAACAACACTGATAGTGGTGCCCTCAGGCTAGATACCCAAACTTGCAAACTGATATATGCGTTCCCTGCAGAGATACACTCTAAAAGCACATAACATGTAAAAGAGACCCAATACACCCTTATGTTGGGGTAGGGTTTCCCTGTCCTATTTTGTCAGGAGCTAGGGTTTCACTACGCACACAGCGGTTTCAAACAACCTATATCGGGTAAGCAACTTGTCCTAGTTTGGAATGGTCACTATGGATCCGAATATGCACTAGGTCGAATGGTCGAAAAGGGTGCCCCGGTAAAACCAGGGTTTGTGTTCCTATACTGGCAGAGCCCGCAATCGGTCAGCCTTATGGTCATGCCTTGACAAGACAAGCCTTTAGCAAACCGCTCAGGAATAGCAGATGGCCAACACGGTGTCTGAGGCGCACCAATGCACATGCAATGCAAAGAAACACATAAGTGTAGTCAAAACAGGATATCACGAGTTCGAGTCAAGCTCTCTAAACTTCCCAACAGAGTCGCCAGAAACTGTAGACGCGCCCGTGGGCCTCACTTTACAGTTTGGACTCCCTTTTGTGTTACGGTTCTTAATCTGAACCAAAGAGTCCAAATCTGCCAAATCGTTTGAGAAAATAGATTTTTTGAAAAGTAGTACCAAACATGGACTGCTTTGCCAGATACAGAGTCGCCACCTAAATATTTTAAAATAGGAAATTTATGAAACCCTGACTCAGTGCCGAAGGCCACGTGTCCGTCATCACCAAAGTGGTCTTGGCTCGGGAGCTTGGGTACGATCGGGGAAGGTCAACTATGAGCACCCCCTTTCGCCCGGTCCGAAGACCGGCCTCTACTAACCGTGATATCTGTTTTTGAAAACATTATGCGTTCTTATTCCAATTGTTAACCTAGAATTACTATATTATGCGCGCAGCAAATAAGTATAGACTAGATTGCCTAATTTGGAAATAATCATTGCATATCCGTTTGTTTTGAAAGCGTTTCGGGTTTTGCTACTCGCAAGTAGGCTAAAACACGGATTTCAACGAGTTATTCCAACTCAAGCAATCCAACCTCCACCCACAGGCATTCAAACAGTTTATCTCATATAAGCATTTAGCCGCATGGTAAGCCTATTATCATGTCAACATTCACACGCATGCGATATGCTAAAGCATAAATACTTACATTGTACTCCGTGCCAAAACAATAAACTAGTTAGCAAAAATGCGTGTCCTAGTTCATGTTAGAGTGACTAATGCATCGCATGCGAAGATGCAATTTAGAGTAGGCTTGGCTAACCCTAAAATGGCATGTGAAATGCGATCATTCGATGCACGTATTCAAGTTGGAAATTGAAGATACAATGCGGTTTGCATGATGTACCGAGCCCGGTGCATGTCAACAAATGCATGGATGCACGCATGCATTGCATAAGGTATGCTAAAATAAACGTGCCCTAATCTACCATCATAAGCAGGTAAATAAAAGGGAAGAAAAAAGTGGGCGTTGGAAGACATACACACACTCACCCACACTTATTACAGATTTGCCCTCGCTCGGAGGGACCAAAATAATAATAAAATTAATTAACTACGCAAGCTAATTAAAATATTACAGATAGCCTAATTAGTTGACAAACTAACTAAACTAAGAAAAACAGTAAACCGCCTCGGAAGGAGAGCCAAATGCAGCACGTGCTCGGGTCTTGCTCGGAATCGCACTGCCATGCCTAGCCTGCCTCTGTTTTCCCTGCTTTGTATCTCAGAAGACTGCCAAAGTCACAGGAGTGCCTCCCAGGACACTGAGGGACATCATCGGCTGAGTAGGACTTCCACCGGCATTAGCATGAGGTCACCGGCACAAAATTCATCCATTGGCCATCAATAGACTGCCAGTCGGCACTAAATACTGCCGGCCGGCACTGAATGTCTGCAGAACCTGCAACTCACAGCAGCAGAGAGCAAAAACTTGCATGGCAATGTAATTCCAACAATGTGTGCACCAATCATGCCCCTTATCATATTTGTGACTCAAAGCGGCATATGCCTCGATTCTCGGGCCACCAATCACGCATTTCCATGCATGATGGCCCAAAGAACCAAATGTGCAACTTCTATTTGAAATGCATGCAAACCAAACAAACACACAAGGGTGCTAAGCCTCTATCATGACTTGGTCAAGAGGTAGAGCATGCATGTTTATGTGATGCAATCCTAGACATGTCAACTAGCATGCAATCATGCCGGTGCCAAGGAGCATACAAGCTAACAAACATACAAGGCATGAAACACCAATATCAACCATCAAGTATGCAAGGTGCAATGTGGGTGTCCAAGCATGCAAACAAGCATGTGACTTCATTCAATCATGTTAGTCCTAACATGCATTTACTTACCAATACATTACAACACTCAAGGAGCATATGCAAGCAACAAGAGGATGGACTTGCACATAGGTTAGGCAACTCTAAATAAGACTAAAATCAGTGGCCAAATGCCATAGGAGTGAAGGCTAAGGTATATGCAATACATGCACACATGCAAGCATACATAATCCAACACTTAGGCATAAACAAGCAACTCTTAAGAACACTTGAAAGAGGCTAACATGGACATATTAACATGCATATATAAGCTTTAAAATCATGTTGGACATGGTGCCAAACCAAGCAACAAAATAGACTAAGCATGCAACAAATGGCCCAAGTATCCAAGGCAAGCCAAAGGAGACCTAAACCATGGTTAAGTCAACCAAGCCTCATAAGGCCAAGAAGGCTTAAAACAGGTCTAAGGCAGCCCTAGACCATACAAAAGGAACCTCCTAGATGGCATCTAGGTGGCTCTAGAGCAAGGCATACACAATGACCAAATCATTAGGCATACAACATATGCTTTCAAAACCTCAAAGAGGCATGCGAGGCAATCATATGGGCATGCCAAAGGGTCTGAAATTACATGTAGGGTGGTTCCAAACCATCAAAATAATGCAAGCAACACATGCTATACATTCACATACTTGAGGCATACAAGCCCGACAAGCCACAAATGCAAAGGAGCTATACTAAGTATGCCAAAATCAATATAAACGACTATGGACAGACCTAAAGCATGGCAAAATAAGCACAAATCATTCACAAGTCTAAGCCTAAATCATGCTCGAATTAGGGCTAACAACCTAAGACATGTTAAGGGATCACAAGGCATTACAAAGCATCTATGCAAAACATGCAAAGAGTACTAAAACCAACATGATACAAAGTTATAATATGGGAATATGAGCACAAAATACAACCACGGCATAACCAACAAACAACCAAACATGGGGCTCCCTCAAGAGACAAAATAGGTCCTTTTCAAGGACAACAAGGAGAGGGGGGGGACCCTCTCCTTCTTGGGACTTCAAGGCATCATCTTTACCACTGAAATCACTCAAGATTTCAGTGGTGAAGAGACCCCAACACCAAAATCCCAGAGCTCTCACAAAATAACACAAAATGAGGCCTTTTCAAGGCCTAAGGGTGGTCAAACCTCGCCGAAGCACAAAACACTCTTAACCAACAATAAAGAGGACTAAAAAACAGAACTTTTTTGTATTAAATGCCAAGCACAAAAATAGTTCTAAACTTTGCAAAAATGGAGTGCAAAAATGGGATAAAAAGAGGTCGTTTCTTACCCTTGAAGACCACCTTCACAAAGGTTGATGTTGTTGCTTCCTTAAGCTCGAATCCAACCAAAAACTTCAAGAACCAGCCCTTAGAACCTCAGGAACCGAAGGAAGGTGAAACACTAGGTGCTTGTGTGCAATAATATGGATTAAAGCACCTAGTATAGAAACAAGAGAGGAAAAGAGAGATAGGATAGATACACAAATTCTAACCTAAAACCAGACCTTCTTCTCTATCTTTTCTCTCTAAAAATGTCTAACTTTTCTAACCCTTGAGCCAAGAGAAGAGAGCCTTCCCTTATAGGCAACAAAGCTTACAAGCTAAGCCAATCAAAGGCTCATCCCTCCATACACGTGTATGGAGGGGAAACAAGTGCTGTACAGTTGCTTCAAAATATCTCAAAAAGCAACTGAACAGTAGTCGGCAGGGCAAAATTGTCATTTTGACAAAATTGACTGCCGACCGGCACAAAAGAGTGCTGACCGGCACAATATAGTGCCGATGGCAACACCAACCAGCCGGTGGCCTCTAGCCACTGCCGGTGGTGTGTGGGGATGCCTCACAAGGCATTCCCTGCCCCTCCAAGGCAAAGCACAAGTGTTTGGTGCAAAACCAGACACAAAACGGTCAAGTTCGGAGGTCCTGAGGCAAGGCGCGTAGCCGAGAACTCTGGGAACTCCAAACGAACACGAACATGGATAATCACCGAGTGTTCAAGCGGTGACGTCCAAGTCTTGAGGACGGTCAAAATGGGGGTGTCTACACCTATCCAGTACTTTTTGGTCCGCTCGAGCTGGTAAGTGGACGCTCGAGCGGGGACCTTTGTTTGCCTGTCTGCTCGAGCAGAGTAACCTACGCTCGAGCAGGACCCTGTTTCACTGAAAATTCTGAAAATGTTTTCTGAATACATCTTTGCATCCTCATCCAATCCTAGGCATTCTTAGGCCTAGTTTAAGACATCTTCATGAGGATATAGATATAGAACACACCGAGGCAATTAGGGATTAAACTATTATTATCCTACCCAACTGTGTAGCTTAGTGTGTGTTCATTCTGTACTGTTTAGGGTTGGCATTTCGAGGAGACGCTCTAGCCTACTGTAGCCCAGAACTCTGTGAGTAACAACTGTGTAAAGATATATTCAAAAATGATTATCTTCTGAACAATTGAACTGTACTGTTTTCTGAACTGCTACTGTTAACGGAATGAATGTATGTCCTATATTCTGAACTATATTGTGGCATCCTTAGCAACTACTGTTACTGACTGTTACTGTTACAGAGATCTCTGTCGGTTCCCTCGTTGGAACCACTACTGTTTACTGATTGATGGCCATCATTGACTGTTCGGTCTTTTAAGACCTACTGTTTACTGTTATGCTAATGGATGTACCACATATGATTTGTTCTTTATCTTGAGCAGTGATATACTGATTGAAATGAACTGTTTTCATTACTGTAAGGACATTCATTCTAAACCCCTTTACGTATTATGTTATTCACTAGGCTTTAGCTCACTGCTCATATATATATGTAGGTATGCAGGCACCAGACCGGAGCTAGGAGCGTCGGGGTAGACTCCCAGTTTGGTCTAGCCAACCACTGTGCCTCACTGCGAGGTTCTGAGCCTGTCTAGCTAAGGCTATGGGGTGTTTTAATTTTCCCCTTTCTGTTCTGTTTTGTAGTGACTGTATAGACTGACTGTTACTGTACTGTCTATTGGGGATTAGGCCCCTGCTTGGTATGATTGTAAATATTGTGCATACTGTTCTGTACTGTATATATGTATATGTATGAAAAAAATCTTTTTGCATACAGACTGTCACAGCTCATTGGACATTGTTGATTTACTGTATTGGCTTCCACCATGCCCCTGTACTCTGTTTTACTGTATTACTGATAAGCAGGCCTTCGGTAATCTCGGATTACTGGCCGGTTACGATGCTAAACCCATAGGGGAGGGTTTGGGTCGTGACAATACCCTCATTTTACCATTCTTCTTAACTACAGGCACAATATTGGATAGTCATTCAACATACCTGGCTGTCCTGATAAAGCCTGCCTTGAGTAGTCTAAGAATTTCTTCCTTAACTTTCTGAATCACTTCTGGACTCATTCTTCTTGGCTTTTGCTTGTATGGCTTGAAATTAGGCCTCATAGGAAGCCTATGTTCCACTAATGACCTATCCAATCCTGGTAGTTCATTATAAGACCACGCAAAACAATTTTTATATTTCTTTAGAACAGCCAACAACTGGTCCATGTCCAGATTATTCAAACAAGCACTTATATAGGTGGGCTGTTGTATAGAACTTTCCCCTAAATTTACTTCTTCTAAGGGGTCTTGTGTCTAAGAACTTACTGAAGCTTCTTCTTTGATCCCTTCTGCCTTCGAAGCAATCTTCTTGCTTTGTTCTGCTCCTAGGTTTTTTAATTCAACATCTTTACCCTCCTCCTCATAAACAAAGTCTGTCCATAAGGCTTCTTCCTCCTGTATCTCCTGGACTTTTGTTTCAATGTCCAATGCACAGTATTTGTCAAGGACCAAAACTACGGCTTTGTTGTTATACCTTTATGACCAATTATCATGGCTTCTTTCTCTTGCTCTTGTACTCTCTGGACTATTGATTTTATATCCAATATTGAGAACTTAATTAGAGCTAAAGACTTGGCTTCTTGGACTTCATTTCTTTGCCTACAACCAAGCATCATTGTCATCCTTAACGACAATCTCTTCATCAGCACTCTCCTGGACTAAATGCTTCAGGTGTGTCACTTCCTTATCAGCCGTCACTTCGGCTGAGCCATCAGGTTTTCTCAGTATACTGAGTGGTGTCACTCCCTCAATATACAATTTGGCCTCTGCGAAGTCTGCACAGGCTATGAAGGGTTGAGGATCTGTATCAATTTCCTCTGTCTCCCCATTGCCCAAGGCCATCATTATTTTCTGATACAAAGAGGAAGGCACACACTTGTTAGTGTGAATCTAATCTCTACCAAGTAAAGCATTGTACTTAGCATTACTGTCGATGACGAAGAATGCTGTCATGCAGTCCCTAGTTCCCACACTGAGGTTGATAGGCAGAATTCCCTGAGCCAACTGCTTGTCTCCGGCGAAACCAGCAATGGTTGTGCTGGTTGGAATTAACGTGGGGTTCCTTTTCCCTAGTTTCTTCAAGGAAGATTTCGGTAGTAAATTCACCGCTGCCCCATTATCTATCAAGACTCGGTTCAATTGTATCCCATCAAAAAAGGCCTTGATATACAAAGGCTTGACATGCTGTGTCATAGAGTTCGAGGGATATTCAAAAGGATATGAGAGGTTAATGCTCACCTCTTCTTCACTCTCATATTCAGTTTCCATTGGGGTAGCCATTCCGGAATCATCTTGCACCATACTCACTTGTGAGTCTTCACTAGAGACTGGAATTGGGTCCATTTCTTGCCCCTCTTGGTTCTCATCTCCAGCTTAGAATTCATGCAGTAGTATGTGTACCATATTCACTGATACTGAGCCAAATTGGATGGATGGCTATGCTTGTTTCTCCTCTTAGCCACCTTGTTCAGTTACTTCAGAAGCATCCTCCATACTGCATTCTGGCACTTCCTTACTAACAAGCTCTTTCAAATGGTCTTTTCTGACTGGTTTTTCAACCAAAAATGTTTGTTCAGCCATGAAGGTTTCAAACATTTCTTCCTCAACCATTTCTTTCTTTTGGCCTAAGCCAAATTCTTTCTCTGCCTCGCTGTCACTCTCCATCAACGCCTTCTCCAATCCTACTAAACTAGGCTTCTCTCTGGCTTTTAGTTCAGAGTGAACTTTGGCCAACGGTTCTCTGCTGCCACCCATCTTGCCTTGTAGAGTTGGTTTTGGAGTATGGTCTGACTTTGGATTCTTCTTTCCTTCTGTCTGTACCAATGAAGAACTCTCTCCACTCTCTTTCAGGTCTTACTGGTACTGAGTGTACCTACGCTGAATTTTCCTCCTTTATGATCTAGAAATTACAGGGACCATATCTGGTTCCTTTGTTTTTGGGTGCTTAAGCAATACCCAATTGTTTGGAGCCACCAAAGGAGGCTTGACCATCCTGCCTTGGTTTCCAATTACATCTCTTTGGGTAAACACTTCCCTAGGTTTGTTCTGCATCACAAACCAATCTGGGACCCAAGGTACCCACGAACTCACCGACCCGGCTGTTGAACTGCTTCTTTCTTCCTTCGAAGTCACCTTCGAAGCTGGCTGTGAAGGCCACTGTTTGGCCCTGACTTCATGCTTTGGGCCTAACTCAGGCCTTTGATAAAGGTGTTCACTTTCTGTCTTGCGTGAGGCTGGTCTAGGGGGCCAGTCTCTGGCTTTGATCCCATAAACTGAACCTCTCTCTAGTCTCCTTTCAGAATGACTGCTTTCCATTCTGTAATAATTAGGTGGCCTGGACTCATATAAAGGCCTCTTGCCTTTGGAATGCATTTTATCAGCTGTTGGTTCAACCATCAATGGCTGCTGCCTAACACCAAATGGATATGGCCTTTTATTGTAAGCATTGGTTGGTTTGGACGTCTCTGCACATCCTTGTAATATTGCTTCCCATCAATTGGAAGCCCTTTCAGCCATTTGTAGCTCAGTCTGCACCTGGGACACATCCTTTACATTACAGCTGCTTCTAAGGAGTCGTCATCCAGTGCTTCTTCATCAGAGTCTTCTCTCTGGTGTGAGAAACCTTGTCCAATAGCTGGTAGATTTCCTGTGTCCTTCTTGATAGTTGTCTGGTTGGCAATATGCATCTGCACATTGACTTCTCCCAATTCTTTCAAGGACAAGCTTCGAAAGTCTAGCATTATGACATTGGATGCCACCTCTCCAATCTCTGGAAATGGATTACTGTCAATCCCCATGGCCTTTTCTACTTTGGCTGGAAATTTCAAAATTCCTTTCCGAATTTGTTCTTGGATCCTGTCTCGAAAAATAATACAGTTCTTAGTCGAATGAGACCAAGAATTATACCATTTACAATATATTTTTCCTTTAAGTTCATCAGGAGATGGAATTTTGACTCCTTTCGGTAACTTAAGGAAGTTGGCCGCAAGTAAATGATCAAAAATGTCATCTGCCTTAGTTAAATCGAAAGAATATTTCCTATGAAGGTCTTTCTTTTTAAACTGTTCGTCAATTATTATATCCTTATGAATTAATGCTTCACAGATTATAGGTTCTTTCCCTACAATCTCTGCTGCATTGATCTCATAATTAGGATCTCTATAATATGTCTTGTACGATGCATTATTTCGATCTTGTTCCTCCTCTAGTAATGCTTCGTACCTAGACACCTTATAAGTGAGTTCCACTAAGTCTTTGAACTCAGTTGAATCAAACTTCTTTCGAAGCCTGAACTCTAAACCATTTTGAGCCAATCTCACGAATTCTGGCTCTGGTAAGATGACTCTACATTTATTTCGAGCTCTTTTAAATCTGGCAATAAACTGAATAGCTTTCTCATCAAGCCTTTGACTCGATCTTGCTAAGTCTGCCATGGAAACCTCTGGCTCTGATTAGAAGAATTGTGCATGAAATGCCACTTCCATCTATTGCCAAGTCTGGATAGAGCTAAGTGTAAGGTTAATATACCATACAAATGCTCCCCCAGTTAGGGAATTTGGGAATAACCTTAACTTCATATAGTCATTATTGGTAAATTCGCCACATTGAGCAGCAAACCTAGCAATATGCTCTACTGTTGATTAGTTTCCATTTCTATAAAAAAAAAAAGGGCAAAATCTAGTATCCTGAAACCTCTTGGGTATTCATGTACCCTATCCACCCATTCTGGATATGGTTTCCTGTACACAGGAGTCTGGACCCCCCGAGCCATCGGTCCACACATCTCTAACAATATCTGCAATTTGGTCCCTAGGGACCATATTTTGTGCCTACTGAACCACTACTGGAGGGGCAAACATAGAATTTGGTGGGCAAACTTGTGCCTATGGTCCTCTTGGTCCATAAGGTGGTATATTTGGGACTGGTTGTCCCTGTGGTGCAGGTTGCTGTTGGGGGTGTGGGTAACCCCTTTGAGCTTGTCCTGCGAAAGGTGCTGGAACTGGTATTGTGTCTCTTCCATTTGTAGGAAAACCTTCCAACCCTCCGGGTATAAATTCGAATAAAGGATTAGTGAACCCCCTTGTGCCAGGTATGGCTTCGAACATGGGATTTAGAACCATTCTTATGCCATTTTTTCTTGTCTTGGGCGGATCCACAGTTGCATGGCTTCCTTTGTTAATCTTGAGGCATTTTGATCTGCTCTAGGCCTCAGAATAGGTTCGTACCAAGACTGAGGTGATGGTCTTTCATAGTTCTGATTACTAGTTTGACCATTAGAATGTCCATTAACTTGCATAGGCTGTTATCTCTAGCCAATCTTTGCTGAGGGACATTCGAAACTTCCTTCATGTGTCTTACGTTTGTTAGTTGGTGGTTATTCATTCGATCCAAAAAGGATGTTGCCCATCTTTCCATTGTGTTCATTAATTGCTATCCCATAGCATCTACTAGGCCACCCTATGGATTCATTGGCTGGGTAGATGAAACAGTGGATGGTCCAATTCCTTGGTCTCATCCAATATTATGAACATGTGATACTTGTTCTGAAGTGCTGGTCTGTTCGACCATAGGTTCTGATAAAATGGGAGTTTCCATAGGATGTGTTATCACATTATCCTCTGGATTAGGTATCTCTACCTCTCCTTCCACGCCTTCTTCCAAGCGTTTATTTTCTCCCTGTCTTTTACGTCTAGCCATTTCAATTAGTCCCACTGGGCGTGCCAAAAATATATGTTGGCTTTTTGGCTTTCGAAGGTTAATATTGTAATTACGAGCGTGCCAGCGAGGATCAATCAGTCCTTATAGAAAATTAATTGCCAACCAATTATCAGACGATTGTATTTTCGTTCTTTCAGCCTCAATGAAGAGGACTTTTACTGGTGGCTTGATTTAGGAAAATTAAGCAATATAACAATCAAATGAAGAACAGTTGAAGTATTTTATTAAAATGAAAAACTTACAATGATCCAAACTTAGCCTCGTAGAGGTTTATAGCAACAATCTACTTGAAACTAGTCCTGTGAACGAAGTGCAGTGCAGGAATTTAAAGTACAGGAAATGTAAGACTGGAAATGTAAAACTGGAAAGAAATATAAGTATAATAAGACTGATTTTTTAGATCCGAGTCTGGAAGTTTTTTCTGGGACCTTCTCTGCTATTTATACTACTCAAGGATGACCATCGAACTGCACTTCTAACCGTCGAACTACTCCTCCATGATCGCTAATCATATTGCCTCAAGATTAGCTCCATTACGCCATTACTTACAGTTAGGCTTCCCTCCTAAATTTGAATTTGAAATGTGAGTAACCGTTAAAGCTACATCACCTTGCATCTCTTTATTGATCAACTGCTACTCAGATCTCGTAATAACCAATACTAACTGCCACGTGTACGATCAGGATCGAAGACCTGAATAGTCTTCCTATATTATCCTTATTTTGCCACACGTCGAATTGTAATTGGCTTGTACAAAATATATAGCCAACAGAACTGCAGATCCAGTAATGTTAATGTTGGCTAATATTTGTGAACAGAAAAGATTGGCTAATGTTCATGTTGATGTTGATGTTGGAAAAAGAAGCCTATATATATACTAGAAAAAAATATCCGTGCAAGGCACGGAACACTATTATAATAAATTTATGTTTCACAAATATTAAAAAAAAAATTAGTAAATTTAAATTTCACAACTACAATTAAAAATTTATACAGGGAAAAAAATATTAATAATGAAGTATCAATAATATTTTTAAAATTATGAAAACAATGATAGATTGTATTTTGATTGAAAATGAAGTGACCACAAGAAGTTATACTATTCTATATATAAATTTGTATCAAATTCTATTGGAAAAATTACACACAAGAAAAAAAAAATCCCAATATTTGAACCATGTAACAAAATAAATTTTTAATTTATTTTCAATCTAAACTATTTGTCTATTTTTGTTTAATAAAACGGACAAAAAAAAATTATATGTAGTCATTAAACTCATTGTAAGTGAGAAAATATCTAAAATATAATTTCTGTCAAATTTAATGACTAATATATATATTTTTTCATTTATTTTATAGGCAAATGGTTTAAATTGAAAACAAATCAAAAGTTTATAGTTTAAATTGGCAAAATTAAAAATTCAGAATTTATTTTGTTATAAGGTTGAAACTCTAATTTTTTTTAAATTTTATTTTATTATAATTTTCCCAATTCTATTTGTATATCATTACTCTCAAATAAGAATCGGAGATTATTGTATTACGATTGATTAGGATGCCCTAAAAAACATTTGATTATTCTTTACTATTAATTAGATAAAAAGGAAAAATAATTTGAAGTGACATAAAAGTATCTTCAACAAATATATTATTTCTTAAATGACTGCATAAGTAATAATATTTGACATTTTTAATCTCTAAACATTCCCATAAAATTCTTATTTACTTAAGCAACATTTGGTATGGTCCTATCTAACGCTCACTTAAACTTTAACCCCTCTAAAAAAAAAAATTATCATTTGTCAAATACATAGATTTTTTTTTAGCAATAATAACCTTATCATATGAAGTGAGAAATTTAAAACTTCACCATAAGTATTTGTAAAACCAGCTCAAAAAAAAAATATTTGGATATTATTTGTCATCATTGAATAGCAATAAATATTAATCTGATAAATTTATGTACAATACTTTATTATCATTTCATGTGTCATAATTTTAGTGATTTAATTGGTTCCTACTCATATTTATTTATTATGAATAGAGTATTGATAAATAATGACTCAATTTGGTATCACCTGTAACTGAGTTTTTATGATTATAACGTATCAGATTATTAGTTTCAAAGAATTAAAATAAGTTGTTAATTTTGTTTGGTATAACTTTTTATATTCTGTTTAAAATAAAGGTTAAACTTATTTTGATTACACGTTATATGCAAATACCTAACATCCACTCAAAAATTATAATTAAGACAAAAGAAACAGGGTTATTTTGTCCATATAAATTAAGAGTCTTAAATAAGTTTCAAAAATTATATTTTACAACTTAAAAATATATCATTTTTAATTTTTCAAATTAGTTGAAAAATATAATAAATTATAATCTAAAATTGCAATCAAACACAATTAGTGAATTTTTTTTATTAAAATAATTGATTTATAAGTGTTATCAAAAGAGACAAAAATTATAAACAAAATATAAAAAATACGAAATTGTCCAAGCAAATAATAAAGAAAATAGAAAAAAGAAGAAAACACAACACACAAAATAGAGGCAAAAGTGAAAAGAAAAATAGAAGCCATCTTGTACTGTAGCAAGTACTAACTCCCACTTATATATAAGTGTATAGATATATCTATTCATCGATCAAAGTTATTAATACCATATCAAATAGAGTATCATTCTTGTTATTGGTACGATATGTTTTTCGTACAATTACGATTTAAGGTATCGTTTTGAATTTATCACTATAAATATTATACATTAATATTTTTTATATTTACTTCTAAATTTAATGTTCAGAATAAATTTAAGTGAGTTATAATTAAGAATACTCTAATTTAGATATTTATGAGTGCATCCTTTTAAACGGTGAAGATGGTGCAATATAACAATTCTAGAATAAAAATAAAAATAAAAAATGGATCTCAACCTTTTTCTCAAACAAAAAGTGAGAAGTTATTCGTTGCTCCTAACTTATATTCATGGAGTGTCCCAATATATTCTGATTGGTAAAAGGTGAAATTTATAATTTTATATTAGATGATTAGAAAATATAAGGAGATATAAGAATTTGTAATTCACTTAAGGCATAGCCACATAATATCTAGAATCAACGATTAGTTTTTAAAAAAATAAAAAGTGTACAACTTATTCGAAATATACCGAAAAATCCGAAAGTGACCGAAAAATCAGCTGAGACGGAATTAGTTCTCCCACGTATCAATTATTGTGTTTGGCCTTAATATTTTGAAAATTGAGATTTTTATTTTTTATTTTTCATATTTTTTTTTATTTTTAGTGAATATTTTTAAAATTTTAATTAATTTTTTTTTACTTTCAGATGCATCCTATTTAGATATATCTAAAAAATAAAATATTTATAAAAAAAATAATAAATACACAAGAATACAAAAAAATATACTTAATTTTTATAATTTTTTGTATTTTTGGTATTTAATCAATTTTTTAAAGATTTTTTTCCACAAATATTATACTTTTAAAGTATATTTATGTTAGGTGTATCTAAAAATTAAAAAAAATTACTTAAAATATTTATTAAAAAAAAATATTCAGTGAAAATCAAAAAATACGGAATTGTGAGTTTTTAATTTGGTAAATACCCAATGATTGTGAGCCCAATTCTTTGCTATATCATTGTGGGTGAATTTATGGATCAAATATATAGGTATGTAACATTACTCTAAAATAAAATAAAAAGAGAAAAATTTTATTTTATCTTTTTAGTTTATTTTGAGGTTGTTTGGGATGCAAATTTGAGATTAAAATAGTCAATAAAGACAAAAAATAAAATAAAATAAAAATAATTAATAAGACAAAATATCATATCTGTATCATAATTATTTTATTTTTTTCTCCCAATCATCAAATCAACTAAAAAAAAAAAAAAAAACAAACTATCATCCTAAACACAAGTTTTTTAGCTAAGCTAAAATAGTCAAAAAACCAATTAAAATAGTCAAGTTCCCAAGCAAGCCCTATATGTGTAGTTTACCTTTGACACTAGGAAATAAGCACATAACTTGTGATTTGTGAATTAAAGTACACCATTTATATCGGTAGTATGTTTTGAAAAAAGACTAAAATATTCTTGTAAATATGTAATCTTATTATGTAAATTACATGCATTTTCATTTTTTTTTTTTTTTTTTTTTTTTTTTTTTTTTGGTTGAGATTCACATCCTAAAATTTTGGATATGGATGCGTAATTCTCTTATGTCCAGGCATTCATTTTACACTTTTTATTAGTTTGGGCGAAATGTTTGACAATGCAACTTTAATCCATAGATTACTTTAGGTTATGGGCTTATTTTCAAATTTTAAAGAGACAAACAATACATAAAGTAAATCGTAGGAGTAATAAAGGGTTAGTTATCAACTAGTCTCATTAAGTGTACTTAAATACCTATAAGTGTCATTGATTTTTAAATGGGTTTTGATAGAGACCCCCTTTAATTATCACCCTCTATACACACGTGGCAGGTGGTGATTGGAGGAGAAGGAAAAAATAAAAAAAATAAAAAAAAATCTGACCAATCAGATCAAGAGGGGGAAAAGGGGGTCTGGGTCTTTTTCCTTTTTAAATATACCAATAAATCCTACACTATTTATGTTTCCAAATGCACCAATAAATCCTACATTACCTATATTTCCCTAATTAAATTCTTATATATCAAATTCTTTCATCTTCTCTTCTCTTCTCTCTCTCCAAAAGATTCATACCACCTTTGTCGTCCACTCACTACCACCACCGTCATCGTTCGGCTACTGCCATTATTCACCAACTATCGCCACCATTGTTGTTGTACACACTACCGCTACTATTCACTAACAACCTCTACCGTCACAAATTTACCACGACCTTTGCAAAGTTTTATTTCACCATTGTCGATCTACACTTTAACCATCGCTAATCTACACAACCATCACATCACCACCACCTCCTCTATCATCATCCTCGTTAGCCACTATTTTTCGACAATGGCATCTAGATCTACACCGATCTAGTTGTTGTAGTAGTCAAATAGACTCTACATGACTTTAAACAATGGCAATTCTCTATATCTCACCTACATATCTCTCTCTCTCTCTCTCTCTCTCTCTCTCTCTCTCAAACCAAATTTGCTACAAACCAAATTCAGATTTTGTTTCTAGTGATAAATTTATCAATCTCTCTTATGTTTTATGTGTGTGTGAGAGGATGATGGGTTATTGAAAGTGAGTGAATAAATATAAGTAATAGTGAGTGAATCAAAATTGTCGTTTGCAATTGTTTGTAATATTTTTACAAATTGTTTGTAATTTTTTTACAAATCATAGATATCAGTGATTTTATTAATTTTTTTTAGTGATGAATTTATTACTGGATATGTTTTTGTGATGCTCCAAAATTTTAGGACATCAGGAATAAAATAAATAAATATGGCAAAGAAAAAATTAAATAAATATAGTTTTACATCCTTAATTTAACCTTACGTTTCTTGAAACATAGTCATTGATGTAAAAACAATAGTAAACAAAAATTTAGAATTATCCAAGTACAGGAAACGACATCAAACGATAACATAAAACAATAAGTAGTTAGGACACTAAGATGTTAAAAACTATGCTATTCCAGCCAAAACTTCAAGTCAATCAAGGCTCCACAATATCACCAATCATATTTTCAGCTTCCATCTCTTCCTAGTCAAAACCTGACATCAAATGCCATAAGCTGCACAAAAATAAATAAATAAATAAATAAATAACTTAACTTTATTTTAAAATAATAGATCTATAAACATAATAATCATAACATAACAATATACATACAACATAAAGCCGCAATGATTCATTAAAATTACTAATTTATTAATTACTAAATGACATTTAGTCTTGTCGTAGAGACTCATTCACCCAACTGCTAAGCCATGGCGACAGATGATTTAAAACCTTCTTGGTCAAACATTTAAATGCTACAACTTGTAACTATCAAAATACCCACACCTAGGGTTATATACTCTATTCTCCCTATTGTTGTACCACCTGCACATTCTTCTTTATTTCAAAATCGAAATACCGATAAGGGTTTAAATATGTCCCGTGCCATCTTAGGATTTTGTGACATGACTTGCTCAATAGATCTCAAAACTAAAGCTTACCTTAAACAATCGGTAATTATCCGTCAACTGCTAATTTCAAAAGTCTGTTAGTCTATTTAATCAGTTATTATAATAATCACTATTTTTTACATACTTAACTCATCACCCATGCCATGCCATTTTTATTACAATTTGTTATTAGAAATATTGACACATGCGCTCTAAAATTTTCAATTGAATATATTTGTTATCGTAAACTTTTACATACTAATAAATTAAATTAAGTCATAACATCACATAAAAATCTAAGTAATAACATCATGCATACATATACTAACATAGTACAAGATTTAAATAACAATACTACCACAAACACTTAGTTAGGTACCAACTAATATAGCACATTTGGGGTCCTTTTTCTTTTATTTTCCAAAATTTCAGATTCAGGATTCTAGAAATAAAATTACAAATAAAATAGTTAAAAAAAACTCTAAAACTCAAAAAAATTGTACAAGAGTTAAATAAATCTGTTATAGTGATTTTGCAAAAAGAATTTTCGGAAAATAAATTATACAAATTTGTAAAAAATTACCAGAAGACACAAAACTCAGATTTGACACATTTTATCAAAATAATTTCACACTAAAATCTACAAGTCAAAACCATAATCCAAAAATTGAGAATGAAACTAGACTTCTCAAAATTCATTTTTCACATAGAGAACGCTGGATTAGGTTCAGTATAAAATATTTAGTGATTTTTTAAAGAGAGGGCAGAATATGTCCCAAAATTCAGGTTTAAATAAAATTACATATAAATTTGTACACGCTTTTAACAATTATATCAAAATTTGTGAGTGTTCTAGACATCATTATTAACAATCTTTTAGAAGAAATCATCTCAAAATTTTGAAGTTTAAGATGTCTAAAAATTCGTACAAAAATCAAGATAGATTTAAGAAAAATATAACAAAATAAAAAAAATAAATAAAACTTCAAACATCTATTACATAATCCAAATCACACATATGCTGTTAGGGAAAATTTATTATTCCCCACAAGTAAATCAATTAATGAGAATAAAAACTAATACGGAAAAATTAAATCAAAAGCAACACAAGAATTTTTACGTGGATCCCTCAATGTGAGGTACGTCCATGGGATGGAAATCCGATTCCACTATCAATCAAAAAGTTTTCAAACGATTACAAACGAGACACGAATGGTCTCATAAACTACCCTTAGGCGAATTCCAAATAATCACAAATAAGCAAGAGGAAAGACCTCACCAAATAAATGACCAAAAATCTTCCAAAACAGAATTGAAGATAACCCAAAATAACGAACCAAACTAGTTTCACCAAAATACCACCGAATTGATCATCAACAATTCTCTAGCAGCCTCACTGTGTACCACAAATCAATTGGCTACTACTCCACAAAGCAAATCCACCCTTGTTTTGCGTGATGACAAATTTCTCTCTTATATGCCGCTACTTCTCTACGAAAGAATTAAACAATATCAATATATATATTGTGAATCTAGGTTTTTATCAAAACCCTAGTTGTATCCAAATTGAATTAGACCTCCACAAGTTAGATATAATATATAAAATTTATTATACCTAAACCAAACCAAATTAAAATTCTTTAACAAACCAATTGGGTCTCAAACTCCAATAAAGAAATATACCCCAACAATTCTCCCCCTATCAACTTAGGTGGAGACATCAACACTTCAAATGTCTGTCCCTTGACAAAGTCTTAGTCAACATATCTGAAATATTATCATCTGTGTGAACCTTTTCAAGTTATAACAGTTTCGAATCTAACACATCACAAATCTAGTAGTATCTTACATCAATGTGTTTTGATCTCGAATGAAAAGAATAATTTTTACTCAAGTGAATAGCACTTTGACTATCACAATAAAGCACATACTTTTCTTGCTTCAAACCCAACTCTTGCAAAAATTTCTTCAACCATAACTCTTCTTTGCAAGCTTCCGTAATGGCAATAATTTCAGCTTCGGTAGTTAAGAGAGAAATACATTTTTGTAATTTAAATTGCCATGCCACAGCTCCCCCTGCAAAAGTCATCAAATATCCCGAAGTAGATTTCCTATAATCAACATCACCAGCCATGTCAGAATCTATGAACCCATCAAGCATCGGCTTACCATCCCCAAAACACAAACACACCTTCGAAGTGCCCCGAAGATATCTTAAAATCCATTTTATCGCTGCCCAATGTTCTTTACCTGGATTAGAGAGAAAACGACTCACCAAACCAACAGCGTGAGCAATATCCGGCCTTGTACAAACCATGGCGTGCATCAAAGAACCAACTGCTAAAGCATAAGGAACTTTCAATATCTCTTCCTTGCCTTTCTCACTTGTAGGACATTGATTCAAACTAAGTTTGAAGTGACCCACAAGTGGACAACCAACCGGCTTTGCTTTATTCATATTGAACCTTTCAAGAACTTTCTCAATGTAGCTTTCTTGAGACAACCAAATCAGCCCCTCTTTGTGATCACGAATAATTCATATAAAGCGTAAGGAACTTTCAACATCTCTTCCTTGCCTTTCTCACTTGTAGGACATTGATTCGAACTAAGTTTGAAGTGACCTGCAAGTGGACAACCAACCGGCTTTGCTTTATTCATATTGAACCTCTCAAGAACTTTTTCAATGTAGCTTTTTTGAGACAACCAAATCAGCCCCTCTTTGCAATCACGAACAATTTTCATATCAAGTATTTGCTTTGCTGGCCCCAAATCTTTCATAGCAAAAGACTTGCTCAACTCTAATTTCAATCTGTTAATCATAGTGTAATCTTGACCTACAATTAACATGTCACTAACATAAAGCAAAAGAATAACAAATTTGCCATCTAGAAAATTTTCAACAAACACACAATGGTCCAAAGTGGTTTTAAAAAAACCATTATTCATCATGAAAGAGTCAAATTTTTTGTACTATTGCCGCGGAGCTTGCTTGAGACCATACAAACTTTTCTTCAATTTGCAAACAAATTTATCTTTCTTTTTCTCTACAAAACCTTCCAGTTCCTCCATATAAATTTCTTCTTCAAGGTCACCATGAAGAAATGCGATCTTCACATCAAGTTATTCAATTTCAAGGTTTATACTTGCAGCCATGCCAAGTACAACCCGAATAGAAGACATCTTCACAACTGGCAAGAAAATTTCATCAAAGTCAATACATTTTTTTTGCCCAAAGCCTTTCACAACAAGATGTGCCTTATACCTCAGATTCTTGCCATCATTCTTCAATTTGAAAACCCACTTATTTTTCAGAATTTTCCTCCACTTAGGCAACTTTACTAAATCATAAGTGTGATTTTTAAGTAAGGAATTCATCTCCTTTTCTATTGCCTTTTTCCAATCATCCTTTTTTGTATGCTCAATTGCTTCTTGGTAGCTCTCAGGCTCCCCTTGATCAGAAATCAACACAAATTCATTGGGAGGATACTTTCTTGAAGGTTATCGATCCCTTGTAGATTTCCTCAACTTAAGTTGTGGTGGCGGTTCTTGAGTTGGATGCTCTTCCTCAATTTCTGGCTCAACCTCATTAGGATTAGCATCATCCTCCACATCTTCAATAGGTGGCTGCACATCTTCCCCATTTTCATCATCAACTGAAGATGAAGGAGATGGATCCATGTCAATGAGATCACTAGTTTTTGGCTCTGGTTGATCACCTTTGCCAAAGTCTTCAATTGTTTAGTCTTCAAGAAACACAACATCACGGCTTCGAATGACTTTCTTGTTGACCGGATCCCACAATCTATACCCAAATTCATCATGGCCATAGCCAAGAAAAATACATTGTCTTAACTTACTATCAAGTTTGGACCTCTCATCCTTTGGAATGTGAACAAAAGCTCGACAACCAAACACTCTCAAGTGTTCATATGACACATATTTACCAGTCCAAACTCTTTCTGGAACATTACCATTCAAAGGATAGGAAGGAGACAAATTGATCACGTCAACCGCTGTCTTCATTGCCTTACCCCAAAAGGGTCTTGGCAATTTAGCTTATGAAAGCAAACATCTTGTTCTTTCCACAATGGTGCGGTTCATCCTTTCGGCAACGCCATTTTGTTGAGAAGTTTTCTTAACTGTCTTTTGGTGCCGAATACCTTGGCTACGACAATACTCATCAAATGGCCCAATTTATTCACCACCATTGTCTGATCGGATGCACTTCAATTTCTGCCCTATTTCTCTTTCAACCATGGCCTGAAAATGCTTAAATACTTCTAGAACTTGATCTTTAGTTTTTAGTAGAAAAGCCCAAACTTTCCTTGAATAATCATCAATGAAAGTAACAAAATAAAGTGTACCACTATGTGTTCCAACTTTTAAAGGACCACAAACATCCAAATGAATCAACTCCAAAACATTTTCTTTTCTAGAAGCAACATTTTTATGAAAAGAAACTCTATGTTGTTTACTCGCCAAACAATGAACACAAGTTTTAAGATGTGTACCTTTTAAACCGGGTGGAAGCTCTTTCTTAAACAAAACTTGTAGCCCATTTTCACTCATGTGCCCAAGCCGCTTGTGCCACAATTCGGTAGAAGTATCATCTTCAAGTGTATTGATAACATCTTTACAAATTTTTCCTTGTATTGAATAAAGTGTATGAGTCTTCTTGCACTTAGCCACCACCAAAGAACCCTTCGTAAGCTTCCATATTCCATCACCAAATTTGTTGTTGAAGCCTTCATCATCTAGCTTCCCAGTAGAGATCAAATTGAGGCGAATGTCGGGAACAAGCCTCACATCTTTAAACAACAACGTGCAACCCAAATTTGTTTCCAAGCAAACATCACCAATGCCAATAATCTTGGACAAACCTTCATTACCCATTCGAACATAACCATAATCTCCTTTGGTGTAGGTAGTGAAGAAATCAACTCGAGAAGTCACATGAAAAGAAGCACCGGAATCAATTACCCAATTGCTCTCTTGGCCCACAAAATTGATACAATCATCTTCACAAACGACTATGAGATCACCATTGGTAGTAACTACTGTTGTGTCTTCTTGCTTCTTATCTACACTTTTATCACGCCTTTTCTCCTTGTTCTTGAGCTTTCGGCATTCCCGCTTCATGTGTTCTTTCTCATGGCAATAATAGCACTCAATGTCTTTCTTTGAAAAAGAACCATCTCTTGATTTGTCACGGCTTTGATCACGACCATGAGGAGTCTTACTCCCCCCTTGCTTTGCTTTGGCCTCTCACAACAAATGCTTCTGAATGAGAGGAGCCCGCTAATTTTCTTCTAGTTTCTTCATTCAACATGCTACTAGTGACTTGGCCCATTGTGACAACTCCATTGGATGCCGAATTACTAACGGTCACAACCAAAGTCTCCCAACTTTCAGGCAAAGAACTAAGTAGCATCAAAGCCTGTAACTCATCATCAAAAACAATTTTCATAGAAGCAAGTTGGTTAACAATATTCTTTATTTCATTCAGATGTTTCGGAATAGGGCTCCCTCTTTATATTTTAAATTAACCAACTTACGAAATAAAAAAGCTTTATTTGTGGCTGATTTCCTATCATAAAGGCTTTCTAATTTTTTCCATAAACCATGTGCTGAAGTTTCAGTAGCAACATGATGAAACACACTGTCATAAATCCATTGACGGATAACACCAACGGCTTTTTACCCTCGGGTTTGCCACTATCACCCTCAATGGGTCCATACAAATCTTTACAAAATAATAGGTCCTCCATTTTAGTTTTCCAAGTTACCCAATTGCTTCCATTGAAGCTAGACATACGACCTACATTCCCCTCCATTGATTTACACAAATAAATAAACCCAAATAAACCGTAAGCTCTGATACCAGTTGTTAGGGAAAATTTATGATTCCCCACAAGTAAATCAATTAATGGGAATAAAAACTAATGCGGAAAAATTAAATCAAAAGCAACACAAGAATTTTTACATGGTTCCTTCAATGTGAGGTACGTCCACGGGATCGAAATCCGATTCCACTATCAACCAAAAAGTTTCCAAACGATTACAAACGAGACACGAATGGTCTCACAAACCACCCTTAGGCGAATTTCAAATAATCACAAATAAACAAGAGGAAAGACCTCACCAAATAAACAAACAAAAATCTTCCGAAACAGAATTGAAGATGACCTAAAATAACGAACCAAATCAGTTTCACCAAAATACCACTGAATTGATCATCAACAATTCTCTAGCAGCCTCACTGTGTACCACAAATCAATTAGCTATTGCTCCACAAAGCAAATCCACCCTTGTTTTGCGTGATGACAAATTTTCCTCTTACCAGCCGCTACTACTCTACGAAAGAACTAAACAATATCAATATATATATGTTGTGAATCTAGGTTTTTATCAAAACCTAGTTATATCCAAATTGAATTAGACCTCCACAAGTTAGATATAATAGATAAAATATATTATACCTAAACCAAACCAAATTAAAATTCTTTAACAAACCAATTGGGTCTCAAACTCTAATAAGGAGATATATCCGAACATATGCAACCTTTAAACTAGTACTATATCATGATTTTAACACTACTATAACATATAAATCTTTTTCTATTTAAAGAAACTAATGAGAGAGTTTTGAAAATTCTTGCATTTAAAGAGATGAAAATGGTGAGATTTTCCTCAATTCTTATTTTCTTTTCTTCTTCTCTATTTTCTTTCCCTGACGGTGTATGACTGTGAGGTAATGGGGTTGGTCTCATATATATATATATATATATAAGCAACACTAAGATAGATTCCCCATTCCCTAGTTAATTCGAATTAAATTAATTAATTAATCATACTTATTAAATTTAGGGTAAACTACCGATAAGATGAAACTAGACTTCTCAAAATTCGTTTTTCACATAGAGAATGCTGGATTAGGTTCAATATAAAATATTTAATGATTTTTCAAAGAGAAGGAAGAATATAGGTTTAAACAAAATTACATATAAATTTGTACACGCTTTTAACAATTATATCAAAATTTGTGAGTGTTCTAGACGTCATTATTAACAATCTTTTAGAAGAAATCATCTCAAAATTTTGAAGTTTAAGATGTCTAAAAATTCGTAAAAAAATCAGGGTAGATTTAAGAAAAATTTAACCAAAAATAAATAATTAACACTTCAAACATCTATTACATAATCGAAATCACACACATGCAACCTTTAAACTAGTAATATATCATGATTTTAACACTACTACAACATATAAATCTTTTTCTGTTTAAAGAAACTAATGAGGGATTTTTGAAAATTCTTACATTTAAGGAGATGAAAATGGTGAGATTTTCCTCATTTCTTATTTTCTTTTCTTCTTCTCTATTTTCTTTCCCTGGCGGTGTATGAGAGTGAGGTAATGGGGTTGGTCTAATATATATAAAGGCAATACTAAGATAGATTCCCTATTCCCTAGTTAATTCAAATTAATTTAATTAATTAATTAATCATACTTATTGAATTTAGGGTAAACTACAGATAGGATAAAACAAGACTTCTCAAAATACATTTTTCACATAGAGAATGCTAGATTAGGTTCAGTATAAAATATTTAGTGATTTTTCAAAGAGAAGGCAAAATATAGGTTTAAATAAAACTACATATAAATTTTTACACGCTTTTAACAATTATATCAAAATTTGTGAGTGTTCTAGACATCATTATTAACAATTTTTTAGAAAAAATCATCTCAAAATTTTGAAGTTTAAGATGTCAAAAAATTCGCACAAAATCAGGGTAGATTTAAGAAAAATAAAACAAAATAAAAAATAACACTTCAAACATCTATGACATAATCCAAATAACACTACTAACATATAAATCTTTTTCTGTTTAAAAAAACTAATGAGAGGGTTTTGAAAATTCTTACATTTAAAGAGATGAAAATGATGATATTTCTTCCTCATTTCTTATTTTCTTTTCTTCTTCTCTATTTTCTTTCCCTTGCGGTGTATGAGTGTGAGGTAATGGGGTTGGTCTCATAGATATATAGGCAATACTAAGATAGATTCCCTAGTTAATTTGAATTAAAATAATTAATCATACTTATTAAATTCAGAGTAAACCACCGATAGATCTTAATAATTAGACTTAATTCTCATCAAATCTTATTGAAAATAAGTCCTAGAAAAATCGTCGCTAAAAATAATTTTTTGTGACAATTTTTTGTATGTGTCGTTAAAATTTTAAGCAAAATAGGGAATGTAAAAGAATTATCAATTTCTGCGACCCTCCACCTAAAGTTGGAACACTTCTCTTCCATTATTATAACGAAACCAAGGGAATACCTTCTTGTTAAAATTCCCCCGTCCATTACGAGGTATGCAATCTTCACCATTAGCAACCTTCAACTACAAATTGCAAGACAAATATAAGTCAAAAGACAATGGTAGTTAATTGGTATTTGAAATAAAATTTGCACAACAACATCCTTGAATAAATTTAAAAGACTATTGATATTTGAAACAATAGTTACATAGAAACATCCTTTAACAGAAAGTCAAAATTTACCTTTGGTGCTTCAAGGACACGACCATCAACCTAGGTGAGCTGTTTCTCAATTGAAATGCCACAAGCAACGAAGAGAGGGTCATCATCATAGCAGTAGGTTTTCAAAGCCAGCAAAATTAAATGAATAGTAAGATTACAACATTAAAAACTAAGAACACGTGTACGAGATGGCAACAAGAATTTACATCAGCCACAACTCGTATTCGTTCCTGTGGCGTTTTCCTCGACTTTTCAATTAAAGATGCTCTCTGTATTGAAGATAAAGCCTTCATATAACGTTGAAGAGATACAAGGGTACAAAGCTGGAATACCAAGACAAAAACATCAAAATCTTGTACAAAAGGAAAGGGAGTAGTGGGAGAGAGTTAAAGAAAAAAGGAGGGCCAGAGGGGGGTGGGGATTGAGAAACACAGTCAAGAAAAAATAATTTTGCGTACCTCTAGCGGAAGATAATTGGGCGGTTTTGGTTTCCAACATCAAGGCATGGCATGAATACGGAATAAGTAAGTTCAATGTTATGGTGTTTGGTAAAATAATCATACACAGTGTACGAGCAAGAAATAATATTCTCGTATAATCCTGTTGATCAAGTCTGCGCTCCTCCAAACGTCGTCGCTTTACTCCCTAAAAACACAAACGTGAGCTAGCCGGCGGGTGTGTGTCGGATACCTCTCCAATGCCTAAGTCAGCCAAATAGACAAAAGCTCTATGTATTCGGGAAGCAAAGTTGTGTTACCTCTACATAGGTTATGTTGTGAGCTTTTATAGGTTCCGCGTGGCACAATCCTAGTAGGACTCTTATTCCTCCATGTAGAGTCCTCCTAGGAATCACACTCCTGAAAGATGATGCTTATCTTTCAACACCCCCCTCACTGCTTAAACCAAATGAGATGGTTCTACCTCGGTAGTATGACAAAACGACCGAACTAACATGGCCATGCTAAACTGGCAGAAATGACCGAGCTTTAACTAGCTCGGTTCTTCTATTCATCGCTTGTACTTCGGTTTCACCTGTTGAGACCGGGCTAACCATAGCAAGCTTGGACCGAGATAATCAAGAGCAAGGTCCTGAGGAATGCTCAAATCATCTCGGCTCAGAATGATATGACCTACCTAATTATATCATACGACCGTGGTAACCACAAGCACAATTGGACCGAGCTAACTGCAAGGTCCTTTCACTCGGTCCTTTTTATCGAGGCCCATTTACCCAGCTCGGCCCAATTTACTTATAAATTACCCTCTCAATTGCCCCTTAATTCCATCTGCGTAGCATGATTGGGATTACCCGTTACCAGCCAAGCTAAAAACTTTAGTCTTTCAACCGAGATAAAACGCTGTCGAGCTACCGATTTGTTCGGTCAAAAAACGTCTCTTCAGTCACGCTGTCATCTGAATCGCTTGCTATTCCGTAGACACGTGGCTGACCCCTACTGGTTGAGTACAGTTGTCAACGCCGCCCTCGTACTTCGAAATTTTTGAACAGTCCCACATTTTTTTTGCCTTATACGAAAAACCTCTTTTTTGAATCAAAGACACTCCTGTTCACCTTCTCTCTCACACTCTCTGAGTTTCCATTTCTCCTCAACACTGTATCTGCAAAGCTCTCCCTCGCAACTTCGATCTTCATTAACTCGTCTTTCGCTGATATTGTTTCCCTCTTCAGTTCCTTCATTCTTGACTAGTATGTGGCTCAAATCTGTTTCCTTTCCGTTTATTTCACACTGTTTTTGTAATTCATAGTGTAGTATGTATGCTTCTCAAAACACTTTGTAGTTTCCACGGGATATGGCCACTTTTGCACAAGAACCATGTAATAGATCCTCTAGATTCACGAACAATCTGGGAAACAATGCTTTTGATCCAAAATAATACTTCAACCGAACTAGGAAGTTGTTTATATTAGGTGCGAACCTAGCAAAACCAAACAACCGAACTAGGACTTCATGCCATACCTGTAGTTTCAAATAGGTCTAAGTACCTTCTATTTCACTTAGCCGAGCTAGCGAACTGTATTAGGCTTGCACAATACCGTGCTAGACATTCTCAACCGACAACCAAACTATAACTTGGGGCCAAACCAGCTCTGATTTAGTCAAAACCGAACTAAGAATGTTGTATTATAAGCTTCAACCGGGCTACGATCTTCCCATTCACTTAACCGGGCTAAAGTCCCTCGCTCAAACCGAGCTAAGAATGGATAGTATCCGACGTAGCCGAGCTAGGACAACATTTATTTTACCTTTGTTACTTTTAGCATGGTCCAACGATCTGTGCTTAACACTTTTTCCTTTTCACTTTGCAGACTGACTAGGTTGGCCAGACACACCTTTGCACACTCAACCGAAATACTGAAGTTCATCTTAACACCGAGCTAAATTATACATAATTTAAGTCGACATGGGGAAGTATAGATTCTTAGTAAACTCTCCAGGGGCTATGGCCGAGTTCCGAAGGGACTACAACATTCCTGACGATGTTCACCTTAGTTTAGCCAAACTAGATACCACTCCCTGGGGTAACCTGGCTTCATTCCCTTCACCGTCCTTTCCATTGTAGAAACCGGACTTCGATTCCCTGTACAGCCTCTTCTTTGTGAATTCCTTAGACAAACAAATCTTTGCCCAACCCAACTTTCCACAAATTCATACAAAATAATAAATGGCATCGCCGAGCTAAACCGCCAGCTTTGCCTTTAGCTCGGTTTAGACGAGCTATTTCACTAGTATTCACTCGGCCAGAATGAAGATGGCTGGGTTTATTATTTAAGAATAAGAAGACGCTGAGAAAAGATAATAAAGAACACCCCAGACAAAGATGTAAATGACGATGATTTTTTCTGGGTCTCGGGCAACTTTGAAGACCAAGAGGCCCAGATCCCGGGCGACCGAATTAATTGGAATAAAGGAGTAGCCAGTATACATACCTCGGCTCACTTTTTGCATTCCTTACTCTGTTTGTAAGTTTTGAACCGCACTAACCGTTATAATTTTCCTTTATGTAGATTTAAACTTTCTAAAGTCGCGGTACAGTTACCCCAACCTAGACGCCCTCCGCGCCGCACTGAGATATCCCAATCGAGGTTGGGCCGAGCCGACGTATAGATACAGCAGCAGGCGGAAGACCAGGGTGACAGACTTCCTCTTGGAGCCTTCGCCAGAACCGGATCCAACCTTGCCTCAAATCAATCTGATCCCTTTAACTGCAGAACAAGAAATGGCTAAGAAGAGAGCAGTAATGGCCCTTATCACCGAGACAAACCAACCTGAGGTACCACAAGCCAGTCAAACACAGCCGGCCGTGGTAGCCCTTTCAACTACTCAGTCATCCACATCCCGGCCAAGCAAGCGTGCTCGGACTTCCACAACTGAGCCACGCCTTGTCGACGAGGATGAAACCGTGCTTCCCCAAACCACACAACCGAGCCCACAACCTGAGCGCTCAGACCGAGCTAACTCCTCTGAATGGGTACCAAAGATCAACTTCAAGAACTGTGCTATTACTAGCACTGATTCGGTGGTCGCGGAGAAAGACCATTCACTGGCCTTCAATCTTGCCAAGAACGTCTGTCTGCCAGCGGACATGGAACATCACGACCACCTTACCGAGCTAAAAGCCATCCGCTCGGCCACCAAATCGATGATATTGGTGAGTTCTCCCTTCTTTTGTCCTAATTTGTACATCTGTTTGCTCGATTTTGCTCAAAATTTGTTTCTCCCCTTTTGCAGGCCTTACAGAAGAACCACGTCGCTCATAAGCACATGTTGAAGCTTCGAAAAACCACAAGGCAGGCCGTGGCAGAAGCAGATGCTAAATCGGCCGAGCTAGAAGAGGCCAAGAAGAAAATGGCTGAGCTACATACCGAGGTGGCCCGCCTGACCGGTCTTGTCACCTCGGCTGAAGCAGATAAGCAAAAGGCTATGGCTGTGCTGAAAGACAAATATCTGGCCAAGCTCGAAGGAAAGAAGAATGGTGAGATCGCCGAACTGGAGAAGAAGGTAGAAGACGCGAAAGACCGCGGTTACAAAGAAGGTGAAGCCACCTATATCCTGCAGTGCGAAGCTGCTAAGGATATTTTCTTCAAATGCGGGTGGAAAGCAGCCGTAGCGCAGATTGGTCATAGCCAAGAGACCGAGGTCTTCCTCAACCCTTCTCCTCATTTCATACCGAGCTACATGACGGAGTATGCCAACGCCATCCAACAAAAATTTCTTCAAGTTGAGGATGAAGAAGAGGCATCAGAGCCCAACAATACCCCGGTCGTTGCCAATGATCCTACTGCTCAGTCAGCTCAGGTGGAGCCACCGGTGAAAGACTTGGTTGAAGACATGACCGAGCTACCTGCTAAAACCAGGGTTCGAGTTGATTTGGATACGGATCTCGATGACCTTTTTTCTTGATCCTGTATTTTCTGCTTTTTACTTTTAGAAAGAATATGTAACCGGGCTGAAGTCTCACTCCTTTGTAACTCTTTTGCATCTTGAATGAAATCTTTTTCTTCTTTTTACTCGGTTTATTCCATTCCTGTATGTACTTTTCAACTATGATTTGTATGAAGTTTCTACTTCAGTTCATACGTAGTTGGAGCATTTTCTGATCGAAATACTTATCCCGGTGTTGAACTTGTAATCTGTTTTGGCCATACCTTCCAACCTCTTCAGCCTAGGTTTTTATCTCAGCTGAAGAGTACTAGAAGTTGGATATTCCAGCCAACCACTCTTCAGCCTAGATCCTTATCTTGACTGAAGAGTACTAAAAGTTGGTCATTCCAGCTAACCACTCTTCAACCTTGATCATTATCTCGGCTGAAGAGTACTAAAAGTCGGTTATTCCAGCCAACCACTTTTCAGCCTTGATCCTTATCTCGGTTGAAAAGTACTAAAAGTTGGTTATTCCAGCCAACCACTCTTCAGCCTTGATCCTTATCTCGACTGAAAAGTACTAAAAGTTGGTTATTCCAGCCAACCACTTCAGTCTTGATCCTTATCTCGGCTGAAGATCAACAAATGTTGGTTTTTTCAGCCAACTTCCTGCAGCCTAGATCCTTATCTTCGGCTTAGGAGAAGTGTTGGTTTTTCCAGCCAACCTCTTCAGCCTAGATCCTGATCTTAGCTGAAGAGAGCTCAAAATTGGTTATTCATGCCAACCTAGAGCGAAGTGTTTGGTTATTCCTGCCAAATGTCCTGCAGCTTAGATCCTTATCCTGGGCTTAGGAGAAGTGTTGGTTTTTCCAGCCAACCTCTTCAACCTAGATCCTGATCTTAGCTGAAGAGAGCTCAAAGTTGGTTATTCCTGCCAACCTAGAGCGAAATGTTTGGTTATTCCTACCAAACGTCCTGCAGCCTAGATCCTTATCCTTGGCTTAGGAGAAGTGTTGGTTTTTCCAGCCAACGCCTTCAGCCTAGATCCTGATCTCGGCTGAAGAGAGCGCAAAGTTGGTTATTCCGGCCAACTCTACTTTCAATGCCCCTAGTTCACTAAAACAACTTTTACAGTAGAAAACAATTATACTAAAAAGAAACTATTTGTTTTATTGAAAAAAGAAAAACTAAAAGTAAGTTTAAAGAAAAGCTAAAAATAAAATAGTTTGAGATTGGCAGTGTTCCACGGCCTGGGAATGGCCTTGTTGTCTTCATCTTCCAAGTGGTATGCCCCTTTTCCTGCTAATCCAACCACTTTGTAAGGGCCTTCCCAATTGGGCCCTAACTTGCCATCTCCGGGTACCAGGGTGTTGCCCATTACTTTGCGTAGCACCTAGTCTCCAATCTTGAATTGCCTTGGATGTACTGTCTTGTTATATTTTCTGGATAACCCCTACTAGTATGAGGCAATGTGAACCAGTGCTCTTTCTCTTCTTTCTTCTGCAAGGTTGAGCTCCAATGCTATGGCTTCTCCATTTAAGTCTGGATCAAAATTTTCACTTCTAATTGTGGGGAGGCCGACTTCTAGTGGGATTACTGCTTCCATGCCATAGGCCAGGGAAAAAGGTGTTTCTTTAGTAGACCGCCAAGGTGTGGTACGATAAGCCCATAAAACATGAGGGAGCTCCTCCTTCCACTTGCATTTTGCTTTCTCCAGCCTTTTCTTCAATCCATCCAAGATGACTTTGTTTGATACTTCTGCCTGGCCATTTGCTTGGGGGTATGCTGGTGTAGAATTGTAGAATTCTATCTTGTACTCTTCACAAAAGCCTCTAAAAATTTTGCCATCGAACTGAGTGCCGTTGTCTAATATTATAGCCTTGGGTATGCCAAACCGAGTGATGATATTCTGCCAGACGAACTTCTTGACATCTTTTTCTTTTATTGAGGCAAGTGCTTCTGCTTCCACCCATTTGGTAAAGTAATCTGTTGCTGCGAGAAAGAATTTTCTGTTGCCGGGTGCCATTGGAAGTGGTCCTACTATGTCCAAGCCCCACATTGCAAAGGACCATGGGCTAGTTAACGGTAGAAGCTCTCTAGCTGGTTGATGTATTTGGTGTGCGAACTTCTGGCATTTCTCGCACTTCTTGACATACTTCTCTGAATTTGCTTGCATGTATGGCCACCAATATCCTTGTGAAATTGCTCTGTAAGCCAATGATCTTCCCCCTTGGTGGCTTCCGCATACACCTTCGTGTATCTCGAACAAGAATGCCTCGACCTTGCTGGGATGGACGCATTTTAAGTAAGGTCCTGTGAAGGATTTTTTGTACAAGGCCATTAATGGGGAGAGCCAAAATCGCTGCGACTTTGCTCTAATTTTGTTAGCTTCTTTCTTCTCTTCGGGTAAGACGCCGTCTTTTAAGAACACTATAATAGGATCCATCCATGAAGGGCCTAATTCGGCGCAACATACCTCAGCTACTTCGGGTTCTTCAATGCTTGGTCTTGGTAAGTAGTCAATCAGTAACGGATGTGGGATGGATGTATCTACCATCGAAGCAAAGCCTGCTAGTTCGTCTGCTCTACTGTTTTCTTCCCTGCCGATTTGCTCTATCCGCACTATTTCAAATTTCATGATCTCTTTTTTGACTAACTCTTGGTACTTAGCCATCCTTTCATCATTTGCCTTGTAGTCGCTTGAAATTTGGTTTACCACCAGCTGTGAGTCACTGTAAACCATTAGCTCGGTGGCCTTTATGTAGAATGCTGATTTTAGTCCTGCCAGAAGCGCTTCATACTCTGCTTCGTTGTTTGATGCTGGGAAGCCAAGGTTGACTGCTTGTTCCACTATTAGGCCATCTGGTGAGATAAGGACTATGCCAAGTCCTACACCGTGCCTATTGGACGCTCTATCCACGAAGAGCTTCCACATCTCTCCAACGAACAGCTTCCAGCAAGTGGAGGGATCGGATGATGCCTTGGGGTCGTGAGTGTTACTGGTATTTTCTTCCAAATCCACACTTACTGTTTGCCCCTCACTATCTGATTGTACCGAGTTTTTACTTGTTGATGAGTCTTTGCTTGGTGTAGCATGGTTTGCTTTTTCCTCCCTTTCTTCACTCCGGTCTGTTTTAGGATGTGGCTGGCCATCCCGAATCAGGGGTTGAGCATTTCCTGCAGCACTTTCCATCCCCATTTCAGTTGTACCCGTCAAGTCAACTGGGCAGATGTGATGACTTCCTGGTGTGAATTCTGCCACGAAGTCTGCCAAAGCTTGGGCTTTTATTGCGGTTCTGGGTTGAAACTTGATGTAAAACTGTCCCAATTCCACTGTCCACTTTAAGATTCGCGCAGAAAAGTTTGCCCTCTCAAACAAAACTTTTAATGGAAAAGTTGTGAGGATGATTATGGTGTGGGCGTAGAAGTAATGCGACAACTTCCTTGATGTCATCATCAAGGCTAAGGCCAGTTTTTCCAATAGTAAGTACCTGGTTTCTGCGCCCAGCAATGTCTTGCTGACATAAAAGATGGGCAGGTGTTGGATTCCTTCTGCTTTGACCAAAGACTGCTACCGATCAAGGTCGTGAAACTGCCAGGTACAAAAAAAGCTCTTCTCCAGGTATTGGGGTTACTAGCAATGGTGGAGAAGACATGTATTTTTTCAAGCTTTCCAGGGCGCGGTCGCATTCTTCATCCTATTCAAACTTGGCCTTTAATGCTTGGAAAAATGGTCGACATCGGTCTGACGACCGTCTTATGAACCGGTTGAGCACAGCTGCCATGCCAGTGAGATGCTGCACTTCTTTTACTGAGTTGGGCCTCTCTAGATCCTGGATTGCTTTGATCTGAGAGGGGTCTGCCTCTATACCCCGGTTGGTCACCAGGAAGCCTAGGAATTTGCCCAATCCTACGCCGAACGCACACTTGGATGCATTTAGACGCAACTTGTTCTTCTTCAGTATCTCGAACATTTCATCTAGGTCCCTGAGATGGTCCTTCTCATCCTTGCTCTTGACCACCATGTCGTCGATGTAAGCCTCCATTGTTCTGCTTAACAATGGTTCAAACATCTTGGTAACCATCCGTTGGAATGTTGCCCCTGCGTTTTTTAGGCCAAAGGGCATGACCTTGTAACAATACAACCCTCTAGGAGTTGTAAAAGATGTGACCTCCTGGTCTGGCTCATACATAGTGATCTGATGGTAACCTCTATACGTATCAAGAAAGCTAAGCCGGTTGTGTTCTGCCGTTAGATCTACTAGTTGGTCTATTCGTGGGAGAGGAAAGCTATCCTTTGGGCATGCCTTGTTGACTGTTTTGTAATCCACGCAGACATGCCATTTTTCATTCTTCTTTGGCACTACTACGGTATTAGAGATCCACCTGGGATAGTGCACTTCTCTGATAGCTCCTGCCTCCAGCAAGTTTCCTACTTTTTCCGTCACTATCTCGGCATGGTGGAGTGCTGATCTGCGAATGCGCTGTATAATTGGTCTGGTAGTTGGGTGGACGTTCAGTTGGTGGCAGATGAAGTTTGGGTCTATGCCAGGCATGTCATACGGTGTCCAGGAAAACACTTCGATGTTAGAGGTTAAGAATTCCATGACCTCTATCCTCTCAGTGCTGGACAAAGACGAGCCAAGCAAAAAGAACTTTTCTGGATCTTTTTCATCTATTCTTACCTGTACCAAGTCTTCCACCACCTTCTGTTCAGTTGTCTTGCCCACATCCGCAAACAGTTCATTGCTCTCAGGTTCTTCCACCATCTGTACATACCCTTTGGTAGCGCGGCTGCCATTTACTTTGACAAAGCACTGTTTGGACATAATTTGGTCTCCGAAGACCTCTTCAATTGTTCCGGCTTCGTTGGGGAACCGTAATACTTGATGGTAGGTTGACGCTACCGATCGCATGGCGTGCAACCATGTCCTTTCCAAGATTATGTTATAGGTGGAAGGGACTTTCAATACCCAGAATTCCACCTGTTTCGTCATGCTTTATGCTCTGACTGGGAGGATTATCTTGCCAACTAGCCACTCTGGCATTGAATTGAATCTGATCAGGGGAGATGTTGCAGGTGCCAAGTCTTTGTCCTCTAATTTCAGTTATTTGAAGGTTTCGTAATACATATAATGAGCTCCCTTGGTCAATCAAAATCCGTTTGATGTCGAAATCCTTGACGCGGAGAGTGACAACTAGTGCATCATTATGAGAGCAATATATCCTTGCCAAGTCTCTGTCTGAAAAAGATATGACATTCGTGGCCTTTGTTTTCCCCTTTTTGATGGTAGGTTGTGCACTTAATACCTCCCTTAAGTGCTCAGCCTTTTTGATCATTCCTCTGAGCTCACATACCCGCTCAGGTTCGAATACCCCATGTATTACGTTAATCATGCCTTGAGGTGGGGCGTTGATCGGCATTCCGTTTGGGTTGTCATTATTCTGGGGGGCTGGCTGTGTTCCTCTTTTTATGTACTGGTCCAGGTGCCCAACTGCCACTAACTCCTCCAAATGGTGTCTCAACGGTGTGCAATTCTCTGTGCGGTGTCCCTTTTCATTATGGAAGGTGCACCGGGATCCTTTGTCATAGTCTTTTTGTGCTTCTCCCAACTTAGCTGGCCATCAGACGAAAGATTCATCGCGTATCTCACTGAGAATTCGGTAGATTGGTTTTTTGAACACTGTGGTAATGGCAGTGCGAACTCTTAGCCACCTTTTGTCTGGATCCTCTTTGTTGGCCCGTTTGCCTCGCCTATTCTTGCTTGGTCATTCTACCGTATTGACTTTTGCCGTCAACTTTTTATCTGGCACTGCTGTTGCGCCAGATTTTGCTTTAGCACGGGTGTCATCCTCCTCCACCTGAATATGCTGGTGCACTCTTTCCATCAAGGCCTCCATTGTGAGGGGTGGCGTCATAGTAATTGAGTCCCTCAATTTGTTGCCGACTGGCAGTTCCCATTTGTATTGTGCAATGGCGAGGTTAGTAGGGCAATCCCCAATCTGGTTAAAGGTTTCCCAGTAATGACTCACCCATGTCAATAGAGAGTAGCTGATCAATCTCCACTGGTGTTTTGGTATTCGTTCTGAACCTAGTCACGAACACCTCTGCCAATTGCACCCAGGAGGCGATGCTGCCTTCTGGTAGCCTTTCGAACCAGGTTAAACCTAGGTCGCCAAGGCTAGATGGGAATAGGATACACATTAAAGCCTCGTTTCGTTGGTATACTGCCATAACCTAGCGAAAGTGGCTCAAGTGCATGTAGGGGTCTGTCTTCCTCTTATACGTGGTGAATTTGTGCTGGTGGAAGCCTGAAGGTAGGTGCGCGTTCTCTATTGCCAGAACGAACGGCGAGGTCTGCAGCCTTGCTAATGCTTTGTCTGCTGGTTCGTAAGTAAGGCGCGGGATTGGCATTCCTACCTCGACACTCCCATGCGTCCGAGGAGCCAACTGCTGAAGGGCTGAAACTCTGCGTGGGTCGCGTGCTCTGTTATCTTCCTTCCATCATGCCCTTTCTTCTAGCACAATTTGCAAGTCAGATGATCTGGGCAACTCTGTATGCCTGGATGACGTCTGGTGCGTGCGCGAGGGCCGATAGGTGCTTCCCTCAATATAAGATCTCTCTGTTCTCGTTCTCTCTGACCTGGAGTAACGAGTCCTGGAAGTTCTTGACTGAGTGTCGCCTATTTTCATGCTCCTACTCTCTGCTTGCAATGGTGTGGTATGCCTACTACAATCTTTCGAGTGGCGAGGGGGCATGTTGCTTTTGCGCCCCTCTCCTGTCGCCACCCCTTTTCTTTTGATTTGGCGCTTCATAGACTCCATGTCTACCGCCATCCATCGTATCAACTCATCATACTCCTTTACGCGATCTTCCAAAACTTGAGGGTCCATTCTCCGCCTTTGTATTTCAGGACTTTGAGAGCGACGGGAGCTGTTAGCCCGCCTCCTCCTCATATCCCTCTAGGGGTTCTATCGTTGGGGCTCTAAATCCGCCATGGAAGGGATAGAAGGCAAACCTTCGTGCCTTCCACCCCCCTCTGGGGTTTGTTCGTTGATAGCTGATTATGGCAAGTCTTCATTGTGCGCCATTGCTTTCAATTAGATAGGAAAAACTCGATCAAGAGGTTTGTTCTTTCTGGAATTCCCACAGATGGCGCCAATTGTACGAGCAAGAAATAATGTTCTCGTATAATCCTGTTGATCAAGTCTGCGCTCCTCCAAATGTCGTCGCTTTACTCCTTAAAAACACAAACGTGAGCTATCCGGTGGGTGTGTGCCGGATATCTCTCCGATGCCTAAGTCAGTCAAATAGACAAATAGATAAAAGCTCTATGTATTCGGGAATCAAAGTTGTGTTACCTCTACATAGGTTATGTTATGAGCTTTTATAGGTTTCGCGTGGCACAATCCTAGTAGGACTCTTATTCCTCCATGTAGAGTCCTCCTAGGAATCACACTCCTGAAAGATAATGCTTATGTCACGACCCCATTCCGCCCCTAGTAGAATGGTGCCGTGATGGCCAGTAATCCGAGATTACCAAAGGCCAACTTACAAAAATTCACACACAATCAGAGTATAAATATATGGGGCCTACATGTGCGGAAGCAAATTTACATCTAAGTAGTCCATAAGAGCTGTGTATAGATCAAATGAAATGACATATATCTTAACATGGTTTTACAACTTGGATACAAATAAAATAAAGTACATGTTACATCTGGATCAAAAGGCTTCTCAAGCCAACATATACAAAAGAAATGAATTAAAACTAAGAAACATAATCTTCAAGAGGCTAGTAAAATGAATCCAAAACAACTTGCAAATAACATCTAGGCGTCATCGCCTTCTTGCTCGTCACCTACATATATATAAGGAGAGGGTGAGCTTGGATACTTAGTGAATGATATTAGTAATAAAGGTTTGAATGAATGATATCCAAGATCTTTATTAAAACAATACATATCGTAGCTTGTAACAAAACATGGGATGAATCAAGTTCATCAATCAAATCTTTCAAATCTTCTTGGGATGTTTAATAACATCTACATAATACATGGTATGACATTCCAGACAAACCCACGTGGTAAACCGTCGGTGGCAAGACAAAGGAGATATCTCAAACAAGGGTGCTAGTTGCATTATAGTCCCCTAGCACTAAGGACTTTTCAAGACAAACGCGCTAGTTATATTATAGTCCCCTAGCACTAAGGACTTTCCAAGAATGTCATCAAAACGAATATAATACTTGATACAAAAATTAGGGATAATCATTCATGCTTGAACAAATACTTTTCCAAAATGAAGCAAAGCTTTATCAAAACTTTATAACATAGCTTTATTAAAAAATACCACTCACATAGCTCTTCGGGTGTAGGGATTAAGGCAAGGATCCAAGACCTACAAATACATAATAAAGTCTACTGAATGCACTTCAAGAAGACAAGCAGAGATACTCAAAGATGGATATGAAATGCATTCTTAAAATAAGCTTTATATGAATGAAAATGATCCTGGCATTTCTTTCCAAAACCAAGTCAAAACAAAATAAAACATGCTGGGAGTTAAATCACTATTTTTCATCTAGGGAAAACATGCTGGGTACCAACCAGGTCTTGGAATGGATGCACAGAAATGATCTAGGAAAAAATGAGCTAGCTGGGTGAACTCAGGAGGTCTTGGCCGAGGTATGGTTACCTAGGCTTCGGTGTACAGCTGCCTGCCGAGGTGTTACAAGGTGCCGGCAAGGGTGTACTATGGTCGGCCTAGGTGTGAAGTGGTTAGCCTAAGTGTGCATGCAAAATAGACTAAGGTGCAAGTGATCATGCAAGGTTGGCCAAGGTGAGATGCGATGCTTGGCCTAGGTGTGAGATCTAGGCAAGAGTGGTTTCAGTGACCACACCTAGGGAAATGAGGTCTGGAAATCTGGGTTTCCCTCTTGATGAATATGAAGAACATGAAGGACAAAAACATGAAGAACATAAATGCTAAAATCATCACTTCTTTATTCAAAATCTGAGATTTCATGAGATGAGTTTGAAAACATGGACCTGGGTACCCTTACTTGGAGATTTCATGAAAACAATCACAAAAACATGGATCTTGATACAAACTTTCGGATTAAAACATGGTTTTCTTTCAAGAACTCAAGAACATCATTTTCTCTTTCTAAAACAAGCTTTAAATCAATGCATGGCTCATGAATCATGCCAGATCATGCAATGTGATTAGATCAACATAAAGAACAACAAGAGTAAATCAAGAATCTAACCTCAAAACACAGATCTAACGGTTCAAGGTGTGAAGATCAAGCTTGGAAATCTAGCTCTCTCTCTAAGAACTTCCCTTCTTCTTCTTAGAGCTTCTCTCTCTTTCTAGGACAAAGATATGACAAATGATATGTTTTCTCTCTCTGTCGGCTGACTTAACCCTTTATTGGGACACGTGGCAATGACTGGTTGGCTTTCCTCAAAAGGTGACAGAATGACAAGACAAGAGTATGACAAAGTGTATACAACAAGTAAGGTGACAAGGGCACTCTGAACAAGGCAATGAACTCGGATTAGGACATAGGCTTCGGCAAGTGGGTTTCAATGATCTCGGCTAGGAAGGATAACACTTGACCTAGCTGTGCCACACCTCGGCACACCTCGGTCTAGGTTATACCAGTCCCGGAACAAGGTCACTAGGTGCAAGGATCAAAGATCTAGGACGCCTAGATGATAACATATCAGCCTAGATGATGCACATCTCGGCCTAGGTGATGCACACCTCGGCCTAGATGATGACATCTCGGCCAATCTGCCAGGGTGAAGGTGAAGGTCAACCAAAGTGGTTCCAAGTTAGTCCTAGGTGTTGGCGTGCAATGGCCTAGGTGTAAGAGGTTCAAAGGTGTGACCTAGGCTTAACATGACTTAGGCTTGGCATGACTTAGGCTTAACATGACCTATGCTTGACATGACCTAGGCTTGGCATGACCTAGGCTTGAGACAGCAAGGAAGGAACAAAGCATGCATACAACACTTAGGCAAATCACATAAGTATAAAACAAGACAGGGACCTTTACTTAGGCAAAACAAGTCAAAGTCTACAAATACAAGTTTAACAAGACAAAACCATGCAAATGCACATGAACATGACTAAGACATGAATGTGGGTTATTACAGCTTATCTTTCAACACCCCCCTTACTGCTTAAATCAAGTGAGATGGTTCTACCTCGGTAGTATGACAAAACGACCGAACTAACATGGCGATGCTAAACTGGCAGAAATGACCGAGCTCTAACTAGCTCGGTTCTTCTCTTCATCACTCGTACTTCGGTTTCGCCTGTTGAGACCGGGCTAACCATAGCAAGCTTGGACTAAGCTAATCAAGAGCAAGGTCCTGAGGAATGCTCAAATCATCTCGGCTCAGAATGGTATGACCGAGCTAATTACATCATATCGACCGTGGTAACCACAAGCACAATTGGACCGAGCTAACTGCAAGGTCCTTTCACTCGGCCCTTTTTATCGCGGCCCATTTACCTAGCTCGGCCCAATTTACTTATAAATTACCCTCTCACACAGTAATCTCTAAATCTTCCCCTCCATCATATCCACCATCAGCATTCCTCATTTTCAAAGAAAAACTTGGAGAAACAATAAAACAAAACAACATTATAAGTTTTCAACTGGAATGTATCAAAATAAGAAGTTCCATGAAATTAAACAAGCAAAGCACTTACAATTGCTGATTGCAAGGCTTTGCTCCACATCTAAGACAAAGTTTACACAATTAAATATATTAATTATCGTCAGGTGCAAAAAAGAGCCATGAAGGCTATTCAAAGTGACGATTATAGCAGTTTAAACCGGTAACAAAGAAAATATCATCCGATAGTAGTTCAAAATAGTATTCCATGAAAAATTCATACAAAAAAAATCTGACCCCTCCAAACATGGTGCAAAAATCCTACCAAAATTAACAAAAGTGAAAAAACTTATATATTTTTCTTCAATTCATTCACACCTCTCTAACACTGATTACAAAAGCAAGCATAATTACTTTTTCTTTTCTTCTAAGCTAAGACAAATTTTACACATCAAAATGTACCAATTCTCATCAAGTGTGAAAAAGCCAGGAGTGGCACACACACAAATGATGATTTCAATAGGGTTATAGCATAGACACTAGAAGGATATCTAATACTAAAATATGAATTGTGAAGACAGCAACACATTTTTAATCAACTAAACCTAATATCCCTAAATAATTTTCCCTAATTGAGAAAATAAACCTTTATAGCAATGTAAAAGAAAAATATCCAAAATAAGTTGACAACTAAAAATCATCCAAAGAACTTAAACAAGCAGTCACACATACAGGTCATGCATATATATAGAACCAAAACAATGAACTCAATATTAGAGAGAACACATATACATGTATATATATATATATCAAATAGATTTTGTGTATTTGTTCACCCATGAGCGAGATTTGTTCTATAAGTTACAAATCTGAGCGAGATCTGGATGATGTACTCGATGATTTTGTGTAATATATATGATATATATATATATATATCATATATAATAAAAACTTACAAATCTAAGCGACCGATTGAGCAAAATCTTCAAAATCGAAACTCAGCTCCAATGTATCAATTCCAATATATGATCTGCAACAAAACAAAGCAGCAACAAAACATGCAAGATATCAATTCCAATGTATACATTCTTCAAAATCTGGATTGACCAAAGGACCAAAATCGAAACTCACAAAATCAAAAGAGAGGAGAACCAAAATCGGAAGAGAAGCACCAATCTGGTGGCTTTCAAAATCTGCAACAAGTTCTGAAATCGAGCTAGCTTGTTTGAAATCAAGTGAGAGAGAGTGTTTGAAATCGAGTGAGTTTGTTTAAAATCGAGCGAAAGTGAGAGCTTCAAATCAATAAGAGTAAGGGTTTCTAAGCTTCAAATTGAATGGGTTTCTGAGCAAGAGAGAGAGAGAGTCTGAGTTATGGAAAAGTGCAAGTGAGAGTGAGAGTGAGAGCCGTTTTGAAAGGGACGGAGTATTGAACAATGTCAACAAATTGACCCAAGCGGCGCCGTTTTACTGAGATCAGAGACAACGTTTTGAAAACGTTGTATTTAACTAATCTATAATGGCGTTTTTCATAAACGCCATAAAAGAAACGTTGCAATAGGCAACTTTTCCTGTAGTGAAATTGACAATTAATGAATTTTTTTTGTCACAATTTTTATAAATTGTCAGTAAAATTTACAATTAGTGACATTTTTTTAGGACAAATTTTTCGAACAACTGCTGAAAGTTGAAAATTAGCGACTCTTTTGTGACGATTTTTTTAAATTGTCTCTAAAACTTATAATTTAGTGGCATTTTTTATAACAAATTTTTTAAACTATCACTAAAAATTAACAATTAATAACATTTTTTAATAGTATTTGATGAAAAATATCATTAATTATCAAAAAACTTATTAAATAATAAATCTACCTATTAAGATCTAGACATAAATCCCTTAAATTTAGTGCTTATCCATCCATTCTTCATCCAGCTATACTCTACTATGCATCATGCCACTTGGTATGGAGAGCTTCCACAACCTGCGACCTATTTTATTTCATTTTCTATTTATTTATTTTATATAATTGAGTAAATACTAGAACATTCTTTAATATAAAACTATCAATTAATATATATATATATATATTGTAATTATAAAGTTAAAATAAAGTTTTAGAATAAATGATTAATGTAGTATAATTATTACAAAACTCTGATACATAAATCAATTATCAAAATTGATTATAGAAATTAAGTTTCCAAGCTGAAATAATAAAGAAATTAAATATATAAATTAAATAAATATAATTATAATCAAAGTAATATAAAATACTACAATGATAAAATAAGGCTAATTTGTTACAAGAATAAATTTTCAGACAGAAATTGTAAAGTAAACACATTAAATTTGTATTTATCTTTAAAATTAATTTAAATTAAAATTTAAAAGGGGCATCCAATAAATAAATATAATACTAAAATACAAGTTCTCCCAGTATTTCATAATCAGTCTCTGTTACTTCTTTTATGCTATGTTTGTGTGTGGTTACATTTCCGTGAGTGAAAGTAACTGAGTGGTGGAGGTGGTTGTAAAGTCTCAAAAATATTACATTAAAATCAACTCACGATAGATATAAAATGATAACAGATGTTTGAAAGTAATGTTCTCCCATTCATAAGGTCTCATCTCTTTACAATATTGTAACACATGCAGTAATACATTCATAAGTCCTAACCCTGAATCTATAGTATGTGTCGTAGCAAAACATATTAAAATAAGAGTTAAACAAATATAGTGATGTCCTACTGGTTACAACTTTTCAAGACGGTACTTGGTTAAAACAAAAGTAAGTTTAAACTCAGCACAAATAAAGTCCTAGGCATGTATAAAATAAATACAACAATAACAAAAATAGAAGCTCTTGGCTCCAAGTCATCACAAGCTATTACATTGGCGAAGGCATATCATCAGTACCTGAAAATGATTTTCCACATAGGGTGAACCAAAATCCAATAAAGATATTCTAGCACAATATATAAATCTTAACAAAGTTATAAGGTGAATGCATATGCAATACTCATACCAAAAACATTTATCTTTTTCCAAAAATCATGTAATGCCGGTTTATGTCACAATTCATAAAATCACTTTATTTACAATAGAAAACAGAACGGTGGATACAACACTAGGAGTCTCTAGGATGTGTCTTCAAGTAGGCTACAAGCACTACCAATTGTCATTTTTATCGATACTAACCGGAAGACTCTGCACATATCCGCGCATGTTTCTGAACTTTCACTAAGGACACACAAGCCAACTTAATATCACAACTGCATTCCTTACCTAGATTCACCAAGGTATTCACCATTTTTTCTCAAAACAATAAACATTTTCAATATTTTAAATATGTGACAATGCTCAATGCAATGGATGATAAATTAGTTTCAATTCACCTAATTCTCATATAATTTCTACAACAATCATAGCTCTCATCCACCGATAGTCCAAAACAGATATCTCTAAACAGATAATTAATTCTCAACACAGATATACTTTCCAACTTTTCCAATTAGGAGTGATAATTCATTTCCAACTCCACCACCATCATCATCATTGTTCCAATTCCATAAAGCCAACAAAAAAAAAAAAAATCGAATGTTTACAATTTAGGGCAAAACCCCCTTTCTTTAAAAATCAATTCCCAAAGATAAAATCCACCATTTATCACAATCCAACCACTTTTATAGAGCCACAATCATATACAAGAACCCATTTTGAAAACCCCTCTTTTGAAATTTTAAACCAAAACCCTAGATTTTTGTTTAAAAATTCCCAAATCACAACATAGCTTAGAAAATCAAATAACTAAGTTAAAATCCATACAAAATGTGGAGAAATCCCTACCTCAAAGACAATGACCAAGAACAACAAAAGTTGAAACTTGACGAAGCCGAAAACGAAGTTTGTTCTAATCAAATGGAAGCTCTAGGTGAGCTTTACATTTTTCTCCAAAAGACAAGAGTTGGGAAACCACTAGATCAAGGTATATTTGAGGGTAGAAGATGAGTTCTCGAGAGAGAGTGTCTAGATTTAGGGTTTGGAGGTGTTTATAGAGAGAGAGAGAGAGATACGAAAAAGTGACTCAAAAATGTGACTTTACGGACTGATATACGCGCAGACCGCTCGAGCGTAGGAATGGTCGCTCGAACGACCAGACACAACAAGAGAGACCACTCGAGTGAACAAAGTACTGCTCGAGCGAGAAATGCCACTCTTCCAGTACTTTTGCAAACCGCTCGAGTATAAGAAAAATCACTCGAGCCAAGACCACTCAAGCTCAAAAAACACCGCTCGAGTGAAGAATGCCATACTCCCAGTAGTTTTGCAAACCTACAAAAATATTAGAAGTTCTCAAAGTTCGCTCGAACGCAAGAAAGTTCGCTCAAGCGAACAAGCTAAAACCTGGGCAGCACAGTTTTGAAAAGACTAACTCTCAACCTGTTTCAAACACAACCAAGACACTACACTAACCAAATTCAATAAAGAATAAAATAAAAGAAGACATGAACAATCATTAAGACAAGGAAATCCAGATCCAAAACAATGAACAAGTCACGTTTAAACCAAAATTGCTATAATGGTGACAGTAATGAAGTGGTGGTGATAGATGTTATTTTTGTCAAAAAAATAGGTAGAGAAATGTCGTCAGAAACTATCATCGCTGGCCGAAGGTAGTCGTTGGCAATTAGATACGACTGTCGGATGTAGTTACTGGAGGTCAGAGATGGTTGCTAGTGGCAGAGTTGGTTATCAATGGTCAAAGATAGTGATCGTAGGTGGTCGCTAGCAGGGGATGTGAGAGCATTGATTATGTGGATGAAGAAAGTGAATAAAGGATATTTTAGGAATATTGATAGAGAAAATGAATAGGATGTATAATTAGTGTGGTTAATAGAATCGGTCTGTAAATGTCCCTAAAATAAAACTTAATTTTAAAAAAATTGAGTAATTTTATACAAATTAACTAATATTATTAACTTTTCTTAGATAATGATGTGACATTTATCATATCATGAAAGTGGTAATATTATTAACTTTTCTTAGATATTATTAACTAATATTATGATGTGACATCTATAATATTATTAACTAATATTATTAACTTTTATTAGATAATGTTTTAATTTTAAAATTTCATTATTTTATGATACATCAATTTATAATCAAATTTATATTTTGTATAGTATTTTTCTATTTTTTTATTATAAAAATTTGTTTAAAATTTTATTTTTGGATTAATTACACTTTTTAATTTTATAGTTTGATATAAATTTCAGTTTAGTCCTTCTACTTTTAATTTGAACAACTTGGTCTCTACACTTTAAAGTTTAGTTTTAATTAGGTCATTCTAATTAAATTTTTGTTAATTTTGCTATGTGTACACTTTAGAAAATTGACAAGTGTTCCAACATTTTTAATTTTAACCTTCGATTTAGACAAAATAACCAAATTAAAATGTTAAAAAATTGACAAATATTTTAAAATTATTAGTAATTTTAACTTCCAATTTAGACGGAATAATCAAATTAAAACTAAATTTAAAATTATGGTAACCAAAATTAACGCCTATAGTAATCAACATAATTTTGGAAAGAAATGTGAAAGATGTCAATCGTAAGGTGTCACAAGCTTGTATCAGCCAAATACACATTTGCCGAGATGGAGTTGTTTGCATCGGCAAATATGTGCATGAGGAAATGAAGTTGTCAAAAGGTAATTACAAAAAAAGAAGATGTCACATCAGTAGAAGAGAAATTAATGAAATGCGACATGTTCAGACCAAGAACAATTATGCAAAGAGAAGAAATTCCTATAAATAAAATGGGATGGCTTCCCTTCAGTCTGTGATCGGACTGGAGGGTACTGTTGGGCCCGTGGGCACCCACCACAAGTCGTGTTTTGATAATCTGAACCGTTATGTAAAATTCGTTAAGTATTATATGCATATAAAATATCATGTTGATCGAATATCGATAGTTACGTGATCAAATCAGATTTTTGTAAGCCGTTTATTTTTTATCGTCCATTTTTTTTTCATACAAAACTTATTTAATCACATAGCTATCGATATCTGATCAACGTGATATTTTATAAACATATAGTATTCGTCGAGTTTTACATATTACGGTTTGGATTATCGAAACGGGACATGTGGTGAGTCCCCATGGGCCCAACAATACCCTCTAGTCCATGATTAGACTGGAGGGAAGTCATTCCGTAAATAAAATATCCAAATCTAATGTAAGGGTAAGTGAGAAAAAGAGAGAGAGAGAGAAATACCTTATAATATTGAAAGAATATTGACAAAATCTTCGTAGAATTAACTTGGCGCACCACCCTGCTGAAACCTATTCTTTATTTGTAGGAATACAACGTGAAGTAGATCATTTTCTTGGTAGCAGCAGGGTTGAAATTATAACTCACTACAAAAATGTAGAATTTAAATTGTTTAAATTGAAATTATAAAGATTAAAATAAAATATGAAATAAAAATTATAATTAAGCTTTTATTTTTTAAATATCTTTCAATAAATACTGCTTCCGTCCAAAAATAATAGTCTATTTTGAGAAATTCAACTTTTTTTGATAATATAATTATTGCATTTTAAAAATATTAATTTTCTACAATTATCCTTTGATAGTATATTTTTTAAAAAATATCAATTGTTGTAATTGTACTTTTTATGTTATTAATGAATTTAAAAGAATGGTAAAATAGTAAATTTATATTATTTTAGTTTTTAATTTTTAAAAAGAAATTAATATTTTAAAATAATAAAAAATAAAACAAAAAATTAATATTTTAAAACGGAGGGCATAAATAAAAATATCAAGGAATTGAACATATGATAATGATGCCAGACCAATTCAGCCCTCAAAATATCCTAGGATGCAGCGACGAAGTGGGGACAGTGAACCCTAAAAATTTGACATTTGTAATAAGGATAAGATAGTACTTTTTTTGGAACTTGACAATGGCAAATTTATTTATTTATTTGTTTTTTTGACAATCATGCGTCAGAGGTAAAGTTAAAAAAAAAAAAAAATTATAAAATCATGAAAAAAATTATAATTTTAATTATTAAAGTTGATAAATTTTATTATTAATTTAAAGTTTATTTTGAAAACAAGTATTGAAGTGTAATTTTCCCCCTTTTTTTTTCATTTTTGAGTGATTATTTAACAATTATTTTAAAAAATTTGAATAAAAAATAAAAAAATTTACAATTTTAATCAATATATATAATTAAAACATTATATGAATTTGCGTTACGATCATCACATAATTTTTTCCTTCCTTGGCTATGACGAGGAGAAGGAGAGTTATGTATACAATAAAATTACAAATCTAAAATTTTTTTAGAAAAGACAAATTTAAATTTAACTATTAAAAAATTATTTAAAATTATTATTTTATAATTTAAATTTATTTTAAATATAAATTTTATATTATATAAATTTAGGGGTTGTTTGGGATGTCCTAAATAAGTGCACTTTTTTACTTTTTGATCTAAAAAGTTGAGAAAAAAAATATGATTGTTTGGGTTAACTTTTTGACTTTTTATGGAAAAATGTATATTAAAAAATTGTATAAATTAGTGTGTAGAGAAAAATTAAGATTAGGAGTTGTGTAGCCGTAATTTTTTACTTTTGATGAATAGTGATAACTTTTTAACTTTTTGAGTAATTTTTTGACTTTTTAACTTTTTTGAGAGTTGCCAAACTTGGCCTTAATCTTAACCACGTATCTTCGTTCAATCGAGATAAATTCGGAATATATCTCTCTTATCAAGACACGGCTCGACAGTTGACTGCTAACAGCCGGTGGTTTACCGGCGGAAACATGTGGACTGTAATCTCTTATCGATTCTTTTTGTTTTTTCTTAAGATTTGCTCTTATCAGATCCATAAAACACATTTTCTGCCCTGTTTGGTGGCCCTACTTTGTCCCAAAAAAAAAAAGAAAAGTGGGGCCCTATATGCTTTACCGGCGGAAACATGTATGTGGACTACATTTTCTTATCGATCCGTGAATTTTCTTATCCATCCTCCTCATCGCATTTCTTTTTGTCCTCTGTCTCGTTTGAGGGAGCTTTTATTTCCGCATATCCATTATATTTTATACATATTTTTTTTAATAAATAATTAATTTAGTAATAATATTTTAAAAATAAATAATTAGTTCGAAAGTAACTTTTCAAAAATAAACAATTGATTCAGAAGTAGACTTTCGAATTTTTATTATTTTTTCGACATTTAACTTCTGAATGTGTTTATTTAATGTCCATAATAATAATTTCACTTGAAAAAAAATTTATAACAAAAATAATTTTTATGAAGTGTGTGCAAAGAAGAGAAATGAGATGTGTAAATAGAAACTCCCCTCCTTTGACTATTCTACGTTTTAATTTACTAAAAATTACAAATACACCATCTAAAATTTAATTAAAATACAAATTGTTTCTGTACTTTTAGAAATTACATTCTACTATTAAAGTTTTTAATTTCATGATAAATTACCCATTTTATTAATAAATCATCAATTAACAATTTTTAATAATGTTATAAATATGTTTCAATTAATAATTTAAGTAATTTTATTATTGTATAGGAGAATAAGGAAAATGATTTGTCCCTCTAAAAAAGTCCCCCCCTAATCCCCTAATGCCCAAAACGACATCATTTTGGGCTTCTTTTTTTTTTTTTTTTGAAATTTAGGGGGATTAGGGGGCCAAAAATTAGGGGGATGTAGCACAACCCGGAGAATAATTATAAATTATTATTTTTAGTTAATTCTATTAAATAAAAAATTTTAACGAGGGATATTTGTAATTTTTCAAATTACAAGAGACAATCTGTACTTTAAGCAAACCTCATGGGATATATTTATAATTTACCATTTAATTTAAAAATTAAAAATTTATTAAAAAAATTAACAAATTATATAAAAAAATTAAAAATTTTACTTTCTATTTATTTTTTCATAAAAAATTTAAAAATCATTATAAACATATTCAGTGTGTTTGGTTTTAGTTTTTTAAATTCAATTTTCTAAAAATTGAATCTTTTATTTTTCGTATTTTTTGTTTTTAGTGACTATTTTTAAAATTTTAAGTAATTTGTTTTACTTTTTTAGATATACCTTATTAGATGTATTCAAAAAGTAAAATATTTTAAAAAATCAATAAATATACAAGAATACGAAAAATATACTGAATTCTATTATTTTTTTTTTGGTATTTAGTAAATTTGTTAAAGATTCCTTGTCACAAATGTTATATTTTTAAAGTATATATATGTTAGGTATATTTAAAAATTAAAAAAATATATATTTAAAACATTAAAAAAATTCAGTGAAAAAAAAAATACCAAAAATAAAAAATATCAATTTTTTGAAAAAGAAATCCTGAAACTCCAAATCAAACAAATTAATTAATTTTTTAATTCATGTTTTAATTAAAATATTAGAAAATTACTAAAATAACCTAATCTAACCCCTCGTGGGTTGATTTTTTGGCTTATTGATTTTTTTATTATTTTAGCCTGGGTTAAAAGCCTCGTTTGTGATGAAATTTTTGACTTTTTTATTTTCGTGATAGAAAAAATAAAATGATTATGTTTTGAATGTAATATTTTCTCTTATTAGTTTTTTAACCTGATTTATCGTTTTGAGATTATTTTAACTCAAAAAATTTTAGGGATATTTACCAATAAATCTCATCTCATAAACAAGTATTTCAGTTAGTCTCAAGTTTTTTTCTATTGATCTATTAAGTTCTATTAGTAGAGAGTTTCTTTCCATATGGTTCTATTTTCGATTTTGGTAGTATTTTGGTGGATGACTGTACCCTCTTTTTGGCAAGTATGATGTGACATTCTAATGTGGCAGGTATTATTGTGACACTTCAACGTAACGGGTATGATGTAACATTCTAAAAAAACTAAAAATTCCTTAATATACTCTTCTCAAATGTAACAACGTAGTGGGTATGATGTGACACTTTAAATCTTTTACTCAAAAAAAGCTAAAAACTCTTTAGTATATTTTTTTTCAAATGTGACAACGTGACTGGCATAATGTGACACTTCAAAAAAATTAAAAATTCCTTAGTGTACTTTTTTCAAATGTGACAACGTGATTGGTATGATGTGACACTCTAAAAAAACTAAAAACTTATTAGTATATTTTTTCTAAATGTGACAATATAGCGCAAATGTAACAACGTAACAGGTATAATGTGACACTCCAAAAAAATTAAAAACTCATTAGTGTATTTTTTTCAAATGTGACAACGTGATGAGTATGATGTGACACTCCAAAAAAATTAAAAATTTATTAGTGTATTTTTTTTTCTCAAATGTGACAACGTGACAGGTATGATTTGACACTAAAAAAAACTAAAAATTCATTAGTGTATTTTTCCCAAATGTGACATGTGATACTCTAACGTGACGGGTATGATATGACACTGTAAAAAATTAAAAATTCTTTAGTATACTTTTTTCAAATGTGACACTCCAATGTACCAGGTATAACGTGACACTAAATAATTTCTTAATATAATTTTTTTAAATATAACACTTCAATATAATAGATAAATGAGTTATTACATATAAAAAAATTTAAAAAATAATAAGAAAATTTATGAAACTATATAAATTACAAGTCTAATATTGAAGTTATTGGTCAATTTTCTCAAATTTTATGCAAAGATGGCCTAAACGAGTGTTGTCCATTCATATTTCAAGTTGGTCCTTGCGCCTGAGATTTTGCGTCCTGTGTGCTTTCCCATCCATCCATCCGTTAAGCAACACATTTTTCAAGTGGGTCCATTCCCCTCTTTTGTTATTTTCCTTCCTTCGAGATGAAGATATTTGGAGAGAAAGATATTTGGAAAAGCGAGTGTTCATGTCATGCTTACAAAGATCACATTACATTTGCACCACAAAATCCCATTTCCCTGTTTTCTCTTTCATTTTCTTGACACCAATGAGGAAGCCAGAGGGTGACCATGTGAACAGAAACAAAAAAATAGAATTAATTGGTTTAAATCTATAGACCACATACATTTAAAGATGATTGATTTCATATAGCATTTAAGGATGATTGATTTCATATAGCATTGTGAATTCTATCGACTTAAATCAATCAAAGTTTATAGTTGAAGTGTTAATTTAATCCATATAATTTTAACTTAAATTTTATATTTTTAGTTCTATTGCAATGTTAGAGTTTCTTATAAATTGTTTTAAATTTCGATTTAGTCTCTCTAATTTTTTCATATGATCTTTTTAATTTGATCAATTATAACTTCACATTTGAATTTCACTTTAATTTCTTACAAGTTGCTCAAAATTATTAATTTTAAGTTGAATGAAATTATTAAATTAAAACTAAATTAAGGCCTCGTTTGGCAAGTGATTTTTTTAGCCAAACAGTCAAAAAGTTACTAAAAAAGTCAAAAAGCCAACAACCTATACCAAAAAGTCAAAGATTTCATTTTCTCTCTACTTTTTGCATTTCTTTTCGTAAAAAGTCAAAAAATCATTCCGAACATACTAGTTTTTTTACACTATATTTTAGTCAAAAAAATCAAAATGTTACTAAAAAAGTATGTTCTCAAACGAAGCCTAAGAGTGTAAGAATCAAACGGTTGAATTTGAAATAATAGAAATTAAAGTAAAAATTGAATCAAATCACAAAGATTAAAAAGGTAAATTATCCAAATTTAAAATAGTTATAGGCTTTTTACGATACAAAGTTTTACAAATGATATATTATTTTAAGTTTGTTAACAACGATACAACTTGCAAGTTACAACACACTCCTTAATGAAAAATCGGTAAAATACATCTTATTTTTTGTGCTGCGGTACGTATGTAGGTTGTTAATTATTTGAAGGCGTTAACAGCAACAGAACACATTAATGGGGAGTTACATTCGTAACAACTGATAAAATGCATTGCATTGATTTTTGAGAAACATTTGGAACACTCATCTTTTTGTCTGATTTTTTAATTTTTTAAACTATTTTAGCCTGATTAAAATAATGTTGTTTGGAATAAAAAATTGACTTTTTTGTAATTTTGTGAGATAAAAAGTAAAATGATTACGATTTAAATGTGATATTTTATCTTATTAATTTTTTAATCTATTTTATCTTTTGGTGAGCTAAATTAATCTTAATCTACTTTCCAAACGAGGCCTAAACAAAAAGTGTTTAAATATGAAAATTTTATTCATTCATAAAATTTATACAAAAAGTTCAACAAAAATAATGTGAGAACATCTATACATATTAAGAAAAAGAGGATTTTAAGGGAGAAATCTTATGAGAGTTTCAATAGTTCGTATTAGTTTTCTTGATTTTTTTAATTTTAAATAATTAAAAAAATTCATATTGACTAGATTTCATTTAACTATATAAAAATAAAACTCTAATTAATTCATGATTTATGATTTTTAAAAGAAAAATACATATTTTCTTAATATATATCTACATAATCAAACAGAATGGTTTTTTAAAATGTCATAGAGATACAAATAGGTAGAACGGTATGGATTGTTTCAACTAAAGATTGAACTGTTGAGATTTCTTGATTAGAAATAAATTTTTTGCCCAAAGAATTTGTTAACTTGTATTTTACAATTTTACATAGGAAAAAGAAGAAAAAAACGAGTTGTTTCATTTATAGAAAATGAATCTTATACTATCATTTAATATTGTAGTGTTGTGCATTTTTTAATTCAAGATACTTTAAATTTTAATAAAATAAAATTTAAAAAATTTAATTAATTAATTTTTGTGTAAGTTGGTTGATCTTTTGACTGAGCTAATTAAGCTGAACCGTTTTTGGTTTGACTAATTCGCTGGTTTAACCGTGATTTTAGCGATTTTATCAAAATATATTGATTAGATTTGTTTGATTCAAAATAAACAAAAGATTGACCTAATTAAAGATTGAACGGCTTAGATTGCTTAATTAGAAATAAACTTTATGTCCTAATAATTGTTAACTTTTATTTTATAATTCCACATCGGGAAAAAAAAAATTAAAAAATGAGTTCTTTTACTTATATAAAATAAATCATATACTCTCATTTAATATTGTAGGATTGTTCATACTTCAATTCAAGAAAATTTAAATTTTAAAAGCTTTAATTAATTAATTTTTGTGTAAGTTGGTTGGTCTTCTGACTTAACCGATTAAGTTGAATCATTTTTTGTTTGATTGATTCACTGGTTTAATTTTGATTTTTGTAGTTTTATCAAAATATATTAGTTAGATTTGTTTGACTCGAAACAAAGTAAAAATTGACATAATTAAATATTGAACGGCTGAGATTGCTTAATTAGAAATAAAACTCCTGTCCAAACAATTGTTAATTTATAATCCCACATCGAAAAAAAAAAGAAAAAAAAATTGAGTTCTTTCACTTATATAAAATGAATATTATATTCCATTTAATATTGTAGGATTATTCAGTTCAAGACAGTTTAAATTTTAAAAGTTTTAATTAATTAAATTTTGTGTAAGTTGATTGGTCTTTTGACTTAGTCGATTAAAATATATCGTTTTCTGTTTGATTGATTCACTAGTTTAATCGTGATTTTTGCATTTTTATCAAAATATATTGGTTATAATTGTTAGATTTGAAATAAACTAAACATTGACCTACTCAAAAATTGAATGGTTGAGATTGCTTTATTAGAAATAAATTTTTCGCCCAAACAATTGTTAACTTTTATTTACAATCTCGCATCGGGGAAAAAAGAAAAATTTGAGTTCTTTCACTTATATAAAGTGAATCTTATATTCTCATCTAATATTATAGTGTTGTGAATTTTTCTGTTTAAGACAGTTTAAATTTTAAAATTAAAAAATTAAAATAAAATTTAAAAGTTTTAATTAATTAATTTTTGTATAAGTTAGTTTGTCTTTTGACTGAGCTAGCAAAACTAAATAGTTTTTGGTTTGACTGATTCATTGATTTAACTACAATTTCAGCTGTTTTATCAAAATCTATTGATTAGATTTGTTTTATTCAAAATAAATTAAAGATTGATCTAATTAAATATTAAACGCATGAGGTTACTTGATTTGAAATAAATTTTTAACCCAAACAATAGTTTAACTTGTATTTTACATTATCCCACATCGAAAAAAAAAAAGGTAAATTGTTTCACTTATAGAAAGTGAATCTTATGCTTCCATTTAATATTGTAGTGTTATGCATCAGTTGAAGACAATTTAAATTTTAAAATAAAATAAAAATTTTAATTTTTAATTAATTAATTTTTGCATAAGTTGATTGGCCTTTTGACTGATTTTACGATTTTATCAAAATATATATATACATATATATATAGTTTATTTCTATAATGTATGCTTAAGTTTTATGACAAACTTTAACATGTATTTTTATTTTATCATAAATATAATTTTTTAATTTATTCTATTTTTCATTTTTACCAATTAAATTATGACATCTATTTTTTATTGTGAACTTAAAATATACAAGTAATGACATAACAACTGCAAATATATTCTAATAAAATGTTAAAATTAGTATTTCTACATTATTATTTATATATTTTTTGAATAAATTTTATATTATTATTTAATTTTAAAATTATTTTTGATGATTTATTTAGTCCGTGTATAGCACGAGTTCATATGATTGTTATTCTTATAAATAAATTCATTTTTATGAATAATATATTTTTACTTAAAAATATTTTTATATATGAAAGTTTTGTATAATTTTTTTATTTATATATATCATTACTCTTTTTAATATGTGCAATACTATACACCCATAAAAAAAATATTTAAAAAATATTAAAAATTAAATATATGATAATAATCATTCTAGATTAAATTCACAGTACACTAATTTTAAAATCTATAAAACAACTCAATTCAAAATGAATTAAAATTAATTGCTCTCTTGGCCAAATTCAATCATACACCATTCGTTTAAATTTTGAGATCAATAAAAAAAGATTCTAAACATCATTGGAGATTGATGCTCCCATAGAAGTCTAGTTTCAATGGACTTCTGCTCAGTGCTTATTCTGGACTCTCTGAGAGATAAAGATAAACTTCCTAAGAGTGTTATCCTTATCCATGCTAAAGTCCTTCCTCATTCTAGGACTCTTGTGTCTTATCCGCTTATCTTGGATTTCGATATCTTTGGAGGTAACCTCGGCCTAGCCGAGATCACCTCGGTGTCACGAACAGGACACGTGGCACCTCAGTTGACACGTCGGCGTCACCTTGGCCACGTGTTGGTGCTCAGAAAATATATCCCCACAATTGCCCCCTAAGTTCTATTACCTCGGCATTCTGAGGTGATGGAACCTATATCAGTACTTGATTCCAGTACGTCGGCTTAAAATTTATCAGCCGAGATCATCGTAAAGGCTGACATGTCTTTTTTAAAGAACAAGAATTCCAAGAGCTCCCTCACGCGTATGAGCTGTCATGCACAATAACTCAATCGTTTTTAGCCACACGTCTTAACCTTACTGGATTGTACTTGGTATGCGTTTGTAAGTCGAATTTCTCTTCCGTGCACTGCCTGACGCATACGTTGTTTTAGGCGCATTGATTGCCTTCTTGCCACCGTTTCGAGTTTTGTCAAAACTTCCTTCCACATTTCGTCTTTTCACTTTTTACCATCATTTCTGAAGCTCTTCCTCTCTCTTACTTTTTCTCCCAAGCCCACCATTGTTCAAGCTTTCTTAGCTCTGCAACTCGCTCCGTTCACCACTTCTAGCGTGATTTTCACCGATTTTCTGCTTTTGCAACCGTCGTCAGACTTCAGCAATCCTCATACCGGCCTCTCTTTTTCTGGTAAGCCACTATTCCTCCTTGTTTTATTTTTTGTTGCTCTTCAACAAGTTCCGCTTCATTACTTGTTGCCATTGATGTTTTGCTCGAGCATTCAATTTATGAATCATGTATCTGAGTGTGTTTATTTCATGACTTTGCTTTTTCCCATGTCTTGAATACATACACTGCTCACAATCTTCTTTTACTTTTGCCACTGTTCTTGGCCTTACACCGTTGCACTCATTCTGGCACAGTGGTCTTGATAGTTCATTATTGTTCTTGATTCTGAAACACATTCTTGCTTTTTTGTTTTCTGTGACTTTTCCAGATTCGTGCCTTCAATCTTCGCTTCCATAGATCTAGGTTTGGGATTTGTTTGTAGAACCCACGAATTTTAGGAAAAAACCGAAATGATTCCCCACAGATTCTGTGTATTTTTAGGTTTTAGCCGAGGTCCCTAAAACCCTCCAAAACTCTCCCTTCTGAAATCCAACTTCTCCAACTAAGCCGACATCATGGGTATGTGGAAGTATAGGGTAGACACCCCGTCCAAGTTAGAGCACTTTAGGCAAGAGTTTGACATCCCGGCCGACGTTCATCTGAGGTTGGCTGGGGAGGACGACTCTATCATGCCCACAGCTGATTCTGTGCCCTTCCCTATTGTAGCTTTTATCGAGTGTGGACTTCGGCTCCCACTCAATATCCTTTTTCGTGAGATAATCCATTACTATAAGTTGAACCCAATGCAGCTAGCCATAAATTTCTACTGAGTCATCAATGGCATAATAGCCTTAGCCAAACAAGAAAGCGCTAGGGTTACCTTAGTTGATATTCAATACTGCTATACCATGTGTGGCCTCAAAAAAGATACGAGCTATATTTACTACCTCAAGCTGAGGTCTACAGAGTACAAAATTGTTGCCGACCTCCCTGACTCCAACAAGGGAGCTGGGGATGATTATTTCATTACCTCGAGGAACTGGAGTTCGCTCCAGACGAGGACCTCCACCTCTACCCTCTTCTTCGAAGAGTTTTTGTAGAGGGCAATGGTAAAAGCCCTGTGTTCATACTAACTTGTTCTTAAAATCTTAAATACTTTATTCGTTCTAATGTCTGTTTTCTCTTGCAGCTCTTCCTCAGCTACTAAAGGGCTTCCGCCAGTCTTTATTTCCCAACAAAGGCTTGAGGAAACTATTGGATCTGCCAGTCCACAAGCGGAGAGCCCCTTTGGTGCTCAATTTCATCCCAACCTACAAATCGACACTGCCCGACGTCCCAAAGAAGAAGAAGGAAAACCAGTCACCTCCTTCTGTCACAACTTCTCAAGCTGCCTCCTCATCTCCGCCAGATCAAGGATCGACCTCTGATCCAGCTGAGCAGCCGTCAACCTCGGCTCCATATCTGATCCCAATATCCTAACGCCGTCGATGACGCCGAACAATTTTTGCTGCTGAAATGGGCCGCCAAAAAACAGTCGCTAAGGATCTTTTGGCCAATATTCCCAATTCAGTTAATGCTCAACCAGCACCAACCCAGCCAAAGCCGAAACCAAAAAGGATCAAGAAGGCTTAGCCAAAGGCAACTGTGACTCAGATTGATACTGAGGACACCTTGCCAATTTCCAAATTGGCTGAGAGTGAGAAGACTACCTCTGTTCCTGAGAAGAGGCTTGCTGAAGCACAACCATCTGAATCTGCCAGATCAAAGAGGCTGAGGTCATCTTCTGCAACCACCTCGGGGTCCCTAAAGCATGATTCCCAATGGGCCCCCAAAATCGTACTGGAGGACAAGCCAGTTAGGGCTGGCGATAGTGCCGATAACGTTAATGTCGGCATCGCTCTGAGCACCGCTATGCTTCTTTCGGGCGACCTTGATCGAAACGTTGAGATGACTGAGTACGAAAACTATGCTTTCATGCTCCAGCGTCCCGTTCAAGTAAGTCTTCATGTTTGGTATCTTTCTTTCTTTTTTATACTTGGAAAATTTTCTAATAACTTATGTTCTGTCCATGTTTCCTTAGGCAATGCAACACGCCTATTCCTTCTCAGTACAATCTTTCGAGAACTGAAAGGAGCTGGCCGACAAGAAGAGGGAGGTCTCTAGTCTTCAAAAGACCAATAAGAACTTGCAATAAAAAATGAAGACTTTGGCAGACCAGGCCGAGGCTGCTGTTAAAGCCAAAGATGACGCCGAGGAAAAGGCGGATTCTGCCGAGGCCATTAAGAAGGTCCTTGAGGCCGAAAAGAAGGAGGCCGAAGAGAAGACGGCCCAGGTCCAAAAAGAACTGCAAGAGGCCTTGGCCACGAAGGACGCCAAGCTCAAGGCCGCCGATGAGAAGGCATATACTGAGGGGGTGGCCGATGTCATGGCGGATTATGAGAAATAGGTAAAGCAGGCATACAACAAGGGTTTCACCCTTGGTTAGATGGCTTTACTGAAAAAGCTTGAAGTCCCCGATGACTCCCCCCTCCGGAATGCCGACATCATTCCTCTTCCATTCCCTTCAACTCCAAGTCAATCCGACGATAAGTCTGAGTCTGAGTCTGAGGAGGAGACTTTGGTGAGGAAGTCAAAGGAGGTTGCTGGGGCCAAGTCCGCTTGTCCAAATGAGCAAGTCTTAGACTTGACTCAAGATAAGGAGGGTGAGGAGGTTCCCAAGGATGCCACTCCTGAGAAGTCATCATTGGACGTGCCTCTCGTCGACAAGAGCATTGATCAAACCCTTCAAGAAATAAATACCAAGCTCGCGACTGAAAAGGTTGCCGATATGTCTTCCCAACAGTCTTCTGAACTTCAAGCCCAGCCATCTAGTGTTGCCGAAGAGTCTTAATTTTGATGTCCTTTTTTCCTTTGTATTTTGCACTTTTGTTTTTCTTCTTTTTGGAACAATTGTAAGCTTTAGCCAACATGTCATGTTTTTAATACAACTTTCTTTCCTGAATGCTTGTATCTTTGTCTTCTCTTTATTGCTCTTGTATGATTCTATACTTAGAATATTTTGCATATCTTCAATGCACACTTTATCTGTGCAATTTTCTCGGGGTGAATTACCTCGGCTATACGCATCAACAATTTACATCAGCAAGTACAAAAGTACTCAGTTTAGTACAACCATGGCTTTAACTTGTAAATTTTTCACAAATTTCAACAAGTATTAGACATAACCTTAGTTTCGACTTGTAAATTTTTCTCAAATAAACATCATCTCGGTTTAACTTCAACTTGTAAACTTTCCTCAAGTTTCAACAAGTGTTAAATATGATCTCGGTTTAACTTCAACTTGTAAACTTTCCTCAAGTTTCAACAAGTGTTAAACATGATCTCAGTTTAACTTCAACTTGTAAACTTTCCTAAAGTTTCAACAAGTGTTAAACATGATCTCGGTTTAACTTCAACTTATAAATTTTTCTCAAGTTTCAACGAGTGTTAAACATGATCTCGATTTAACTTCAACTTGTAAACTTTTCTCAAGTTTCAACAAGTGTTAAACATGATCTCGGTTTAACTTCAAGTTGTAAATTTTTCTCAAATTTCAACAAGTGTTAAACATAACCTTCATTTAACTTCAACTTGTAAATTTTTCACAAACTTCAACAAGTGTTAAAACCATTTTCCAACTCTCTGCCCCCTAATGAGAACGTAAGTTCCACTTGGGTTCTCATTATGCATGTATTCCAAAAACATCGGCAAGTATCATATTAGTCAAAAGTGTAAGAAGTCAAGCTAAAACTTTATTTATTTACTTCGGCAAATAACAAAGAACAAAAAATTCTAATGATAGAAAAATTTCAAATTACAAGTATTTCAAGGTCTTGGCAACTCTTTGCCCTCATTATCTTCAAGCCGATAAGCCCTATTGCCCAATACCGAAGTGATTCTATAGGGTCCCTCCCAATTTGGGCCAAGCTTACTCTCTCTGGAATTCTTCTTGTTGCCGATGACTTTTCTCAAGACCAGGTTGCCAACTTGGAACTCTCTTAGGTTAACCCTCTTATTATAAGCCTTAGCAAGTTGCTGCTGGTATGCCGCCAGCTGAATTGCAGCTCTCTCCCTTCTTTCTTCTAGTAGATCCAAATCTCAGGCTAATAATATATCATTGGTCCCATCCTCTACTCCCTGGGTTCTGATCCCTGGGATGCCGATTTCCAGAGGAATGACTGCTTTTGTGCCATAAGCCATGACAAATGAAGATTCCCCAGTTGATCTTCTCGACGTAGTTCGATATGCCCAGAATACGCTTGGCAGTTCATCCACCCACTTTCCCTTTGCTGCTTGCAGCCTCTTCTTAATCCCATCCAAGATGACTTTGTTGGATGCTTCTACTTGTCCATTGCTCTGAGGAAAAGTCGGGGTGGAAAAATAATTCTTGATTTTGAACTTTGCACAGAAGTTCTTGATTAGCTTACTGTCAAATTGTGTTCTATTGTCTGCAACTATTGCTCTTGGAATCCCAAACCGGATGATGATGTTCTTCCATATGAAGCTTTTCACATCTACATCTCGGATCTTGGCAAGGGGTTCGGCTTCTATCCACTTGGTGAAATAATCTGTTGCCACCAGCAGGTACTTCCTTTGTCCAGTTGCTTGGAAAAGTTGTCCAACAAGATCCATACCCCATTGGGCAAACGGCCAAGGATTGGATACTGGGTTTAGGTCTGCTGCTGGTTGGTGTATCAGAGGTGCAAACCTTTGGCACTTTTCACACTTCTTCACATAGGCTTCTGCATCTTTCTACATGTAGGGCCACCAATACTCCTGCGTAATGGCCCTATGGGCTAGTGATCTGCCCCCAGCGTGGCTTCCACAAATTCCTTCATGTATTTCATATAAAAAATCTTCAACTTGTGAAGGATGTACACACCTTAAAAGAGGTCTTGAAAAGGATCTTCTGTAGAGATGTCCTTCTGCTATTAGACTGAATCTTGCCGACTTCAATCTGATCTTGTGTGCCTTTTTGTGGTCATCTGGCAATTTTCCTTCTTTCAGGAATGCTACTGTTGCATCCATCCAGCTTGGTCCCATGTCCACATACATTGCTTCACGTTCCGTGATCAGTGGTTCAATGCTCGGGCCTGACAAGTATTCCACCATTATTGTCCTTGCTTTTCCAGGTTGTATTGAACTAGCCAGTTTAGTCAGTGCATCAGCATGACTGTTATCATCTCGGCTAACCTGATGTAGCTGGCAATTCTGAAACAAGGCCACCAACCTGTTGACCTCCTTTGCGTAGGTCGACATCCTTTCATCTCGGGCTGCAAACTCGCCTGTTGTCTGGTTGACTATGAGCTGGGAGTCATAGAAGATTATGACCTCATCTACTTCTGCTGCTACTGCCAGCTTCAGTCTTGCAATCAATGCTTCATACTCTACTTCATTGTTTGAGGCCTTAAACCCAAACAAATGGACTGTTCCAATATCTATCCATCTGGAGATACCAGTACTACTCCTGCTCCTGCTCCCGCTCCTTGTCGGTTTAAACTCCCATCGACAAATAGTCGGAAGGAGTCGCCAATGTAAATACTGCAGAGTCTGAGTTTCTCTTCCTTCCTTTGTTCCGTTGCCTTCAGCTGGGTTCTTCCTTGCTTGCTTGGACATCGTTCACCTCGGCTCAACGGAGCCCGATGTATGATGGATTCTGGCGTGAACTCGGCCACAAAGTTGGCCAAAACTTGGCCTTTGATTGCTGTTCTGGGTCTGAACTCCAGGTCATATTGTCCCAAGGCCACTGCCCATCTGGTTATTCTGCCTATTAGGTCTCTTTGCTGCAGCAAGGACTTCAAGGGGTGTTCATTTAGCACCACAATTTTATGGGCTTGGAAGTAATGGTTCAGCTTTTTTGAAGCCATTACTAAAGCCAGTGCCAATTTCTTTAAGGGTAGATACCTGCTTTCTGCATCAGCCAGGGTTTTGCTGATATAGTAAATAGCCCTTTGTTCCCTTTTTTCTTCTCGGATTACCACTGCACTTACTGCATGTTTTGAGACTGCCAGGTATAAGAACAGCTCCTCCTCAGGTTCTGGATTTGAAAGGACTAGAGCTGTGGTCAAATACTTCTTCAAGTCGGCCAGGGTGACTTCGCATTCTTCGGTCCACAAAAAATATGTCGCTTTCTTCACTAAGTTGAAAAAAGGTTTGCACTTGTCTGAGCTTTTGCTTATGAACCTATTTAGGGCTGCGGCCCTTCCAGTCAGCATTTGTACCTATTTTGCCGACGTCGGGCTCTTCAACTCTAGGATGGCCTTGATCTGATCTGAGCTGGCCTCAATGCCCCTTCTAGTCACTAGGTATCCCAAGAACTTACCAGATCCAACTCCAAATGCACATTTCGATGCATTGAGTCGGAGCCGATATGTTTTTAGGATTTCAAAGACTACTTTTAGGTCAGCTAGATGACCCTCAAGTTCCTTGGTCTTCACGACCATGTCGTCGATGTAAACTTCCACCGTTCGACCAATCAGCTGTTTGAACATCTTGGTTACCAATCTTTGGTAAGTTGCTCCTGCGTTTTTCAGCCCAAAAGGCATCACTTTGTAGCAATACAGCCCTTTTAGGGTGATAAACGCAGTCTTCTCTTCATCTGGGGGGTACATGGCTATCTGGTGATACCCCCTGTAGGCATCCAGCCCTGAAGTGGCATCCACCAGTTGGTCAATCTTGGGTAGAGGGAAACTGTCTTTGGGACAAGCTTTGTTTAGGCTGGTAAAGTCCACGTAGACCCTCCATTTACCATTCTTCTTCACCACTACTGTGTTCGATAGCCATGTCGGGTAATTTACCTCTCGAATGGCCCTGGCCTTCAAAAGTCTGTCTACTTCCTCCTCCACTGCTTCGACGTGCATCAATGTCGGTCTTCTTGCACGTTGGATTACAGGTTTGGCCGACCTGTCAATGTTCAGTTTATGGCAAGTGACCTCGGGTTCAATGCCAGGCATTTCGTAAGGCGTCCAAGCAAACACCTCAATATTTGCTCTCAAGAAAGCTTCCAACTCTTTTTCCTTTTCTTCGGCTAAGTACGAGCCGAGAAGAAAGAAGCGTTCTTCATCCCCCTCCTGGACGAGGATTTTCTTCAGTGCTTCTTCGTTCTTCTCGACTGGTTCCTTGCCGACATCTTCTAGGACCTCCACGTCCTCGTCTTCGATCTCTACCTTCTCTGGTTCTCATATGCTGCAGGTGGATTTCATTGCTGCCATGGAGCAGTTCTTTGCCTACAGCTGATCTCCTCTGACCTCCTCTAACCTCCTCTATCCCATGCTCTGTTGGGAACCACAATAGTTAATGCAATGTTGAGGGAACAGCCCCCATAGCATGCAACCATGGCCTTCCCAAGATAATATTGTAAAGGGAGGGGGTGTCGATTACGGTGAATTCTGTCTTTATTTTCTTCGTGCTAGCCTGCAAATCTAAGTTTACTGCTTCCAGTGGCCATATCGGCATTCCATTGAACCCGACCATTTGGCCATTAGATTGTTCCATATCGTCTGAGTGAAGGCCAAGCTCCTTGTAGCATCTGACATACATGATGTCACAAGAGCTGCCTTGGTCAATGAGGATGTGCTTCACTTGGCACTCCCAACCTAGAAGGATACTACCAAGGCATCGTCGTGCGGATGTTGGACCATCTCCAAGTCGGCTTCAGTAAAGGATACTACTGGTCCCTGGTACTCCTCGGCCCGATGTCTCTTCTTCCTGACTTGGTAGACATGCTGTAGGTGCTTTACCTTTTGGGTCTCCCTCCGAATTTCGTTTTCGTTGACTTTTGAGTGAATTACATTAATTACCCGAGGTCCTCCTGCCTAAGGTTGCTGTGTTGGGGGAGGCGGAGCTGCTGGCGCCTGAGGCAGTCTTGCCTGCTCTTCCCTTGTCCTGGCCTCATCTACAAGGTCCCTCAGATGGCCTTGTCTTACCAGGTCTTCCAAGTGTGCTTTCAAGGCTCTACAACCCTGAGTCATATACCCATCTTCATTATGGTAAGCGTAATGCTTACCAAGGCTTCTTCCCATGAACTCTCCTGGTACCCTTGCTGGTGCTCTGAAATAGGGTTGGGGTCGGATTTTGTCCAGGACTTTGTGAATTGGGATTCGGAACACAGTCGTAACTGCCTATGCAACCCTTAGCCTTATTTCTTGTTTGTTGGATCCATTGTTACCTCGGCCTTGCTTCGGCGATCTATTCTCCTTTTCCTGCTTCGTCTCCTTAGTCCCTGATGTATCTTCCTCGGCTCTGGCATATTTCTCAATTCTGGCCATGAGCTCTTCCATGCTTTTTGGCAGTGTCTTTGCTAAAGACTTTCGTAGTGGACAGTCATCTTTTAGGCCGTTCTCGAAAGATATGACCGCTACCTCTTGGTTGCACTCAGGTATTCGGTTGAACACCTCATAGTACCTTTTTGCGTAGGCCCTAAGGCCTTTATCCTTACTGATTCTCAGAGCCATCAATGCGTCCACCCTTAATGGCTGTAACTTGTTTGTCATAAACCTAGCCACAAACATCTCGGCCAGGCCTTCCCAGGTCTTCACACTTCCCTTTGGCAATTTGTGAAACCAATCCGATGCAATCTCCCCGAAGGATGAAGGGAACACTTTGCAGAGCAGCGGCTCGTTCCCACTATACAATGCCATCGAGTTCAGGTATAATCCAACGTAAAAGTTCGGGTCCGACTTACCATCATATATTTGGAACCTCGGCATACTGAATCTCTTCGGAGCCTTAAATTTGTCCAACTCCACTGAGAATGGTGTTCTCGGCTTAACAAGGGAAGTCACCTCGGCATCGGCATTTTGTTGCTTCCTCTTGAGGTAATCACTCAAGTCTTCCTTTGTCCGCCCAGGAGCTCGGTTATCTCCTGATTTCAATCTTTTGGGTGTACTACTTTCAGCTTCGTGGTGAGCCCTCTTCGACCTTTCTCCATTAGTTGTGTCAAAGCACAGTGCCTGCCCTTAAACATGCCGATGTTCTTTGGGGTCTGCCTCCTTGGTGCAATGCGTCCTCCGCAATTCTTCCCTCCTCGACTCTCCTCGCCCGACCTCCCTTGAAGGTCGATGAGAGTGTCTTTCGCTCCTGGTGTACTGGGGGGCCACAGGGATTATTTTCTGCCCTCCCTTTTGGGCATTGGCCGCTGGAATCGGCGTGTCATGCAACGGGAACAGTGGCTGCATGATGTTGTTTTGTATCATAAAATTGACAACTGATTGCAGGTCTGCCAATTTGTTCGCCATCTTTTTCACTTCTTTGTCCCTCCGCAGGCATCTATCCTTCCATACTTGGAGGTTATCCTCGTTGTAGTACCCGCTTCGTTCTGGTTTCTCTGGTGCGTCGCCATCCTGGCCAACGTCTTTTTTGTTGTGATTCTAGTTCTGAGTCTCCTCGTTGCAACCATCTTTTTCTATGTTCGGGTCGACGTGTTTACCGTTCCCAGCAGGGATTTCGTCCCCAACGTTATCCTTCTGTCCGTTATTGGCCATCTATTCTCCTTTCTTTCCCACAGACGGTGCCAAATTGTCTGGGTGAATTTCTGACCACACTACCAACTCAGTATTCAGCTGGAGAGCACTGGAAGAATAGATGGCACCTGACTGACCTGTAACAGAAAAAGAAGATTCCGGCGGTGGTTCGTCCACCCGGGGGCACTCCGACGATCAAGTCAGTATATCTCCCAAAGATAATCAATAGTGCTAAACTCATTATTCAGAATATGAATTCCGTACCTTAGACCCATTGGGAGTGCCTTTCTTTTATAGTTAATTCAATCCTAGTCCCCATAGAAGCCTAGCTTCAATGGACTTCTGCTCAGTGCTTATCCTGGACTCTCCAAGAGATAAAGATAAACTCCCTAAGAGTGTTATCCTTATCCATGCTGAAGTCCTTCCTCATTCTAGGACTCTTGTGCCTTATCCGCTTATCCCGGATTCCGATATCTTCGAAGGTAACCTCGGCCTAGCCGAGATCACCTCGGCGTCACGAACAGGACACGTGGCACCTCGGCTGACACGTCGGCGTCACCTTGGCCACGTGTTGGTGCTCAGAAAATATATCCCCACAAATGAATTTGTTTCATTGTCGTCTACTATAACATTGACATTGTCGTGTACTTATTATTCAATTAAAATATTTTTAATTATAAAAATATTATTATCATTTTATTTTAATAAAAGAAATTCTATGTCAAAGTCAAAAAATGTTTAGTTTGAATTTTTCAAATTATTTTCTTAATTTTTAAAAAAATATAAAAATTAATTTAACAAAAATAAATATAAAAATATATTTTAAAATTTTAAAAGATTATTTTTGACTTCCGAAAAGATAAAATTATATAAAAAATAATAATGACTTAATTTTTTCATTTTTCCACGCAACTAACTTTAAGTTTCTCTTTTTTAAAAAAAAAAAATTCTTAAATAATTTTTTGAAAACAAACCAAATATGACCATGTTAAACATATGAAAGTTTTCATTTCTACTCACACGTCGCCCTTTGGTATTGACTTTTTAGTTGGCTTTTTTGAATTGTGACTTTTTTTAGTTTGGGATTAAAAAGTTCGTTTGGTTTGGCTTTTTTAGTTTTTTTGACTTTTTTGAGAGAAAAAGTGAAATGATTATGATTTGAATGTGACATTTTATCTTATTGGCTTATTTAGCCTATTTTATCTTTTGTGTTTTTTTAGTCAAACTAAGTTAGCCAAACGAATGTGTTGGCTACATATTTTGTGCAAGCCAATTACAGTTCAACACGTGGCTGGATAAGGGAAATACGGGAAGACAATTCAAATCTTCAATCATAATCACACACGTGGCAGTTTGTATTGGTTTTTTGTATATCTGCATAGCACTGGATTAGCAAAGAGATGCAAGATGACGTGGCTTCAACGGTTACTCATATTTAAATTCAAAATCAAGAGGGAAACCTAACTGCAGATATGGCATAGTGGAGCTAATTATAAGGCAACATGATCAGCGACCATGGAAAGATGGTTCAACAGTTAGGAATGCACTTCGACAGTTGTCATTAAGAAGTATAAATAGAAGAGAAGGCCCCAGAAAATGCCCCAAACTCAGATCCAAAAAAACCAGTTTTATTTACTTTATTTCCTTTCTAATTTTTACATTTCTTGTTCTTTACATTTCTATACTTCAAATTCCTACACTGCACTTTGTTCATAGGAGTTGTTTCAAGTAGTTTGTTGCTGTAAACCTCTACGAAACTAATTTGGATCTTTGTAAGTCTTTCATTTTACTCAATGAAATGATATAATTGTTCTTCATTTGATCATTGTTTACTTAATTTTCCTAAACAAAGCCACCAGTAAAAGTCCTCTTCATTGAAGCTGAAAGAACTAAAACACAATCGTCTAATAATTAGTTGGCAATTAATATTCTGTAAGGACTGATTGATCCTTGTTGGTACGCTCACAATTACAAAAATACCTTCAAAAGCCAAAAGGCCAACATATATTTTTGGCACGCCCAGTGGGACTAATTGAAATGGCTAGATGTAGGAGACAAAGAGAAAATGAACGTTTGGAAGAAGGCATAGAAGGAGAGGTATAAATGCCTCATCTAGAGGATAATGTGATAACGTATTCTGTAGAAGTACCTATTCTATCAAAACCTATGGTCAAACAGACCAGTACTTCGGAACAAGTACCACATATTCAAAATATTGGACGAGACCAAGGAATTGGACCATCCACTGCTTCATGTACTTACCCAATGAATCCATGGGGTAGCCTAGTAGATGCCATGGGACAGCAGTTAATGAATACAATGAAAAGGTGGACAACATCCTTCATGGATCGAATGAATGCCCACCAACCAACAAACACAAGACATATAGAGGAAATTTCAAATGTCCCTCAACAAAGATTGGCTAAAGATAAACAGCCTATGCAAATTAATGGACATTCTAATGGTCAAACTAGTAACCAAAACTACGAAAGACCATTACCTCAGTCTTGGTATAAACCTCTTTCGAGACCTGTGATAAATCAAAATGCCTCAGTACTTAACAGTGAAGCCATGCAAATTGGTAGATCTAGCCCAGCACAAGAAAATGGCATAAGGATGTTTCCAAATCCCATGTTCGAAGCCATACCTGGCACAAGGGGGTTCACTAATCCTTTGTTTGAATTTACACCCGGGGGTTGGAAGGGTTCCCTCCGATTGAAAGAGACACAACACCTATTCCAGCACCTTTCGCAGGTTCTTTCGCAGGGCAGGCTCAAAGGGATTACCCATACCCTCAATAGTAACCAACACCACAGGGACAACCAGTCCCAAATGTGCCACCCTATGACCAAGAGGACCTCAGGCACAAGGTTGTCCACCAAATCCTGTGTTTGTTCCTCCAGTAGTGGTTCAACAAGCATAAAATATGGTTCCTAGAGACCAAATTGCTGATATTGTTAAAGAGATGTGTGGACCAATGGCTCAGGAGGTTCAAACTCTTGTGTATAGGAAACCATACCCAGAATGGGTAAATAGGGTACATGAATACCCAAGAGGTTTCAGGATACTAGACTTTGTTCTTTTTTATGGGAATGTAAATCAGTCAACAGTGGAGTATATTGCTAGGTTTGCTGCTCAATGTGGTGAATTTACCAATAATGATTACATGAAGTTGAGATTGTTCCTAAATTCTTTAATTGGGGTAGCCTTTGTATGGTATATTAACCTTACACCTGGCTCTATCCAAACTTGGCAACAGATGGAGGAGACATTTCATGCCCAATTCTTCCAAATGGAGCCAGAAGTTTCTATGGCAGACTTGAGAAGGTTGAGTCAAAGAACTGATGAAAAGATTGTTCAATTTATTCCTAGATTCAAAAGAGCACGAAACAAATGTAGGGCTGTCCTACCAGAGCCTGAGTTCGTGAGATTGACTCAAAATGGTCTAAAGTTTAGGCTTCGAAAGAAGTTTGACTCAACTGAGTTTAGAGATTTAGTGGAACTGACTTATAAGGTATCTAGGTATGAAACATTACTAGAGGAAGAATAAGATTGAAGTAATGCATCATACAAGACGTATTATAGAGATCCTAATTATGGGATTAATGCAGCAGAGATTGTAGGGAAAGAACCTGTGATCTGTGAAGCATTAATTCATAAAGACACAACAATAGACCAGCAGTTTAAAATGAAAGACCTTCATAGGAAATACTCTTTTGATTTGACAAAGGCAGATGACATTTTTGATCATTTGCTTGCTGCGAACTTCCTAAAGTTACCAAAAGGAGTCAAAATTCCGTCTCCAGAGGAACTTAAAGGAAAAGTGTATTGTAAATGGCATAATTCTTGGTCTCACTCAACTAAAAATTGCATTGTTTTTCGAGACAAGATTCAAGAGCAAATTCAAAAGGGATGTTTGAAATTCCCAACTAAAGCTGAAAAGGCCATGGAGATTGACACTAATCCATTCCTAGAAATTGGAGAAGTGGCAGCCAATGTCATTGTACCAGACTTCCAGAACTTGTCCTTGAAAGAATTGGAAGAGGTCAATGTGCAAATGCATGTTGCTAGCCAGACCACTGTCAAGAAAGATGCTAGAAGTTTACTAGCTATTGGACAAGGTTTTCCAGACCAAAGGGAAAACTCTGATGAAAAAGCACTGAATGATGATTCTTTAGAAGCAGCTGTCATGCAAAGAATGTGTCCCAGATGCAGGTTGAGCTACAAGTGGTTGAAAGGGCTCCCGATTGATAGGAAACAATATTACAAGGATGTGTAGAGGCATCTTAAACCAACCAATGCTTATAACAAAAGGCCGTATCCAACTGGTATTAGGCAGCAGCCATTAATGGTTGAGCTAACAGCCACTAGAGTGCACTCCAAAGGTAAGAGACCTCTACATGAATCCAGACCACCTAACTATTACAGAATGGAGGGTAATCATCCTGAAAGGAGACCTGAAAGGGGTTCAAGTTATGGGATCAAAGCTAGGGATTGGCCTCCTAAACCAGTTTCACGCAGGATGGAAAGTAGCCACCTTCATGGAAGGCCTGAATTGAGCCCAAAACAGGGAGTTAGAGCCAGGTAGTGGCCTCCACAGCCAGCTTCGAAGACGGCTTCGAAGGAAGAAAGAGATAGTTCAACAACTGGGCTAGTAGGTTCGTGGGTCCCAGATTGGTTTGTCATGCAAAACAAACCTAGGGAGATATCTGCCCAAAGAAATGTTGTTGGAGATCAAGGTAGGATGGCTAAACCTCCTTTAGTGGCTCCAAATAATTAGGTGTTACTTAAGCATCCAAAAACAAAGAAACCAAATATGGTCCCAGTGATCTCTAGGTTCCAAAGGAGGAAGATCCAGTGAAGGTACACTCAGTACCAGAAGGATCTGAAAGAAAGCGGAGAAAGTTCTTCATTGGTCCAGCCAAAGGGCCAGGCAGAGGGAGGAAAAAGTTCAAGGTTAGATCATAATCTAGAATCGACTCCTCAGGATAAAAGGAGTTGTAGTAGAAAGCAATTGGCCAAAGTTCATTCCGAACTGAAAGCCAAAGAAAGATCCAGTTTGGCAGGATTGAAAAAAGCTTTGATGGAAAGTGATAGTGGGGTAGAGGAAGAAGTTGGCCTAAGCCAAAGGAAGGAGATGGTTGAGGAAGAAATGTTTGAAGCCTTCATGGCTGAACAAACATTTTTGGTTGAAAAACCAGCAGAAACAGATCATTCGAAGGAAGTTACAAGTACTGAAGTGCCAGAATACAGCATGGAAGATGCTTCTGAAGTAATTTAACAAGTTGGCCAGGAAGAGAAACAGGTACAGCCAGTTATCTAATTTGACTTGTTTCCTCCAGTATCAGTGAATATGGTACATATACTACTACAGGAATTCCAAGCTAAAAATGAGAACCAAGAAGGTCAAGAAATTGACCCAATTCCAGTTTCTAGTGAAGACTCACAAGTGAGTATGGTGCAAGATGAATCCGAAGTGGCCATACCAATGGAAACTGGAGATGAGAGTGAGGAGGAGGTGAGTATAAACCTCTCATACCCTTTTGACTATCCGACAACATCTATGACACAGCATGTCAAACCCTTGTATATCAAGGCCTTCTTCGATGGGATACAGATGAACCGGGTATTGGTGGATAATGGGGCAGCAGTAAACCTGCTTCCGAAATCTTCTTTGAAGAAACTAGGAAAGAGGAACCCCTGACTAATCCCAACCAGTACAACCATTGCTGGTTTTGCTGGAGACAAACAGATGGCTCAAGGCATTTTGCCCATCAACCTGAGTGTGGGAACTAGAGACTATATAACTGCATTCTTCGTTATCAACAGCAATGCTAAGTACAATGCTCCACTTGGTAGGGATTGGATTCACACCAACAAGTGTGTGCCTTCCTCTCTACATCAGAAAATAATGATGGCCTTAGGCAGTGGAGAGACAAAGGAGATCAATGCAGATCCTCAACCCTTCATAGCTTGTGCAGATTTTGCAGAGGCGAAATTGTATACTGAAGGAGTGGCACCACTTAGTGTATTGAGGAAACCTGATGGATCAGCCGAAGTGACGGCTGATGAGGAATTAGCACACCTGAAGCACTTAGTCCAAGAAAGTGCTGATGAGGAGTTTGTCGTCAATGATGATAATGATGTCTGGTTGTAGGCAAAAAGATGGAACCCAGGAGGCCAGGTCTTTGGCTTTAATTAAGTTCTCAGTATTGGACATAAAATCAATAGTCCAGAAGATGCAAGAGCAAGATGAAGAAGCCATGGCAATTGGCTGTAAGCAGAAGCAACAACAGGTCAGGGTTTTGGCCTTGGGAAAATACTGTGCATTGGACATTGAAACAAAAGTCCAGGAGATACAAGAAGAAGAAGCCTTATGGACTGACTTTGTCTATGAGGAGGAGGGCAAAGATGTTGAATCAAAGAAACTGGGAGCAGAACAAAGCAAGGAGATTGCTTCAAAGGTAAAAGAAATAAAAAAAGAAGCATCAGTGAGTCCTTAGATGCAAGACCCTTTGGAAGAAGTGAACTTAGGGGAAAATTCTATATAGCAGCCCACCTATATAAGTGCTTGGTTGAATGCTTTTGACAGGGACCAGTTGTTGGTAGTCTTGAAGAGATATAAAGATTGTTTTGCATGGTCTTATAATGAACTACCAAGATTGGATAGACCATTAGTAGAGCATAGGCTCCCTATGAGGCCTAATTTCAAGCCATACAAACAAAAACCAAGAAGAATGAGCCCTGAGGTGATTTAGAAGGTCAATGAGAAAATTCTTAGGCTCCTCAAGGCAGACTTTATTAGGATAGCCAGGTACGTTGAGTGGCTATTCAATATTGTGCCTGTAGTTAAGAAGAATGGTAAAATAAGGGTATGCATCGATTTCAAAAACCTGAATTTAGCAACCCTAAAAGATGAGTATCCTATACCTATAGTAGATCTGTTGGTGGACAGTTCAGCAGGGCATCAAATTTTATCAATGATGGATGAGCACTCTAGTTATAACCAAATTTGCATTGCAGAGGAGGATATCCACATGACAGCATTCAGATGTCCTGGGAATATTGGCACATTCGAATGGGTTAAAATGCCATTTGGCTTGAAAATGCTGGGGCTACATATCAAAGGGCTATGAATACTATTTTTCATGACCTCATTGGAGGATATTTAGAGTGTTACATTGATGATATTGTAGTAAAGTCTTAATCCATGGAGGAATATTTGTTTCACTTTGAAGCAGCCTTTGAAAGAATGAAAAGGTTCGAGTTGAAACTTAATCCTCTCAAATATGCTTTTGGCGTATCAGTTGAAAACTTCTTGGGCTATATAGTATACAAGAAGGGAATACAAATTGATCAGAATAAAGCCAAAGCTATCATTGAAGCCAGACCTCCATCAAGTAAGAAAGAATTACAAAAATTCCTTAGACAGGTTAATTTTCTTCGAAGATTCATTTCTAATATTGCAAGGAAAACTAAAGTGTTTTCTTCCTTATTAAGGCTGAAAGATAAAGAGGAGTTTGTGTGGACAGCAGAGCATCAAACTCCTTTCGAAAGTATCAAAACCTACTTGGCCAACGCTCCAGTGCTGATGCCACCAAAGGGTGATAAGCCCTTGAAGTTGTACATAACTGCAGCAAAAGGTTCGTTGGGAGTCTTCTTAGCCCAAGACAATGAAGAAGGCAAGGAGCAAGCTGTTTATGGTTTCTAAATTCTTGTGAATGTAAATATTCAGCTGTAGAAAAGCCGTGCCTTGCATTATATTTTGCTACAATTAAATTAAGATACTATCTTTTGCCTACAACTGTCTTGGTCATTGCAACCATAGATTTGGTTAAATATATGTTATCTAGACCCATGTTGAGGGGAATAATTGGCAAATGGATACTAGCTTTATTAGAATGTCATTTAGAATATGTCCCCCAAAAGGCAGTAAAAGGACAAGTTTTAGTTAATTTTTTGGCAGACCATCTATGTCAAATATAAAGCCAAGAGATAATGGAACTTGGAATGGTTGGTGTTAAACCATGGCAAATGTGGTTCGACGAATCAAAAGCCAATGGTCTGACTGAAATTGGTGTGGTGATTAAGTTACCACAAGGAGTAGAAACCACACATGGTTTCAGAGTGGATGAAACTACTTGTTCTAATAATCAAGCTGAATATGAAGCCTTAATAATGGGGCTGGAAATACTTATTGGATTACAAGCTCATGCAGTTGACATATTTGGAGATTCTCAATTGGTAGTTAACCAGGTGAAAGGGATTTTCAAATGTCAAAGTGTGAGCATGTTGCCATACTATGTTGTTGCATTACATCTGCTTTCTCAATTTCAGATAGCAAATATAACCTATGTCCCAAGATTCTTGAATAATAAAGCTAATGATGTGGCTCAGAAAGCTTCGAATTTCAAGAGAAGGGATAATACTCAAAGGGACATAAGCCAAACAACATATCAGAAAGTAATACCACCCTTAAATAAAAGGAATGTGGTCCTGGAAGTCAATCATAATGACTTACAAGAACAAGATTGGAGGCATCCAATAATGCAGTATCTGGCTGGTCCATCCTCGAAAGCCAGCAGAAAAATCAAATTGCAATCTATGCAATACATAATGTATGGTAATGCTCCCTACAAAAGGGGGGCAGATGGTTTATTATTGGAATGTTTAGGTCCAAGGGAAGCATTAATAGCCATGACTGAGGTTCATGAAGGCATCTATGGTGCTCATCAGCCTGGTGTGAAGATGAGATGGCCGCTTCGAAGATATTTCTATTATTGGCCAACCGTCCTTAAGGACTGCATAGAATATGCTGCATGCCAAAAGCATGGCACAATAAGGCATGTACCCATAACTGATCTGCATGCAGTTGTGAAGTCTTGGCTATTTAGAGGATGGGCCATAGATATGATAGGGAAAATACACCCACCCTCTTCGAAGCATCATTGTTTCATCTTAGTGGCCACAGATTATTTCACTAAGTGGGTTGAAACTAAGCCATATAAGGCTATAGACCAGAGCGAAGTTATTGGATTCATTAAAGATCTGATCCATAGATTTGGCATCCCACAGACTATAACTGTTGATAATGGAACTGTATTTGATGGGAAAATGGTAAAGTCTTTTGTGGCAGAGTTTGGGATTAGTCTTGTTAATTCTACCCCTTATTATGCACAAGCCAATGGTTAAGCTGAATAATCCAATAAGTCTTTGAAGAAAGGAATACAGAAGGTCGTGGAAGACAATCCCAGGGATTGGCATAACTTGCTGTTGGATGTATTGCGAGCTTATAGGACTTCTTCAAGATCAAGTACAGGAATCACCCCTTATGCCTTAGTATATAGGCATGATGCAGTGCTTCCTGTGGAAATTAATGTTAAGTCTTTGAGGGTGAGATGCCAGGATCAGTTAGATCTTGAGTAATACCATCAGAGTATGTGCTTGGACTTAGACAGTATAGATGAAGCTAGAAGTCTGGCATTAAATAGCATTCTTTTCCAAAAGAAGAAAGCAGCCAAAAACTATAATAAGAAAGTCAAGCACATTAGCTTTGATAAAAGTGATTTGGTATGGAAGACAATACTCCTAATAGGGATTAAAAGCCACAAATTTGGCAAATGGTCACCTAACTGAGAAGGATCATATCAAGTTCATAGCGTCTTGCCTTTGGGAGCATATCATTTGAAAATTTTGAATGGATATATACATCCCAAAAAGATTAATGGTAGATATTTGAAGCCTTATTACCCAACCGTGTGGGAAGCACAAGAAATAAAATAGGTGTTGAATGAATAGAACATAAGACCACTCAAATGACAAATAAGAACTTTATTTCATAAAGAGTTGAGTACATGTAGCCATAGATTGGCCCAAAAGTCAGTACAGTGTTTCAGTTGTTCTTTTACAATAGATGCTCTATTCTTGAGAGATGGGAACAACTGAATGGCTGTAGTCATCTCTTGCTTTCGATCAACCAGCTCTTGATTAGTAATTTGCAGCTTGGTAGCAATTCGATCTAAAGCTTGGTTGACTGCTGATAACTCTTCCTCAAGTTGAGCCTTTTTTTTCCAACAGTTGAGCTTGAAATTGGGAGACAGAGGAATGTTGCTCTTTCAACTCTGACACTTCAGCATGAACTTTGGAAACAAAACTCTAATCTCTCAGCAATTTCTCCTCTGCAGCCTTGGCAGCATGACAAATGTTGATGTAAAAATCTATGGTGGGTGCTGCTTGAGATAAATGACTTGAAACAGTCATACCGGATTGCTCAACAATCTTGCAGCACTGGAGGAAGCCATTTTTTATTATAGGCCTTTGTAAGGCTTCGAAAGGAATCCTCGAAAAGATTGTCAGCAGCTCCAGGCAGCTGTTTAAGTCTATTGAAGGCAAGAGAGTCTTATCACTGGAGGAAGAGCTCTCAAAAATTTCTAGTAGAGAATCAGCTAGAATTAATGGCTCAGTCTCATTACTAGCTGTTGGAGAGGTAGAAGGTATGTCAAAGAGACTAGCTAGCCTAGCTTCGAAGATATCCACCTCATCCATTGACATAGAAGGTGTAGAAAGAGCTCTGGTAGAAGGAAGAAATGACTGTATATGAATAGGAGAAGAAGGTGGAGTATCCTTAGCAGTCTCTATAGTTTTGGCTACCAGTTGGTCAAGAGAAGAGGGACTGGAGCTAGGCAAAGATAACGGACGATGAATTAGAGAGCTACCTGTACCTTCTCTATAGGAATCAGTTATCATCAAAGATGAAGTAACAGTTGGAATTTCCTTAGGAGAGGAAGGAGAAGCAAGGCTTGAAAGAGAATCAAATTGAGTAAAATTGAAAGATAAATAAGGAAAGTATGGAGTTAAGCCAAAAGAAAGAGATGTAGGAATACTTGGCCTCAAGAAGGGTATGGAAAATATAGGGCCAGAAAGTGGGAGTATTATCTGAATGGGCTCTACATTTTAAGGTTGTTCAACTTCGATTGAAACTGAAGGAATCCTTATTGGAAGAGTAGGCAAAGTAGTTGTTGCTGAAAAAGAAGAAATACAAAACAATGTCAAGCCTCAGTATTGAGAATTTGAGAAAGATAAATAGAAGTAAGAAGGAACTTACTGGTTTCAGAAGTAGTCGCTATGATTGGAGAGCTGCGAAGAGTATAATGTCCAGCAGCTTGTTGTTTTCTTACAATTTCTCTTTGAAGTGCATCAGCAGCAGCAGCCTCATCCCTAAGCATTTGCTGTTGCCTCCTCTTCTCAGCCCTTTGAAATACAATAAGCTCTTTGGAATGCTCTGCTTGCACTGCTTTAGCATATGCTTTGTGGATGAGATCTCCAGTGAAATCAGCAAGAAAGACAGTCATTTTCTTTCTTCTTTTTAAGGGTGTCTCTTGCTCTTGTTCTGTCTCTTCTTTTTCTGCTTCTTTCTTTTCTGCTGCATGAACCCCAGGTGGCTCCTCATTAGGGTCAAGCAAAAGCTTTCTTTTCTTTGTTGTTGTTGTTTGCTCCTGAGAAGGTTTAAAGCTTGGACCTTTCGGGGAGAATCTTCCGGTAAGGCACCTGCACCACCTACACCAAAGAAAGAACTATAAGTAAGGGTAAGAGCATTATAAAGGAGAAGAAGAGAAAAGAAACAAGGGTACATACCTTTCTTTGAGGCAGCTCGAGTAACTCTAGGAGGAGTTGAGGCAGCATGAATAGGCTTTGTGGTGACAGGTGTAAGAACTGTAGTAGCAGAAGCAGTGGAAGAAGTAACAACTCCAGCCCCTTTCGATTTAGCTTGAGGTACGTCCAGTACCATTAATAGGTCTTGGGGAGGAATGGCTAAGTGTACCTCCATATTGACCATCCACCAGTTCTGGCACTTTTTCAATATGTTACTTTGAGGAATGAAAGGGAAGTACTCAAATTCAATAAAGTCCTAGACAAATTTAGAAGTTGCTTTTTCTAATCTGGATCTTCGAACCTTCAAGTCCCTGCTGGTAAGGCTTAAATTGGTCTGGCTGCAGAGAGGTATTGGGACCCCTTGTGAGAAGCCAAATTGCCTAGCAAATTAGGCAAGACAATAGGGCTCAGCAATACATTTGTAAGCTCTGGGGTTCATAGTCCCAATGAATAACTCTCTAGGGATTAGAAAAGAGGCCCATATGTTCTTGTGTTAGGGTGAAGAGTAGAACCTATCACTCAGAAAGGTCCTCAACCAGGATGGGCCAATGTTGGTGGGTTCAAAGGAATGGAAGCTGTAGGAAGAAAGGGAAGTTGGGAGTTGGTGGAAGAAGGAAAAGTAAAAAGCAAAGGTGGAAGGATATAGTGAAACATTGGCTAACTTCATGCCATGAGTAGTAGGGTTTGGCTCCAAAAACTTTAGGCATTTAGATTGTAACTCAGTAAAATATGCAAAAAGCCAAAGCTGAAGTATCCAAAATGGACCTCCTTGATTGGCATCCAAGGGTTTCTCAGAAAAAAAGGAACAAGCTCTATATATATGACCTAGAACATATGGAGCTAAGGCTACCTTTCTTTGTAAGACAAGGGCTTTGGCGAGAGGGGCGAATTCAGGCATGATCCTCTGAGAAGAGGTGCAGAAAAGGAACTTGTAAAGCCAATTTAATATGAAAGAAAAGAATTCCCTATCAGTCACAAGGCCCTCTCTTTTATTCTCAACCTTGACAAAGCCATTATAGGATGAGTTAAGAGAGGGGAGGGAAAAAGGGGTTTTGAGGTCAAGATAATTTGGACCAATGGGGGTTCCAGTAGGGGACAATCCTAATAGATGGCAAATATCAAGAACAGTAGGGGCCATCATCCCACATCTGAATTGAAAGAAATTAAAAGTAGAATTCCAAAAGCGAAGGGCAGCAGGTATTAAGAAAGGGTTCTCCGAAATGGTGAACCTGGATAATTGAAGGGTGTCGAAAAGACAGAGCTCTTGAAGATCCAAAGTCCTATCAAGGACAACCCGATCATACCATTCTTGCTACTCTGGTCTCACTGTGGGCCAGCAGCGATGGGGGCGGTTCATTCTCCAGCTTCCCCAATCAAAACCACCTTCGTAAAGGAGACAATGGTCTTCTAGATGTGGATATAGAGCTGGAAGCTCAGTAGGAATCTCCTTGAAGATAGACCCAAGCACATACTCTTGTTGCTCATGACGGCGAGGAATAAAGATGCGTCCATCAATGACACTTTTCTCACCAGCCTTGTACTTTTCACACTCTGCGCCAACAATTTTTTTCAAGGTTACAGACGGACTCGCACGCTCTACGACTAGTATTTTCAAAGAAGAAGAAGCTATTGATAGAGATTTGTCGAGAAAGGGAGTAGAGGGAAAAGAAAGGTCAGTAGAGATGAAGGATTTGTGTGATAGGCAAATAGGTGAATTCAAAGCATGAAATAAAAGGGTTTTAAAACTTTTGTGTCTGAAAATATACTCGGTCGTTTTACACGGACGGAATTCACAAAGAAGTACTCTAGTACGAGTGTGAAAAGTTTCTCTCGATATTGATAGTTATGGAGGGAAACACATCTCAAATACTATCGTCAGCTTCGAAATAAAATATTTGGCTTCAAAGCCAAGTTTTAGCGCCAAAATCAAATGACAAACGACTTCGAAAGCAGGAAGCCTACTTCGAAGCATATGCCACGCCTCACGGTGAAAGAACACTTAAGTATTTGTTTACTTCAAAGGGATTAAGGACCTGTTTTAGGGTTTGTCGGTGATAGTAAAATACTTCGAAGCGAAACTTGAAATACCTTAAGATTAGAAATTGTTGTTCTAAGTGTCAAAACCAATAGGTGGTTTGATAATACACAAAAGAAATTACTTTGTTTTAGAATAAAACAGTGCAGTTCTTAAAAGAGGTTTCCATATTTTGAAAAATGTAGACTGTTTGTTTGAAACAAAGTTAGTTGATTCGAAATCACTTGATTGTATTAACCATATGTTGGGGAATTGGATATGATCAAATCGAGTTTCGAATGGCAGAATTGATAAATTCGAAGCTTTGATTCTAAAAGGAAACCGACAAAAGTTGTTAATGACACTCCATAAGTTGGAAAAATTCAAATTGGGTTTTCAGTATTTCGTTAGGTATGATCGAATTGAGATTTGAAGGATGAAATTGTTGATTTTGAAGCCCTAAGTTTGTTTGGCTTTGACAAATGGGGTAAAATCAGACCATGCTAAATAAAAGAAAAATGTCTTAAGCTTTATTAAGACAAAAGTGATTACATCAAAAGCCTTCTTTGGCTACATATTCAAGTTCATAAAAATAAGGAACAAAATAAATAACAAGGTCATGAAACTTGTCCCAACTATAGTCAATGAACTTCTGTTCCTTCTTTACCCTATCTTCTATCTTCTCCAGGCTAGGCTACTGAAGTTGATATGCTCTTACTTGATAAAAAAGTCTTTCGGCCTTTATTTCGAATTTTGTTTCTTTCAACCCTTGTTCCATCTCATCCATGTTCAAATCATCCCAGTATGCAGAGTCTTTATTCTTGAAATCATTATATTCATCGATAAGGTTCTCTTCTTCATACTGGGTATGAACTCAACGGGCTGAGATTTGATCCAAAGATCGAGTGGTGGCCACATAAATGTGATGCCAATAAAGAAGCAATGGGTGTTGGTCTAAAAACATCTAGAGCTCAGCTTGGGCGATAGGGTTAAGGACATGACCCCAGGTCATAACATCACAAACCCATCGAAAGTTCTTGAGAGGAACATCGTCCTCGAGAACATTGAAGGGCAAGTGAGAAAAGACCGCAGCAGAAATTAGGCTTGCCGTCGCTGACATTTAGTAGGAGGAGATGGAGGGTGATAGGAGGATAGAAACTGGTCCTCAAAGAGAGTAAGTCTCAGTTCCTCCATCCAGTGAGGATTTTGCGGAAGAGGAGGCGCATGAGCTTCCATCTCGAAGGAAGGAGGAAATTGGGGGTTGTTGACAATATCAAGCCAGTCAGAAGAGCAAAGTTTTTCCTTTTGAGCTAAGAATGACGGGTTATACCCTTGGGCCTCTTCTGAACGATGAGTGGCTTGTACTATCTTTGTAGGCATAGAAGACGTGTACCATGCTATGAGTAGGTCGTCTTCTAAACAGCGTCGGTGATCGATGGGTACATATGGGTAAACCACCGAACTCCGAGCAAAAGGAGGGAAAGTTAAGGGATCAACAAATTCGACAAAATGATGATTGATTCATTCCCTTGACTTAAACTCCTCAGATTCTGGCCAGCTTCTCCAACTAGAAGCCCCAAAGAAAGAAGAAACTGCAGCCTCATCCCACGCAGAAGGTTTTGGTTTAGAAGAAGAGCTCCCAATATCCATGTTCGTAAAATTTTGGGTTAAAGAATTGTGGATAACGGGTTCGGAATTCAAAGGTTGATAGTTTGCAAAAGCTTCCATGACTTGAATATAGGAAGGTGGGTAAAGGTGGCTAATCAATGCATAAAGGTTCTTTCAAAGATGAACAACATCATCACATAACTCTTTATATGCTTGATAATATAAAATTCCGTACAGTGAAACGGAATTTTAAAAAATAAATAAATAAATAAAAAGTAATTCCACCATGTGAGTGGTACTAGCTTTTTTTTATTAGTATTATTTTGGAATTTGGTCAAAACTTTTTCCTAATAAAATTTTAATGCACTAAAAATAAATTTAAAATGTTTTTCTTAAAAAATTAAAAAAATATCACTATTATCAAAATATTAAATTTTAAAATAATATAACTTTTGATGTATATACTAATTTTTAATAAAATTAATATTTTTAAAATTATCTTATCAAGATCTAAATAAGATTTATATTGACAGTGGAATTCTTTAAAAAACAAACTATTACTGTTAAAATTAATGTAAATAATAACAGTAACATGTCACTCCGGAAATATTGTCTAAGAAAAAAAAAATTATTTTACTTTATCCTTATTCAATTATGTGTTTTCTCCTTAAAGGGTTTATAAAGAAAAATAAATTAGACTGTACTTTTCACCAAACAAAGATCCAAGGAGGGATTTTTACTGAATTACCCTTTTCTGTTTTTGTTTTTTTTTTCTTTTTTTTTTTTGCTTTTGGAGTAATTCCACCATGTGTGTAGTATTATTATTATTATTTTCCAGTTTGAGTATATGCTAAAGCTGATTGGGTTGCTTTAGTATAATGAGAAATATGAAGAGTTGAGGATATGTATTATTTACAGTGGTATATATGGGAACACCAGTGCTATGTTTTGTATATTAAACCTGATGAGCTTAGCACTATTTGATTTTCATCAGTTTTCTAATTATATGGGGTAAGTTATATCCGCAGTAGTCTTTGTATTATGCCTTTTTGTGTTATTATGATCCTTATCATTTCAATTAGTAAAATTTTAAATTTAAATTTAAAATTTTATATTAATTTGGTTTAATTGATAATGTTGATTAGTATTTTTTAAGAAAAATAGTTACTAAGTTGGTTAGACTCACTAAATTTAACAAATTTATAATTTTGTGTATAAAAATATGACACATGTTGTTTATGTGTAAAATTTTCATTATAAAATTATAATTAAATGAACTAAATTAAGATAAAATCATAAAAATTTAGGATCAAAATTAAGTCAATTGAAATTATAGGAACTAAAATGACAAGAGGGTTAAAGTATAAGAACTACTAGTGTACTTTGTCCAATTATATGCGTTTTGTCATAAATTACCTAAGGAAAATATTTGAGACTCCGCAATTCAAATAAGTAAGAATAAAAGAAAATAATAATAAAATTAATATTATAATGTGTATTTAGTTTAAGTGGTATGAGTCCTCCTACACCAATTCCCACCTCTTTGTTAACCTTTTTTTTTTTTTAATAAAAAAATACTACCACATTACATGAGAAGAGCAATGATTTCACTACATCAATTGAGACTTTTACTTAATAATAGTATAAAATAAGATAAATAGATAGATAATGTATTATTACAGATGTCAACTTTTGATTTGTTATATAACTAATAATATAGGGCTTAGTTATCCTGACACATCATTGTTAATGAATTTATGAGCCTATAATTATAAATCTCTAACACTTTTTTAATTCCTACATAACTCGATGAATGAAAAATTGTAAAATTGAAGGTTGGTATTTTTTTCAACTTCCTAACAAAATCAACATTATTTTACAAGTAAAACTTTTTATTATGTAATTAGATGAAAATATTACATTAAAAAAATGAAATGATACTAAAAATAATTAATTGAATAATTAGTCATACTTTGGTTTTGTTTGGCATGTGTTTGTTTGACTAAATTAGTCACACAAAAAAAAAAGGTTAAAAAATTAATAAAACAAAATATTACATTTAAATTATAATAATTTTATTTTATTCTCTCACAAAAATTAAAAAAAATCAATCTAAACAAAATTTTTTAACCGAAACTAAAATACTAAAATAATTATAAAAAAAAACTAACTAAAAAAAGAAAAATGATTTTTCCCCCAAAAAATCATTCCTCGAATCCCCCTTTTTTTTTTGTTCTCTCGTTTATATCTAAAGAGGGGGAAGGCAAGAGAGAGAGGGGGAGAAAGAGAGAGGAGAGGAGATAGGGAAACACAGAGAGAGAGAGAGGCCTCTCCATTCCGCCGATCGTCATGACTTGTCCGCTTCTACCTCCGCTTGGGCCGTCAGCCTCCGCCTCTTTCTTCTTTTCTTTTTCTTCTTTCTTCTTTTTCTTCTTCTTTTCTGATTGAACAAAAAAAAAAAAAAAAAAATCAAAACGACGAAACAACATCTTTTTTTAATTCGGGGGATTCGGGGGCCTCTCTTTCGAGCTACCAATCACTTCTACTAAAAAAATCACATGCCAAATGGCAGCTTTGTTGAAGTTTTCTGTTAGCATAAAGCGGGCATGAATAGTACTGAGTGAAACAAAACAATGGCTTATTTTGAGAAATATGTTAAAAATTAATTTTTTTTAAAAATTTTAAAAACTTTTTATAAAAAAAAAAATATAACAATAAAAAAATAATATAACTAAAAATAATTAAAAAAAAATTTTAAAAAATTTATAAAAAAAATATAAAACAATAAAAAATAATATAAACTAAAAATAATTAAAAAATTTAAAAAAAAAAAAAAAAAAAACTACTTTTAACTAGTTGCCAAACCAAACGATTTTGGAGTAGTGGTGGAATCTGAAAAGGTAAGTGGGAACATGACAAGAGTTTCATGATGAGGTGGGAAGGCGGTAAATTCAAACTTTCACATTTACCGACCTTTGAATGCTAAAGTTGTTGTCAATTTATTGACTAAAAAATTTAATTATTAAAAAATTGAACCTTTTTTTTTCCCTTCTAAAATAATTACTTTGACCGTTTCTAAAATTATTAGAGTAATTTGAAAAGTTTTAAATGTGTTAAATACATTAATTTTTTAGCATTAACTTTTTTAAAGTTTATTTGTAATTAATAAACTAATTTTTTTTACTTAACTCTCAATAAAAGCTTTAGTATAAAAATTTAAAATAAAAAAATTTGTTTTCACCTCACCTCTAAATAGAATGGATACATGAACTTAATAATGATCATAGTTATCTATTATTTGTCAACTCATGAATATAGATAAGAAACGAGCTAACGAACTTCAATAAAAACTTAATAAAGTCCAAACTGATAAGATTATTAGTCAGTGAAATCAGTATAAACACATGAAGGATGGTTTGACCACAACTTGTGAGCGTCAAGATTGAACTCAATCAATTTAAAGGGCACTTACATTCTTCTAGTTGGAGGATCTACCTGGTTGGGAGACCAGCTATTGTTGGAAGCTTAAGAAATGCTTGCTCAAGTGGAGATGTGTCATGTTTTTTGCACTTACAATAGTTGGGACACATAGCACTACCACTACGTATGATACTCCCTCTACCTACAATCATTACCAGCTAGCAAGAAATGTGTCTCATAGTCTTAACTTGCCTTAAATTTTCTAAGAGGCTAATAGAATTATTCTCTCACGTTGAGTGTAACCATCGAAAGTGAGATATACACATATACATGTAAAGGTACATATTCAATTATATTGTAAAGGTACGGTATCTATTTCCAACACTAACTCTCTGATTATCTTCTTCTTCAAACACATTTCTAATTTGATTATTGGAAGGCCGTTGAGAAGTACATCTACCGGTGAGTTCTCAAGACTTTGTTTACATATCTTACAAAGAGGAAACCCATCCGAACGCCTTTAGAGTCCAATCCATCTTTATTTCATCTGGTCCGTAAACCACTCATTTACTAATTCTATCATTTACCATTCTATTGTTAAAGTTATATTGATTTAATGAGTCTCACGACTCATATAAATATTATCAAGTGATGACATATAAAATGGTAAACTAATACTATTGAAATTGAAATTATATAAAAGACCATAGTTTGCAAATATGACATATGATGTGCTCATTTGACCATGTATTTTTATCGTTTTCATTTTTATTTTTAATTTTTTTTTGTGTGAATTTCAACCATCATGTTATTGGTTGGACTTTTAGTCGACATTCTACGAGGTATAGAAGGAATACAAATTATTGATCTCACTCTATTATATTCTTTATCTCATATTTATCCTATATTATCCTATTACTAAAATTAATAATTAGAAAAATATGGAACCAATGATTCTAAGCAATTTGAAGAGTACTATGTTGTCAAACAATTTGAGGTTTATTTATTTATTTATTATTATTATTATTATTTATTTAAGATCCCTAGTAATATTATTTTAGAAGAATAAAGTTAACACAATTTTCAATATTAGTATAGGTCTTCCAAAACACACGGTGACAAAAATACTCTCACTACACCGCTTCAAGTAACACCTATTACTTTTTAACTCATTTAAAATTTTTGAAATTCTATAACTTTTGATCTAAATCTGTGTATATATATAATTTGTATTTTTGAAATCGTTTCATCAAAATATGTAAGACAAGATCTATGATGAATACAAAATTCTAACAAAAAAAAGGTTGACAAAATTTCACTAACCTAAAATAGGTCAATGAAATTTCACTGACATTCTTGAATTTTTTTCTTCAGAATTTCATATTACTCGTGAATTTTGTTTAAAAGATCTTGTTAATAGGATTATAAAAATATAAATTTTACAAAAAAATGGATGTAATCAAAAGTTATTAAATCTTAAAATTTTGAAATCACTTAAACAATGTGAAAATTCATTAGAGAGAGAAACAACGTTATGAGAAAAACAAGAAGAAAGATTAAAGTTTTTAAGATTATGAGATTGTTTTGGATCATATATGTTAAAATTTGCCATTATCACTTTAAGATTTCAAATCCAATGAATTTTAATTAGCATCAAATTGTTGGTGTTCTTAAACTTTTACACAAACTTGTAACAGGATGACTTATAGGACACAAAATGATTCTTGTTTGAGAATGGTTTCAAAAGTGAAGTGTATATATATATATTTAATTATATATACAAAGCACATAAGGTTTGAGGGGTTTAAGTTTAAAATCATCTAAATTCACATTATTTTTCTGTGAAAAATCTATCAAAAAATTGTATTATTGTAAGATTGCTCTACAAAGAAAAGTACTGAAGCCTGTTGGCACTAAAAATTCAAATAGGCAATTAGCCTTCTGTTGGCTTTTTGGCGTTTGAAGGTTATTTTTGTAATTGTGAGTATGCCAGTAAGGATCAACCAGTCCTTACAGAATATTAATTGTCAACCAATTATTAGACAATTGTGTTTTAGTTCTTTCAGCCTCAATGAAGAGGACTTTTACTGGTGGCTTTGTTTAGGAAAATTAAGTAAACAATGATCAAATGAAGAACAATTATAGCATTTCATTAAGTAAAATGAAAGACTTACAAAGATCCAAATCAACCTCGTAGAGGTTTACAGCAACAAACTACTTGAAACTGCTTCTATGAACGAAGTGCGGTGTATGAATTGGAAGTACAGAAATATAAAGAACAATAAATGTAAAAACTGGAAAAGAAATAAAGTAGATAAAACTGATTTTTTTGGATCGGAGTCTAGGGCATTTTCTGGGGCCTTTTCTGCTATTTATACTTCTTAATGACAACCGCCGAACTGCATTCCTAACCGTCGAACCATCCTTCTATGGTCGCTGATCATGTTGCCTTATAATTAGCTACACTATGCCATATCTACAGTTAAGTTTCCTTCTTGATTTTGAATTTAAATATGAGTAATTGTTGAAGCTACGTCATCTTGCATCTCTTTGCTGATTCAGTACTATGCAGATCTACAAAAAATAATACTAACTGCCACGTGTGTGATTATGATTGAAGATTTGAATTGTCTTCCCGTATTACCCTTACCCAGCCACGTGTCGAACTGTAATTGGCTTATACAAAATATGTAGCCAACATTACCCCCCATACTAATATACCCAATACTTGGTGATATTATTTTATCAAGATATTTTATCTACGTTTTAGAATGTGCATGGGCTTTGCATTTTCCAAAAATACAACTGTCATTCATCATTTGCATTAAATTCTCTTCTAATCCTTTGAACATCCCCACTATCTCAGTATTCAAAAAGACTGATACATCTTTTATGGTGAAGCCAATCTTCTATTTATAGTTTATCTTTTTCCTTATAGCATTTCTAATTCGGTATCAGATATTTTATCAAATTTAAATTTGATGAAAAATGCCTCATTTTGGCACTCTAACATTTTCACCAAATTCATATCAAATAGAAGAACCAAAACTTTTATCAAATGAAGGGAGCCTTTCCTCTTTCATCAAATTTAAATTATTACTGTTGGGCCGGACATCCTTCCGGATGTTCACCCAAGAGCAATTTCGACAGTTTTTTTATTCATGTTTGGACAACTTTTAGGACATTTGCCCAGATGTCTTGTCAGACAATTGAGAATGTGAAAAAATTTAATGAAAATTCTAATTTTAACATTGGAGTGAACAACATCAAATCAAATTTTTCATCAAATTTGATGAAATTTTTAATTCAATGTTGGAGATGGTCTCAGAGACTAGTTAATAATTTTGGACAAAAAGATATATAATTGAGCAAATTAAACTAATAGTCCCTATACTTTAACTCATTTGTCATTTTAGTTTTCATAGTTTCAATTTGTTCAATTTTAATTATGAATTTATGATTTTATCTCAATTTAACATTAATTATAATTTGTAGTATTTTTTTAATGAGAAATTCACATATAAGCGCCATATGTCATGTTTTTATAGGCAAAATTATAAATTTGTTTAATGTAAGTAGGTTAATCTCTACCAACTCAGTAATCATTTATTTATTTTTCTTTTTTGTTTTAAAAAAAAAACTCTAATTAGTGTTACTAGTTAGATCTAATTTACATAAAATTCTAAAATTAGCGATTAAAATCAAATTAATTATAATGACAAAGACAAAAATAACATAAGGAGCAAAATAGAAGAATTACCGTGGTAATTTGTCCTATATAATTAGAAAACTCATGAGAATTAAGAGTGCTAAGCTCATGTTTAATATACATAAAGGACTTCACCCCACTAGACATAGCAGCAGTGTTGTTAAGTTCAGTCTCGACGAAACGCAAATGATGAAGCTTCTTTCGTGGATTGTCGGCATAGGAGATTTTTAGTGGGTCTCTGTTGGGCAAGCTTTTTGGTTGATAAAATCCATGAATCCACAACTCATTAATTTGTTATGTTGGAGATTTCTGTGGTCATTGTTTAATCTGGTTTGGAGGAACAGCTTTAGATTCGTGCAGTTTAATTTTTGTGGCGGTTGTGGGCCTTTATGCTTGGTTCTTTCATTGTTTTGTCAATGGGTTTTATTTTTATTTTTGTATCTGTCGGTTTGTTGCTTTTAATTGTTTTCTGGAGCTTTATTTTCGCTATTTTGGATTGTTCTCATTTTTTTATTTTTTTATTTTATGCTTTAGGGGGGTGTTTGGGTGTTGTTGATGGGTTGGGTGTCTTTTATTAGTTGTTTATGTGTCTTGCTTTGGTGGGTTGTTTATTGGTTCCTCTACAAAATTTTCACTTTTTTATTTTTGTAATATTTAATTTCATTAATATATAAAATATCCCCCTCAAGTCTTCATATTTCTGATTACCTATAGCCTATAGGAACCCAATCAGCTACAGAATATACCGACATCGAAGAAAATAAAAAATAAAAAATCAAACAACCAAGTAGTACATGTACCACCCAACATGGTGGAATAATCCTTTATTTATGTTACTTTCCACTATTTATAGCTTTGTCTTTTCAATTGATGGGATGGGTTAAGTATAACTCCATAAGCTTCCTCCATCAGAATTCTACGGTGAGTCATCATCAGACGGTGGCGGCTTCATCATCCTCGGCGGGCTCAACCAGCAAAAATCTCCTCATCGTCCATAAAAAAAAGTTTGCCCAGAATCCGTACAAATTTTTTTTTTTTTTTAGTGAATAAGTCATAACATAAAACAAAAGATTTATAAAATTACAAGGGATATATCTCAGGACCTACAGGAACTATACACAACCAAAACAAAACAAACACACAAACAGAACAGCCAAAAACAAAAGGAAATGAAACCACAAAAAAAACTGTTCAAAAACCATATACCAACCAAGGAATAGGGGAGCTAAACAGAATCAAAACCAAAATGAACCACCCAATGAAGTCTCAGGACGGAGGAAAGCCCAACCAACAGGGACCTGGCCAAAAGAATAAGGACCACCTACACAACCCATAGGGGTAGGGAAACAAACCCAACTATTACAAGTTAACGTAGAGCACAACTGTTACAAAAAAATAAAAGAAAGACAAGTATTTCCTATGTGAAGAAGTTCCAATAAAACTGGTGCAGTAGTGCAGCCTAGTACTGGTGAACAGCTTCCGGGCTAATGCTTCAATAGGGACAGCACCGTGCTCACTCCACCACTGACTATCGCAACCTGAGAAAACCAGCAGCCCAAATATCAAACAGCAAAGACAACGATACCTATAACACTGTGTATCACAAAGCTCACAAAATATAGGGTCTAAGTTGCTCAACACACAATGATCACACATCTCAACAAAAAATAACAGTGATAGGTAATTGGAAACAATCAAAATAAGATAAATAAATAAAAAAAATTGTGAAAAAAAAAAATATATATATATATATATTATAGCTCACTACACTCAACCCTCAACAATAACATCCCCTATTAAGAACCAGCCAATAAACAAAGACCTGCAAGAAGATAAAATTAGTAACCAATATTGGCACTCCATATATAGCTCACATCACTCAACTCACTTATGGTGAACTCACAACACTCAGTAAATAGCTTCCCCAAGCTATTTCTTATTTGGATAATGATCTTCATACTATGCCTGCATATAGAAAAACACATTAGGGAATTTAAACTAAACAGAAAAAAAAAACCTCAATGTAGTAACTCACCCCACTCAACCCTCAATATGTAGCTCCCGGTCACTCAACCCTCAACTGGTAACACTCTCCTCAGATTTGAGGATGGTAAGAGGCAACCTCCACTCTTGCAAATACCAATAATCAGTTGGGGACTGCTTGATAGAGTTGAGAGACAGAGCTCTTTGTCTGACCATGCAAATAATGGCCTTCAAAATGATCTCCTCAGGTTTCCTGTCATTACTAAAAATTCTATTATTCCTCTCAAGCCAAACCTGGTACACAGTGCAACAAAAGGCTAATCTTTTGATAATTGTGGCTAGTGATTTACCCTTACACTCTCTGGCCACAACCTCAACAAGACCTAGCCAAGTGGTGCTTTGCCAATTAGCATTACACTTGGTAAGAACAGCAGACCACAATTTAGAGGAGTAGGAGCAATTGAAGAACAGGTGGTCATGATCCTCCCCAAGTAACCCACACAGAGGACAGCTATGGTTAGGATTGATGCCAAAAAAAACAAGCCTGTCACCTGTATTTAACCTGCATAAGATGGTCAACCAAACAATAAAACCAACTCTAGGAATAGAATAGGGACTCCACACAAGGTTGGCCCAATGAAGAGTGGGCTACTTAGTTCTCCAAGACTGCCAAGCAGACCCAATATTAAAATTACCACCCATGTGAGGGAGCCAAATAGTCCTGTCATTACTCCCAGTGGTAGGAATAAGGTCAGGAGAGGTGTGGGCAAGGATCTCCCTCACTACCCAGGATGAAACATTATGCCAGCACCACCCTCTATTCTCCACAACAGAGGCCACTTTAGCCTGGCCATTTAAGGTAGTATCATACAACAATCTATTCCCATACCTAGCCCATAAGGAACCAAGAGGGTGCCAATTATCATGCCAAAGAAATATATCAGACCCATTTCCAATCTTGCACTTAATTAAGGGGAAAAGGGACTCCTTTAAAGATAATAGTTTTCTCCACACCCAAGAAGGGTCACTGGGGACTTTGGCAGCCCAGAAACTATTGCCCTTCAACAAGTAAGATTTCACCCATTGACATCACATGGATTGCTCCCCACTGGAGACCATAAACCAAACATGCTTAGCTACAACAGCTCTATTGCAGATAGCCAAGGACTTAAAACCTAACTCTCTTTCAGTCTTAGGAGCACAAAGTCTGTCCCAAGTAACCTTGGCACTAGTAGTTTTAAGATCCAGACCAGATCGAAGGAAAGATCTACAAATAGCTTCCACTTCCTTAATGACTTTAGGAAGAATGAATAGAGATGACCAATATACTTGCATGGAAAAGAGAATGGTGCTAATCAATTGGGCCCTTCCAGCATAAGACAGGGTTCTATTAGTCCAAGACTTAATCCTATCAGTGATTCTAGTCACAAGACTCTGACAATCACTGGCTTTAAGTCTAGTCGGAATAAGTGGGACACCTAGATATCTCACAGGGAGATGACCTTCATGAAATTAGGTAATCCTCAAGATATCATTTCTAAGGGAAATATCGCACCCAGAGAAAAAGGCATGACTCTTCTGAGGGTTAGGAATAAGGCCAGAGAAGGATTGAAACTCCATAAGGCCAGTCTTGATAAGCTTAACAGAAGGGACATGCCCTTTACAGAAAATCACAAGGTCATCAGCAAAGCAAAGGTTGACAATTCTATTTTTACCACATCTCTAATGAAATTTAAAATTAGGATCAAGGGTAAGCTCATAAAGTGTCACGACCCAAACTCGCCTCTATGGGTTTAGTATCGTACCGGCCAGTAATCCGAGATTACTGAAGGCCTGCTTAACAGTAATGACAGTAATACAGAGTAAAGAGGCTGGCGGAAGCCAAACAGTAAATAAAAGATGTCCAATGAGCTGTGAAAACCTGAATGCAAAAAGACTTTATGCACAATTCACATTGATAAACAAAATATATATACATACGTCATATACACATGACATCCGGGTTAGGAACCAAGTCCCTTCAACATAACTGTACAGTCAAGTCTAAAACACTTATTACAAAACAGAGACACCCTGAAACAGCCTTAGCTTGAATAGACTTGGGACCTCGAAGTGAGGCACAAAGATTGGCTTGACAAAATAGGAGTTTAACTCGGCGCTCCTAGCTTCAGTCTGGTGCCTGGACACCTATATATAAATATAAACAGTGAGCTAAAGCCCAGTGAATAACAAATGCGTAATGGGGTTAAGAATGAATGTCATTTCAGTAATTAAAACAGTCATTTACATCAGTAAATCAGTTATTCGATCAGTGGCTCATTTTCCATGCCATAACAGTTATTTAGAAACCATAGTAGTCATATGTTGTACATCCAATAGCCAAACAGTATAGTGGTCTTAAAAGACCGAACAGTCAGTTGATGGCCATCAATCGATGCTTGATAGTGGTCCCAACATTGGGCAAGCGAAATCTTTATGTGATGGCGATACTTGATAAGATGAAAGCTAAGGATGCCACGGATACAGTTTACAAATAGGACAAGCATTCATTCAGTAAACGATGTCATTTTAGAAAGCAGTACAGTTGATCATTCAGAAAATAATCACAATCGAACATATCTGTACAACATTGTTACTCACAAAGCACTGGGCTATAGGCAAGCTAATGAGCGTCCTCGGATGCCAACCCTACACAGTTGCAGAATGAACACACACTAAGTTACACACTTGGGATTAATAGCTGAGCCCCTTAAACTTGACTTGGTGTGGTTCTATAACATTTTCCTCATTAAGATGCCTTAAACATGGCCTAGGAATGCCTAGGATGGAATGAGGATGCAAAGATGGACTTTAAAACACTTTTCAAAATTTGCTGAAAACAAGGCTCTCGCTCGAGCGTGACTTTCTACGCTCGAGCGAGCTTACCAAAACAGGGGGGTCGCTCTAGCGTAGACTTCCTCGCTCGAGCAGACTGTAAAAATACAAAAGTACTGGATGTTGAAAATCCCTGCTTGATGCTCGCTCGAGCGTGAGACACAGCTCCTCGGTCGAGCGTAGGTCTTGTTGCTCGAGCGTGCGTCTGCGTGCACAAAAACCTGAGAGCTTGCAATCTATGCTCGACCCAGCATTCCTTCGCTCGAGCGGAGCTCTGAACAAAAAGATGGTCGCTCGAGTGTAGAATCCTTCGCTCGAGCGTGGAAGTCAAAATCTGGAATTTTCAGATTTGCCTCCCAAGCTCAAACCAAGCATTCAACACATCAAAACTCAACCCTTTGGGCCAATATTCTGGAAAACACTTGAAAACTTATACTACAACATGTTTAGAAGATCAATTTTGTAAAATCAAGCCCAAAGGTGAGACAATTGAACACAATTTCAAAGAAACTTTCATGAATTATGTAAGAACATAACATGCATAAGCTCCTATGAATCCCAATGCTCTAAAACAAGATAAAATACAAGATTGAGCTCAAGAACATGATCAATTCATGGACCAAAACTAAAACATGAACGTGCATGTGGAAATTCTCATAAAAACAACCTCAAAATTTAAGAATATGTACATGCATGCACACAATGCCTCATAATTCAACACTTTGAGCTAAAACTTGACTCTAATCTCCAATACTTCCATGAACCATGCAAGATACAACTTAAACTCATGATTGAGAGGATGAATTCCCTACCTTAGGTCTTGAATTTCAAGTATGAAAGTCTAATTTTGCAATCTTTTTCTACTCCTCTAAATTTTCCAAGCTAATCCTTGTTGAAACCAAACTTCTCCTACCTCCCTCTCTCTCATGGTTTTGGCCAAGAAAATGGATGAAGAAAAGATGCAAAACTAAGCGCCAAACAATGTTTTCAACAAAGTGGCCCACTACAATGGCAATTTGGTAGTAAATTCAAACTATTGTAATTTAGCATTATTTAATCTAATTTAATCATTCCAAATTGAATTTTAATTAAACCTACCATAAAATCACATAAATTCTAACTAGCATAAAACACTAATCAATTTCTGATTCGGTCGTCAATAAGGCCTTCAATTTGCAATTCGAAATTAAAACATGAACATATCATTTAATGACAGACAGATAGCAATGCAATCAAAGCAACATGTTCATACAATCAGTTCAGAATTTCAGCTTAATCAATTACTTATCATGCTCAATCACAGTTTAGCACTAACCAGAGGTGAGGGTTGTCACATAAAAGATCTTAGCAAGGACTTCCATAACAATGACAAAAAGGTAGGAAGACATAGGGTCACCTTGTCTCAGACCCCTACCCCTTTGGAAATACCCATGAAGACTCCCATTGATACAAATGGAAAAAGTAGCTGAGGTGACATAGGCTTTGATCCAATGTATCATTCTAGTGGGGAAAGACATTGCCCTGAGCACATCAAACAGAAACTCCCACCTAACATTATTATAGGCTTTCATTAAATCAATTTTCATAGCACATCTAGGAGAGGGTGACTTCTTATGGTACCCCCTCATAAGTTCCTGGGACAGGAAAATATTATCAGCAATTCTTCTCCCTTGAACAAAAGCCGACTGGACAGGGTCAATGATATCAGGGAGAACATCTTTGATCTTATTAGCAATGATTTCAGCAATGCATTTGTAAATGGTGTTGTAACAGGATATGGGTCTATAATCGCCTACCTTAGTAGGGTTGGGGACTTTAGGAACCAAGGCAATAGTAGTACTATTAATCTCCTTCAGTAATTCACCAGAGTCAAAGAAAGACTTAATGGTAAGGGTGACTTTATGTAACGCCCTCAAAATAATACATAAACCCCATCATTTTAGACATGCAGTGGTACAAAGAAATCAATGCCTTTCCATTCATCAGAGTAGTTCTTACAACAATGTTACATGTTAATAACAAAAGCAATTGCCCTATAGGCTTACAACTTTCCAAGTTAACACTTGGTTACACAAAAGAAGAGTACTAACTCTATACAAAATAAGCCCTTGGCTAGGTGTACATGTAACACAAAAAAAAATAATCAAAAAGAGTCTTCAACTCTCATCATCATCCAAGCTATGTCCTTGGAGGTGGCATGCTACCTGTACCTGAAAATGGTGTTCCATAAAGGGTGAGCCAACGCCTAGTAGAGATATGCTAAACACAGTATGAGCAATAACTAAGACATTGGCAATTGATAAATGTTTGATTCCCATAAATCAATTCATACACGATTTTCGTTACATGACAACTGTATTCATGTTTCATTTCATTTTCCATTTCTTACCATTTTCACAATCTACATCAACGGTTCAGGACTTGGCCAACCACTTATATGAGACAGTGACTCATAGCAAACGTTTCCCATTTTACAATAGATAAACATACTAGTTATATCAACATCTCAACAGATAAGCGTATAAGCTGTATCCACGTTTCAACAGATAAGCTTATTAGTTATATCGACACTTCCAAAGACAAGCATATGAGCTGTATCAACACTTCCATGGATAAGCATATTAGCTATATCAACACATTAACTGACAAGCATATGAGCTGTATCAGTGGAGTCCATCCCCTATCTCCTCCCAATCAACATCCAGTTTAGAGGTCCATCCCTTATCTTCCCCTAAACCGTGGAGTACATCCCTTATTTCCTCCCACACAGACAATGTATATACATATAAGTCATATACACAATCAATCAATACATAACGTTAATGTATTTTATCAACCGTCATACTCTATGACATATCCAATCGATTAGTTTTAGTTTACCTAATCATCATGCATTGTCTACAACAATCAAAACTACCCTCCACCGGTAGCCCAAGCAGTTATTTCTAAACAGATAATAAAAGCTCCAACAAATAAGATATCGATGTTTTCGAAAGTGAGCGATTAAATAAATCCAACTCTACCATTTTACAATATAATGAGCCAATTTCATATTTTCAACTCAATTCCAAACAACAACAATTTTCCCAAATTAATTATATCAATTAATTCGTACCACAACTTAGGGTTTTCTACCACTTTTTTCCAACAAGAACCCCATGGTTCATAAATCAACGACCAATAACAATGACACCATTTTGAAGCCCAAAATACATATTTAAGAATCAAAATGTCAAAACCCCCATTACACATTTCGACGATCCACACAACTTTTAGAAGATAGCCCTCGACAATCCACACAACTTTTACAAAGGCCTAAGGTAAGGAAATCACTCTAGCTAGATCAATCCTAAGAGAGAAGTTAGGTTTTAGAGTGAGGTGTTCAACAATGGAGTTTTGGAAAAGTAAGAGAGAGAAGAGGATGTGAAAAAGTGATCCAAAAAGTTGGATCTCGGCTTTATATAAAAGTCGTCCTGCTTGAGCGTGGAAACCCCCGCCGGCGTCACTCTGAACTCGCCGGCGTCAAAGATCCGCCGGCGGCGGATACACACTGCGTAACTTTTCTTGAATCAGTCCCCGCCGGCGCAAAACTCCTTGCTCGAGCATCAAAACGCCCGCTCGAGCGTCCAACACTGCAAAAGAAATACTGGGAGATGGAGAATCATGCTCGAGCATCAGAGCTCCTGCTCGAGCATCAAAACGCCCGCTCGAGCGTCCAACACTGCAAAAGAAATACTGGGAGATGGAGAATCATGCTCGAGCATCAGAGCTCCTGCTCGAGCGGAGAAGCAACAAAAAAGGTCCCGCTCAAGCGTCAAAAGCTCTGCTCGAGTGTGAAGGCAAAAATCTGGGCAACTACTCTTGGTTTCTAAGTTCAACCAACCTGTAACAAACTTGCCTAACACATCCTATAACTCAAATACAAAGTACGAAAAGATGTAAACAAGATATAAGGAACTACTAACATCTACGGAAACAAGAAACAAGTCCGGATCACCGTACACAAGGGGTAAAACCCGGGATCGCTATACTTTAGAACCCACAATATCCTAAGCACTACGAAAAAAACTTGCAGAGAACCCATCAGGACCGGGAGCTTGTTGTTAGGGTTAAAGGATTTAAAAGCTTCCGTAATCTCAGTAACAGTCACATCTCTAGCCATAGAGGTCATTTGAGAAGTAGTCAACCTCTTATTGACTAAGGAGTTGACTCTCTCAAACCCATTGTAATTATCAATATGAGGAGAACCAAACAGATTAGAGAAGTTAGCAACGAAGGCATTCTGAACATCAGGAGGATTAGTGAGCCTAACCCCAGTATCCAAAGTAACCCCATGAATGCTACTTCTGTTCTGGTTATTCCTAATAGACCTGAAGAAGAAAGAACTATTCTTGTCACCCAAGCTAAGCCACTGTATTCTAGATTTTTGTTGGGCTAGGCTTTCATCAGCATTGGACAAGTCAACAAACTTTTTACACAAAATTCTCTCATTAACTTGACACTCTAGGTTCAAAGGATACTTATCAAGCTTAATTTGGGCATTTTCTAAATCAGATCTAGCATTCTGAACTCTAGTGGACAAGTCACTAAAGTCCCTCTTGTTCAGACCTTTCAACAGAGGTTTTAAAGATCTCAACTTGCTGAAGTTCTAAACATGGGATAGCCCTTCACATACTTCCACCAGACACTCTTAACATTAGGAAGAAACTCCTTGTGATTAGCCCAGAATTTGAAAAAAATTAAAAGGCTTCCTAAAACTAACCCCTTTCGTATCCACAGACACTACAGCACGGAAGTGGTCAGACAAACCAGCAGGACAGAATCTGACATGCGAGAAAGGAAAGGATTGGAACCACTAGTCATTCCCTAAGACTCTATTAAGCTTAGAAGCAAATATAGTGGCCATCTATTTGTTTGTTAGCCCAAGCAAAATAGCCCAAGCACACTGACAACCACTATAAGAAATGCCATCTAAAGAGGCCCTGATAAAAGATAGGTTGCACAAATCTTTAGTAGAAGACCAGGTTTTGGTACCCCTTAGCTTTTCAGAAGATAATCTTATAGCATTGAAATCACCCAGCCAAACAGAGGGAGTTTTGGATACATGGGACGCAAGTTCAACAATTTTCTCAAAAAGAGGGATTTTCAGCACATGTTGATTATCAGCATAGACAAAACCAGCAGTAAATGCAAAAGCAGAGTTTGACAATTCAATTTTGCAAAAAATGACTTGGCCTGATTGATAGATAGGGTTAACAGAAGTTTGACAATTCAATTTTCCACTACATTAGGATTTTCAGACGGCGGAGGGGGAATATACCTAAGTTTGATCGAAGATCTACTTGGCATGTTAGCCACTTTAGCCCAAGATTTCGCAGGCCTCTGAGGAGCACTCGGATTTGTCCCTTCATCGGAATGCCCTAGATGATTGCACCTTCTTCCTCCTCTACCACGACCCCTACGATATGCGCCATAACCTTTGCCCTCATGATCTCCTCTACTAGGTTGACCCTAATTCTCTTTATCCAATAGGCGAACATGGAAATCTGGAAGCCCTAGAGTTTCAGGGCAGCTGGATGAAGTTTCTTTTGAGAGATCCATACCTTCAAGACTAGACTGGACTTTGTCGACGGCCCTTGGCATGTTATCAACAAGAGCTTGAGGAATACCACGGGACTTCGTAAGAGGAAGGCTGTCCTTGACTGCTTCAAATCTATGGCTCTCAATATCTTCTTCAACACAATCACCCCATCTCAGTTCCCTGATCTTACTCAGAGGGGTACTAGCACCCACCCTAGATAGAGATTCCAACCTAGATCGATCTTGCTCCCCTATCATAGCACTAGGGACATCTCGGTGGATTTGTGCCTTCATCCGTTGCAGCCGATCTACCAACTCAGCCATAGTGGACTGGGATTGATTCTCCATACCTCCACTACGACGAACAATATCCACAATACTATTAAAATCGCTCTCAGAAATGAGACTCTCGATGCGTGTATTTTGCCCTAAATTCCCTTCAACCCCAGAATTAGGGGTTCCAAAAGTAGGTGACCCTAGATGGGTGTCATTATGTGAAATTCCCAAATTAACCTCGCTCGGCAGGACAGTCGATCTCTTAGATTGCGAGTTAATTACAGTCAGACTAGCATTTACTCCGGCCATTTTCAACGTAATATTGAAATTTGAGAACCCTAGAAACAATATGTTTCTAGAGAGAAGCCAGAGTTTCTCTCTCTAACCCATTTAAACTTGGTGGTAATCCGTACGAGTTTGACACGTGTTCTCACCACTTTCCGGCCCGCTTTGCTTCGGTAGTTTGGCTGCTGCAGCCGCTGCCACCGCCGCACGCACCCACGCACATCAACTGCTGACGAAGAAGCCGCAACGGGATACGAAAGAAGAGATTTTGGGAAGTTGAGTGGGGTGTTGAGGCCTTTCAGTGCTAGCGCCGCTGCATCGTAAGCCGCCGGAGCCATTTCCGGAGTTGGGTACGTGCCAAGCCATACGCGTGTGGTCTTTCGTGGTTCGCGTATTTCGGATACCCATTTCCCGCTCCGGCACCGAATTCCTCGAAAATTCGGATGCTTGCTGGAGGTTGCGGCCTCTTGAACCTGAAGTAATGTTTTAAAATCGGACCGGTGAGCGAACCGGAAAAGGGATCGGATGGACAAGTCATTGGTTCAACCGTCGGGTTGAACCAGAATCGAACCGTGACGTAATAAATATATTAAAATTATATTTAAATAAAAATATAAGTAATAAAATTATAAATTAAAAATATTAAATTATCTTAAATATTTGTCCTAATATTTTTTTTACTGAAAAATATAATAATATATTTTAAAATATTATTAATTTCAATTTTTGGAAGATGAAATCAAATATTTAATAGTCCCTCCATATGACTTTAATTCAAATAATTTGATTGAAAAGAGAGCAAAAATTTTGGAGGGATATCAAAATTTTAATATTCCCTGTAATACATTTGATTGAATCCCGCATGGATTTCTTGATTTTTTTTGAAAGAATTTTTTTCGAAAGAATTTTTTTCTTATAAATAGGTGAAGACTTTTACAATAATTTCATCAAGCTTTTAATGAGATTCCTCACAAGAGGAGACCCTTAAAAAAGAGTTTCAAATTAAAATTTCTTATATTCTTACATTATATATATATATATATATATATAAAATAAGAAAGAAATAAAGAAAGAAAAGAAAAGAAAGAATCAAAAAAAAAAAATTACAGGTCGGTTCAACCGCTGGCTTTTCTGGTTCTCACTAAATATGTCGATTTTTAGTTTTGGCCGATTCAGAGGGTCCATTCGGACCGGAACCCCGACCGATCCGGTCCAATTTTCAAAACCTTACCGTGATGCAATGGTTGCTGCGAGGGGGGGTTGAGGTGATTTTGGTGATGGGTCTTCAGTAGTGGTGGTTCTTAATGGAGAGTTGTTGGGTTGTTGTTGGAGCTGTGTGAGAAGAGTCAATGATGAATTGGGTGGTTGGTAATTTTGGCGCACGTTAGCATCAGGATTAGCCATGCAATGAAAAGATAAAAAAATACTTAGGTTCCATTTTTAAAAGAGAAAAGTTAGGGATCATGAAATTTTTTTTATGAAAATGATTATGAAAGATTTATGATCCTTGGATTACCTTGATTAGTGTGTGGTGATTTATTCTAAGTATAATCTAAGAGTCACAAAATTTTCATAATTATTTTTATGAAATTTTTTTTATGATACATAGTATTGCTGATGCCAATACTTTCTTGGTGGGCTCCTTGCTTTTAAAGCCGTAGGCTTATGCTGATATTGGAGAAGTTATTCATGGGTCCCGGGCACAGTTATGTAGGGTTTCAGTTGTGTTTTGATTAGTGTTTTTTTTTCTGATACACCAGAAAATAAGTGTGTTTTGATTAGGAAATAAAATGAAATATATGATTTTCTATTGGGTAATTATAAAAATATAAAAAAGTATAACAATTTGTGATAAATTTAACACATGATTATGTAGTGTCCTAGGAACAACAAATAATTTTTCATGGTATTTATTTTTTATTGTTATTAATCTGTTTTTTTGTTTGATAGTGATGAATGCGTAGGAAGTGATTGGGACTGGACCGAAGTGATTGGGACCGATGGTTAAGGCACTAGGACGGTAATTAGCTGTTATCCACTCTCGTTAGCTCATTATTTTTCATAGTATTTCTTATTAAAAATACATTGCTATTTTATTTTTGTAAATTTAATTATGTGATAGTTAACTAGAATATTTAAGATATGTTTTTGTTCCTATCTTATTTAATTATTAGTTAGTTATTTCATTTATGCATGGGTTTAAAAGTTGATTTGTATATCATTTTTTAATTAAAAATTCATATTCTTGGTTTTGTATATATTAATTTTTTTGGAGGAGGATTTCATATAGATTGGACGACATTGTTTGAATATGTGAAGTTCACTATAAATTTTGTTTCGATAATCTAAATAATTTATTTTGTTATGTGTTTTGTATATTTCATTCAAAAAAATATATAGTTCTATCTAATAATCATAACATATTCAGTTTATTGCATTTGTCACCAAAAAATAGACAACAATTGTATTTTTATGAATAAACCATTTATTTTTTTGGTGATAAACAAGATAGATAAATTGAATAAGTTACGATTATCAAATAGATTTAATTATTTTTATGAATGAAATACACGAAATACTTGATAAAATGATTTGTCTGAATTATCATAATGAGACCAATAATAAGTCCTATGGGTCCAAATAACACACTTCAATCTAGATTATAAACAGAAGGTAATCTGCCGTTTTTTCCTAAAAAAATTACCATTAAATGGTAATTTTCAAAAATTAGTACATTGAAAAAATTATGATTTTAATTATTAATTTTTTTTTGCTTTTTGGTAAAAAGAAATTGAAAAATATTGGTGATAAATCCAATATAAAGAAGGTATAAGGCAATAGATCAAATGGGTATTTTTTATTAGTGAGAGGTTCACCATTTGTGAAATAGTTTGCTGAAAAATCATTTTGTTTATTTTGAAGAACATTTTTTTTTTCAATTTTATCCCTTAATGTATCTGTTAACTTTCATTGACTATCTATTCATATTTTTTTACTATATGTTAAAATTGATTTCTTATATGTTCAAAATTTATCCCTATATGTTCAAATTTTTTCCCTATTTGTTCAATTTTTTTCCTATATATTCAATTTTTTAATCTTTTCAATTCAAATTTCATTGTTTGTTTAATTTTTTTGACTATTTACTCAATGTTTTCCGTTTATCTGTTAAAATTATTTGTTCAAAAAATCTATCTGTTGCAATTTTTATATGTTGAAATTCTACTTGTTCAAATTATTGTTTTCAAAAAATCTATCTGTTGAATTTTTTTTTTTTGGTTGAAAAATCTATTTGTTGCAATATATCTGTTCAAATTCTCTCTACCTTTTCCCACTATCTGTACAAATAAAATTCAAATTCAACAACAATAACAAATCTATCTGTTGAAAATCTATCTATAGTGTTGAAAATCTATCTATTCAAATTCAACAACAACAAACAAACAAACAAAATTATTTGTACAACAAAATTTCTATCTATTCAACAACAATAACAAAAAAGAATCTAGGAATGAAAGAGAGAAAAATGAAGAAAATTGTACCAAAAACACAAATTTGAACCTTTCTACCTAAACAAAGATTCAATAATATTTTTAATAATCCAAACAACAATCTAGATTTGAGGTCACAATGAAACTGAGACCTTTGGACTAAAAATATTGCTTGCATTCAATAGAGTTGCATTCAACAACAAATACAATTCGTCAAACCATAGATTTCAACTGAGACCTTTTATGGAAGTCGCTGCAGCTGGAGGCGAGGCTGAAGAAGGCGGATGTGATGGATAAGTTGAGATATATCAGAGAAACCATAGGTTTCGGAGCTCTAAGATCTATCATTTGTCCGCGTTGGAGTCATGCATAGAGGACACCTCACGAACCTTAATAAACCCAAACTTTTTGAACAACATGAATAGGAACCACAACCACCGCTGTTAAATCAACGATGACGGCAACGAATCGAAAGGCAAAAAGGGTAGAGACAGATCGTAGAAGTGACGGTGGTAGGAGACCTGGTGGAGTGACGGTGACCTAGGGTTTCTATCCTAGTTTTTCATATCAGAAATTGGTCATGGTATAGATGGTGTTAAGGAATTGGAGAAGAAGTTTCTAGATTTGAGGAGATCAGAAATGATGGTGGTGGTGATAGTGGCAACAACGACACAGAGGATAGAGACAGATCGTAGAAGTGACGGTGGTAGGAGACCTGGCGGAGCGATTGCGACCTAGGGTTTCTATCCTAGTTTTTCATAACAGAAATTGGTCATGGTATAGATGGTAAAGACAATGTTAAGGAACTGGCGAAGAAGTTTCTAGATTTGAGGAGATTGAAGATGATGGTGGTGGTGATAGTGGCAATGACGGCACAGCAAAGTCGATGAATCCATAGTAAAGAGCTGAGGCGAATGAGAGAGAGAGACAGAGAGTTAGTTGTTTAGGGTTTTGATAGTATGTATGGCATATATCTACAAAGAAGGATATTTTAATCACTTTATTATAACTTGTCCTTATGAACAAATTATTTCAATGCCTTGACATATGATCAAAAAAAAAAAAAAAAATCCAATTTTGAATTTTTGGTGTGAGCGCCCAAAAAAATTTCTAATCTACCACTTTCAAGTTATTTCTTTTTTTTTTATTATTATTTTTTTCTTTAAAGAGGGTAGTGTGTTAAATGGATGGTTACAAATTGAGGAGTTCAGATTCTCTTCTTGATCTCTTTCCTTATCTCACTACTTGCAACGATAAAAATGCACTCAAGATGATTCACTAATTCAAATCTAATTATTTTAATTTATTTTTAAATAATCAAATTTAAATCGTTAAATCATCTTAAGTGCGTCCCCACCCTTGTAACTAAGGAGGCATGGAAAGGATCCGAAGTCAAATTGAGGGGTCATGCTTTTCAAGTTTGCACCAACTGCCCGAATGCGTTGTCGCTTTCCCCACAAAGAGTTGGCAGTGACATATATGCATACCACGTGTCAATTTTCTATTTTTTATTTTTTTTAATTAAATCAACAGAACTCAAAAAAATTTCTATCTATAGTAGCCATCGGAATTTGGTAACCAGTAGTTTTCACAATTAGAGTGTGGTTCTATGGACACAACAGAAGTGACCGAAGATATGACCGAAGGGACCTACTCACTTAGAATTATGGACAAATTATATATACCCCTCGAGATTTAGCAAAATTATAGATACCCCTGAAGTTTGAAAAATTACAGATACCCCCCTGAAAGTACTATTTATATAACAAATTAGTGGGCAAATTGTTATGAAAATATAAATCTCAGGGAATATTTGTAATTTAGCTAAACTTCGAGAGAGGTATATGTAATTTGCCCTAGAATTATTTTAATACTGTAAGAAAAAACAAATAAATTAATTACGCTATTTGCAATTTAAGACTTTAATCCTGAATTATTTATGAAATTTTAACTTAATAACCTTAATGTTCTTCTTTTATATGTATATTTTATTTCATCTATTATGAATATTTTTCAAGACATTTAACGAGTAGATAGAAAGTATAATTTTTTACTCGCAGTGAATATTACTTTATTTATATTACCCTCGGGCCTTCAAAAAATTAAACAACAATGGACAAAGTACTTATGAAAATGACAAATAAATTTTATTGAATACTTAAAATTACAGGAAAAATATAAAGAAAAACTTTTGCTCACTTATAAAATTCTACTTTTTACTCTAATTTTACAAGATACAGTCACACCTTTTATAGGCAAAAGAATGGACTATAAGTTTTTTGCAACAAGATAATGAATCTTTTACATATTTGAATTATTGAAATTAGAATACAATAGACTTAGTTGCGGTATCTCATCACTTTGACTTTATTCATCATGTGATTTTTTTGGTTCTACTCATCATTTGATTCACTTTGTTGTGTCTTCTCAGTTGCATCCATAATGTGAGTTGGTTTATATATATATACTTATTTATTTATTATGTGAGCCTTCTTTAGTTTCATCTATCATGTGAGCTCTTCTTGAATTTGTCCCTCATGTGACCTACCTGGAAGATTCCTACTTATTTTTCAAAAGTGTTTATATCCATTTTTTGCATTGATTCATAGTGGATTTGGGTTGATCTTTCCATCTTGTAGATCTCATAAACAGTTGTAGAAATGTCTAATAATTCAATTATCTCCTCCTCAAGTTTCGTGAATATTTCTTTTGCCTTATCATGTCCCAACTTCGAATTTTTCACAGAGATATTTCCACTCCTCGTGACCACAACTCTCTTCTCATCGCAGTAGATTGCTAGTTCATCATGTTGGAAAAGAGTATCTAGTGTATTATGAAAAAAATATGAGTCTATCAATTTTTTCAATGACTGGATCATACCTTCCATTGGTTTGTCTTATTTTTTGAGGAGGAGATTTGAATTGATTGCTGGGTAGATAAATAAAATTTGATACAGTTGATAAAATTGAGTTTTAATTTTTTCAGTTAAAGTAGGCACAATTTGTGCTATAATGATTCATGGGTTTACTCTTATCATTGTAATAACATATTTAACTATTGTCGAAAATTTATTTAAGAGTTAAACATCATCTATACCAATTTTCGCAATATCAATAATTAGTATATATCGATTTTATTCATTGTTAACTTAGACTTGACCAGTCATAAACCAAATTAAGGATTCTACTAAATATGACACACAATATATTTCTTCGTATTCATTATCGTTTTTGTAATTTGCTTTATTTTTTCATCAAGATCTTTTATAAAACTGTTTCTATTTATTTCAAAACACAAATTATTGTTTCCCTTTCTTCCATTATCTCATCATCATGGTATATGATATTAAATTGCTTTTCTAGGAGCCTAACATAATCAATAACATAACTGAAAATTCTGCATAAATATTTTGTTTTGTTATTGTGCAGTGTAAACCAATAATCTTTTTGTTTTGTTTTTTTTTTTTTTTAAGCTTTATGATCCTACTTCAGGACTGTAAAATAATTTTTTAACTGTAGTAGAGTAGAGGTTTCTACCATACTCTCTTTTTTCAATTCCTTGAATTCAGAGGTTAAATTATCATTTCGCTTCTTTGATGATTCTCCTATTAAGAATTATTTTTTATTTTTTTGATTTAAAATTCATAATTTTTTCTTTTATTGTCGTTATTTCAGCCATAAGCACCTTCCTAGCTGAAGAACTTTGCAAGTTCATTTGTTTGCAAGTCCAACAACTTAGTATTGCAAGTTTCTTGTTTTTTTTTGTTTATTTTTTTAGTTGGGATTTTGAATTTTTGCATTTTAAAACTTAATTCCCTATTTAAGGAATCTACAATGAAATTTTCTCAGAAGAAACATATTCAATATCAAGAATAAAATAATAAAACCATTAGTGTCATCTATGTAGTTTGATTCGACTCACATTCCTTAATTTTTTTCTTCAAAAAAGTTTTAATACACTTATTATTTGTTCAAAGACTAAGAAATTTTTTTAAAAAAAATTATACCAGTTTTTATGACAATAAACTTTTTTCATTTATGTAACACAAGCCTATTATCCGTTATTATACGTGCTATGCACGGGTTGAAATAATTAATTAAAAATTATTTTAAATGTAAATAATAAATCTTTGTTTATAATATAAAATAAAAATAATTTAACATTAATTAATTCCCATGCAAAAATTATGTTTACAATAAAATATAAATACATTTCTTCTTGATGAATTTTATAATTTTATTTTGTCAATTGACCAATTAACTTTTATTCATTTTGTAAAATTCACTCAGTATATCTGTTTTGTAAAATTCAATCAATTAAAATTAGTTTAAATAAAAAAAATTGAATAAAAACTATATAAAATAAAAAAAGATAAAGAAAAAGGAAATATCAATAAATGACCCTTATCTTCAAGCTACTCTGTTAGACTTATTTATTTTGATAATTTATTTAATTATGTTTTAATTTATTTGAAAGAGAAAAATAGAATCCAAAATTTATTTGGATGATTTATTGAATTATATTTTAATCAAAATTTATTTTGATGATTTATTTGAAAGAGAAAAATAGAATCAAAATTTATTTTGATAATTTATTTGAAAGAGAAAAATAGAATCAAAATTTATTTTGTTCTATTATTTTTCACCTAAATCTTTATCCCAAATGTTGTTAGAATGTATTTAATATTTGATTAAATCAGGAGTTCAAACAGTCCAAAACAAAGGTTCAAACAGTTTAGCACAGCAACAGGTCAAAAGGTTTAAAAAGTTCAAGTGGAAGATATTCAAATTAGTAATGATGGAAGTACAACAGCTATAAAGGTTCAAAAGGTTCAAGTAGAAGATATTCAAATTTGTAATGATGGAGTGAAAGATATTCAAATTTGTAATGATGGAGTGAAAGATATTCAAATTTGTAATGATGGAAATACAACGGCTATAATTTTCATTATATATACCAAAGCCTCTAATGTAAACAAGTTACAAAAAAAACCTGAAAATATTCTTTGATCTATAATCACTCACATCTTTTCTCAGAAATTATACACTGAGCCTTATAGTTTTAAGCCTATCTTTCCTATGTGAGATTTACTGAAAAATCAAAACTTCATTTTATATATTTATCTTTGAGAGATATTTATTGTAAGCTTTCTTTGAAAGTAAAAATACTATTTCATCTTGTAAAAGTGTTGCAAATACTGTATTCTTGAAATCTTGAGAGTGAATGTAAATCACCTAAGATTTGCAAGGGTTTAGGCTTGTGAAGTCTGTGTAAATCCGTGGAGGATTGCTCAATTTGTAAAGAGGTTGCTAGCACCCCAGTGAAGCTAGAAGATAGTGAAAAATCTCAAGTGAAGCTTGAGGAGTGGACATAGGTCGAGTTGAAGCCGAACCACTATAAATTTGTTTGCCTCCCTTTCCCTTATATTTTTATTTTATTTTAAATTACCATAACTATATTTCACATTTTTACTGTGCTAAAATCATTAACTGACATAGTTGTTAAGACACTTGTTTTAATTATTTTTATTTCATTAATTATATTTATCTATTGTGCTAGTCATAATTTTTATTAGGGTATTATTAATTTTAATTGTAAAAAACCTAATTTACCCCCTCTTAGGTTGTCTTTTGGGTAACAATTGGTATCAGAGCCTAGACTCTTGTTTTAGATTTAACCATCTAGGAGTTTCGATCCATGGCAACCTTAGCTGAAGGACAAGCCACAAATAGGCCACCATTGTTTGACGGAAACAACTATGGTCATTTGAAGGATAAGATGACCCTATACCTACAAGCCACTGATTATGCCATGTGAATTATTGCCACAAAAAATTAAATTATTAGACAATATTAGTGTACCTAAAATTGAAGATGAATGTGATGAGAGAGATCATAAATTATTGCAAGCCAATGCTAAAGCCAAACTCACCATTGTTTGTGGATCAGACTCTAAGGAGTATAATAGAATTTTAAGTTGTGATTCGACAAAAGAAATTTGGGACAAACTTGAGGTAACGTATGAAGGTACAAACCAAGTGAAGGAATCCCGTATTGATATGCTTGTTCATAGTTATGAATTGTTTAAAATGAACTCTAATGAATCTATTTCAAGTATGTTTACTAGATTTACTGAAATTGTAAATTCTTTGAAATCTCTTGGTAAAACTTATACTAACAGTGAGTTGGTAAGAAAAATTCTTAGGTGTTTACCAAAGAATTGGGAAGCAAAGGTCACGACTATTATAGAAGCCAAAAATCTCTTTACACTTAGATTGGATGAGCTTATGGGTTCCCTTATGACTCATGAGATCACCATGAAAGGACATGAGGATGTTGAAAACAAAAAGAAAAGTGAAATTTCATTCAAAGCCTCATCAAATGAAGAAGAACATGAAAACTCCAGTGAGGATGAAAGCTATGCCATGTTCAGTAAAAATCTCAAAAAGAACTTCAAGAAAAACAATTATGGAGGAAGAAGACCTTTCAAGAAAGAGTACAACAAAGATAACAAAAAAGAGCCTATAATTTGCTATGAGTGCAAAAATCCTGAACAAATAAAGATGGATTGTCCAAAATTAAAGAATTATGGAAAAAACTATAAAAGAAACAAAAAGGCCATGGTAACAGCTTGGGGAGAAAGTGAAGATGAAAGCTCAAGTGATGAAATTGAAAATGGAATAGCCAACTTATGTCTCATGACTCTTGAAGATGAAGATTCTACGCAAGATGAGGTAACTACTTTTTATGAAAAACTTGAAAGTGCATTCCATGAATTACAAGATGAATTTAGAAAAGCTTGTGCCAAAAATAATGTGTTGAAGAAATCTGTTGCATCTTTATCTATTAATGTAGAAGAATTAAAGAAAGAAAAAAATTGTTTTGAAAAATGATTTTGACACCATCTCTAATGAGAAAACTGCTTTACAAAATAATGTTGATGATTTAACAAAAACACTTGAAAATTTTGTAAAAGGTAGAGATAATCTTATCATGCTTCTTGAAAATCAAAGATGTGTTTTCGATAAGGCGGGCATTGGATATGACCATATTAAAAAACAAAAGAGTCTCAATACAATTTTTAAAAAAGCACCTCTCATGACTCACCCTCATATTACTTGTCATTATTGTAGAAAGAAAGGCCATTATATATCTTCTTGTCCATTCAAAAATAATATAAACATGGGAATTAAAAAGATTTGGATTGTTAAGTGATTTAACAAAACTAACCAAGAAGGACCGAAGAAACTATGGGTACCAAAAATCAACACTTAATTGTCATCTTATAGGTTTGTTTTAGGTCCAACGCTAAAGAAGGGAAGTGGTACCTTGATAGTGAATATTCCAGACACATGATCGGAGATAAATAATTCTTTACTAAACTATCATCAAAAGATGGAGGATTTGTTACTTTTGGAGACTACAAGAAAGGAAAAATCATCGGTATTGGTAGCATCGGCATTTCTCCTAACCCTTCTATTGAAAATGTTTTACTTGTTGATGGACTTAAGCATAACCTACTTAGTATTAGTCAATTATGTGATAACGGTAATCGAGTTATTTTTGATAAATCACATTGCACAATTGAAAGCACAAATGATCATAAAGCTTTATTCGTTGGTAATCGCCATGATAATGCTTATGTTTTTCATCTTAATGATCTCTATGCTAGTGATGCTAAATGTTTATATGTTAATAATGAAAATAGTTGGTTATGGCATAGAAGATTTGGTTATGCTCATATGGATTTAATTGCTAAACTTTTGAGAAATGATTTGGTCATTGGACTTTCAAAAATTAAATTTGAAAAAGATCATCTTTGTAGTGCTTGTCAACATGAAAAACAAACTAAAACATGATTTAAATCAAAATCTCATATTTCCACAATTAGACCTTTACAACTATTGCATATGGATTTATTTGGTCCCTCAAGGACATCTAGTCTAGGTGGTAAACGTTATTGTCTTGTTATTGTTGATGATTATTCAAGATTTACACGGGTTATGTTTTTAGCACACAAAGATGAAACATTTTCTTTTTTCACAAAACTCTGTCGTAGAATTCAAAATGAAAAAGGCTTTCTTATTACTAATATTCGAACCGACCATGGTAGAGAACTTGAAAATGAGAAATTTGAATTGTTTTGTGATGAACATGGTATTAGACATAATTTTTCAGCACCTAGAACCCCTCAACAAAATGGTGTAGTAGAAAGGAAGAATAGAACTTTAAAAGAGATGAGTAGAACAATGCTTTGCGAAAATAATCTTCCAAAATATTTTTGGGTCGAAGCCGTTCACACCGCATGCTCTATTTTAAATCGTGCATTAATTAGACATATTCTCAAAAAGACGCCTTATGAACTTTGGTATGATAGAAAGCCCAACATTAGTCACTTGCATGTTTTTGGTTGTAAATGTTTTGTGCATAATAATGGTAAGGATAACTTAGGTAAATTTGATTCAAAATCTGATGAAGCAATTTTTCTTGGCTATTCCTTAACTAGCAAAGCTTATCATGTTTTTAATAAAAGAACTCTTGTTGTGAAAGAATCTATACATGTGGCATTTGATGAAACTAACATATCTGCTCAAAAGTAAATTGTTAGTGATAATATAGATTTGGAACTAAATGTGGAAGATTCAAGTATCTACAAAGAAGAGAACCAACTATGTAAGTTGAACAAAGAGATTGAACAACCTATTCTCCCACCTCAAGACACTACAACAAAACTGACTTTTTACGTCACCATATCAACGGCATACAATAAATGCACGTCGTAGTTTCTCACTTTTACGACTTGTTATTTTTTGCACGTCGTAAATACTTTTCCAACCACGGCGTGTTTATTGCGTAGGCCATAAATGGTAATAACGATGATTTTTTTACGGCTTGCAATGCACGCTGTAAATAATAAAAGTTTCTACGACGTGCATATGGCGTATCGTTAATACATCAATTACACACGACGTACATACGCCAGTCGTGAAAACTGAATACTTTTCACGGTGTACATAACACCCGCCGTTAAAAGTATTGCACTTTTTAGGACGTACACATCGCCTGCCGTTAAAACTATTAGCTTTTTACGATGCACAATGCATGTCGTGAATTATGTGATAATAAAAAAAAAAAAAACGCCAAAATGAAATTTGAGGCGCCAATCACCCAAAAAAAAAAAAAAAAATCAGAATTTTTTCCCAAAATAACTATTTTGCCTTCCTCTAATTAGAATAGAACATTACAAGGTTCTAATCTCTCTCTGTGATGATTATTAAGGCCGAATCAATTGCTAGGGTTACCAGGATCATCTCATCTCTTCCTTTCGGTTGTGTATCTGAAATCAAAGGTATCTATCGTCGTCTCATGCTTCTATTCTCTTCTTGGTTGTGTATTTGAAATCCCTAATTCATTCTCACTCCCAGCCTAGTTCTTCAATAGTCTTTTTCGCTTCTCTCTCTTTCAACGGCCGCAACATCGTGTGCAGCCATATTCGACACACAAAAAAATAAAATAAAATCAAAATGCACAACTGTTTGGGTTCTAATGACTTCTAATCATAAACGAACATAGAAATGGTGAAGAGAGACGGTTTGAAAAGAGACGGTTCGAAGTCAACAAAGAGGGAGAAGAGAGGGGTCGAAGATGGATTTTGGGCATTTTGATTTGGAAGGGCTTCAATCTCTCTTTGGAGACTTCAACTTGGTTCGGCAACGACAACAATCGGTACAATCTCTTCTTTTCTCTTCTCTTCTCTTTGAGTTTCGTTGCTTTTGGTTCAGTTTTGGTTGGTCGTCTTCGACCTGATTCTGCAACCCTCCAGTTTTCGACCCCTTTCCCATCACCAAAAAACAAAAACCCACTTCATCTCCATTGATTTCAAGCATACCCATTTCAAAAAAAATGTTTTCAAAATCGTCAAATCAGATATCCATCTCTTGTCCTCCTCTGTTTTGCTTCTGGACATTGAAAAGATCAATCTTTTCTTCATTTTGTTTTCAAAATTATTGAATCAGCTATGAATCTTTGGTTCGGGGCATTAAAAAGATCAATGTTTTGATTTCGTCTTGTGTGATTTTGAAATCAGATTTGTTTAAATTGAGTTATTTGTTTGTTGATTGAACATAGAACAACTTGCTCTTTGGAGTTTCGAGAAGTTTATCCCATTCCCTGGAGGTAGATTCTTATCTAGACTGATTCATGTTTATAAAAAGATTCTAAAATTTGATTTCTGTAGCCCATTATTATACATAACCAATTTAATTATAGTAAGGAAAATCATCTACAAACAGAGAGTTTTTATACCAAAATCTTGTTTCGAATGTTGCCAGATTGACATTTAAATAAATAAATAAATAAATAAATTTATAAACCACAATAATGGACATTTTAACTTGAAGTGAAAGGAAAATAGGACACATCATTCTTTACCCTTAGAGATAGTGTTTGGTTCACTTGAATGAAAATGTAATGAAACCATTGCATATTTGATCCCTTAATTTGTCACTAGCATCGGAGGCTTTCAAGATATCTGAAAGAATTTTTTTTTGTAAACAAATCAAACCATTGCATATTTGATCCCTTGACTTGTCACTGGCATCAGAACTCGACATCTTTTATGCTTCATGTTCCAGTTTTAATATGAGAGATTATTTTATTAATTAATGCTTCTTTTAAAAAATAAATTGAATAAAAATTGTTTGTAGTTTTGTTTAGCTCGGTTCTAAACACGAAGCAAACTATTTACAGTTTTGTTCTTTTCGGTTCGATGAATTTTGGACATGTATTTTCAAATGGTGGGGGTGGGGGTGGGGGGGTTCTTGGCTGTGTACAGGCTCAATTCATGGGCTTTTCTCTTGGTGGTCCAACTTTAGGCTTAAGAATCTTAACAAATAGATTTGGAAAGTGGTTTTCTTTGCAGTTTTTTTGGCCTCTTTGGCTTGCTAGGAACAATGCCACTTTCAATAATGTTGACTGGAAGGGGGTTTCTGAACTTACAAGCACTTAGATTAAAGCAAAGGTTTCTAATCTTGGAGTTTTTTGTTGAGGACTTCCTTTACAATATTGAGGGAGTTATATTTTTGAGCTGTTAGAATTAGGTTGCAATAGGGTTTTTGACTTTTGATATACTCTGTGTTGATCTCTTGTCAACATGTATTAGTTTATTTATTTATTTATTTTTGTTCCTAGTGTTGTGATTTGCCCTTGTTTGCTATTTTGCTAATTCCTTATCCCAAATTATTCTACTTTCTTTGTATCTTTTGTATTTTCATAAAAAAATAAAAAAAAGTAAGAAGAAGAAGTGGCAAAGAGAACACTTCAAATGAATATTCAAGCAAAGAATAAATTATGTTTGAAAAAATGGGGTTAGTGTTGGCTAGTAAGAGCAATGTGAAGCAATACACTAGAGAACTAATATTAATGAGACTTATACTAATATGCACTTTTACAACTTATATTAATGAGAATTATTTATGATGACATTAACTCAGAATTTTCATTATATCTATAGGTGTCCCATGTGGTATGGTTTCTATAGGACAAATTGATATGCTTATAAAAGTAATTATGCATTGGCTTCTGGATATTATGCCTTACTTTCACTGTTTCATAGGTATTAAGTGCCATTGTTTGTATTTATTTTGTGGTTCACATGCTTTAATACATTATTTGTGTTTGAAGAATATAAAGTTCAATTTATTAAGTACAGAGGATGGTTAGTGATTTTTATATATTGCCAGCCAAATCAATCATTCCTTCAGAGAATGAGTGGTTCTTCTTTTCTTCTCGTGGAAGAAAGTACCCAAATGGCTCACAAAGTAAGAGAGCAACTGAATCTAGCTATTGGAAAGCCACTGGGAAAGAACGAAATGTGAAGTTAGGATCTAATTTGATTGGCACGAAAAGGACACTGGTGTTCCACACAGGTTGTGCACCAAAAGGGGAGAGGACATAATAGATAATGCATGAGTATTGTATGAATGGAAATCCTTAGGTGATGGTGTTAATAATTTTTGACAATATTTTATATTCTCATAGATGGTTTCGTTATTTCACCTATGTATCTACCTATGTATCTTAGGCATCAATTAATTTTTACTTTTAATTAGTACATGGGTGAAATTATAATTCTATTAGATGGAGTAAACAACACTAGTCATTATCGTTTTTTTTTTTATTTATTATTATTATTATTATTATTATTATTATTATTATTATTATTATTATTATTATTATTACTATTATTATTTATTTGAATAACTAAGCTATTTTTAGTAGTAAAGAGGAGACACAAATATTGCAGATGGCTGTGATGCTCTGAATCTGGGTGTGGCTACTGATAGCCTTTGATTGTTTTTATTTGTGGTGTTTGGCTTGGGGTTTGATCTTCTTGTAATTTGCACCTCTGTATTTTCTTTCTTAATCTATTTGATATTTTGATTCATGAATGGTGCAGATTTCTATCATACTTTTTATGTCATAAATTCCTCAAAACTCTCGTCCAAATACACCCTTAACATAACTAGAGTGTTTTTTGAAATTCATATTTTATTTGTTTCTCAATATTTACTCTATAGACACATCCCATTTTATTGGTACTTCATTTCATCTCTTCCCTGTTTGTTGCTTGCTGCATATCCTCGCTGGCTATTTATTTATTTATTTATTTTTATGTGATTGTTCTTAATCTGAATTTCACTAAATCACTGGTCCATAGGTTGCTTTTAATAGGGAAATTGGCACCCCAAGTGTCACTCTTGAGGGTGATATATTTAGGTATAAATGCATTTTTTTTCTTGATATAATTAGAGCCACAGATTGCTGTGAATTTTGGGTGTTGGTTCATTTATTGTGTTGGGTGTTGGTTCCTTTATTTTCATTTTGAATCACTTGTTTTGAGTTTGTCACACTGTCATCTCCATCACGGTTGGATTTCTTTTCGTTTAATATTGTATTCAATTGCTTTTGCTTTTGTGAGCCAACATGGTTTGACTTTAGACAGTGTAAGTGACCAAGTTATGGTTTCAATGTTGTCCTCTCAAGTTTTTACTTTTTTTTTTTAATTTTTATATAGCTATGCAGGCTTAATTAGAAAGTTTTAATCATTGTCATGTCATCAGTGTCTAGTGACAATTTTTTATATATTAAAAGCAAAAAAAGAAAGAAAAAAAGGGACATAAAGTCTGTGTTTCATTGTTTCATGCTAGATTATGGAACAATGCAATTTTCTAATATTTCTATTGCTGCTTATGAAGGGATGGAATCAAGCTCTGAGCATGATAAAGAGTGGAGATAGTCACTGTGCTTTGTATTTAAAATCAGTCCTTGACTGAACCCAACTTTCATTTACAAGCAAGACGGAGGGGTACTAACATCTGTTGAAACCATCTGCTGAATATCTCGGATCACGGAGTGGATCAATGGGCTGTATGTTGATTATGTGACAATCTAAATATTAACTTTTGTGTTGTGTTGTATATAATACCTTAAAACAACCAGTACAATCACTTAATGTAGGTGAATATATTCATGGAAGAAATTATTCTTGTTGGATTAGCTGCTTCGCTATTCTCACTCATTAATCTACTTGATCATATTCTTCATGAAACTGCTAATTTGGAAAGGTTGTTCTAATTGTCATAATTCTTTAAAGCTCAATTCAATGAGCCAGTGAATGTTTATTCAAAATTCAAATACACATATCCTTAGAATAGGTTCTTATTAAATCAAGCCCCTAAAAAAAATTATCTTTATAATTTAGTTTTATGTTATTAAGCTCAAGCATATTATAGTCTAATATTGTGAGACTCTTTTTAGGTATGTTCTGTAATATTAACCAAATTAGTCTAGTCTAATACAGTTGGCAGGTTATCAGCCCTATTGAAGCTATTGGGTATGTTGTTGTTGTGGACAAGTTGTTTATTGTTCAGAATAAATCTTATGGATAGCCAACGATTTTGGTGGCAAAATCTATGAAAGGAGAGGAAAGTTATTGTGCTGACACCTGACATGCCAGATGTCCTATCTCATGTTTCTGTGCGAGCAAGAAATAGCAAGGTAAAATTCACTATCATTCTGTAAATTTTTTTTTTCTTGTTTTCTCAATGGGTGACTGTTGAAATGAGTGACACTGATGTGTGACAGATGTGAATTATGTGAATTTTGATTCTTTTACAATTTTTTTAATTCATTTTTCTGCATTTATTTTACCAACAATATCAAGAATAGACCGTTGAGCCATGACCTGACTCAATCCCACTAAAAACAAGTCAGTTAGCACTTGGTACTTCTAAGTCAAATGAACTATTTGCAGACTGCCCCGAACTCCGCTCCGTGCGCGAGGGCGCGAATTGTAGTTCTAACTACTACAGTTCGGACTCTTGTCATGGTTCTGAATCTAATCTCACAAAGTGTAATGTAAGACTGATAAATCACCAAAGAGTCCAAATTTGGCAAATCATTTTGGAAAATCGATTTTAATCAAAAAGTGCCAAACATGGACTACTTTGCCAGATTTCAGAGTTGCCACCTAAATATTTTGTTTTTGGGAAATTTAAGAAACCTTGACTCGTGTCTAAGGCCACGTGTCCGTCATCACCAAAGTTGCCTCGGCTCGGGAACTTGGGTACGAGAGGGGAAGGTCCTGAAATGAGCATCCCCGCTCGCCTGATTAAAGAATCGGCCTCTACTAAACATGATATGTTGTTTTTGAAAACACATGTGTTCTTATTCCGGTTTATTAGCTAGCTTACTATGTGATGCGCACAGCATACAAGTATAGACTAAATCACTCAACTTGGAACAAAACATATCATGCTTGTTTTTTTCGAAAATGGTTTGAAGTTGCCACTCGCAAGTAGGCTAAAGCGCGGATTAGCCACCCTCAAGTGGGCTTAGAAAATATGATTTGCCACTCTCAAGTGGGCTTAAAACGCACATTTCGATGAATTGTTCCAATTCAAGTAATGAAGCCTTCATCGACATGCATTCATGCATTTAAACACATAAGCGCATAGCCTCATGGCAAGCATACTGACATGGTAACACTCACACGCATGCAAAGATGCTAAAGCATAAACACTCACAGTGTACTCGAAGCCAAAACAGAAGCTAGTTAGTAATCAATGCATGATCCTAGCTATGTCAACAATGCCTAATACGACACATGTAAAATACAACTAAGTAGGCTCGGCTATCTAAGAGGGCATATGAATGCAACAATTGATACATGTATTCAAATAGGAATTGAAATACAATGCAGTTTGAATGATGTATCGAGCCCGATGCATGCAAGACAAATGAATGATGCACGCATGCAAGCATAAGGTATGCTAATTGAAATATGTCCTAAACTAACCATCAAAAGCGGATAAGTAAAAGAAAGAAAGACGTGGGGTCGGAAGACATTTGCACACACATGCACACTTATTACAACATTGTGCCCTCTCGACAGAGGGTTCAAATGAAATGAAAGCTAACCAGCTATGCTAATTAAGCTAACTATTACAAACCAACTAATTAACTAACAAGTTAACTAATTACAAACACAAATGAATAGCTAAGTGCATTAACTACTTAAGTACAGAACCAAATAGTTAACTAGCTAAGCAAAACAGTTAAAAGTAGCCTCGGGGCGAGGGGTGTATGCATGCTCGGTCGGCTTCGCTCGAAAATCCACTACCGTGCTTGGTGATGCCTATGTTTTTACTCTTTTAGACTTCTGAAAATTGTGCCAACTTCCAAGATGCTTCCGATCCACCCTAGAAACATGCTGAGGGATGGTCGGTCAAGAGGAATGGCCATCGGCCAGAGTTTATGGCTATCGGCCAATTTTTGATAGCCGATCAACAGTCTTGGTGGCCGGTCGGCCACTGCTTCCTGCAATTTCTCCTTTTGCTACAATAGAGCACAAACAGAGGCATGGCAGTGTATTTGCAAGGTATGTGTGCACAACCACCCTCCCTATCATTCCTCAAGCTCAAAGGAGTGTGGTATTCGACTTTCGGGCCATCAATCACGCATCTCAATGCACGATGGCCAAAGAAGCCAAGTTTGCACAATTCAATGTCAATGAATGCACAAATGACACAATGAGCCTACACCTCTATCATGCTTGATCAAGAGGGTCAGTGACCGAGAAATGAGGCACGTTTCATCATTTTAAGTATGAAACGCCCCTCGTTTCTCGTGTTTGTATTAATGCCCGATCCAAACGTAATGCAATGCAACAACATTTCAAACACAATGCAATGCAACAACATGCAAACAACATGCTCATCTACTAATGCCAAAGGGGCATGCATGAGGTTCCATCATACAAGCAATGCATGCATGGCATAGTTGGAGGCTAAAGCACCTAAGCAAGTAAAGAGCATTATATAAGAGGCATGCAATACAGTGCTCAATGGACTTAAACCACATATGGACAGACCTAAGAGGGTCGAAAAAAGTGGCCAACACACCAAAACTTAGGCACAAAAGGGCCAAGAACACATGCTCATGTGATGGCTCATTAACTAGGCATAAGGGTCAACTCTTAAAAGCACTTAAAGAGTGAACAACATGGAAGTGTGACAGCACTATATGCCCTGAAATAACATGTTAAATGATGCCAAATCATGTACATGTTACAAATGAAGCATGCTAGGAGGCTCAAAACTTAAAACTAGCATAGGCACTTGCACTATAGCTATACAAAGCAAGCCTCAAAAGGCCAAGAACACCAAAAATAGTCCTAAATCATGTCAAAACAATGCTAAAACATGTATGGAGTATAGCCAAAACAAGCTAGCATGGTAAGCTAAAACATCAAGTAAGCTAGGCCAATGAGCATGATTACACTACAAGTGTAAGAAGCAAATGAGAGATGCTCTAACCAACCAAAAACAGAGTTGTATCATGGTAAAATAACACCAAAAACACACTGAAATGGTAGCCCAAAAGCTTAGGCAAGATGGCATACATATTGGCTCATGTTTAAGGCATAAGGCACAACTGTCCAAAAGCATTGAAAGAGTGACACATGTGAGTGTATGACAATGAAACATGCTCTGAAATCATGTATCAAATGATGCTAAATCATGAAAATAGCCCAAGCAATGCATGCTAGTGGACTCAAAACACAAAGCCAATGAGCAAGATTGAACTATGGCTATACAAAGCAAGGAATGTATGACCTGAAACACTTAAAACATAGCTTAAGCATGGCAAAACATGATTAAAAGCTTACTGGAGTTGAGCCAAAAACATGCTAGAATGAGGGGCCAAAGCATGATGCATGTTAAGGCTATAGGGAGGATTGCATTACAAGGGTATGAAGCATGCAAGAGGCAATCAAACCAACCCTAGACAGAGCTATATCATGCTGAAATAAGGCCTAAGACATGCTAGTATGGAGCCAAAACAAGCTTAACAAACATGCTACTTTGATGAGCCACCAATACAAGCACACAAGAGAAGAGGAGCGGGGGACAACCCCCACCCAATTGGGGCCTCAAAACACACTTTTTACGACTGAAAATCCACTGGATTTCAGTGGTTAAAAGGCCAAGAGAAGGCTAAAACAAAAGCTTCAAGGGATGGCTCAAAAGCCTAGCAAATAAGGCATACAAGGGGGTGAAACACCCCCAACACCAAAGAAGCCTCAAACAAACATCTTAAGCACTTAAAAATGAAGCTTTTTGCAGTTTAAAGTTAAGCCTAAAACATCATGCAAATAGAGCCAAAGACTTAATCAAAAAAAACAAAGCTATAAAGAGGGTGAAGACTCACCCTTGAAGAACAACTTCAAAGTAGCAACTTCTGAGGCAAAACCAGGCTTAGGAGCTTCAAACAAACCTCCAAGAACCTCAGCTCAAGAGTGAAGGTGTTTCACTAGGTGTTTTAGTGCAAAAGTGTGAAGAAAAACCACTTTAAGGCACAAACAAGTGCAAATATATATATATATATAGAGAGAGAGAGAGAGAGAGAGAGAGAGAGAGAGAGAAAAATATAGAGAGAGATATCTTGTCTCTAATGCAAAATTTTCGTCCCCGATTACATCCAATCGTTTTGCCCCTAGTTCCAGGGCGACTTCTAGTCCAGCAATACATGCCTTATACTCTGCTTCATTGTTCGACACTTTGAACCGGAGTTTCAATGCTAGAAGTATACGGGAATTGTCAGGTGCTATCAACAACACCCCTATCCCATACCCGTATTGGTTTGACGCTCCGTCAAAGTATATCGTCCAAGTCTCTTCTTCGACATACAGAATGGCCTCATCTGGGAACATATATTCAACTGCTTCATCCCCTTCAACTGGGTGGTCGGCTAAGAACTCCGCTACCATTCTTTCTTTCACTGACTTGCGCGTCATGTACTTCAGATCAAATTTGAAAAGCAGAAGCAACCAACGAGGTAGCCTCCCCGTAAGTGCTGGTTTCTCAAAAAGATATTTGATGGGATCTAATCTCGAAACTAGTATTACAGAGTGAGCTAACAGGTAGTGCCTTAACTTCTTGGTAGCCCATACCAAGGCTAGACAAGCCTTCTCCAGCGGAGTATAGCGGGTCTTGTAATCTAGCATTTTCTTGCTCAGGTAGTAGATAGCCTTCTCTACTTTGTCTTCAGACTCTTGTGCAAGCATGCAGCCCATTGTCGTTTCAGTCACTGATAGATACAGAATCAACGGTTTCCCTGGCTCAGGCGGTGACAACACAGGTGGGTTCTGTAGATATTGCTTGATCTGCTCGAAAGCAACTTGGCATTGGTCGTCCCATTGGAACTTCTTTCCTTTCTTCAGGAGACCAAACAGTGGTTCACAAGTCAAGGTTAATTTTGCAATAAACCGTCTTATGAATTGCACTTTGCCCAGAAAGCCTCACACCTCCTTTTCTATCATCGGTGGTGGCATTTCTAAGATGGCCTTGATTTTAGAAGGATCGACCTCGATACCCCTTTGTGTGATCAAGAACCCCAGCATTTTCCCTGCTGTAACACCAAATGTACATTTCTGAGGATTCAGCCACAACCGATACTCTCTGATCCGTTGGAAGAATTTCTGCAAGGCGGTGTAGTGGCCCTCTCTTTCCTAGGACTTGACAATCATGTTGTCCACGTACACCTCAACCTCTTTATGGATCATATCGTGCAAAATTGTGGTCGCAGCCCGTTGATACATAGCCCCAGTGTTCTTCAACCCAAACGGCATCACCCTATAACAATAGGTTCCCCACGGGGTAGTGAAAGTAGTCTTCTCTTGGTCTTCGGGTGCCATCAAAATTTAATTGTAGCCTGAAAACCCATCCATGAACGAGAGCAACGCATGCTCAGCAGTGAAGTCCACTAATTCGTCGATATGCGGTAGAGGAAAGTCGCCCTTCGGACTGGCTTTGTTCAAATCCTTGAAGTCCACACATACCTGAATTCTGCCGTCCTTCTTCGGCATCGGAACTATATTGGCCAACCAAGTAGGGTATTCAGATACCAGCAGGAACCCTGCGCCAATCTGCTTGGTGACCTCTTCTTTGATCTTCAAAGCCCAGTCCGATCGGATCCTTCGGAGCTTCTGCTTAACAGGTCGGGCCTCTGGGTCAAGATGGATCCGGTGCTGTACAATCTCAAGATCAATTCCAGGCATGTCTACGTAGGACCAAGCAAAAACATCTTTGAAATCTTTTAATAAAGCGACTAAGCACTCGCGCTCCTCCGAAGACAACGTGGACCCGATTTGCACCAGCTGTGGGTCCTTTTCAGTACCAACATTAATTGTGGTGATTTCATTAACCAAGAGTTTTACAAACCTCTCCTGCTCTTGATCAATCAAACGTTGCAAAATCGGAGGAATTTCTTCCTCGTCGTTTTCATCAAAATTTTGAAAGTCTTGATTAATGCAATAAATTAAAGGCATAGAAAAGTACTCGGAAGCCACAGCCATACCATTTTCATTAATAACATCCAGTCCGCCTGATTCCTCTGTTACAACAGACTCAAAGGAAAAAGAAAAAGATGACCTGGACAGGACAGTGGCATCCGAGTTATAAGCCCCAAGAATGCCGGACTCAGACTCAGACGAGCTGGAACCTAATTCCGACTCCATAGACTCAGTGGAATCAGATTTTGGCTCACTAGCTGACCCGGTGCTGCTTGAGAAAAATCCCTCCTCGTATTGCCAGATGAGGGAGGGTGCGATGGATACATCTAAGATGGGCCCACAGCCGCTTCATCCCTGATCATGGAAACTAAGAAGTTATCCCCCAAGCACTCCGATACGATCTGAGGATCTGAGAGTAGACAAGCCAGTGCTACCCCTATCTCAATTTCTGTGCTCTCGGAATCCTCCTCCTTACACTGCTTAGCCTCAGCTGGTGGGTCTGTCTGCTCTTCGGCAATGTCATCCCCGGACAATTGCAAGTCAAAGAAAATCTCAAATCCTGGCAGCGCCACCTCTCTGCATTTAGTCATGGCTCCGGAAAGCCGCAGAATGGGAAGTCTTTCCCCTCTCGGACAAAGCGTCCATTCAGGGTCCCCTGGATAGGTCGGTGCACCAACTCATAATGCTTCTCGGCCTACTTTGCCCTGGCTCTTCCGGCCATCTCTTTTCCTTTCCTTGCTTAATCCTCTTTGGTAGGCAGATAACCTAGGCCAAAGGTATATGGGTTGTGCGGCACTTCGGCCGATGCTGCAATGCCCTTCCAGCCATTTCGCCCTAATCCTATCTCGGGGATGTGCTGAAGCTTGTTCATAAGGTAGACAGACTGTGCACTGACGTATAGCCCCTCATCAACAGCTAGCATGTCTTGTACAACCCGGGCCTCAGCTAGGGTAAATCCCGACACGAATACATCATCCGCGCCATGCTCAATCTCCAGAACTGGGGCAGAAACCTCTGGCGGCGGATGTATCGAAGAATTTTGAAAGATGATTGCCACCCCCTTCCCGTGGGGGTACTTCAACATTTGATGCATGGTGGAAGAGACAGCCTTCACCTGGTGCAGCCATGGCCGCCCCAGGAGTAGATTGAAGGTTACGGGAACATCCAAGACATGAAAATCAATATCCTGTTGCCCTGGACCAACCTGAGTCTGAATCTATACAGTCCCCATTACCTCTCGGCTGGTATTATCATCGGCCCATATCACTTGGGTGGTAGGCACAAAATCTGCGGGCTTCAACCCGATAGCATATGCCATTCTCGACGAACACACGTTGATAGCAGATCCTGTGTCAAAAAGGACCACCGGTATCCATTTCTCTCTACAATCGACAGAGATATAGAGTAGTTTATTATGATCTGAGCCCTCAGGCGGCAGCTCCTTGTCAATGAAGGTCAAGGTCGGGGAAGCTCCTCCTGGGAAAACCAACCCTACCAACTGCTCAGGAGTTGTATCGATTAAAAGTTTCGCCTTATCCATGGCAGAAAGGATAGCATGTCTGTGAACTCTTGAGGCCATAAGCAGTCCCTAGATGGAGATGTCTGCTTGGATTTTCTTAAGTTGTTTCAGTACAGCCTCCTTCTTAAGCAGTTTTTCCTTCTGCCTCTTTGCTTCTTTGTCCTTCCCGGACGCCTCCGGTTGATCCAAGTGTGGGGGTTTGAAATACCGCCCACTTCTGATCATATGGTCAACCTCCTCAACATACCAGGTGTCATCTGGTTGGTTCTGCCCCCAATCTTCGTCAGTATGGGCAAGACGTAAGTCGTCGTCTTCCCACCACATCCTGTTGGCAACCGACAGACAGTTGTCCGGTTCCGTTATAACTATTCTTGTGCTCACAGCACATTCTGTCCCCGCAGGGGCTTTGGCCTTCCTAGCCCTGTCAAGATCCTCGATCTTTTCTTGCTCAAACTGCTTCAGTGCAGCCTGCTGTTCAGTGTCTTCCGTACTCAAACTGCCAGGATCCCAAGCAAAATTCTTAACACCGGTGCTCTCCGGCGATCCTCTCTGATTTTCGACCATTCCGGCCACTGCTGATATCCCAGCTTCTGATTGCCTCCGTTCTGGCTGAGGTGCCTTAACAACATCTGGCTCGTCGCTGAGCGACCCAGTATTCTCTACTGACCCATCCAAGTCGAACCAGTTGATGTCCACATCCCCTGAGTCCTGCTCTTCAAAGAACTGCAGATTTGCAATGTCCTCTTCCAGCTCTACTAGGTCATCTAACCCTTGACTCGGTCCATCTTCCCGAACTACACTGATCTCTGCCCCAACTAGCAATTCTATCATCAGCTTAACCTGATCCGTTGATGTGATATAACCACTCGGGTTGTACACAAAGCTCCCAGACCCCTCAGGCTCTGAATCAACATTCCCATCTGTCTCTAAATTCACCCCAGTTCTATCTTCGACAGTTACCACCACCGGTTCAGGTTGGTTTAGGGAGGTGCTCATCATGCACATGTCTGTGCTATCTGGAATGAACACCTCAGGCTTGGGTAGGTGGGAGGGTGTGATATATATGCTTGGGTCATATGGAATGCCCGCGGTTTGGATCAGGTTGATGCGTTTTGGAGGTGGAGCTTGGTTATATGGTGGGAGTGGGTTGGTGGTGACATTTGGCTTCTCTGGAGGCACAATCACCTTGTTGTCAATAAGATCCTGGATCTCATGACGTAGTCTATAGCACGAGTCGGTGTCATGACCGTGTTGTTAGTGAAAGGCACAGTATTTGGCCGGGTTATGGGAGGAAGGAAGTTTGTCTGGTAATGGCTGCGGCTCTAAGGGCTTCAAGTGCCTTTTCTTGATCAAAACCCCTAAAGCTTTGGACAGAGACATGTATAGTGGAGAAAAGGTTCTCTGGCCTTGGGGTGGATATCTAGCTTTTTGTGAGCTGGTTCCGGATGCATCGGTGAAGGGTGTAGCTATAAGTGTTTTTGCAGTGGTGGTGGTGACCATGCCCACATCAGAAGTTCTGGCAGCTGCAGCATTACTCATGCCTGTATTCGAACTGCGGGTAAATGCCCTCTTGGGCTGCTCTCTCTCGTGGTCAATTAGACCCTGTTTCATAGCATCCTCAATCTGTATCCCAATCTCGTGTAAATCCGCAAAGGTGGGAAGGGGTAAGACGATCATCTTTTGCATCAGCTTGGGTTGGAGGTTGCGTACAACCATCCGTATTTGATCCTTGTCGACCGGCCTGATGGTCATCATAGAACTTTGGCCCTCCAACAGGTTACAAAGTCGGAGAAGCCCTCTTTTGGCTCCTGTCTGGTTGTCTTGAGATCACGAGTTGTGATCTCAATCTGCGTGTTGTAAGAGTATTGAGCTACAAAGGCCTCAGCCATCTCCTCCCAGCTTCTCTTGACAGAGTCCTCCAGCTTTGTATACCAAATAGCCGCAACACTCGACAGGGTCCGGCCGAAGAGGGAAAGTTTTTGCAATCTGGAGAGGCCCATTGGCCTTAGGATATTCAAGAACAATCGCAGATGTACCATGGGGTCCCTAGAACCGTCAAAACGGTCTATATACGACATTTTGAACCGGTTCGGCAAAGTCACCATAGAATCGATGTATCCATCCTCTATATCCGGAATGGAATTCACACCTTGAGCTCTCTTGAATAGCTTTTCAAGCTTACTCATCTTTGGAGCGGTTGGGTCTATCTCAAATTCAAACGGTGTATCTGTCGAGAAGGCCTGTGTCTTTGAAATCTGCGGTAGAACTGGTGGCGGAATTGGCCCTGTTAGAGCGTCCGTATCTTCCTGGACGTTGTAGTATCCCCGAGTGTTGGAACTCTTGGAGGGGGTGGGGGTGGATGAGAAGCAGATGCTCTGGCTTGTGGTGGTTGCTACTGTTGCTGAAGTCTGGCAATCAGCTCTATCTGTTGAGCCACAACCTCTGCCTGGCGCGCGACAAACTTTGCCTGGCGGGCAGCATCCCGCTGCACGGCCTGCATGGTTTCTTGGAGCTGACGCATCATGTCCTCCATACTTGCCATAAGGTGTTGATCTAATTGAACAACATATGTATCTCTCTCTGCGGTAGAAACGGAAACCTCAGCCTGACTACTCACTAGCGGGGTGGATAAGGACCACTGATCTGGTAACCGCTGTACTGATGAACTGTGCCTAACTGACCTCCGTCTAGTAATTGGCGGTAATGAACAGAACACTGCTTGTCCGTTTATCAGATCCTCGGATCGATGAAGTCTTCGAGCTCTGATCCAAAGTGCTTGGCGAATATCTGCCTGGTCGGAAACAACGATACTAAACCACCTTGCAAAAAGATAAATAAAGCATAATAAGGAAACAATAAGTAGAAAAACGGACAGCACTTCGGCTTAAATTAAGACAACACACAGTTGGCAATCACAAGCTGAAAGAACTATTCTCAAACACTGATCACTATTCCCAAATCACTGCCTCAAATCTGATACCCTCAAGTAAAACTGATTCCCCAAATCTCGATGCCCAGATGCTCGATATGCAGACTTGCAAACCGATACATACAACTCAGAGACACACTCGACAAAGACATATCAAGCAAGTAAGAGCCAAAACACCCCTATGGAGGGGTAGGGTTTCCCTGTCCTATCTTGTCAGGAGCTAGGGTTTCACTACGAATGCAACGATTTCAAACAACCCACATTCGGGTAAGCAACCTGTCCTACTTTGGAATGGTCACTATAGATTCCAATATGCACTAGGTCGAATGGTCAAAAAGGGTGCCCCGGTAACAACCGAGGTTTGTGTTCCCATCGTGGCAGAGCCTGTAACCGGTCAGCCTTATGGCACGTTTTTCCAAGCAAGCCTCCGGCAAACCGTTCAGGAATAGCAGACGGCAAACACTATGACTTAAGCACACCAATGCAAAGAAACACATAAGTGTAAACAAAACAACATATCATGATGTTCGAGTCAAGTTCTCTAAATCCCTAGCAGAGTCGCCAGAAACTGTAGACTGCCCCGAACTCTGCTCCGTGCGCAAGGGTGCGAATTGTAGTTCTAGCTACTACAATTCGGACTCCTGTCACAGTTCTGAATCTAATCTCACAAAGTGCAATGTAAGACTAATAAATCACCAAAGAGTCCAAATCCGGAAAATCGTTATAGAAAATCGATTTTTATCAAAAAGTGCCAAACATGGACTGCTTTGCCAGATTTTAGAGTCGCCACCTAAATATTTTGTTTTTGGGAAATTTAGGAAACCCTGACTTGTGCCTAAGGCCACGTGTCCGTCATCACTAAAGTTGCCTCGGCTCGAGAACTTGGGTACGAGAAGGGAAGGTCCTGAAATGAGAACGCCCGCTCACCCGATCAAAGGATCAGCCTCTACTAAACATGATATGTTGTTTTTGAAAACACATGTGTTCTTATTCTGGTTTATTAGCTAGCTTACTATGTGATACGCACAGTGTACAAGTATAGACTAAATCACTCAACTTGGAACAAAACATCTCATGCTTGTTTTTTTCGAAAATGGTTTGAAGTTGCTACTCTCAAGTAGGCTAAAGTGCGGATTTGCCACCCTCAAGTGGGCTTAGAAAATATGATTTGCCACTCTCAAGTGGGCTTAAAACGCACATTTCGATGAATTGTTCCAATTCAAGTAATGAAGCCTTCATCCACAGACATTCATGCATTTAAAGACATAAGCACATAGCCTCGTGGCAAGCATACTAACATGGTAACACTCACATGCATGCAAAGATGCTAAAGCATAAACACTCACAGTGTACTCCAAGCCAAAACAGAAGCTAGTTAGTAATCAATGCATGATCCTAGCTATGTCAACAATGCCTAATGCAACACATGCAAAATGCAACTAAGTAGGCTCGGCTATCTAAGATGGCATATGAATGCAACAATTGATACATGTATTCAAATAGGAATTGAAATACAATGCAGTTTGAATGATGCACTGAGCTCGGTGCATGCAAGACAAATGAATGATGCACGCATGCAAGAGGGTCGATGACCGAGCAATGAGGTATGTTTCATCACTTTAAGTATGAAATGCCCCTCGTTTCTCGTGTTTGGATTAACGCCCAATCCAAACGCAATGCAATGCAACAACATTTCAAACACAATGCAATGCAACAACATGCAAACAACATGCTCATCTACTAATGCCAAAGGGGCATGAATGAGGTTTCGTCATACAAGCAATGCATGCATGGCATAGTTGGAGGCTAAAGCACCTAAGCAAGTAAAGAGCATCATACAAGAGGCATGCAATACAGTGCTCAATGGACTTAAACCACATATGGATAGACCTAAGAGGGTCCAAAACAGTGGCCAACACACCAAAACTTAGGCACAAAAGGGCCAAGAACACATGCTCATGTGATGGCCCATCAACTAGGCATAAGGGTCAACTCTTAAAAGCACTTAAAGAGTGAACAACATGGAAGTGTGACAACACTATATGCCCTGAAATAACATGTTAAATGATGCCAAATCATGTACATGTTACAAATAAAGCATGCTAGGAGGCTCAAAGCTTAAAACTAGCATAGGCACTTGCACTATAGCTATACAAAGCAAGCCCAGAAAGGCCAAGAACACCCAAAACAGTCCAAAATCATGTCAAAACAATGCTAAAACATGTATGGAGTATAGCCAAAACAAGCTAGCATGGTAAGCTAAAACATCAAGTAAGCTAGGCCAATGAGCATGATTACACTACAAGTGTAAGAAGAAAATGAGGAATGCTCTAACCAACCAAAAACAGAGTTGTATTATGGTAAAATAACACCAAAAACATACTGAAATGGTAGCCCAATAGCTTAGGCAAGATGGCATACATATTGGCTCATGTTTAAGGCATAAGGCACAACTGTCCAAAAGCATTGAAAGAGTGACACATGTGAGTGTATGACAATGAAACATGCTCTGAAATCATGTATCAAATGATGCTAAATCATGCAAATAGCCCAAGCAATGCATGCTAGTGGACTCAAAACATAAAGCCAATAAGCAAGATTGAACTATGGCTATACAAAGCAAGGCATGTATGACCCAAAACAGTTAAAACAGAGCTTAAGCATGGCAAAACATGATTAAAAGCTTGCTAGAGTGGAGCCAAAAACATGCTAGAATGAGGGGCCAAAGCATGATGCATGTTAAGGCTATAGGGTGGATTGCACTACAAGGGTATGAAGCATGCAAGAGGCAATCAAACCAACCCTAGACAGAGCTATATCATGCTGAAATAAGGCCTAAGACATGCTGGGATGGAGCCAAAACAAGCTTAACAAACATGCTACTTTGATGAGCCACCAATACAAGCACACAAGAGAAGAGGAGGGGGGACAACCCCCACCCAATTGGGGCCTCAAAACACACTCTTTACCACTGAAAATCCACTGGATTTCAGTGGTTAAAAGGCCAAGAGAAGGCTAAAACAAAAGCTTCAAGGGATGGCTCAAAAGCCTAGCAAATAAGGCATACAAGGGGGTGAAACACCCCCAACACCAAAGAAGCCTCAAACAAACATCTTAAGCACTTGAAAATGAAGCTTTTTGCAGTTTAAAGTTAAGCCTAAAACATCATGCAAATAGAGCCAAAGACTAAATAAAAAAAAAACAAAGCTATAAAGAGGGTGAAGACTCACCCTTGAAGAACAACTTCAAAGTAGCAACTTCTGAGGCAAAGCCAAGCTTAGAAGCTTCAAACAAACCTCCAAGAACCTCAGCTCAAGAGTGAAGGTGTTTCACTAGGTGCTTTAGTGCAAAAGTGTGAAGAAAAACCACTTTAAGGCACAAACAAGTGCAAATATATATATATATATATATAGAAAGAGAGAGAAATATATATAGAGAGATATCTTGTCTCTAATGTAAAATTTCAGAACCTCTGGAAAGGGAGAGGGACCTCCTCTTTTATAGTAATCCAAGTCTCAAGCTTGTTGAACAAGCTAGAGGCTTGGTTCAACCCCTCCATACACGTGGAGGATGAGTTCTATGCTCACCGGCTGTCACAGCTGGCAATAAAATATCTGCAAAAGCAAATAAAAAGGCCTCAGCCAACAAACATGGCCGACCAGCATTAAAGGTGCCGACCGGCCATAAGTGAAGCCGACCGGCCACCACTGATGGCCGATGGAAAGAAGGAATGGCCGATGGGCACAGGGCCTGGCCGATGGGTTGTAGGGCTGGCCAATAGGCCACCCATTTCCCTCAGAAACAAAGCCACAAGCTCTTGGTCCACAACCAAGCACAAAACAGATAAGTTGAGAGGCTCCAAGGCATAGCGTCCAGCCGAGACCTTCAGAAACTCAAAATGAACACAAGCATGGATGATCATCGAGTGTTCAAACGATGACGTCCAAGTCTTGAGGACGGTCAAAAATGGGGTGTCTACATTATTTCTCATAGAATTTTGATCAGAAACAAGAAGACGAAGCAACAAACAAACAAAAAAATCCATGATCTGAAACCATCCTTCTTTACATTTTATTAATACATTGATGCCAAAACTCTGCAATTTGCAAACTAGGTTGGTCTTTATTTCCCGATTCCAAGAATTTGTTATCAATAGGTTTCATCTTTTGTCTTGTCCTTTGTAATCCTTGTTTTATGGTTATAGAGATCAATTTGAGTGGATTGAGCTTGAACAACTGCAGTTCTGGCATTCGTTGCTTTTCATGGATCAGGTTAGCACATTGTGGTTTCTCCTCTATTATCTACTTTGTTTATTTGTACTTTTTCTACTTCATTTATTATATATCTATGTTAGTCAAAATTTCTCTTTCCAATTTGAATTTAACCTCAAGGTACTGGAATTAATTTTAATGTATGAGCAGTGAGCACCATGACCAGTACATCAAACTTCTGGTTGCCCTTGTACTACTATCCAGATCTCTGTTAAGAGAAATTCTGAAGTCTATTTGATGACTCAGAATAAGTGAAGGCTAGAGAAATTTGAACTCAAAGACTAGAAAAATTCTAATCCAGAGGCAGTTTTGAGGTTTAAAATTGGTTTCTCAAACTATATGTTTAAACTACATTTGTTAGGCATTCTAATAACTTAACCATAGATCCTTTCTAGTTTTTTGGCAAAAGTTTCAAATTTTGTGTCAGATATTATACAAAGCATATATAGTGCATTAAAGCCATGGAGTGTATCAATTGGTTCTAGATTACGGTACAGTAGTAAAATATATTCTGTTTTGATTCCATGTTCTAATAAATTTTTATTCCAATTTTTCTATAATAGTACAATTATGGTGGAATCCTAGCTAGAATCAATAGTGAAACATTAGAAGGTTTTTCTGAACCAGAAAATGGGATTGTGTATGATGAATCTCAAGTGGATATTGTTTTAAGCTAGAATATTGCTGAAAACTTACCCATGGCAACTCAGGTAGTCACCCAACTATTGTTTTTCTATGTTACTAGTACTTTTAAGATATAAGTGATATTGAAACATTACTTTATGCAATTTAATATGACATAGTTAAATTGAATCATTTAGTCACAAGCGTCATCAGCTACAATGTATTATTTTATATGATCTTCTTTCTTCATATTCTGGCTGATATCACTGCCTTTGGGCAGTTATACATGATCACTTCATTTTGATTGTCTCTCATTTAACCTAACCCTATTGGGTTATCATATATATAGAAAATAAGAATTCATTCTTTGTTATGTCTAATTATATCTGGTTGTTGACTTTATAAATCAAACTTTTAGCTGCACATGTAATTAAGTAACAACTTTGGTTGACATGCCTCTTAACAGTTTTCCATCTACAGTTTCTGAAGAAACTTTTGAACTCAAGGTATGGATGGTTAACAACATTAATTTTTCATTTTTCACATTTCACCTAACTTTTCTCTTTCTCTTTCCCTTTCCAAAATTCCCCAACCAAACACAACAATAAAGAGAATTTTTGACGAGGAAATTTGGAACAATTAAAAAATCAGACTTGGTTTGATCTTCTATAAAATATTGAACACTCAAAAAGTGAACTTCCCAGGAACTTAGCTTACTTTTTAATTAGGTAGTTAGAAACTTAGAAGTCTGTTCAGATTTTTTATTTTTAAATTTGATAAGTATGAACAGAAGTTTATGTTCCGAATTATTTTTAAATTTGATAAATATGAACGGAAGTTTATGTTCTGAGTTGAATCTTTCACAGACAACTACGCACTCTAAAAGCAAGCTCCCAAAGCGTTTTTGAGTTCATATTCTTATTGTACAAAAACTTGAACAACTATTGCCTTTTCTTGTTATCTTTTTTCCATCTACATAACATATCAAGGTTGCAGCAAAGAGGATCTATGTTGATGTTGGTATGCTCTTAGAACTATACATGAGAAATCTCATATTTTAATCACTTGTTTTAATCATAGTAAGGTTGTGCTGCAATGTTAGTAATTTTAGGTAGGAAAGAGAGATGTAGGAATGTATGGCAAAAAGAAAATAAAACTAAAGGAATATGTTTTTGTTGAAAAACTATTTAGTTTACTGGAAAAAAGTATACCAGAAAATAAAGCATAGACTTTCTTCTGATGCTTTGTTATGTTAAATTAGCATGAAGCACTCACTTAATTTAACTAATTGAAACGGTGTGATGCAAGGAAAATGATTTTATCTTATATTTATTTAATTTCTATATCAAACATCAAAGAAGCAGTTCCACTCACTAAAACCATCATATTGGACTGCTGTGTTGTGTAGTACTAATGGACATGGATCACATGAATTTTAGGTGTTCTTGGATTTGGTGTATGTTTGTTTGTGCACAGAGAAAGTGCTTGTATACAGTTTTATAGGCATATTATATGCTCACTAAAATGCTCAATTCTGATATTTCCCCAATTGATTCTTTTGTATGTTTTAGAGTAAATTTGAAGCTTACTTCATGTGTCATCTCTCTTTTTTTCTTTCATTTATCCAAAGGCATATGATCTCATTTAGCTTAGTATTATCACTTTAACATTAGCTTGACGAGGTTTCTGCTTATGCTTATATGTTATTGTGGTATTGAGTAAAGTACTTACACAAAAAACAAAAAAGGTTATTAAAATATTCTCTTAAATTATATTTTTCTTTTTAATGTTGTTGGAAATTTGCCACATGGTTGGTGATTTTCTTTTTATCTTATTTTTTTCAAATTTTTGGTGTTTCCCTCTTGGCTCATTGTGAACTCCCCCTCTAATTTGTCAAAATTAGTGCCTGAATCAACTTTACTGTTTAAAATTGTCATAAATCTATTTTGTCATTCTAAAATCTCTTTTGCTAGGTCATAAGTGGACTTGAGGCCAGGACCTGATTCATAAATCTCTTTTGTTTTGATAAATACAGGTTTGAAGCAATGTGGTAAGAGTTGTAAGCTTAGATGGGCACTCTTGTCCCTGTGATAGGAGCAAGTGGGTTTGCTACATCTACAACTGCTATAGGAATTGTTGCCTGTAGTTTTAAACAATCTCTTAATAGTTTTGGATATGTTTAGAAACTTAAATATGCATAGTTTTGGATGGTTTAAACTTTTTGGATAGTTTAGAACTTAAGGATATAGTTTTCGAATGTTTGGAATGTATAGACAATTGTTGAATGTTTATAATTTATGGATATAGTTTCTTTTTGATGTTTCAAACAATATTTTGGTGGTTGATTGATGTTTTGTGATGCTTGTTTGTAATATTTGTTAGATTGTACAAAATTGGTCAAATAGAACCTACTAAATTTAAAAAAAAAAAATACATATTCTATGACAGGCATAATAAGTCGTTATATTATATATTTTACGGTGCACAATCAGCATCGTTATTTGTCTCACCAATTAATGGTGTGCAAAAGTAGTCATAGAAAAAGTAACAACGACACACAAAATCTGCCGTTAAATAGTTTTTAACGGCGTACGAAGCATGTCATTGAAAGTGAATGACTTTCCATGACTGGTCATAATATGACGCGCACTGCACGTCGTAAAAGGGTTTTTACAGCGTGCATTGCGCGTCGTAAAAACTTTTTTTTGTTGTAGTGAGAAGAAGGAGGAAACAATGACGATTTGCTAAGAGAATGGAAGTTTGTTCATAATCACCCTAAGGATTTAATCCTAGGTGACCCTACAAAAGGTATTGAAACTCGCTCTTCACTTAGAAATATTTGTAGTAACTTGGCTTTTCTCTCATAGATTGAGCCTAAAAACTTTCAAGAAGCCAAATTCAATGAGCATTGGATGATAGCTATGCATGAAGAGCTTAACCAATTTGAGAGAAACAAAGTGTGGGAACTTGTGCCAAAACCTAAAGATCATACCATTATTGGTACCAAATGGATCTTTCGAAACAAGCTTGATGAATCCGCCATAATTATAAGAAACATGGCTAGACTTGTTGCACAAGGATACAATCAAGGAAAAGGTATTGATTTCGATGAAACCTTTGCTCCAGTTGCTAGATTAGAAGCCATTCGCATGTTACTTGCATTTGCATGTTTTAGAGATTTCAAACTTTATCAAATAGATGTAAAAAGTGCCTTTCTTAATGGTTTTATAAATGAGGAAGTTTATGTTAAACAACCCCCAGGTTTTGAAGATCATGCTTTTCCAAATCATGTTTTTAAACTATCAAAAGCTTTATATGGTTTGAAACAAGCACCTCGTGCATGGTATGAACGATTAAGTAAATTTTTGATTGAAAATAATTTTTCTAGAGGAACGATTGACACAACACTTTTTGTTAAAAGTAAAAATAATGATTTACTTATTGTGCAAATATATGTGGATGACATTATATTTGGTGCTACTAATGAAACCTTATGTAAGGAATTTGCTAAGTGTATGCAAGGTGAGTTTGAGATGAGTATGATGGGGGAGCTAAATTATTTCCTTGGACTTCAAATCAAACAATGTAAGGAAGGAATTTTTATCAACCAAGCTAAGTATACAAAAGAACTACTCAAAAAATTTGGTATGTATGACTCAAAAATAGCTAGAACACCTATGAGCACATCCATTAAACTAGACAAGGATGAAAAAGGTAAGTCCATTGATCAAACAAAATATCGAGGTATGATCAACTCATTTCTTTATTTAACTGCAAGTAGACCCGATATTATGTTTAGTGTTTGTATGTGTGCTAGATATCAATCAAATCCTAATGAATCACATCTCAGTGCTGTTAAAAGAATTTTTAGATATCTTGTTGGCACTCAAAATTTGGGACTGTTTTATCCTAGAGGTGTTGCATTTGATTTAATTAGTTACTCGGATGCCGACTTTGTCGGATGCAAACTTGATAGAAAAAGCACCAGTGGCACTTGTCACTTTCTTTGTATAGTAGCTTGGTTTAGCAAAAAGTAAAATTCTGTTGCTTTATCAACGGCCGAAGCTGAATATATAACTTCCGGAAGTTGTTGTGCCCAAATACTTTGGATGAAACAACAATTGGAGGACTTTGATTTGCATTATGATCATATCCTTATTAAATGTGATAATACTAGTGCCATCAATTTAAGAAAAAATCCGGCTCAACACTTACGAACAAAACATATTGAAATTCGACATCATTTTTTAAGAGATCATGTTCAAAAAGGGGATATTGTACTTGAATTTGTAAACACCAACAAGTAATTGGCGGATATTTTCACAAAACGCCTAAACGAGGATCGCTTCAATTTTATTCATGGCGAGCTTGGAATGTCGATTTTTACTTAAAAAGTTTTGTTATGACTATGAAACTTGAATTTTTGTTAAAATGATATATGTATATTGCTATATTGATATGAAAACATTTATATTAGTTGAATACTCTCAAGTCCTTCATACATTTATTATCCTTAACAGTTTGCTATTCTCAACTGTGTAATTTTTTTTGGGTTTTGCATCTTGAGGTAAAATTAACTTTGTATACATTGATTTTTTTTATACCCTCATGGTATTTTTTTTTTCATTACCATTCCAGCAACACCAACATCCCATTAAGTTTAATTTCTGCTGGTATTATTTTATTTTAATTTATTTTATTTATTTTGCTATTAGGCTTATTTTCTTTTATTTATTTATTTTTTTCATTATTAGTTATTGATTGGGCTTAATTTTCTTATTTTTTTTTATGCTTTTTAATTTCATTTTTCAGTACTTGAAAAAAAAAAAAACAAACAAAAACAAATCAAAATACAAATACTTACATAAAAAAAAAAACAAAACATCCTTCATTTTTTTTACAGACATACGCCGATCAAAATAAACATAATAATAAAAAAAGTCTCCCAACAAACCCTTCATTTTTTTTTCCCAGCCATACGCCGATCTTACTTACTCGCCTCTTCCATCGTTTTCTTCTTCTTTTTATCACCTTGGGCGACCCTTGACGCCCATGCCCCCGTGTGTAAACACCTAATTTTTGACCGTTCTCAAGACTTGGACGTCACCGTTTGAACACTCGGTGATCATCCATGTTTGTGTTTCGTTTTGAGATCCCGGAGGTCTCGGCTACGCGCCTTGCCTTAGGACCTCTCAACTCGACTGTTCCGTGTTTGGTTTTGCACCAAACACTTGTGTTTTGCTTCTGAGGGTACGAGGTAAATTTTAGGTACCCCTGGGACCCATCGGCCATGGCTTGAGGCCACCGGCCATGTATTGAGGCTACCGGCCATTGGTGGAGTATACCATTGGCCGGTCGGCACTAAGTACGGCTGGCCGGCCATCTATTTGGCCGGTGATCTAATTTTCTGGCCGGTAGCACCTTTTTACCTTTTTCAGGCCTGGTGCATGCCAGCTGTGCCAGCTGGAATGCACCAAACCTGCCCTGGGGCATGCATGTGGCTGTTTTGCCTCCTTTGCACCCTTTTGGTTTTGTCAAAGCTTCCTCAAGAAGCTTGCCAGCTGTCCTAGCTTCCTCCAGAAGCCTTGACCTTCTTGCCCCCTTTGCCCTTTTCTTATTTGGCTTCTTTGAGAAGCTTCAAGTTTTGGCATTGCCTATATAAGACCTCCTCCTTCTCCATTGTTAGGGTTAGAACAAAAAACCAGAGCTTATACATATATACATCTATCATATACTCTCTCTCTCTCTCTCTCTCTCATATCTGTGTGTTTGGAAGCCCAAAAAGTGTGTTTTGACCTTGGTTTTGCACTAATACACACACCATTACACCATACTTCGACCTTGAAAGACTTTGAGGGCTTGTTTTTGAGTTTTTGGACTGATTTTGACCAGAGGAAGGTGGCTGGCCTTGCTGTTCATCAAGGGTTCTTCAAGGGTAATCTTTTCACTTTAGATTCCCCAATCTTGCACTAGATTTTTGCCTATCGTGCATACTGATTTAAGCTTTGTGTATAACTGAAAAAAGTCTTATATTTGCATGCTTGAGATACTTCATTAAGGTTGTTTTGGTGTTGGGGGTCGATCTCCCTCTCTTAGGCCTTATTTGGCCCTTTTTGTGCCTTTTTTTTGAGCTTTGGTTATTCTTATGTAGTGGCCTTCTCACCACTGAAATCTAGTGGATTTTTAGTGGTGAAGAAGGGGTTTTGAGGTCTTGCATAGGGGAGGGACCCCCCTCCCTTTGTCTCTCTTTTGTCCTTGTTTTTGGCTCATAAGGGTAGCATACATGATTAGTTGTTCTTGGCTTCATTTCAAAGGTTCTTGAGTGTTGTTGGGTCATATTATGCCTCTATTTTTGGTCAGATTCATAGCCCCTTGCATGCTTAATATACTTGCTTTGTATTCCCTTACTTGGCCTAGAAATGCATTATGCATGTAACCTACCATGCCCTCATGTTTTGGCCTAACTTTGTGAAGTTTTTAGCCATGTCTTACCATGCTTCAGGTCTGTTTGGTGCTGTTTTGACCATATTTGCCATGTTTGGTATAGCCTCTTTGCATTTGGGCTTATGAGCCTCGAAGAGTTGAGTCATGAGCATGTTTTAATTAGGCCATTTCAGTGCTTTAGAATCCTTTCTCATGCCATTTTAGTCCCTAGTCCATGCTTGTATGCTTACATTCATCATCACTTTCATGCCTTGAAGGGTTGTTCTTTTGTGCCTTGAAAAGGGTCATAATGCATGCCTTGTGTTTAAGTCATTTGAGCTGTCATATTAGTGGGTTTTGGGGGTTCCTTTTGCATGCTAAAACTCTGTTTTTGGCTGTTTAGTCCATGCCATGAGTGGTTGGGGTGGATGTTAAGTAATGTTCCCATTTGTAGCCTTGAATGCCTTTCATTTTGCATCTATTCTCTAGCATGATTTGGCCTCATCATTCACACTTTTTTTTAGAAGTTAACATGAGTGTTTAATGCCCATGCCTACCACCTTTGAGTGTTCTTAAGAGTAGCCTTCCATGCTTGGGTTTTTGGCTCATTAGTGTGCTTGTTTGCATGAGCACTTGTCCACCATTTTTGGTACTTTTGGCCACTGTTTATGGCAAGGCTGAGGTCTGCCCTTTATGGTTTAAGTCCACCATTACATGTTTGTTATATGTTTATTGCATATTTGGCTCATTATGTGTTACCACGTGCTAGTCCCATTGTGTATTCGTCCATGTTTACTATATTACATGTTGCATGCTTTAGTACATTATGCATTAGCATTTTTAGTTTGCATTGCATTTGGCATGCCTTGCTTACTTAGCTTCATGTTGCATCTTTGAGCCAAGTTGGTATATATGCATTGCATTGTTTGGCTTGGGGTGTCAAGCCAAACTTGAGGGGTGAGGAGTGTTTGTACTTCAAGTGACAAAACACGTCTCAACTCTTGATCGCCAAACCCCTTGACCCCAACATGATAGGGTGTTGGCATTCATCTCCTCTTTGTTGCATGCATCTTTACATTGAATGGAAAACTTGGCCTCTTAGGCCATCATGCATAATTGATGGCTCGAAAGTCGAGGGCCATGTTCTCTTGAGTCCATTGCATGATAGGGAGTGTGGCCATGCTTACATTTGCTTGAAATTCCATGCCATACACTGCTTGCCCTCTGTTGTTGTCAAAACTGATTTCTGCAGGGAGTTTCGGCCGACCGGCCATCTCTAGTGCCGACCGGCCATCAATGAACGGCCGATAGCTTTACCAGTGGCCGGTGGCTATTTCCCATGGCTGGTGGCCATTCCTCCCGGCCGGTGGTGCTCCACAGTGTGCATAGAATCTGTCCTAAGACTTGTACAATCTCCAGAGGAGTTAGACAGTGTAAACAGACGCAGTAATGCTATGGCAACGGGTTTCCGGGCGAGACGAGTCGAGCATGCATCATTCGTGCATTTTGAGGCAGAGCTGTGGCAATCTCTTTAAGCTGCACATTTCATTTATTTTGTAATTAATTTGTTAATTAATTAAGGATCTGTAACAATTAATTAGCTAGGATAGTTGATTTATTATCTGTTTTGTATATTCTTTTGGCCCCTCCGAGCGAGGGCAAATTGTAATAAGTGTGGGTGCGTGTGTGCATGTCTTCCAACCCCACGTCTTTCTTCCCTTTTATTTACCTGCTTTTGATGGTTAGTATTAGGTCATGTTTAATTTAGCATACCTTATGCTATGCATGCGTGCATCCATTCATTTGTCTTACATGCACCGGGCTCGGCGCACCATTCTAACTGCATTTGTATTTCAATTCCAAATTGAATACGTGTTAATTGTAGCATTTCACATGTCATTGTAGATTAGCCGAGCCTATCTTGGTTGCATTTTGCATGTGTTGCATTAGCCATCTTAACATGAACTAGGATCATGCATATGATTACTAACTAGTTTCTGTTTTGGCTTGGAGTGCTAGGTAAGCTTTTATGCTTTAGCATACTGCATGCGTGTGAGTGTCGCCATAATAGCATGATTACCATGAGGCTAGCTGCTTATGTGATATAACTGCTTGAATGCCTATGGATGGAGGTTGAATTACCTAAATTGGGATAATGCGTCAAAACTGTGAGTTTTAAGCCCACTGGATAGTGGCAAAACCATCTTTTCTAAAAGCCCACTCGAAGGTGGCAAAACCTATATTTTAGCCTACTTGCGAGTAGTAAACCATTTTCAAAACAAACATGAAATGTTTTGTTCCAATTTAGGCGACTTAGTCTATACTTGTTTGCTGTGTGCATCACATAGTAAATCTAGGCTAATAACCGGGATAAGAACGCATAACGTTTTCAAAACAAGATATCATGGTTAGTAGAGGCTGATCTTCGGATCGGGCGAGTGGGGGTGCTCATAGCTGACCTTCCCCAGTCGTACCCAAGTTCTCGAGCCGAGGCAACTTTGGTGATGACGGACACGTGGCCTTTGGCACCGAGTCAGGGTTTCCTAAATTCCCCTGTAAAAAAAATATTTAGGTGGCGACTCTGTATCTGGCAAAGCAATCCATGTTTGGCACTTCTTTACAAAAATCTATTTTTTTCAAAACGGTTTGCCGGATTTGGACTCTTTGGTTCAGATTAAGGACAGTGACATTGAGTTCTGAACTGTAGTGAGCCCAAACGAACAAAACGGGATTTCCCTTCCAGGACGTTTGGGGACGTCTACAGTTTCTGGCGACTCTGCTGGGGAAATTAGAGAACTTGACTCGAACTCGTGATATCCTGTTTTAATTTCGCTTATGTGTCTCTTTGCATTGCATGTGCATTGGTGTGCCTAGGACACCGTGTTGGCCATCTGCTATTCTTGAACGGTCTGCCGGAGGCTTGACTTTGTCAAAGCATGCCATAAGGCTGACCGGTTGCGGGCTCTGCCAGTATGGGAACACAAACCCCGGTTTTACCGGGGCACCCTTTTCGACCATTCGACCTAGTGCATATCGGAATCCATAGTGACCATTCCAAACTAGGACAGGTTGCTTACTCGTTGTTAGGTTGTTTGAAACCGCTGCGTGCGTAGTGAAACCCTAGCTCCTAACAAAATAGGACAGGGAAACCCTACCCCAACATAGGAGTGTTTTGGTTCTCTTTTACATGCTATGTGCTTTTAGAGTGTATCTCTGCAGGAACACACATATCAGTTTGCAAGTATAAGAATCAGTCCTGCGGGCATCAGTATTTTTGGGAATCAGTTATCTGCGGGTATCAGATTCAGACTTGGGGACAACAATTTGGAAGCAGTGATCAGTGATTAAGGAATAGTATATTCAGCTTATTGGCAGGATGTTGTGATACCCGACTGTGTGTTGTGTATTTATTTTACGCCGTTACGCTGTCCATATGTCTGTTTATTTATTTCCTTATACGCTTTATTTATCTTCTTGCTAGGTAGTTGAGCACAATTGCTTCTGACCCAGTAGATATTCCCCAAGCACTCTGGACTAGAGGTCGTCGACTCCATCGATCTGAGGATCTGATAGACGGACAACCAGTGTACTACTCTCTACCCCCGGTTACTAGACGGAGGGCAGTTAGGCAGAGGACATCAGTTCAGCAGTCAGTTCAGAGGGCCTTATCTACCCCACCTGAGTACAGTAGGGATCAAGGTTCTGTTTCACCTACAGAAAGGGAACATATACCGGTAATTCAATCAGATCAGAGCAGTATGGCCAGCTTAGAGGAGATGGTGCGCCAGCTTCAGGAGAGCATGAAAATGATGCAGCAAGATGCTGTCCGACATGCAGAGTTTGCCAAGCAGCAGGCCACGGTTATGCATGAACAAGCAGAGTTAATCGTGAGGTTACAACAGCAAACTGGAGCATCTGCTTCACAGCAAGTTCCTCCCCCGCCAGGAGTTCCAACCCTCGGGGAGACAGCTAATGTTCAGAATGATACAGACATCCCCACAGGACAGCCTCCACCCCCGGTCCTACCCCAAATCCAACCCCAGTTATCCAAAACACCCACCAACCTACCGGACTCTCCTTTTGAGTTCGAGACAGATCCCACAGCACTGAAGTTGAGCAAGCTTGAAAAGCTGTTCAAGAGATCCCAGGGAGTCAAGACCATCCCTGACATTGAAGATGGATATACCGACGCAGCTGTGACGCTGCCTGACAGATTCAAAATGCCTCATATCGACCGGTTTGATGGGTCCGGGGACCCCATGGTGCACCTAAGATTGTTTTCAGATGTTTTAAGGCCAATGGGCCTCACCAGACTGCAGAAGCTGTCTCTGTTCGGCCGGACCCTGTTAGGTGTGGCAGCCATATGGTATGCCAAATTAGAAGATGATGTCAAGAGAAAATGGGATGAGATGGCTGAGGCCTTTATCGCGCAATACTCATATAATACACAAATTGAGATTACGACCTGTGATCTCGAGACAACAAGGCAAGAGCCCAAAGAGAGCTTCTCAGAATTCGTGACCAGATGGAGGGCCAAGGCTTCGATGATGACCTTAAGGCCCACAGACAAAGATCAGATTCGGATGATTGTGAGCAATCTTCAGCCGAAGTTAATGCAGAAGATGATTGTACTCCCCTTTCCTACTTTTTCCGATCTACATGAAATGGGGGTACAGATTGAGGATGCACTGAAGCAAGGTTTAATTGATAATGACCGGGAGCAACCCTGAAGAACTTTCAATCGCAGCAGCAATGCGGGCCCGAGCGGCGCTACGACTACAAGAGCCTCCGAAGTTAGTATGGTCACCACCAACCCCCCTCCAAGAACCATGGCAGCCACGCCATTCTCCGGTGCATCCGGAAGCCATCCACAACCAGCCAAATATCCGCCCAAAAATACAAGAACCTTTGCTCCACTGTATATGCCCCTGTCCAAAGCTCTGGGGGTTTTAATCAGAAAAAGGGCACTTGAAGCCCCTAGAGCCGCGGCCATTACCGGAAAAACTTCCCCCTACCCACAATCCAGCTAAGTATTGCGCATTTCACCAACAGCACGGTCATGATAATCGACACATTGCTACTGACACGTCATGAGATTCAAGATCTCATCGATAACGGGGTGATTATGCCTCCCAAGAAACCCAATGTCACAACAAACCCTCTCCCCACACATAACCAAGCTCCACCTCCCAAAAGAATCAATTTCATCCAGACTGGGGTTGTGTCTTACGATCCTAGGATCTATATCACTCCTTCCCACCTACCTAAGCCGGAGGTGTTCCTCCCCAACTGCACTGACTTGTGCATGATGGACATCTCCATGACCCATCCTAAGCCCATGGTGGTGACTGTCAAGGACGGAAGAGGGGAGATTTCAAAGGAGAAGAAGGTTGTTGAGCCAGAGTTCGAGCAATCTGGGGGTTCTGTTGAGAAAATGTACAGTCCGAGCGTCTACATTTCGTCAATAGGCCAGGATAGGCTAGAAGTGGACTTGCCGACGGAAGCAGAACTGTGTGCGATCCAAGGGGATGGTTTGGGACAGAGGACAGATAATCTGACGGCCATGGAAGAAGACCTTGCAAATCTCCAGTTTTACAGTGACCAAGATCCAGGGGACGTAGCAGTCAACTGGTTCGATTATGAAGAATCGGCAGAGGCTATCGGGTGGTTGGATGATCAACCAGATATCGTGGAAGAGTTCCAACCAGGACAAGGCTCGGCAGGGGCAAGCATGTTAGTGACAGCCAGAAGGGTCAAAGAACAGAGTACATCACCGGAGAACGCCGGTGTCAAGAATTTCGCTCAGGATTGGAGCATTTTCAATACAGGAATTATTAAACAGCCAGTTGTATTGACACAGTCGGAACAGGAAAGATTTGAAGATTCTGAGAGAATCTGGAAGGCAAAGGCCCATGTAGGGACTGAAGCTGCTATGAGTACAGAAACAGAAGATGCTGCGAGCATAGGGATGGAAGGTACCGCGAGTACGAGAACAATCATACCAGAGTCGGACAGGTGCCTATCGGCTGCAGATGGAATGTGGTGGGAGGACGACGATTTATGTCTTGCCCACACTGATGAAGATTGGGGGAACAACCAACCCGACGATACCTGGTACATTGGAGAAGTCGACCATATGACAAGGAGCGGGCAGTACTTCAAACCCCCGTACCTAGATCAACCAGAGGCTTCTGGGAAAGACAGGGAGACTGAGAAACAGAAGGAGAAACAACTTGAAGAGGAGGCTGTGCTCAAACAGTTAAAAAAGATACAAGCAGACATCTCCATCTAGGGACTGCTTATGGCATCACGAGTGCACAGACAGGCTGTCGTATCAGCCATAGATAAGGCCAAGCTTTCGATAGAAACCACGCCAGAACAGCTAGTGGGATTAGTCTTTCCGGGAGGAGCCACCCCAACGCTAACCTTTTCCGACATAGAATTGCCGCCCGAGGGGGTAAACCACAATAAGCCACTCTACATCTCTGTGGAGTGTAAAAAATAAATGGATACCGGTGGTTCTTGTTGATACCGGGTCCGCCATCAACGTCTGCCCAGCTAGAACAACATATGTAATCGGTTTGAAAATCGCAGATTTTGTACCAACAGCCTAGGTAATTCGGGCATACGACAACACGAGTAGAGAAGTCATGGGGACGGTGAAAATTCAGACTAAAGTGGGGCCGGGACAGCATGAGATAGATTTCCATGTCTTAGAGGTTCCTGCAACTTTCAACCAGCTTTTAGGGCAGCCGTGGCTGCATCAGGTAAAGGCGGTGTTGTTTACCTTGCATAAAATGGTGAAATACCCCCATGGAAAGGGAGTAGCCATTGTCTTTGGAAATTCATCAATTCATCCACCACCGGAAGTATCTACGCCTGTTCTAGAAATTGAGCATGGTATGGAGGACGTGTTTATATCAGGTTTTACCCTGGCTGAGGCTCGGGTTGTACAAAACATCATGGCTGCTAACGAGGGGGTATATGTCAGTGCCCAGGCAGTATACCTCATGAACAAGCTCCAAGACATCCCCGGGATGGGATTGGGAAAGAGTGGCCGGAAGGGTGTCGCAACATTGGCCGAAGTGCCACACAACCCCCATACCTTTGGCTTGGGTTATCTGCCCACCAAAAAGGATTGGGTAAGAAAGGGAAAGGAAATGGCCGGAAGAGTCAGAGCGAAACAAATGGGGAAACCTTTTGAGTTGATGCACCGGCCCATCCGGGGTACCCTAAACGGATGTTTTATCTGAGAGGGGGAGGAGTTTCCATTCTGTGGCTTTCCGGAGCCGTGGCTGAACGCGGAGAGGAAGCGCATGCCGGGGTTCAAGATCTTCTTCGACCTACAATTACCAAGGGATGATGTTAGCGAAGAGCAGGTAGACCCAACAGTTGAGGTTGAACAGAGCAAGGAAATGGAGTCTGAGGACATCGAGATCGAAATGGGGGTAGCACTGGCATGTCTACTTTCAGATCCTCCGATCGAACAAAAGTGCTTGGGGGATAACTCCACAGTGTCCATGATCGGGAATGAAATGGCTGCGGGCCTACCATCAACTATTTTGGATACATCCATCGCACCCTCCTTCGTTTGGCAGTATGAGGAGGGATTTTTGTCGAGCAGCACCAGGTCAGGTAGTGAGCCAGAATCTGATTCCGCCGAGTCTTGTGAGTCGGAATCAGGTTCCAAACTCAAGCGAGTCCGGTATTCTGGAGGTGATAACTCGATGCCACTGATCTGTGTCAGTCGTCTTTTCTTTCTCTTTGGAGTCTGTTGTAACAGAAGAATCGGACGGTTTAGAAGTACATAATGAGAATGATATGGATATGGTTTCTGAGTACTTTTCTGTGCCATTGATATATTGCTTGAATCAGGACTTTCAAAATTTTGACGAAAACAACGAGGAAGGAATTCCTCCGGTTTTGCAACGCTTAATTGATCAAGAGCAGGAAAGATTTGTAAAACCTTTAGTTGATGAAATCACTACTGTGAATGTTGGTACTGAGAAAGACCCGCGGCTGGTCCAGATCGGGTCCACGTTGTCTTCAGAGGAACGCGAGCGCTTAGTCACTTTATTAAAAGATTTCAAAGATGTTTTCGCGTGGTCCTATGAAGACATGCCTGGAATCGATCGTGAGATTGTACAGCACCGGATCCCTCTTGACCCCGAGGCCCGACCTGTCAAGCAGAAACTCAGAAGGATCCGCCCTGACTGGGCCATCAAGATTAAGGAAGAGGTTACCAAGCAAATCAATGCAGGCTTCCTGCTGGTATCCGAATACCCGACGTGGTTGGCCAACATTGTGCCAGTGCCGAAGAAGGATGGCAGGATCCGGGTATGCGTGGACTTCAGGGATTTGAACAAAGCCAGTCCGAAGGACGACTTTCGCTTGCCGCATATTGATGAGTTGGTGGATTGCACAGCAGGGCATGCTTTGCTTTCGTTTATGGATGGTTTCTCAGGCTACAATCAGATAGTGATGGCACCTGAAGACCGGGAAAAGACCGCCTTCACCACCCCATGGGGAACCTATTGCTATAGAGTAATGCCGTTTGGGTTGAAGAATGCTGGAGCTACATATCAATGGGCTGCGACCACGATATTACATGACATGATCCACAAAGAGGTCGAGGTGTACGTGGACAACATGATTGTCAAGTCCAAAGATAGAGAGGGCCACTACACCGCCTTGCAAAAGTTCTTCCAAAGGATCAGAGAATTCCGGTTGCGGCTGAATCCTCAGAAGTGTACGTTCGGTGTTACAAATGGGAAAAAATGTGGGGTTTCGACACACAAAGAGGTATCGAAGTCGACCCTTCCAAAATCAAGGCCATCCTAGAAATGCCCCCACCAAGGACTGAAAAGGAGGTGCAAGGCTTTCTGGGTAAAGTGCAATTCATAAGACGGTTTATCTCAAAATTAATCTTGACTTGTGAACCACTTTTTGGTCTCCTGAAGAAAGGAAATAAATTCCAATAGGACGGCCGATGCCAAGCTACTTTTGAACAGATCAAGGAATACTTACAGAACCCGCTCGTGTTGTCACCGCCAGAGCTGGGGAAGCCGTTGATATTGTACCTTTCAGTGACTGAGACTACAATGGGCTGTATGCTCGCACAAGAATCAGAGGACAAGGTAGAGAGGGCCATCTATTATCTAAGCAAGAAGATGCTTGAGTATGAAACTTGCTACACACCGTTGGAGAAGGCTTGCTTAGCCTTGGTATGGGCTACTAGGAAGCTGCGGCACTACCTGTTAGCTCACTCCGTAATGTTGGTTTCACGACTCGATCCCATCAAATATCTTTTCGAGAAACCGGCACTTACGGGTAGGCTAACTCGTTGGTTGCTGTTGCTCTTCGAATTCGATCTAAAATATGTAACACGCAAGTCAGTCAAGGGAAGAGCAGTAGCAGAATTCTTAGCCGACCATCCAGTAGAAGGGGGTGAAGCAGTTGAGTACTTATTCCCAGATGAGGCCATTTTGCACATTGATGATGAAACTTGGATGATGTACTTTTACGGAGCGTCAAACCAGTAGGGGTATGGGATAGGAGTGTTGCTGATAGCACCTGACAAGTCCCGTATCCCTCTAGCCTTCAAACTCCGGTTCAAAGTCTCGAACAATGAAGCAGAATATGAGGCATGCATTGCCGGTCTAGAAGCAGCCCTGGAACTAGGGGCAAGACGGTTGGACGTCATCGGGGACTCGAACCTTGTTGTGTCTCAAGCAAAAGGGGACTGGAAAGTCAAAGAAGAAAAGATGATGATGTATCACTAGACCTTGGACTTGTTAATTCCTCGGTTTGAGAAACTAAACTTTACTCATCTACTAAGAGAGAACAACAGGTTCGCAGATTCTTTAGCAACTCTATCTTCCATGATAGACATCCCGTTCGGAGTCCGGATGCGTCTAGTCATCATTGACCAGAAATTCGCGCCAACCTACGAGTCGATTGCTGCTATAGATGAGGTTCAGGATGAAAACCCCTAGTAGCACGACATTTGGAATTTCCTGGAGAAGGAAGCATACCCACCAGGGGTAAATGCCAAGGATAAAAGGGCAATCAGAAGAATGGCTGTTCAGTTCATCATCTGTGGGGGTAAGCTGTATAAGAGAGGTCATCTGGGAATGCATAAGCTGTGCGTAGAAGCTAAAGAGTCGAGGCACCTGATGGAGGCCATCCATGGAGGGGAATGCGGAGCGCATATGAACGGAGTAATGCTAGCACGGAAGATCCTCAGACAGGGTTACTACTGGTCCACCATGGAAGAGGATTGCATTGGCTTTGTTCGGCAATGCCACAAATGTCAAATTCATGCAAACTGCATGAACATTCCGCCGTCGAAGCTATACAATATGACTTCGCCATGGCCATTTTCAGTCTGGGGAATTGATGTGATCGGAGCTGTCATTCCGAAGCGGTCGAATGGGCATGAGTTCATCCTGGTCGCGATAGACTATTTCACGAAGTGGGTTGAGGCCCAATCCTATGCGGTGTTGAAAGCTTCACATGTTGCAAAGTTTATCAGAAACAACATCATTTGTCGCTCCGGAGTCCCAAACGAGATAATTTCAGATAACGGTTCCCACTTCAAAAAGGAAATGATTGACTTGTTGGAAAAATACAACGTGGCTTCTCATAAGTCATCTACCTATCGGCCACAAACCAACGGAGCGGTTGAGGCCGCCAACAAGAACATCAAACACATATTGCAGAAGATGGTGGAAACCTATCGGGACTGGCCAGATAAGCTGTCGTTTGCTCTGTGGGGCTACCGGACTTCAATCAGAACTTCTACTGGGGCGACTCCGTATTTGTTGGTTTATGGGATGGAAGCCGTTCTACCTATCGAAATTGAGGTTCCGTCTTTGCGGGTATTGGCTGAGTGTCAAATAGCCGAAGCAGATTGGCAGCAGAGTAGGTTTGAGGAACTCATGCTCTTTGATGAGAGAAGACTGAAAGCACTGTACCATGTTCAGGGTTATCAGCGCAGAATTGCCCGGGCTTTCAACAAGAAAGTTAAGTCCAGGAATCTAAAGGAAGGAGATTTGGTGCTCAAGGATAACCGAGCTCCCATCCACAACCCAAGGGGCAAGTTCAGACCCAATTGGACTGGTCCCTACATCATTAAGTCTATTTGGTCGGGTGGAGCTGTCGTTCTGATGGACCTAGATGGCCTAGAGTTCTCACAACCGATCAACATGGACAAGTTGAAGAAATATTACCCCTGAGAGGCTCGCTAGGCCGAAAACTCGAAAGGGCGACTTAGGCAAAAGTTAGAGCGTAGAAAATTGGAAAACATAAAAACTGAGCTCGCAAGGTTGAAAACCCGCAAAGGGCGGCCTTGGCAAAAGTTAGAGCGTAAAAGGAGAGTGAAAATACCCGAGTGAACCCAAGCCTGAACTACGTAAGGCTTGATTCCTATCTTTGGGATACGTAGGCAACTTCATCTTGGAGTTCAGCCATAAACTTTTCCCCGATCGACTTTGTCTATTTGATCAGCTTGGTCATCTTTGTCTATTCAGCATTCAAGAATTCGATTGTAATATCTGGTGTAGTGCTATTCAGACTAGGGGCAACTTTCTATTGCTCTGCAGTGTTGCGGTGCTATTCAAACTAGGGGCAACTTTCCAGTTGCTGTGATTCGGGGTTGTGCATCTCAGCGACAAATCTCAGGCATGTCCAATTCTAATCCATACCGAAAATAGTTTTGAAAAGTTTTAATAAAAGTTGACTTTGTTCAAAGTAATCTTTTTACAACTAAGACCATTTCTGAACCAAAACGGGAAATTTTCAGTACCACAACCTTCAATTTCATTGATTTCAATATAGAGTTCTCCTGCTCTTGCATACAAATTGAAGTTGTTTTTTTTTATTTTATTACATTCATAAGGGAAACTTGAAAGTACTAATAAAGCAATAAATCCAGGGCATAGATAAGTCAGGTGTTCCTGCGCCCCCTCCTGGAGCTGGTCGAAGTCTCCGATGCGAAGCTGGGCCCGACCTGTGCCTCCTCATTAAGCCAATCCAAGCACTCATCAGACAAAGTGCAACTGAAAGTGGGAGCGGGGGCCAGGAGCTCCCTAGTCTTCCAAGCTGTTGCATACCGAGCAAGCTGTGCGCCTCGGATTGGGAATGCCGCTGGATATTCTACCTCTTCTGGGGGACAAGTTTGGTCATGACCGAACTAACGCCAGATTCGAAACGGAAAATAGAATACACAGTGAGTCAAGCCAATCAGCTGAATCCCAGGTTGGCGAGTCATGCTGTAGCTCATTGCCGGTAGATGAAGCCAAGGACATCGCCAAGCAATGCGATCCGCGGACAAGCTACAAATCCAGTCAAACCACCAACCCTCATCAAGGGCGTCGACTAGGCGTTGTCTGAAGAAGTAACCGCGGGCTGAGTACGTTGGGCAAGAGTCCACAACCTGCAACTTGTCCATCAACCACACCTGGGAAGGGATGAAAAATGAGAGAATAAAGAATAGAGAGGTGTACGATGAGAGAAAAGTAAGAACAGGGTTTCGTGAGAAAACCGAGCTTGAGGGCCGAGTGATGTGAGCGATACATATGAGAGATTGGGTGGGAAACTTTACCTGCAATAATAGTGGGCTCCCCGCAAATTTGGTTGTTTCGCGACGATAGAAAGCATGTAAGCCCATCAACATCTCAGCCAGAGTCACGGGGATGCAACTCTTACCCTCCTTTAAACCTTGGGCAACTTCAATCAATCGGACGCTAGATCCTCCAGAACTCGAGGCAAGTAAGAAATGAGATAGCATGCACAAACACAGTGCGTGTTGCCGAAAACCTTGCCAATGACGGTCGCCGCGGTCACCGGCATCAGAAAAATGGCAAATCAAACTCGGAATATCCAGCATTTCGTCACAAATCAAAGATCGAGCGTCAGGTATCGAGAGCCCACACATTTGTCCTAAGGCTTGGGCATGGCCAAAATGAAGTTGGGGCAGGATCTCTTCATTGCGCTCGGACTCCATTAAAGCTCGAAAATCTTCAAAGGTAGGACATACCTCTTGCCCGCCGAAGCTAAAAACATGTGTCACCGGATTCCAAAACCTTGCCGCAGCGTGGAGAAATGGAAGGTGCAGCGGGGTACGACCCAAAGTGAATAGTGCGTTTATGCCGAAACCCCAGAAATTCAACTTTTCCGAACCATCCAAGTTGTTAATCCAATTTGTGAGATTTTGGGCAAGAAGCGCTTCCATTTGGGGCAAATCAGTATTGAATTGAGAAGAATTACGAGGCTGAGGCCTTTTCATAGAAGATAAGATTGAGTGGAGGATAAATGTCAGCATTCTGCTGGTTCTGGCAATTCATGGCCGGCCGGCCAAGTATAGTGCCGACCGGCCACCACTCTTGGCCGATTGATCAAAGTTTCTGGCCGATGGCCATTTCTCACAGCCGATGGCCTTTATGTCTGGCCGGTGGTCTTCCTCCTTATTCTCTGAGCTGTTTATGCTAAGGATTGGGAAATTCCACCACCTCTAATGCCCTCTGGTGATCAACTCTTGCGGAGTCACGCATATTTGCTTATCGAGTTGTTGTATATTTGCTTATTAAGTTGTATGTCACTCTCTTCAAGTCTCTAATTTGCTTATCGAGTTGTACTCACGCTTGGTTGGTTATGTCGAGTCTCTCTGTTTTGCTTATCGAGTTGTAAATTGGTTCACTACCTGATTATTACGATGCGAATGCTCTATTTTCAAACGAATTTCATTCACATTGTTATGTGATGCCATGCGATGCAATGCATAGGATGTGCAAATGCAACACCTTTTTGAACAAAATAGCAGTTTCATTTCCACCATGTATTTTGCAAACATACACAGTTTCTTTCAAAGTAAAACCTGCCTGAGGCAGTGCAATGTGCTTAAGCTACTAGTAAAAAGGAAAGTAAAGCGAAAAGAGGAGTAAGGCAGCAAAGTATCAGGGTTGATACCGGTAGCCCCTCCCTTGTGGTCAATACATCTCTCGCGTTCTTGTTTGATCAATTGTATGGTTTAGCACCTTCATTTCTTGAAGCAGTGCAAGTAAGTACACCTTCAGAACATTCATAGACCTCCGTGTTGACCTCAAGTTGGGTCTGCTATAAGCGATGCTCCATACGTACGAGGAATTCCCCCCCTCCTGTATCCTTTTGTATCTTGCGAACTCCACAAATTGCTTCAATTATGCTGCGTTGCAGTACTTTGCTTTTCAATATCATGAATGACTTGTCTTTGCCATATTTCAAGTTTCTATACACATTGCGTGCATGCGTGCATTGCTTTACTTATATGTGTTCAAATTCCTTTTTATACACATTGCGTGCATACGTGCATTGCTTTACTTATATGTGTTCAAATTCCTTTTTGCACACATTGCGTGCATGCGTGCATTGCTTTACTTATATGTGTTCAAATCCCTTTCTATACACATTGCGTGCATGCGTGCATTGCTTTACTTATATGTGTTCAAATTCCTTTTATACATATTGCGTGCATGCGTGCATTGCTTTACTTATATGTGTTCAAATTCCTTTTATCGACATTACGTGCATGCGTGCATTGCTTTACTCATATGTGTTCAAATTCCTTTTATACACATTGCGTGCATGCGTGCATTGCTTTACTCATATGTGTTCAAATTCATTTTATACACATTGCGTGCATGCGTGCATTGCTTTACTCATATGTGTTCAAATTCCTTTCATATACATTGCGTGCATGCGTGCATTGCTTTACTTACACATTGTACACGTTGTCGCGTGTCCTTTACTTACATATGTTTGTGCCTTCACAGTATTGTTATGCTTCCCACTTGCTTTGCGTTGTCACGCACTTTCAATTGCATGTTATGCATATTGCTAACAATTTTGTACCGGTAAGTTACTTTCTTTTCAGGCACGATATTGTATGTACGGTTCGTTTGAGGCTGGTGCAACCAGATGAACCGGGCAGGTATTGTATCCTCCGAGTGAGACGTATCGAGAATTGCATAATTCTCTTACATCTTTTCTGCATTGTAATGTAGTTTGGTGTATGCTAGCTTAAAACTATCGCATGATATGCTTCGTTACAGCTTTCTTTGCATAATCATAAGTTATGTTTGGTTTTGTGCATTGTCTTGCATTTTGCCCCTGCCTTTGGGCGCATATCTTGTTTGTCTTGCATGCTTTGTCTAAGTCTTCGGCCTTGTCAAAAATGGGTCATCTCTGGGCTTTGACAATCACTCTCGTCATTGTTATGACTTTCGAGTTCTGTCAAAGAGGGGCAACTGTAGACACCCCATTTTTGACCGTCCTCAAGACTTGGATGTCACCGTTTGAACACTCGGTGATCATCCATGTTTGTGTTTCGTTTTGAGATCCCGGAGGTCTCGGCTACGCGCCTTGTCTCAGGACCTCTCAACTCGACTGTTTCGTGTTTGGTTTTGCACCAAACACTTGTGTTTTGCTTCTGAGGGTACGAGGTAACTTTTTAGCTACCCCTGGGACCCATCGGCCGTGGCTTGAGGCCACCGGCCATGTGTTGAGGCTACCGGCCATTGGTGGAGTATACCATTGGCCGGCCGGCCATCTATTTGGCTAGTGACCTAATTTTCTGGCCGATAGCACCTTTTACCTTTTTCAAGCCTGGTGCATGCCAGCTGTGCTAGCTGGAATGCACCAAACCTGCCCCGGGGCATGCATGTGGTTGTTTTGCCACTTTGCACCCTTTTGGTCTAGCTTCTTGAGGAAGCTTGACCCTTTGTCAAAGCTTCCTTAAGAAGCTTGCCAGCTATCCTAGTTTCCTCCAGAAGCCTTGACCATCTTGCCCCCTTTGCCCCTTTCTTATTTAGCTTCTTTGAGAAGCTTCAAGTTTTGGCATTGCCTATATAAGACCTCCTTCTTCTCCATTGTTAGGGTTAGAACAAAAAACCAGAGCTTATACATATATACATCTGTCATATACTCTCTCTCTACATCTCTCTCTCTCTCATCCTTTGTGTGTGTTTGGAAGCCCAAAAAGTGTGTTTTGACCTTGGTTTTGCACTAATACACACACCATTACACCATACTTCGACCTTGAGAGGCTTTGAGGGCTTGTTTTTGAGTTTTTGGACTGATTTTGACCAGAGGAAGGTGGCTGACCTTGCTATTCATCAAGGGTTCTTCAAGGGTAATTTTTCACTTTAGATTCCCCAATCTTGCACTAGATTTTTGCCTATCTTGCATACTGATTTAAGCTTTGTGTATAACTGAAAAAAGTCTTACATTTGCATGCTTGAGATACTTCATTATGGTTGTTTTGGTGTTGGGGGTCGATCTCCCCCTGTTAGGCCTTATTTGGCCCTTTTTGTGCCTTTTTTTTGAGCTTTGGTTATTCTTGTGTATTGGCCTTCTCACCACTGAAATCCAGTGGATTTTCAGTGGTGAAGAAGGGGTTTTGAGGTCTTGCATAGGGGAGGGACCCGCCCTCCCTTTGTCTTTCTTTTGTCCTTGTTTTTGGCTCATAAGGGTAGCATACATGATTAGTTGTTCTTGGCTTCATTTCAAAGGTTCCTGAGTGTTGTTGGGTCATATTATGCCTCTATTTTTGGTCGGATTCATAGCCCCTTGCATGCTTAATATACTTGCTTTGTATTCCCTTACTTGGCCTAGAAATGCATTATGCATGTAACCTACCATGCCCTCATGTTTTGGCCTAACTTTGTGAAGTTTTTAGCCATGTCTTACCATGCTTCAGGTCTGTTTGGTGCTGTTTTGACCATATTTGCCATGTTTGGTATAGCCTCTTTGCATTTGGGCTTATGAGCCTCGAAGAGTTGAGTCATGAGCATGTTTTAATTAGGCCATTTTAGTGCTTTAGAATCCTTTCTCATGCCATTTCAGTCCCTAGTCCATGCTTGTATGCTTACATTCATCATCACTTTCATGCCTTGAAGGGTTGTTCTTTTGTGCCTTGAAAAGGGTCATAATGCATGCCTTGTGTTTAAGTCATTTGAGCTATCATATCAGTGGGTTTTGGGGGTCCCTTTTGCATGCTAAAACTCTGTTTTTGGCTGTTTAGTCCATGCCATGAGTGGTTGGGGTGGATGTTAAGTAATGTTCCCATTTGTAGCCTTGAATGCCTTTCATTTTGCATCTATTCTCTAGCATGATTTGGCCTCATCATTCACACTTTTTTTTTAGAAGTTAACATGAGTGTTTAATGCCCATGCCTACCACCTTTAAGTGTTCTTAAGAGTAGCCTTCCATGCTTGGGTTTTTGGCTCATTAGTGTGCTTGTTTGCATGAGCACTTGTCCACCATTTTTGGTACTTTTGGCCACTGTTTATGGCAAGGCTGAGGTCTGCCCTTTATGGTTTAAGTCCACCGTTACATGTTTGTTATATGTTTATTGCATATTTGGCTCATTATGTGTTACCACGTGCTAGTCCCGTTGTGTATTCGTCCATGTTTACTATATTACATGTTGCATGCTTTAGTACATTATGCATTAGCATTTTTAGTTTGCATTGCATTTGGCATGCCTTGCTTACTTAGCTTCATGTTGCATCTTTGAGCCAAGTTGGTATATATGCATTGCATTGTTTGGCTTGGGGTGTCAAGCCAAACTTGAGGGGTGAGGAGTGTTTGTACTTCAAGTGACAAAACACGTCTCAACTCTCGGTCGCCAAACCCCTTGACCCTAACATGATAGGGCGTTGGCATTCATCTCCTCTTTGTTGCATGCATCTTTACATTGAATGGCAAACTTGGCCTCTTAGGCCATCATGCATAATTGATGGCCTGAAAGTCGAGGGCCATGCTCCGTTGAGTCCATTGCATGATAGGGAGTGTGGCCATGCTTACATTTGCTTGAAATTCCATGTCATACACTGCTTGCCCTCTGTTGCTGTCAAAACTGGTTTCTACAGAAAGTTTTGGCCAGCTGGCCATCTCCAGTGCCGACCGGCCATCAATGAACGGCCGATAGCTTTATCAGTGGCTGGTGGCTATTTCCCATGGCCGGTGGCCATTCCTCCCGGCCGGTGGTGCTCCACAGTGTGCATAGAATCTGTCCTAAGACTTGTACAGTCTCCAGAGGAGTTAGACAGTGTAAACAGAGGCAGTAGTGCTATGGCAACAGGTTTCCGAGCGAGACGGGTCAAGCATGCATCATTCGTGCATTCCGAGGCAGAGCTGTGGCAGTCTCTTTAAGCTTCACATTTCATTTATTTTGTAATTAATTTGTTAATTAATTAAGGGTCTGTAACAATTAATTAGCTAGGATAGTTGATTTATTATCTGTCCTGTATATTCTTTTGGCCCCTCTGAGCAGGGGAAATTGTAATAAGTGTGGGTACGTGTGTGCATGTCTTCCAACCCCACGTCTTTCTTCCTTTTTATTTACCTGCTTTTGATGGTTAGTATTAGGTCATGTTTAATTTAGCATACCTTATGCTATGCATCCATTCAGTTGCCTTACATGCACCGGGCTCGGCGCACCATTCTAACTGCATTTGTATTTCAATTCCAAATTGAATACGTGTTAATTGTAGCATTTCACATGTCATTGTAGATTAGCCGAGCCTATCTTAGTTACATTTTGCATGTGTTGCATTAGCCATCTTAACATGAACTAGGATCATGCATATGATTACTAACTAGTTTTTGTTTTGGCTTGGAGTACTAGGTAAGCTTTTATGCTTTAGCATACCGCATGGGTGTGAGTGTCGCCATAATAGCATGATTACCATGAGGCTAGCTGCTTATGTGATATAACTGCTTGAATGCCTGTGGATGGAGGTTGAATTACCTAAATTGGGATAATGCATCAAAACTGTGAGTTTTAAGCCCACTGGATAGTGGCAAAACCATCTTTTCTAAAAGCCCACTCGAAGGTGGCAAAACCTATATTTTAGCCTACTTGCGAGTTGCAAACCATTTTCAAAACAAACATGAAATGTTTTGTTCCAATTTAGGGGACTTAGTCTATACTTGTTTGCTGTGCGCATCACATAGTAAATCTTTGCTAATAACCGGGATAAGAACGCATAACATTTTCAAAACAAGATATCATGGTTAGTGGAGACCGATCTTCGGATCGGGCGAGAGGGGGTGTTCGTAGCTGACCTTCCCCAATCGTACCCAAGTTCCCGAGCCGAGGCAACTTTGGTGATGACGGACACGTGGCCTTTGGCACCGAGTCAAGGTTTCCTAAATTCCCCCGTAAAGAAATATTTAGGTGGCGACTCTGTATCTGGCAAAACAGTCCATGTTTGGCACTTCTTTACAAAAATATGTTTTTTTCAAAACGGTTTGCTGGATTTGGACTCTTTGGTTCAGATTAAGGACCGTGACATTGAGTCTTGAATTGTAGTGAGCCCAAATGAGCAGAACGGGATTTCCCTCCTGGGACGTTCGGGGACGTCTACACCGTGCTTTCGTTGAGAGCGACGAGTTCCTGCTGACTATCAAAGACCAAGAGCGATGTTGCTTCAAATCGGGCCATGGAGGTGGTCTTCTGTTTAGGCTCTTTATTTTCGGCCTTCAGTGCGCCTATTTCTGCTCGCGCATCCTTGTACATGCGCTGGAGCAGAGCGAGTTGGGTGTTGACCTGATGGAGTTCACTCATCCTGTTCTGCAATCGGTGAGCCAATTTTGTGACTGCAGTCACCGTTTCCATATAGGACGTCAGTGTGAAATGATTGGCTTCTATATCAGATTGAGCTGCCATGATTTGCTCAATCGACATCATAGGAAGGTTAGGCAGAGGAATGATAGGAAGAGTAGGAGTAAGGGCACTCAGTTCAGGTTTGCTTATGGGATCGTTCAGGTCCGGAAACAGAGTGAGGGGACGGGATGAGGAAGCCATGGTTTAGAGGTAAGAGGTGTAAAAAAATTGAGTTGTAGAGAAATAGAAAAGAATAGACTGAGGTTTGGCCTCATCCGTTCAGTTTCTTTGTCTCTCGATGAGAAAGAAGAAACATAAAAGAGTGGTGAAGAAGAGATAGAAGAGAGTGGTGAAGAAGATGTAGAAGAGAATGGTGAAGAAGAAAATAGAAGATTGTGTGATTAAGAAGAAGATAGAGGAGAAGACGACTAGAGGGAGAGAGAGCCGAGGCAGCTGATTGACTGATTGACTCGTCTTGCTTTTGTCGGTCGGCTGATGCAAAAGTAAGGACGCGTGTCCGACGCAATTTTCGAAAAAAAAGGAGACGCGGGCGAATGTTGTATATATATATATATGTATATATATGTTTTGATTCTCTATTTTTTGATGCCATTTATCACTATCATTTTCTTCCTCCTCCTCCAGATTCTGACTCATGATTTCCTTTTGATAATGTCACAGGGGGAGAAAAGTTATGATGTTATGATGTTATGTATTATGGTATTATTTTCAAATTATGGTATTATTTTCAAACTAATCTGATGTTATCTTAGTCTCATATCATATCTCTAATTAAAGCTTATTTATTGTACATGTGCTAACCTATGTATTTAGAAATGAATTTAGGGAGCATGACTTGAGGGGGAGCCTTTCTTACTCCCAAATCAAATCAAAACATCATTGTGTGCCATCATAAAAAAGAGAGAGATTGTTAGACTTATTTATTTTGATGATTTATTTAATTATGTTTTAATTTATTTGAAAGAGAAAAATAGAATCCAAAATTTATTTTGATGATTTATTTGAAAGAGAAAAATAGAATCAAAATTTATTTTGATGATTTATTTGAAAGAGAAAAATAGAATCAAAATTTATTTTGTTCTATTATTTCTCACCTAAACCTTTATCCTAAATGTTGTTAGAATGTATTTAATATTTAATTAAATCAGGAGTTCAAACAGCCCAAAACAAATGTTCAAACAGCCTAGCACAGCAACATGCCAAAAGGTTTAAAAGGTTCAAGTAGAAGATATTCAAATTAGTAATGATGGAAGTACAACAGCTATAAACGACTATAAAGGTTCAAAAGGCCAAAAGGTTCAAAAGGTTCAAGTGGAAGATATTCAAATTTGTAATGATGGAGTGGAAGATATTCAAATTGGTAATGATTGAAGTACAACGGCTATAAATTCAAATGACTACAACGGTTATAAACGACTATAAATTTCAATGAATACAACGGCTATAAACGGCTATAATTTTCATTATATATACCAAAGCCTCTAATATAAACAAGTTACAAAAAATACTTGAAAATATTCTTTGATCTATAATCACTCACATCTTTTCTCAAAAATTATACACTGAGCCTTATAGCTTTAAGCCCATTTTTCCTGTGTGAGATTTACAGAAAAATCAAAACTTCATTTTATATATCTATCTTTGAGAGATATTTATTGTAAGCTTTCTTTGAAAGAAAAAATACCATTTCATCTTGTAAAAGTGTTGCAAACATTGTATTCTTGAAATCTTGAGAGTGATTGTGAATCTCCTAAGATTTGCAAGGGTTTGGGCTTGTGAAGTCTGTGTAAAATCCGTGGAGGATTGTTCCATTTGTAAAGAGGTTGCTAGCACCCCAGTGAAGCTAGAAGATAGTGGAAAATCTCAAGTGAAGCTTGAGGAGTGGACGTAGGCCGAGTTGGAGCCGAATCACTATAAATTTGTTTGCCTCTCTCTCCCTTATCTCTTTATTTTATTTTAAATTGCCATAACTATATTTCACATTTTTACTGTGCTAAAATCATTAACTGACATAGTTGTTAAGACACTTGTTTTAATTATTTTTATTTCATTAATTATATTTATCTATTGTGTTAGTCATAATTTTTATTAGGGTATTATTAATTTTAATTGTAAAAAACCTAATTCACCCCCCTTTTAAGTTGTCTTTTGGGTAACAATCCTTAAATAAGACTTGATCTCATTAAACATAACCTCCAAAACAAACATTCTGCTAACAATATTTGGCAATTTCCCAAGAAACTGAGCCAATTCAATATTTTATTGACCCTAAATGTATTTTGTTGAATTGGCTTGAAGAGTTAGAGTGGGGATATAGATATTAAAAACGGCCTAAACACTAATCGATTCAATTTTTAAGCCAGTTTGACCATGACCTAATCATTAAAAAAATTATCTTAGTTTATGCCTAACTTATGAATTATTTGACCTATTTATTTATAAAACTGATAAATAGTAAGTATTTTCATAATTAAAATAAAAAATGAGAGTTTTTTTTAGTAAATCTCATTTTTAAGACTTATGTTCCATCTAACCCATATTCTTTTTGAATATTTTATTAGGTATTGTTTAGGATAATATGACAAAATCACCCTTCCAAGCTTTTTGCATGTGTTTTGAAACCAATATACAATAAAATAATAATAATAACAAGAGCCCCTCATTTTAGGAAAAAAAATCTCCCCTTTATTCCAAAAGAAAATATCCCTCTTATTATATGGAAAAAATCTCTCCCATTCTAGGATAAAAAAAAGAAGAAAAAAAAAAGAACGAATGACAAAGACAAAATCAGCTAATAAACAGTCCAAATATTATCAAAGAAAAAAAATGCATGAGCAGATGATTCAATAATGTCATTTAATCTGTAATGAATTGCATTTAAATCAATACAATATTATCCCTTCATGGAACCATACACATGAGTGTGTGAACATTAATATTTGGGTGCGACTACCTATTTGTATTACAGAATTAATGTGTACAAACTATGTTTGTAACCAAAATAACACATTGTTGTTTATACTAGTACGACTATTTTTTAATGTGAATATTAACATTGACTGTAATTTGTGATACTGCATTATTAATATTGTCATGTTATTTTGCTATTATAAAGACACTATGAACATTCACATTGTTGGTAATTGCTTGAAATTATGTATACATAACTATTGATTTAGTGTGCATTGTGGTAAATGCAATGTTGATGTAAACATTCACATCTCTACGTTGTACTATTAAAATTTTATGTTGATATGAACATTCATATCTTTATGTTGGTGTGAACGTTCGCATTCATTGAAATATCCAACCAATAAGACACACTGTAATACCATATCAATCTATCTCCAAACCTTGGTTGGATTCTATACCATACCACAAGACATTAATCAATTTTCACCAATTTCACAATACATTCTACAAATTTCAACTCTTCTTAACATTTTTCACCAATTTCGAAAACACTTTCGACTCCAATTCTCAAAAAACTATATATACACATATGTCTTTACCAAACACACCATATATATATATATATATATCAATTACCTTAACAGTGAACTCATGAACAGATTGGGGCTTTTGGGAGAGATTACATAGCATGATCCGATTTGAAACTACAGAGCATAAGCCTTATTGAAGTGTTACTGTGGTTTAAATGAAAGTATATTGGTTTGGATGGGGAATTAAGCAAATAAATTGAAGAATTCAAAAGAAAATCAAAATGGGTTTAGTGAGAAAAACAAGGAAATTGATTTTTCAAGCTTGGATTTGGTCTGATTAGGGCGATAGCTATAGAATAGAGCATCAATATATATATATATACATATAGAGAGAGAGAGAGAGAGAGAATGGAAAACATATAATAAGTATTATCAAAATAAAATAAAACGGTCACTATAAGAAAAATGGGCTTAAAAAACGGAACTATTTGCGACGGCAGAAAATGCCGTCTCAAAAAAGCAGAGTATTTGCGACGGCACAATTTGCCGTCTCAAAAAAGGAGAGTATTTGTGATGGTATTTTCTACCGTCGCAAATACTCTCATTTTTTGAGACGGTATTTTCTGCCGTTGCAAATACTCTGCTTTTTTGAGACGAAAAATTGTGCCGTTGCAAATACTCTCCATTTTCGCGACGACATTTTCTACTGTCGCAAAAAGTGACTTTCGTGTTTTTTGTTTTTGTTTTTAGTGAATATTTTTAAAATTTATATATTTTTTTTAGATGCACATTTTCTTAGATGTATCTAAAAAATAAAAAATTTATGAAAAAATATTTTTAAAAATTAATAAATACATAGAAATACAAAAAAAAAATGTATTGAATTATTGTATTTTTTTTATTTTTGGTATTTAGTGAATTTTTAAAAGATTTTTTTTACAATTTTTTTACTTTTTAGGTGTATTTATGTTAGGTGTGTCTAAATATTAAAAAAAAAATACTTAAAATATTAAAAAAATTCAGTAAAAACAATATAACACAGAAAACAAGAAAGTATAATTTTCTCAAAAGAGTTTTTGGAAAACTCTAGCCTAGCATAGTGATTGTGGTTTTGAGACTGCTTCATATATATACAGTCACAAAATGGTTTGAATAAATTCAACAGTATTTTTCTGTCGCAAAAAAAAAAAAAACTAAAAAAACCTATGTCCTCTTACTCTTTTGATATAACATTTCTCTTTTCATTCATTTTTTTATCTTCTTGTCTCTCTGTCTCTATCTCTCTATCTTCTCTTTATCTCTTTCACTCATTACTCTTCTTTTTCTTTCTGTCTGTTTCTCTCTCTCTCTCTCTCATTTTCTCTCTATGTCTCTCGCCTATCTCTTTTTTCTCTATCTCTTTCATCTGTCTTCTCTCTCTTATCTTTCTATCTCTCTCGCCCATCTCTCTTCTCTATCTGTCTCTCTCTTTTTCTGTGTCTCTCTCTCGTTCATCTCTTTTCGTTCTATTTCTCTCTCTTTTTGTCTATTTCTCACTCATCTCTTGTTTCTTTCTCTTTTTCTATCTCTCCCTCTCTCTCTCTATCTCTTTTTCTGTCTATCTCTCTCTCTCTCCCTGTCTCTCTCTCTCTCATTAATCATTATTCTATTTCTCTCTCTCTCTCTCTGTCTGCTTGTCTATTTGTCTATTTCTCCATCACTATGTTCGCCTTGCTCACTCTCTCCCTCCCATCTTCTCTATTTATTGAGCTCCTTCTCGATTTATCGATCCACTATAAGAAAATACACTTTTAGCAACCATTTTGTCTCTCTCTCTCTCTCTCTCTCTCTCTCGCTCATCACTTTGTCGCTGTCTTTGTCTCTATCTCTCTTCTTTATTTGTCTCTCACAAAATTAAAATATTTTTAAAATATTTAAAAAATTGGTTTGAATTAAGTTTTGAAAAGAGTTTTGAATTATGCATTTGGTTATGAGTTTTGAAAGGTAATGATTATATTTTGAATTGAGTGTTGAAAAATGGATGTAGAATTATGATTTGAAAGCACAAAATAAACACTATACTTAAATCAATGGGTGGAACTATGACCACCACCACTACTGCCACTACTACTACCATTACCTCTCATTCACCATCGCCACTCCATCTCCTCTACTACTACCATAACTTCACCACTAATCTCCTTCACCACCACCACGACCATCACCTCTTATCCACCACCTTCACTGTCTCTCCCTTTCCTCTACCACAAAAAATTAGTTCTTGTTCTTAGTAACAAAAAAAAAAAAAAAAATGAGCCGCGGAAAAATATTTTTTATTAAAATATTACCCTTACTTCTTCAAAATAAAAAAATAATAATTTTTTTTCATTAAAATAAAAATGAAACAAATAAATTTTCAACCTTAGTAATTAAAAAAAATGGAAAATAAAAAAAATTCATTAACTACAAAAAAATAAATTTATTTTAACCAAAAAAAATTCATTTTCCCGCTCTTTAATTCCCCAATTTCTTTTCCCCCTTTTGTTTCTCACGATCTCAAATCATCAATCCCCAATCCCTTAAACGAAAAATTCTAAATTTCAAAAATCCCCCAAAAATTACCCGTACTTCAACCAAATAAAATAATAATAATAGTATTTTTTTCATTAAAATAAAAATGAAACAAATGAATTTTCAACCTTAGTAACTAAAAATAAATAAAAACAAAAAAAAAGTTTCATTAACTACAAAAAAAAATTATTTTAATAAAAAATAAATAAAACGACGTCGTTCACGCCGCTATTCTAGCTCTCCTCTTCTTTTTCTTTTTCGTTTTCCCGCTCTTTCTAATTCCCCCCTTTCTTTCCCCCCTTTTGTTTCTCACTCACGATCTCAAATCCCCAATCCCCAACCCCTTAAACAAAAATATCCCCAATTTCAAAAATTTCCAAAATACTCTCTCTGTCTCTCTATCTCTGTCTCTGTCTCTCTCTCCCTCTCCTCTGCAAGCAGCAGCAAGGGGGGACGATGGTGGGCAACGAGCAACAACGGTGAGCAGCGATTGACGACGACTAGCAGCTGCAGCGGCAGTGGCAGTGCGGCGTCTCAGATACGTTTGTCGATACTTTTGTCGTTGGGTTGTTCGCTGTGGGCGACATTGGGTGTCTTTCTCGCTACTTTGCGAGTTTTTTTTTTTTTGGTGCTTGTTCTTCTCTTTGGTAAGCCTTCTTCTCTCATGATATACATTGTTTGGTGAATTGTTTCCTAATTTTTCTTTGCACACATATATCATAATGGGACGTCATTTGGGGTTTGATTTGGGATTGATTCTTGGGTTTGATTTGGGATAAACTGCCAAAACCATGAATGCTTGCAGACTCTGTGGTAGTCTAAAAATGTTGTCTGTCCATTATATTTAGCTCATGTCCTTATTTGCCACTTCATATATCTCCACAGGGTTTTTTGCACATCGATGAATATCCTCCAGATGCTGACTAGGGATTTGACATCCCATCAGCTGTTGTAAGCTTTTCTGAATTCCAAGCGAGTGCAAATTTTCTTGAAGATGCCTTTTCAACCAAGTCACTCTATTATGTAAATTACAAGTATTAATTGCTGTGATATGTTGGTTTTAAGGGTACCTTGCTTTCTATTTCTCTGTTTAAATTGGTGCCTAAATTTGTTTGCAGGAGAAAAGTCCTGTTTTGTCTTACATAGAAGTATTGTTTGTCCCTTTAACGACTCCTAATATTTAATTATTAACACCCTCGTTGTCATCTTTTGAATACTTGAGAAAAACATGCATACTAGAATTTTATCTTTATTGTTTCTACCCTTGGTGCTATTTATTTAATTATTTCTATATGGCACAATTGGTAAATACTTGAAACTTGCCTGAAATCTACTCTTTCTAGTATATTTTGGATCTTTGCAATAAGTTTGTTGCACTATAATTGTAGTGTTTTTGTTATTAGTCCGACTTTCCCAGACATACTCACTTTAGAGTTACACCTTTGCTACTAGCCAACCACATAATATTGTGAAACATGTTTATGATCAAGCTTCTTTTAGTCTCTTACTAGAATCGATGCACACAAGTGTAGACACCCCATTTTTGACCGACCTTAAGACTCAGACGTCATCAATTGAGCGCTCGGTGATTATGCATGTTGTGCTTATTTGAGTTTCTGAAGTTTTCGGCTGAATGCCTTGCCTCCGGGCCTCTAAACTCTTTGTGCTTTGGCTCGGTTTGTGGACCAAGCCTTGTTTCCCTTCCCTGGAGGGAGGGAGTGGTCTGTAGACCACCCTTTTGTGGTCGTAGACCACTTTTCTCCCTTGGAGACTAGTTTTCGATTTTCAGAGTCTTTGGCCGCGCGCCTTGTCTCTGGATCGCTTAACGTTCTCCGTTTGGCTTGGTTTTTGAACCATGCCTTGTTACCTCTGCCTAGAGGGACATTGTGGTCCGAGAGACCACTTTGGTGGTCGTAGACCACTTTTGACGCCCGTAGACTAGTTTTCGAGGCTTCCGGCTGTGCGCTTTGCCTCCCGAACTTTCGTCTTGCATCCTTTTTGGTTTGTTTCTGGTACAAACCTTGTTTTCCTTGTTTGAAATGTAATACAAGGGTGGGAGACCAATTCTACCCCTTGGAGACCACATCCCTTCCTGCTAGCCAATTTTCTGGCCGGGCAACTGGTTTTCTTGGTCTTTGGGCCATCTTTTCTGGTCGGCCACCACACCATTGACTTGATTTCAGTGTGCAAATTTCTCCTACCCTTGGCCGACTAGTTTTTTGTTTGGGAGACCACTTGTGGTGGTCGGCTGACCACTACAAGTAGTTGGCCGACCACTTCAAGTGGTCGGCAGCTTTCCACCAGCTTCCTGGAGATATTTTCTTGCCAGCTGGTGAGCACAAAGGCCATTCTCCATACACGTGTATGGAGGGATGGCTTTAGGCCAAAAGCTTGTCCAACAAGCTTGACCTTTGGTTCTCTATAAAAGAGAACCTCCTCCCTCCTTCTCCAGGTTCAGATTTTGTTGCTTGAGCTATACATACACCCTTGTCTCTATAATTCTCCATCCTCTTCATTTTTGTGCTTGAAAGTGTCATTTTATCACACTTTAACACACAAACACACACACTAAAACACCATCCTTTTGTTGCTGAGGCTCTTTGAGGTTGGTTTTGGAGTTTTTGGGTTGGTTTGAGCTCAAAGAAGTTGCTGGAGTTGCAGCTTTGAAGGTGTTCTTCAACGGTGAGCTTCTAACCCTTAAAAACCTTGTTTTAGTTTAATCTTTTGGACCTATTTGCATGCTTATTTTGGCTTGACTTTAAACTACAAAAAGTTTTGATTTTTAGTCCTTAGCATGTTTGTTTGAGGTCTTTTTTGTGTTAGGGGTAGTCTACCCCTCTTTAGGCCTTGTTTGGCCTTATTTTTGTGCCATCCTTTTAAGATATTGGGACCACCTTGTTTTGGCTTTCTCACCAATGAAACTTAATGGAATTTCAGTGGTGGAAATGGTGTTTTGAGGTCCCAAATAGGAGAGGGCCATCCCCTCTCCTTGTGTCTTGAATACTTGCTTCATGTGCCTCATGTTTGAGCATGTTTGTTAAGCTTATATTGGCTCCATCTTAGCATGTATTTGGGGTTATTTTGACATGGCATACCACTATTTTGACTTGGTTTTGTCACCTCATGCATGCCTTATACACTTGTAGTGTATTTCTCACAAACTAGTCTTGTATGCTTCATGAAGTAGCATGCCTTTCTAGCATGATTCAATTCTATTTCAGGATGTTCATGGTGTTGTTTTGCCATGATATACCTCTGTTAAGGTTTGGTTTGATGGCCCTTTGCATGGTTCATACACTTGTAATGTAATTCCATGAACTAGCCTAATGTGTATCATGCTTTTGACTACCATTCTAGCATGATTTTGGCTTAACTCTAAGAAGATTTTGTCCATGTTTTAGCATGCTTAAGCTCTGATTTGTGTTGTTTTGGTCATGCATGCCATGCTTTGTATAGCTATAGTACATTCTAGCTTGTTAACTTTGTGTATTGAGTCCATTAGCATGCATTACTTGCACTATTTTCATGATTTGCATCATTTGAAATTTGATTTCAGTGCATGTAGTGTGGCCATACACTTGCATTTTTCACCCTTTCCATGCTTTGGAAGGTTGGTTCTTTATGCCCTTAACATGAGTCATTGCGTATGCCTTCATGCCTAAGCTTGCAAGCTATCATTTCAATGCATTTTTGGGGTTATTTTGCCATGATATAACTTTGATTTTTGTTGGTGAAGCCATCTCATGCTTGGTCTTGGTAGGTGTAGTGTAATCCTCCCTTTTGGCCTCGCATATTTCATGTTTTATGGCCTTCATGCTAGCTTGTTTTGGCTTCCTTCCATGCATGTTTTAGACTCATTTTGACATGTTCTAGGATTTTTTTAGGTTGCCTTGGCCATATGCTTCATGTTTGCATAGTTGTAGTACAAATGCCTATGCTAGCTTCAAGCTTTGAGCACCATAGCATGCTTCATTTGTGACATATACATGATTTGGCATCATTTAACAGGGCATTTCAGAGCATATAGAATTGCCATGTTCTTACTCCCTTCACTCTTTAAGTGCCTTTGAGTGTTATGCATTGTTGCCTTGTTTATGGCTTAATGTGTATGCTTGCATGTCTAGGCATTTGAGCCCTCATCTCAGCATGTTTTGGTCCTTGTTTAGACCTATTTGAGCTCTGTTTGTGGCTGGTTCATGCATTTGTGCCATGTATTGCATGCCCCCTGTGTAGTCCTCTTTGCTAGCCTTATGCCTTAAGGACTCTAGTATGCTATGCTTGTGTTGTTGGAGTGATTTGGCATCATCTCTTACTTGATTTCAGTGCATATAGTGTTGTTACACTTCCATGTTTATCACTTCTTGAGCACTCTTGAGAGTTGTGCTCTTAGCCTAGTTGATAGGCCAAGGCATGTGCATGCTTGTCTTGCTTTCATGCCTTCATTTCTTAGCATTATGGCCACTGATTTGGGCATGCCTGAGGTCTGTCCACATTCAGTTTAAGTCCATTTAGCATGTTTGTTTGCATGTTGTTTGCATGCTTATGTTGCATTGCATTGTGTATGCATGCCATTAGGTTGATCATCTTACATCGCATTGTGTATGCTATGTTGTTGTTTGCATTGTGTATGCCATTTTGTTGCCTTGCATTGTGTATGCATGCCATTAGCATTGGTAGTTTGATCATGTTGCATTGCATGTTTGCATGCTTGTTGTTGTTTTGCATTGTGTTTGGATTAGGTGTTAGTCCAAACACGAGAAACGAGGGACGTTTCATACTTGAAGTGATGAAATGTGCCTCAATTCTTGGTCGCCGATGCTTTTGATCATACATGATAGAGTTTAAGGCTTTATGTGTTAATTTGTGCATTCATTTACATTGATTCGTGCAATCTTGGCTTCTCGGCCATCATGCATCGAGATGCGTGATTGGTGGCCTGAGGATCGAGAACCGCACTCCCTTGAGATCATGAAATGATAGGGAGGGTGGTTGTGCATACATATCTTGCAAATACATTGTCATGTTCTTTCTTGCTCTCTCTGCGAGAAATTGGAGAAGTCTGCAAAAAAGTGGTCGGACCCGATAAAATTGGCCGACCACTTTTTCTGGTCTGCAGCAAAGAAAAGTGGTCGGCAGGTGGTCTCCCCCATCAACAACTGGTCGGCCATGTTCCTACAGGTTCCCCAGGTGGAGTAAAAGCTATCTGGAGCTTGGTGCAGTGTTCTGAGAACAATTGCAAACAGAGGCAAGTTGGGGCATCGCGACGGATTTCCGAACGAGGCGACCGAGCATGCATGCACTCCTCATCTCGAGGACCTCTTTTTACTGCTTTCCTTAGCTAGTTTATGCTTTGGTTCTGTACTTAAGTAGTTAATGCATTTAGTTGCTTATTTGTGTTGTAATAACTAGTTAGTTAACTTGTTAGTTAATTAGCTTCCTAATTAGTTAGCTTGTTAGTTAATTAGTTTTGTGATGTAATAAGTAGTTTAATTAGCTTAGATTAGCTAGTTAGCTTCTTATTCGGACCTTCCCGCGAGAGGCCCAACTGTTGTAATAAGCGTGCGTGTGTGTGATGTATGTCTTCCAACCCCCATTTCCTTCTCCCTTTTACTTAACCGCTTATGATGGTTAGTTTTAGGGCATGTTTCGATTAGCATACCTTATGTTTACATGCGTGCATTCATTCATCTGTATTGCATGCATCGGGTTCGGCGCATCATACTAACTGCATTGTATTTTAATACATTTACTTGAATACGTGTTCAACAGCATGTTATCAAGTTGCATTCTTATGCCATCTTAGAATAGCCAAGCCTATTTTAGTTGCATTTTTTTGCATGTGTTGCATTAGCTATCTTAACATGAACTAGGATCATGCATGATTTCTAACTAGTTCTCTGTTTTGGCTCAGAGTACACTATGAGTGTTTACACTTTAGCATACTGCTTGTGTGTTAGTGTTGCCATGAAAGCATACTTGCCATGAGGCTAACTGCTTAAGTGATTAACTGCCTGAATGCCTGTGGGTGAAGGTTGGATTGCTTGAATTGGAACTATTCATCAAAATGCGAGTTTTTAGCCTACTTGCGAGTAGCAAACTTCAAACCGTTTTCAAACAAACGAACATGAAATGTTTTGTTCCAACTTAAGCGATCTAGTCTATACTTGTATGATGTGTGCATCACATAGTAATTCTAGGTTAATAACCGGAATAAGAACGCATGTGTTTTCAAAAACAACATATCATGTTAGTAAAGGCCGATCTTTGATCGGGTGAGCGGGGGTGCTCATTGCATGACCTTCCCTTCTCGTACCCAAGTTCACGAGCCGAGGCAACTTTGGTGATGACGGACACGTGGCCTTAGGCACGAGTCAGGGTTTTCTAAATTTTTCCAAAATAAAATATTTAGGTGGCGACTCTGTATCTGGCAAAGCAGTCCATGTTTGGCACTTCTTTATAAAAATCAGTTTTCCAAAACGATTTGCCGGATTTGGGCTCTTTGGTGATTTATCGGTCTCACATTGCACTTTGTGAGATTAGATTCAGAACCGTGACACGAGTCCGAATTTGTAGTAGCTAAGAACAAACAAATTTGCGCCCTCGTGCACGAAGCCTGGAGTTCTCGGGTGGTCTACAGTTTTTGGTGACTCTGCTGGGGATTTAAAGAACTTGACTCTAACTCATGATATCTTGTTTTGACTACACTTATGTGTTTCTTTGCATTGCATTTGCATTGGTACGCCTAAGACACCGTGTTCGCTGTCTGCTATTCCTGAATGGTTTACCTAAGGCCGCGTGCCATAAGGTTGTCCGGTTATGGGCTCTGCTACGATGGGAACACAAACTTCAGTTGTTACCGAGGCACCCTTTTTGACCATTCGACCTAGTGCATATCAGAATCCATAGTGACTATTCCAAACTAGGACAGGTTGCTTACCTGATTGTAGGTTGTTTGAAATCGCTGTGTGCGTAGTAAAACCCTAGCTCCTAACAAAATAGGACAGGGAAACCCTACCCCCTCCATAGGGGTGTTTTGGCTTTCATTTACTTACTATGTGCTTTTAGAGTGCATCTCTACAGGAATGCATGTATCAGTTTGCAAGCCTGGGTATCAGGCCTGAGGGCATCAGTATTTGGGAATCAGTTTGTGGAGAAGTGGTTTGGAAATACTCTTCTGATCTTGGGGAGCGCTCGAGATCTGCTGATAGTCACCTGAAAAGGAATAAACACTCCAGTCGGGGGTGCCAGAATTAGCACTCCGACGGACAAGTTAGTCTCTACACTCAAGAATGCTTGTATTCTAAGTTAAGCATAATAATTCTCACATACCTCATTCTGGATAATGTCTCTTCTATTTATATCTTTTCTTCTTTGGGCCTCAGGATTAGGTCCATCCCCAACCTCATATTCGGCACATTTTATGATGGACCGATCTTCACTCGGCCCCTCACTTAATCGGTTATTTGGCCGAGTAGGGTTGGTTTTGAGTTTTCGAGCCAATGGCCGAGTACTTCGAACCTCGACTCTCCCAGATTCGACTATCCGGAATCTCTATGACTCCTGAATCTCGGCCCCCATAATTGCCCCCCAAGCATTCCACTAACGACAGTTGGCTTGAGTGTTTGGCTTCAAACTCGAAGAGTCAGAGCCGAAATTCGGCGGCTGACCGCATTCCAATGCAAATGTCTGTACACACGCTTCTCGGTTATCATTTCAACTTCCTACCCCCTCGTACATTTCTATTTATTGTGATTTAAAAATTCGACGTCTTTTCAAATACACACATGCTTTTAGACACCCGTCGTTGGACTGCCTCCCGAACTACCTCTGCAACTTCCTACTCTTCTCTATCTCCTTCGCCTCTTGTAAGTTCTCTCATTCTCTGCTTCATTTTTTGGCTTAGCATAATCCTATTGGCTGGAGGGAATGGCAAAACATTTAAAAGATCTCCTCTCACCGGATTGAATTTCTGGCTTCCGACGCCATTTTTCCATTCCTGATGACGTCCGTCTGTCGTTTGTGGCAGACGGCACCCTCGATATGGAGAGGGTTGATGAAACACGATCGTCTTCCATCTTCTATCAATCGTAGAGGGTGGGGTCCGTTTCCCCCTTCACCCACTCCTTAGGGCAGTGCTTTGCTATTAGGGGTTAATCCCTTCTCAACCCAACGTCAACTTCTTTAGGGTCGTGACGGGGATTGTCGCACTAAACCGCCGCCTTGGGCTTAACCTTGGCATTCTCGCTATTCGGTATTGCTACGCCTTGGCCAAGTCTACTGGTCGGCACGAGCATTATTTCCTTAGGGCCAAAGACACCGACCATCAACTAGTGACTATGCTTTCCAGCTCTGGGAAGCGAGTTGATGATGTTACGGTCGTCGTCCAAGGAAACTGGGAATTTGGCGAAGGCGAGGATCGCCTTGATCATATTCCTAGACGGAGGGGCGAACTAGGTGGCCGAGTATCTTCTTTTATTTATTTACTTGTTATATTTATAAAACCTTATTTTCAGGACCTCATGGTTTTGCTTTTACAGGAAACGATTTGAAGAAAGTCTTGACCTCGACTGACGACGCTGTCCTTTCGAAAATTAAGATTGCGCTCATGTATTTTGGCCGATTGAGTCTTCAGAAGTAGGGGAGGGCGGCCCACGTTTTGCTCCGCTACGAGCCGACTTATACGACCTTTTTGGTGGCGAAAAACATCCCAATTCCGAAGGGTGAGGAGTTTCTTATCACCCTTATCTTGACTGATTTCAAAAATTTCAGGCAAGTCGGTTGCGAGGGATCAGATTCGGAGCGACCGGAAGTTACTGAGGCCGCCGAGTCAGACCAATCTGAAACTGAGGTTGGCGAGGCTTTGAAGTTAGCATTTGAAGAAGCCGGCCTCAATTCGGCTGATCCTCCGTCCACCTCGGGTCGAGAGGACTGTCCGCTTGACGATATTTTTCACGGTCTGGAGGACCTTCCTGGCTCGTTCCCAAAAGATATGGCTAGGTTGAGCCTCACTAAACTTGCCAAGAAAGCGAACGTGGAAAGGATGGCTACGCGGCGAAGGGCGGAGGAGATTCGGGCGGCCGAATCTCAGTCCCAGTCCTTCTTGCCTGTTATTGAGGGGACAACAAAGAACAAAAGTACCGAGGCAGAACCTTTTGTGCAGGCAAGTGTAGAAGCTAAGTAAAGGGTGGAGAAGCACCCTGCCGATGTCGAGGCTGGCTCAGAAGAAGACCGTGCCAACAAACGACCTTGTTTAGAGGAGTCAGATGTGATCGTACCTTTTGTTATCCAGCCCAAGATAAAGAATATGCCGATCTCCTCCGATGCTTTGGCGATCAAAGATCCAGCTATTGCACTCAGCTTGGCGATGTCCATTTCACTGCCTGCTGACAAGGCGGCTTTTCGGGCAGAGCCAGATCTGGTTGCAATTGGGTTGGCCGCACAATCAACTCTTTTGGTATATATTTGCACTTTGTCTTTTCTCTTTACGCAAATATTATTTTATTCTTATCTTCCTATTTTGCAGGCCGTCGGCAGGATAGCCGACATGGGCCGTCGCTATCACGATGCCGTCGAGCTAATTGGCCGTTTACAAGCGGAGGTTGAGGGCCAAAGGAGTAGGGCACAGATGGAGGGCGCCCGTGCCGAGGCCGAGATGGAGAGAGCCCGCAATGCTGAAGAATTGAGATCAGTCGCCGAGAAGAGGGCGGATGTGAGCAACGACGCGCTTAAATTGGCCCAGGAGGCAATCTCTAAATTGGAGGCTGGGTTGGAAGAGATGAAGGCGGTGAAGGAAACAGCTGACCTGAAGGCTACTAGCGCATTCGATGCTGGGAAAAAATCTGCTATTGATGAATATGTAGATGAAGTCCCCAAATTTGAGAATTGGGGATTTAAACATGGCTGGCTCAAAGCCCTTGTTGCTGCTGATGTGACATTGTCTACGTCAATTCCATACGAGCAAGTGGATGTTGAGCCGCTAGAGTCTGACTCCAAGGACTAATTTGGGCGGCTCTTGTTTTTGTTTTAGGATTTGCATGTAATGTTTAGCTTTTTGCAGCTTTTTGTCTAGCAATTTCCATATGTAAAATGGTTGCAATTTGTGCTCAATTTACTTAATGAAAATTCATTTTGTACTTTGCTGTTACTAATGAACGGAATTGTTTGGTTGCTGTTTTGGATAAAACATTTTGTATACTTGCCAACTAGATGATTAAGCCGTTTAGATAGTTAGGCCATTTAACAAGCCAAAAATTAGTACATGAAGTGGCTGTGGCACATATTAATCGGCATGGGGCCAAGATGCTCGGTCGGTAAGATTAATAAATCTGTCATTGCCCCAGCCAGTGCTTGAACTTCAAGGCATTCTCCCATAATTGCCATTTAGATAATTAGGCCGTTTTAACAAGCCAAAAATTAGTGCATGAAGTGGCTATGGCACATATCAATCGGCATGGGGCCAAGATGCTCGTCCGGTTAGATTAATAAATCTGCCCTTGCCCCAGCCAGTGCATGGACTTCAAGGCATTTTCCCATAATTGCCGTTTAGATAATTAGGCTGTTTTAACAAGCCAAAAATTAGTGCATGAAGTGGCTGTGGCACATATCAATCGGCATGAGGCCAAGATGCTCGGCCGGTTAGATTAATAAATCTGCCCTTGCCCCAGCCAGTGCATGGACTTCAAGGCATTCTCCCATATTTGCCGTTTAGATAATTAGACCGTTTTAACAAGCCAAAAATTAGTGCATGAAGTGGCTGTGGCACATATCAATCGGCATGGGGCCAAGATGCTCGGCCGGTTATATTAATAAATCTGCCCTTGCCCTAGCCAGTGCATGGACTTCAAGGCATTCTCCCATAGTTATTGTTTAGATAATTAGGCCGTTTTAATAAGCCAAAAATTAGTGCATGAAGTGGCTGTGGCACATATCAATCGGCCTCCGTCGTTTGGAGACTGCCAAAAGCGTTAATGAAATTGCCTCGGGGTGGCTGCATACATACGAATAAATGGGGTGATTTCGCGCCAGTGGGTCCACTTATTCCTATTCAGACTCGATTTGAACTAGTTTGGGGCAAGGGCGAATGTCAAACAGACTGTTCTTCAACAGCAGAGGAGAGGGACGAACTCTGGCTGAGCTAGATACTGCAATGAATCGCAGCAGCGAGCCTGTGCGTACGAGAGGAAGGACGTCCAAGGAAAGCAAAAAACGTCAACTTTGAAGCCATCGAAGCAGATCACCCTGAAGAGAGAAGCATCAACGGGGAAGCTCCCTGCGACCACGACTGAGGAATTAGTTAGACGCGACGCCACGACCATTGAGTTTTATAGTGTTCGTAGGGAATAAACCGATGACTGAGGTAGATTCCATCGTCAATGATCCGAGTGTAGCAGTCGAGTTCGCTCGACCGATCTTTCCACTGGAAGTCCAACAATCGATGGTTGGACGACGAGATTTCAAAGTGTTTCGAGAAGGTATTCATGGCGCGGTGAAGGGGCTGTACACCGCCTACGAAGTCGGCATGCGTCTGCGCGCCGCGCGGCGGGAAATGGAGAAAATGGACGAATGGGTCCGCAGTTCAGAGGCTCGTGCGGAGAAAGCCGAGGGCGAGCTTAGGGAGCTTAGGAAGGTTAAAGTCGCCTATCTACATGCGGCGGGTCAATCTAACCCGATTGTGGATGAGAGGGTGACCCAACGGCTATTGAGTCATGCCATCGCCGACCGAGATACGACAGGCATGTTTGCCGTACAAAATACGAGGGCCAAAGATTACGAGGAGGGCTTCCATGCTGGTCGGAAGGTTGGGATCGACAAAATGAAAGAGACGCTTGCTGAGGAGGTCTGCCGATGCAAGAATCGGGGTTTTAAGCATGGTTGGATTGCGACTCTTCAGGCCGCGGAGGCTCTCCGAGCAAAGGATGTCGATTCCAACTTATGTGACCTGGATCATCGTGATCATTTTCCCTTTGCCACCTTTAAAGTTGAAAAGAGCGATGATGAGGGCGACGCCGAATAAAAATATTTGTTGTAATGTTCAAACGCGGATCGCGTCTAGAATTATGTATTTATTGGTTGGTCAAATAAAAAGGAACTTTATTTTCAATGTTTTGTTATAATTTTTGTTCGGCGCATACGTGCTTACATGTGTTTTATTATATACATGTTTGAATAAACGTATTTCAGACGAGTAAATGAACATTGATCGGCCTTATTTAATCGACATCATTGTGTTATGCACGGCCCGAAGGCTTAATCGGCCCAAAGACGTCATTCGCCGATGGAGCTCCGAATCCGGAGACTATTTGGCCAATCGTGATATCTACGAAGGGCGCTCCGAATCCGGAGACTTTAGCGGCCCAAAGACGTCATTCGTCGATGGGGCTCCAAATATGGAGACTTTATTTGGCCAATCATGATATCCATGAAGGGCGCTCCGAATCCGGAGGCTTTAACGTCCCAAAGACGTCATTCGCCGATGGGGCTTCGAATCCGGAGACTTTATTTGGCTAATCGTGATATCCACGAAGGGCGCTTCGAATTCGGAGGCTTTAGCGGCCCAAAGATGTCATTCGCCGATGGGGCTCCAAATCCGGAGACTTTATTTGGCCAATCATGATATCTACGAAAGGTTCTCCGAATCTGGAGGCTTTAGTGGCCCAAAGATGTCATTCGCCGATGGGGCTCCGAATCCGGAGACTTTATTTGGCCAATCGTGGTATCCACGAAGGGCGCTCCGAATCCAGAGGCTTTAATCGGAACATCTTTGAACTAGATTCTGTGGTAGGTGAATGGGAATCTTTGTATTGCAAAAAAAGAGATGTACATGGCGAACATCATGTCCCACAAGTCGGGTTAATGATAAAATTTGCCTAAGTGCGTGGAATTCCATGGTCATGGCAGACTCCTTCCTGACATGTCTTTGAGCCGATATGCCCTTACTCCAGCGATCGAATCGATCTAATAGAGGCTGTCCCAATTAGGACCCAATTTTCCATCGGCCGGTTTCCTATCAACTGGGAACACCTTTTTCAGGACCAACTCTCCTGGTGTGTAGCGGCGTAGCTGAACGCGTTAATTATACGACTTTGCCAGCTGCTGCTGGTACCGTGCCATGGACGCAAGGGCTCGGTCTCTTCGTTCTTCGATTAGAATCAAATCCAAAGCCAGCATCATGTCATTTCGGCCCATATCAAAAACTTGCGACTTGAGTGTCGGGTGGCTGATCTCCAGGGGTAAGATTGCCTGGGTTCCAAAGCATAGGGCAAATGGCGTTTCTCCAGTTGATCTTCTCAGTGTAGTTCGATGAGCCCACAGTACACTCGGCAATTCTTCGACCCATTTGCCTTTGGCTTTCTCCAGCTTCTTCTTGATGCTGTCCAAGATGGATTTATTAGAGGCTTCGGCTTGGCCATTGCTTTGGGGGTAAGCCGGCGTAGAAAAGTAAGGCCGAATACCATATTTGCTGCACAACTCTCAGTATACGCCACAATCAAACTGGGTGCCGTTGTCTGAGCTAAGAGCTCTGGGAATGCCAAATCGTGTTATGATGTTCCTCCATACAAAGAGCTTAACGTCAGTATCTCAAATGTGTGTTAATGCCTCCGCTTCGACCCATTTCGTGAATTAATCTGTTGTGACGATCAGGTATCGCTTGTTTCCTGGGGCCCTCGGCAATGGTCCTATGATATCAAGCCCCCACTGGGCGAATGGCCAAGGATTGGTGATAGAGTTTAACTCTTCAGCAGGCAGATGGTTTAATAGGGAGAATTTCTGGCACTGTTCACACTTTTTTGCATAACACTCGGCGTTCGCTCTCATTGTCGGCCAATAATACCCCTGCGCAATAGCTCGATGGGCCAAAGAGCGTCCGCCAGAATGGGCACCACAACTGCCTTCGTGTATCTCAGTCAGAAGCTCCCCGACTTTGTCCGGGTGCACACATTCCAAATATGGGCCAGAGAGTGACTTTTTATAAAGCCTTCCTTGCGGATCCAAGTAGTATCGCATGGCTTTGTTTCGCAGCTTATGTGCTTCTTTCTTGTCTTCTGGAGTTGTTCAGAAGATAGGAATGCAACAATGGGATCCATCCAACTTGGTGCGAATTCTATAACGTTGATTTGGACTTGCTCCGAAGGGCCAATGCTTGGCTCTGGGATGAATCCTACTTCGATGGTTCGTTTTATCTCTGAGTTGATTGCGAAGGCTAGGCAAGCCAAGGCATCTGCATGGGTGTTCTGATCACGTGTTATTTGGTTCAACTCATGATGGTCAAATTTTGCCAATAGGGAGTGGGCCGTTTTCATGTAGGCCGCCATACGGTCGTTTCTTGCCGCGTACTCCCCCTTTAGCTGATTGATCACCAGTTTTGAGTCACAAAACACAAGCAGACACCGAGCACCCAGAATATGCGCATTTCGCAAATCAGCTAAAAGGGCTTCGTATTCGGCTTCGTTATTTGATGCTTCGAAGCCAAGCTTGACAGCCTGTTCAATTATTGCGCCGTCGGGGGTCATGATTACAACTCCGACTCCATTGCCCCGCTGATTAGACGATCCATCACAACACAACTGCTAGATGTCCCCAACATAAATCCTCCAGTTCAGCTTCGGTCGAATTTCATCTGACTTGGAGTCGGCGAGGCCCCCAGTGAATTCGATGCTAAAGTCGGCACGCACCTGTCCCTTGATTGAGGTTTTGGGTAGAAATTGAATATCATATTGGCCAAGTTCCAGGGCCCACTTTGAAACACGTCCAGATGCTTCCGCACTGCATAGTACTGATCGGAGGGGATAATTTGTTAGCACCCCAATGCTATGCCCCTGGAAATAATGCATGAGCTTCCTTGCCGCCATAACTAGGGCTAGGATGAGCTTTTCCAGCGGAAGGTAGCGTGTTTTGGCGTCAACCATTGCCTTGCTCACATAATACACTAGCGCTGCTTCTCCAGCTCTTCCTTTATCAATACAGCGTTGACAGCTCGGTCAGAAACTACCAGGTACAAAATGAGCGGGTCGCTAGCAGAGGGTGTTGTCAGGAGTGGTACTGAGCGGAGGTAGGTCTTCAGGCCGTTGAAAGCGGCTTCACACTCGGCGGACCATTCAAAGGCCTTGCCCTGCCGTAGTGTATGAAAGAATTGTCGGCAGCGATCTGTGGACCGACTGATAAACCTGTTTAGTGCGGCAGCCATCCCCATCAACTTTTGAACCTCCTTTACTGAACGAGGGGAGCCGAGCTCCAGGATTGCTGTGATTTTCCTTGGGTTGGTTTCGATTCCTCTGTGGTTGACAATGTAGCCCAAGAATTTGCCAGAGCCGATACCAAATGCACATTTAGAAGCGTTCAACTTCATTCCATATTTGCGTAGGATGCCGAATGTCTCTTCCAGATCGGCTATATGATTATGCTCTTCTTTGGATTTGACCACCATATCATCAATGTACACTTCCATAGTTTTGCCGAGTTTCTCTTTGAACATGGTGGTGACCAGTCTCTGGTAGGTTGCCCTGCATTCTTAAACCCAAAAGGCATTACCTTATAGCAATAGGTTCCTCTTGGGGTGAGGAATGTAGTTTTCTCTTGGTCCTCCGGATGCATAGCGATTTGATGATAACCTCTATAGGCATCAAGGAAACTCATACGCTGATGGCGCGCTGTAGCATTTACAAGCTGGTCTATCCTAGGAAGAGGAAAACAATCCTTTGGGTAGGCTTTGTTTAGGTCCATGAAGTCGACGCACACTTGCCAAGTCCCATTTTTCTTCTTCACCACCACTATATTGGAGGGCCATGTAGGGTAGGTCACCTCCCTAATTGCTCCAACTTCAAGCAGCCTGTCAATTTCCTCAACAACGGCGGCAGTGTGCTCTGTGGCTGATCGTCGGCTTTTCTGAATGATCGGCTTACACTTAGGATCGACGTTCAAATGGTGCTGTGAAACTGACGGATCTATACCCGGCATCTCGTACAGAGTCCATGCAAAGACATCGATGTTGCTGAGCAGGAAAGATATTAGCTGCTATCTGTCGGCCTGATTCAAGGAGGCGCCGACCATGAAGAACTTGTCTGGGCTTCCATCGATTTGAACTCGTGCTAAGTCTTCCGTTGCCTTTTCGTTTGAGGGCCGCCCAACATCGTCAAGGCTTTCTCGATCTGGCAACTCAATGGAATTCACCTATAGTTCCTTTGGCGTTTTCTCAGCAAGGAGATAACATGCTTGTGCCAATTTCTGGGAGCCACGGATTTGATCAATACAGCGTTCTGTCGGGAAGCGGAGCAGCTGATGATATGTGCTGGGCATGGCTCCCATAGTATGCAACCATGATCACCCCATGATGAGATTGTACGGCGACGGCAGCTTGACGACCAAGAATCCCACATCCATTGTTCAGGAACTTGCTCGAACGGGAAGTCTGATTTTTCCCAACGGGTACTCTGGATTGGCATTGAAGCCGAAAAGTGGATAAGGGGCCGGAGAGAGATCCGATTCGGAGAAGCCAAGTTTGGTGAATGTCTTGTAGTACATAATCTCCGATGTACTCCCCGGATCGATGAGTACGCACTCAACTGTGAATCGGTTTATGCGTAACTCAATTACCAAGGGATCAATGTGGGGCAGAGTTACTCCGGCCAAATCCGAATCATCAAAAGTGACAACCTCGGCTTCATGGGGCCGTTTAGCCAGAGTGAGTTACTCTTGAGGGTTAGACTTCGACTGAATCGCATGCACCGCCGATGACATTGGCAGGCTGTATATCATGTGGATCATGTGGAGCGAATGTGAATCCTGTGTCAAGGCTATTACTTTGGTTGGGTTGCCTTTTCGGACGTACGGTTGTAGCCGGCCATCTTGTACCAATTTACCGTCGTACAGAGTGAGTGACGGTGCTTTGAATTTCTTGGGTAGTATTGCCTTTGCAATCCGTCGTATAAAAGGATCGTGTTGATCGTCATCTGAGCTGTTTCTTCTTTGCTTATGCCTTGTACGGGGACTCTCTTTAGAAGAACTGGAAATTTCAGATCGTCCCTCCTTCTTGGGCTCCGAGGATAATGAGTCGGAGTTACTATCAGTATCTTGTTGTCGGGCTCGAGATCGTCGACCAGCTGCCCTCTCGGGTCGTTCCGGGTCTTGGTATGCAGCTTGTTTGGACTTCGCTACCTCCAAGGCCAAATCCTGACGGAGATGTTCGTTCTCTGCAATCATGTTCTCCAATCTTTGTTCATTTTGCTTTGCTTGTTCCAGGAGCACTTGCATTGTTTCATGCTCCGAAGTCGAGGGTGAGGCGAAATTCAAGGCACGTGTTGCGGCAATAGTCTCTGTTCCAAGCATGTTTGTTGGAGTGGTTTCATCTTGCGATATAGGGTCGACAGTGACTGCCGGAGGATCTTCCGTCACGCTCGCCATGGATGTGCTTGAGTATTTCCACAGACAGCGCCAATTGTGGAGAAGTGGTTTGGAAATACTCTTCTGATCCTGGAGAGCGCTCGAGATCCGCTGATAGTCACCTGAAAAGGAATAAACACTCCAGTCGGGGGTGCCGGAATTAGCACTCCGATGGACAAGTCAGTCTCTACACTCAAGAATGCTTGTATTCTAAGTTAAGCATAATAATTCTCACATACCTCATTCTGGCTGATGTCTCTTCTATTTATATCTTTTCTTCTTTGGGCCTTGGGATTAGGTCCATCCCCCACTTCATATTCAGCACATTTTATGATGGACCGATCTTCACTCTGCCCCTCGCTTAATCGGTTATTTGGCTGAGTAGGGTTGGTTTTGAGTTTTCGAGCCAATGGTCGAGTGCTTCGAACCTCGACTCTCCCAGATTCGACTATCCGGAATCTCTACGACTCCCGAATCTCAGCCCCCACAAGTTTTACCTGAGGGTATCAGATCTAGGGCAGTGATTTGGGAACAGTGATAAGTGGTTGAGAATAGTTATTTCAATCTGTGTTTGCCAACTGTGTGCTCTCTTTAAATTATTCAGCTCATAACATAGCACGCTGCACTTTCGGGTTGTTTGTTTCCTTATTATGCTTTATTTATCTTTTTGCAAGGTAGTTTAGCACTATTGCATCTAACCAGGCAGATATTCCCCGAGCACTCTGGGTTAGAGGTCGCAGATTTCATCGATCCGCGGATCTGATAGACGGATAACCAGTGTTCCACTCATTACCCCCGATTATTAGACGGAGGTCAGTTAGGCGCAGTGCATCGGTACAGCGGTTGCCAAATCAGTGGTCCTTGAATAGTCGGGCAGAGATTTCAGTTTTTACCGCAGTAAGAGATATACCGATTGTTCAGATAGATCAGTACATTATGGCAGGGCATGGAAGAGATGATGCATTAGCTCCAAGAAAGTATGCAAGCCATGCAGCAGGATGCTGCTCGCCAAGCAGAGTTTGCCGCGCGACAGGCCGAGGTCATGGCTCAACAAGCAGAGCTGATTACTAGACTTCAGCAACATCAACCACCACAGCAAGTCGGAGCATCTACTTCGCACCCACCTCCTCCCCCACCTAGAGTTCCGACACTCGGGGAGACAACCAACGTCTAGGAAAATACGGACGTTTCAACGGGGTCAGCTCCGCCCCCAATCGTACCTCAGCTATCCAAAGCGCCCACCAATCTAGTGGATTCACCGTTTGAATTTGAGGTGGATCCAACGGCGTTAAAAGTGAGTAAGCTAGAAAAGCTTTTCAAGAAGGCTCATGGCGTAAAATCCATTCTGGATATAAAGGATGGGTACACCGACTCGGCCGTGACGCTGCCAGGCCGGTTTAAGATGCCACACATAGACCGTTTTGACGGTTCTAGAGATCCTATGGTGCACCTGTGGCTGTTCTCAGACATCTTAAGGCCAATGGGCCTCTCCCGATTGTAGAAGCTTTCCCTGTTTGGCCAGACCCTGTCGGGTGTAGCGACTATTTGGTATGCAAAACTAGAGGACTCTGTTAAGAGGAACTGGGAGGAGATGGCTGAGGCCTTTATAGCTCAATACTCCTACAATACGCAGATCGAGGTCACAAATCGTGATCTCGAGACAACTAGGCAGGAACTGAAGGAGAGCTTCTTCGATTTTGTGACCCGTTCGAGGGCCAAGGCCTCGATGATGACCATCAGGCCGGTTGACAAAGATCAGATACGGATGGTTGTGCGCAACCTCCAGCCCAAGCTCATGCAAAAGATGACCGTCCTCCCCTTTCCACCTTTGCGGATCTACATGAGATAGGGGTGCAGATCGAGGACACCATGAAACATGGTCTGATTGACCATGAGAGAGAGTAGCCCAAGAGGGCATTCAACTGCTGTACGAATGCAAGAACAAGCAGTGCTACAGCTGCCAGAGCTTCAGATGTGGGTATGGTCACCACCACCACCCCAAAAACCCTTGCAGCTGCACCTTTTATCGGTGTGTCCGGAAGTAGTTCGCAAATAGCCAGGTATGCACCCCGGGGCCAAAGAACCTTCACCCCACTATACATGCCTTTGTCCAAAGCTTTGGGGGTTTTGATCAAGAAAGGGCACTTGAAGCCTCTAGAGCCGCGGCCATTACCAGAAAAACTTCCTCCATCCCATAACCCAGCAAAGTACTGTGCCTATCACCAACAGCATCGTCACGAAACCGATCAGTGCTTTCGATTGCGTCATGAGATTCAAGATCTCATTGACAATACGGTGATCGTGCCTCTGGAGAAACTGAATGTCATAACCAACCCTCTCCCACCACATAACCAAGCTCCACCTCCCAAAGCATCAACCTCATCCAAACCTCGGCCATTCCATATGACCCGAGCATAAATATCACCTTTTCCCACCTACCCAAGTCGGAGGTATTCATTCCAGACAGCACGGACTTATGCATGTTGGATATCTCACAAACCCAACCAGAATTGGTGGTGGTGACTATCGAAGATAGAATTGGGTCGATTGTTGAGGCAGACGGTAATGATCATTTAGAGCCTCAGGGATCTGCAAGCTTTGTGTACAACCTGAGCGGTTACATTACATCAACAAGCCAGGCTACGCCGAGAGTAGAGTTGCCAGTAGGGGCAGAGATCAATGTAGTGCGGGAGGATGGACCTAATCAGGGGATGGACGACCTAGCGGAACTAGAAGAGGACATTGCCAACCTTCAGTTTTTCGACGAACAAGATCCGGGGGACGTGACTGTCAACTGGTTTGATCTGGAAGGGTCAACAGAAGCTACTGGGTGGCTCAGCGACGAGCCGGATGTTGTTCAGCAGTCTCAGCCAGAACGAGGTCTGTCAGATATGGGGACATCAACAGTGGCCGGAATGGCTGGGAATTAGGAGCAACCGCCGGAGAGCACCGGTGTAAAGAATTTTTCTCAGAACACGGGCAGTTTGAGTATAGAAGATTCTGAACAACAGGCTGCACTAAAGCAGTTTGAACAAGAAAAGATTGAAGATCTTGAGAGAGCCAGAAAGGCCAAAGCCCCTGTGAGAATGGAATGTGCTATGCGCACAAAAGCAGTTACAACAGAACTGGACAAGTGTCTGTCGGTTGCCGATGGCATGTAGTGGGAAGATGACGACCTATGTCTTGCCCACACCGACAAAGATTGGGGACAAAACCAACCGGATGATACCTGGTATGTGGAAGAAGTGGACCACATGACCAGAAGTGGGCGGTACTTTAAGCCCCCACACTTGGATCAACCAGAGGCATCCGGGAAGGACAAAGAGGTAGAAAGGAAGAAAGAAAAAACTGCTTGAGGAGGAGACTGTGCTGAAACAGCTTAAGAAGATACAAGCAGATATCTCTATCTGGGGACTGCTTATGGCCTCAAGGGTTCATAGACAGGCTGTCTTCTCTGCAATAGACAAGGCCAAACTTTCGATCGATACCACACCTGAGCAGTTGGTGGGATTGGTTTTTTCGGGAGGAGCTTTTCGAACGTTGACCTTCACTAACAAGGAACTGCCGCCTGAGGGATTAGATCACAACAAACCCCTCTACGTCTCTGTGGAGTGTAAAGAGAAATGGATACCAGTAGTTCTTGTTGACACAGGATCTGTTATCAACGTGTGCCCGTCGAGGACGGCATATGTAATCGGGTTGAAACCCGTAGACTTTGTGCCTACTGCCCAGGTAATAAGGGCATATGATAATACCAGCAGAGAGGTGATGGGAACTGTGTAGATTCAGACTCAAGTTGGTCTAGGACAACAGGATGTTGACTTTCATGTCCTGGACGTTCCCGCAACCTTTAATCTACTCTTAGGCGTGGCACGCACTGTAAAGCGGTCTCTTCCACTGCACGGATAAGTTGAAGTACCCCCACAGGAAGGGGGTAGCTATAGTTTTTGGGAATTCTTCAATCCATCTGCCGCCAGAGGTTTCTACACCAGTTCTGGAGATCGAATATGGTGCGGAGGATATATTCCGGTCAGGATTTACCCTAGCCGAGGCCCGGGTTGTGCAGAACATTCTAGTTGTTGATGAGGGGTTATACGTCAGCGCACAGTCTGTCTACCTTATGAACAAGCTCTAGCACATCCCCGGGATGGGAATAGGGAGCCGTAGACACCCCATTTTTGACCGTCCTCAAGATTTGGGCGTCACCGTTTGAACACCCGGTGATCATCCATGTTTGTGTTCGTTTGGAGTTCTCGGAGGTCTCGGCTACGCGCCTTGCCTCAGGATCTCCGAACTTGACTGTTTAGTGTCTAGTTTTGCACCAAACACTTGTGTTTTGCCTTGGAGGGGTAGGGAATGCCTTGTGAGGCATCCCCACACATCACCGGCCATGGCCAGAGGCCACCGGCTGGTGTTTTGTTGCCATCGGCAATATATATTGTCGGTCGGCATTCTTTGTTGCCGGTCAGTAGTCCATTTTGTCAAAATGGCAATTTTGAGCAGCCGACTACTGTTCATCTGCTTTTGTAGATATTTTAATACAGCTGTATTGTATTATGTTCCCCTCCATACACGTGTATGGAGGGATGGCCTTCTTGTTAGCTTCCTTGGTAAGCTTTACAAGATTGGTTTGCATATAAGAAGAGGGCTCCTCTCTTGGCATGGGGTTAGACAAAAAAGGTGAGAAAACTTTAGAGGAAGCTCTGGTTCTAGGTTTAGGATTTTGTATCTATCCTATATCTATATCTCTCCTTCTCTTATATTTGTGTGTGTTTAGGCTTACTATTGCACACAAACACATAGTGTTACACCTTCCCTTGGCTACTGAGGTTCTAAGAGGTTGTTCTTGAGGTTCTTGGGTGGTTTTGAGCTTGGAGGAGCAGCTGGTCCACCATTGTTGAAGAGGCTCTTGAAGGGTAACAATCTTGCTCCTTTTTACCCCATTCTTGCATACTATTTTTGCCTATCTTAGAACTATTTTTGAGCTTAGTATATAATATAAAAAAGTTCTTTTTTTGGGCCCTCTAAATAGTTTGTTTAGAGTGTTTTGTGGTTTGGAGGTGTTTGACCCCTCTTAAGCCTTGAGGGGCTCCATTTTGTGCTATTTTGAGTGAGCTCCAGGACTTTGGTGTTTGGGCCTCCTCACCACTGAAATCTTGAGGGATTTCAGTGCTAAGGATGGTGCCTTGAAGTTCCAAGAAAGAGAGGGCCACCCCCTCTCCTTATTGTCCTTGAAAAGGGCCATTTTTGCCTCTTTAATGAGCACCTAGCTAAGCCTCATGTTGACCATACCTTGGCTGCTATTTATGCTTACCTTGCCATGAAATAGCATTGTTGTATGTTGGTTTTGGTACACCATGCTTGCTTAGCATACATGCCTTGTAATGCCGCTTTGTTGCCTTAACATGCCTTAGGTTGTAAGCCCTTGTTTTAGCATGTTTTAGGCTTAGCTTTGTGATGCTTTAATGCATGTTTTTGTATGCTTTAGCTCTGTTTTAAGTGGCTTTAGTCATACTTGCCATGTATTGCATAGCCCCTTTGCATTGTTAGCTTGTAGGCTTTGAAAATGAGAAGTGTTGAGCACGCGTTGCTTGAGTTATCTTAGTAGCTTGGCATCATTTATAGAATAATCTCAGTCCCTAAGACATGCTTGTGTGCTTGCCTTGGATGTCTCTTTGTAGCTTTGAAAGGTCGTGCTTTATGCTCCATGTTTGGTCATTGTGAATGCTTTTGAATTGAAGTCATTTAGATGCCATCTAAGTGGTCTTTTGGGCTTTGTTTTATGTGCTAAAACTCTGTCTTGGTCATTAAATTCATGCCATGTTTGGTCTTGATAAGTGTAGTCCAATGCCTCTTTGGTGAGCCTTAGGTTTTGGACCTTAATTGCACGATATGCTTGCTTTGTTTAATTGGTTTGGCACCATTTTAGCATGATTTTCAGAGCCTAGTATGCATGCCATAAGTCCATGTTTCCCCCTTTTGAGTGTGCTTGAAAGTTGCTTCATTATGCTTAAGTCTTGAACTATGTATCCATGCATGCTTGCATGTACATTTGCCTTCATGAACTTAGCAATTTGGCCACTGTTTTGGGCCTAATTAGAGCTGCCTAAATCATGTTTAAGTCCATCCTTTGCTTGCTTGCATGCTTGCCTTGCATGTTTGTTTGCATGGTTGCATGTATACCTTGTATGCTCATGTTGCATGTCAGTTCATATGCTTAGGTTGCATTGCATCTTGCATGCATGCCTCATTCCTTGATCTAGTGGTAGGAATTGGGCCCCTTTGGTTTGTTGGTTTGCATTGCATTTGACATCAAAATGTGCACACTTGGTCCCTTGGGCCATCACGCATGGAAATGCGCAATTGACGGTCCGAGAACCAAGGAGCATGTCCCTTTGAGTCACTAACATGATAAGGGACATGATTGGTGCATATATGGCTTGAATTGCATTGCCATGCAAAGCTCTGTCCTCTGCTGCTGTCAAACAGGTTCTGCGGGAACTTTTTGCCGATTGGCTGCATAGAGTGCCGACCGGCAATCAATTGGTGGCCGATGGATTCATTCTCAGCCGATGAACACCTCCTTAATTCCTATGGCGGTGACCATCGACCATTCTCCTGCCGCGATGCTGCTCAGAGAGGCAACCCTGAGGCTTTGGCAGTCTTCAAAGGAGTATAGTAGGGAAAACAGAGGCAGCTTGCGCAAGGCAGTGCATTTCCGAGCAAGACCGAGCATGCATTGCATCAGGCTCTCCTTCCGAGGCAGTTTACTGTTTTCCCTAGATTAGTTAATTTGCTTCGCTAATTAGATGGCCTGTAATATTTTAATTAGCCTGGAGGTTAATTATCTATAATATTTATTTGGTCCCTCCGGGCGAGGGTGAATATGTAATAAGTGTGGGTGCGTGTGTATGTATGTCTTCCAATCCCTACTTCTTTCTCCCCTTTTATTTACCCGCTTATGATGGTAGATTAGGGCATGTTTAAATTAGCATACCTTATGCTATGCATGCGTGCATCCATACATTTGTCTTGCATGCACCGGGCTCGGTACATCACGCTAACTGCATTGGTACTTCAATTCCAAATTGAATACGTGCATCAATTGATCGCATTTCACATGCCATGTTTAGGTTAGCCGAGCCTACCCTAATTGCATCCTGTATGCGTTGCATTAGTCAATTTGACATGAACTAGGACCATGCATGTTTGCTAACTAGTTTATTGTTTTGGCACAGAGTACGATGTAAGTATTTTCATGCTTTAGCATATCGCATGTGTGTGAATGCTATCATGACAGCATGCTTACCATGTGGCTAAGTGCTTATGTGAGATAAACTATTTGATTGCCTGTGGGTGAAGGTTGGATTGTCTGAGTTGGAAAAACTCGTTGAAATCCGTATTTTAGCCTACTTGCGAGTAGCAAATTCCAAAGTGTTTTTCAAGACAAACGGATATGCAATGCTTATTTCCAAATTAGGGAATCTAGTCTATACTTGTTTGCTGTGTGCATAACATAGTAATTCTAGGCTAATAACCGGAATAAGAACACATAACGTTTTCAAAATCGGATATCACGGTTAGTAGAGGCCGGTCTTTGGATCGGGCGAGAGGGGGTGCTCATAGCTGACCTTCCCCAATCGTACCCAAGCTCCCGAGCCGAGGCAACTTTGGTGATGACGGACACGTGGCCTTTGGCACCGAGTCAGGGTTTCCTAAATTTCCCTATTAAAAAAAAAAAAATTTAGGTGGCGACTATGTATCTGGCAAAGCAGTCCATGTTTGGCACTTCTTTTCAAAAATCTATTTTTCTCAAAACGATTTGCCGGATTTGGACTCTTTGGTTCAGATTTAGAACCGCAAGCAAAATCGAGTCCGAACTATAGCGTGTAGCGCGGTGTCCCTCGCGGGCGTGTTACAGTTTCTGGCGACTCCACTGGGGAGTTTAGAGAGCTTGACTCGAACTCGTGATATCCTGTTTTGACTTCATTTATGTGTCTCTTTGCATTGCATGTGCATTGGTGCACCTAGGACACTGTGTTGGCCATCTGCTATTCCTGAGCGGTCTGCCGGAGGCTTGACTTTGTCAAAGCATGCCATAAGGCTGACCGGTTGCGGGCTCTGCCAGTATGGGAACACAAACCCCGGTTTTACCAGGGCACCCTTTTCGACCATTCGACCTAGTGCATGTTCGGAATCCATAGTGACCATTCCAAATTAAGGACAGGTTGCTCACCCGATCTTAGGTTGTTTGAAACCGCTGCGTGCGTAGTGAAACCCTAGCTCCTGACAAAATAGGACAGGGAAACCCTACCCCAACATAGGGGTGTATTGGCTCTCATTTACTTGCTATGTGCTTTTAGAGTGAATCTCTACAGGGGAACACACATATCAGTTTGCGAGATTGAGTGTCAAGCCTGAGGGCATCAGTATCAGTTTGCGAGAATCAGTTATGTCTGTGGATATCCGATTCAGCGTTTTGTGAGACAGTGATTTCTGGGGAACAGTGATCAGTAGTAGAGTACAGTTGTTCGGCTGCACCTGTGTTTGATCTGTTTGGGCTGAAATGCTGCTTGTTTTTCCTTTCAGTTCAGAGAGTTCCAGAATAGTCAGTGTTCCCCCTTGCCGAGGCAAGACCTATGATGACACAGAATTCAGAAGAGATCGTGGTTATGACAGCCGCGTTGGGTCAAGGAATCACTCCACAAAGTGAGACCAATATTGATATGCCGCATCCACCTAGGTCGCCTGCGGCACACCCGGTTTGGACCCCTCAACTATATCAGGCTCGTGAGCCTACTACATTTGAACTAATGGGGATGATAGGAGATCTCTAGAGGTCTGTGGCGGATCTCGCCTATGGGATGTCCGCTTCACCACCAGCCGCACCATATGCCGGAAGTTTTACGCCCCAGGAGCCCCCGCTGTTAGGACGGATCGTGATTGAATTCAGCCAACCGGAGATGGCCTCCAACTATAACAATGACATGTCAACGTCAACCCAAACCCTTGATCAGGCCGAGGCCAGAGGTAAAGACAAAATGAAGGTAGATGCCGATCCTAGTGAACAGCTGCGGTGGGCAGTCGAGGCTTTGAAAGCCACGGGGATGAACAAGCAACAGGCATTTGCAGTTGTGACAAAAGCTGTGGAGGATGCTTTCCCCACTCCACCTGAGGGTAGTTCAAGTCAGTCAGAAAACCGGGATAGGCCCCGTCATGCCAGAACAGTTCCTCCCATTCCCAACCCTGCACTCGGGAAGGATCAGAGATCCAAAGCCGCGCCGGCCAACCCTTTCGCTAGTGCGTCTAGCAAGAGTGCTCAACCTTCAAAGTACCTACCCCGAGGGTGCAAGGTCTTCCATGCTCTCTACATGTCATTGTCCAAGGCACTCCAGATCCTTGCTGAGAGGGGACACCTTAAACCCTTGGAGCCTCGGCCCCTCCCGAAGAATCTCCCTGCTACCCATGATGCTGCTCAGTACTGCGCGTACCACCAGCAAACTGGTCATGCTACCGATAATTGCTTCCGCCTCCGTCATGAGGTATATGATTTGATTGACAACGAGGTTATCCTCCCACCCACCTCAGCCAAGTCCGTTACTACTCAGCTATTGGATTTTGAGGACACAGATACTGCGAGTATGTAATCAGAGAGTGAACCGCTTGCGGGCAGTGCCTGGTGCATTTTTGATGTGGCGTCTGGTACGCATTTTTAAGCATCTGTAAATATTAATTTTGTAAATTCTGGCTTGGGTGTCGAGTCAGTCTTTTGTTTTTTTTTGAGTCTGTCTCATTGTCTGGAGTCAGTCCTTTTGCTTACGGGTCTGTCTTGTTATAGCGAGTCAACCCCCCGCCCAATTTTTTTGTATAGAATGCCAGATGATTCCGGGGTTGTTGCCTCGAACACCGTTTTGTCTTGTAATTACCTGTTTTTGGTTTTTGAGTCTGTCTCTGCCGAGGGGCTAGTTATACCAACAAATCTGAATGAAACAGTTGTGGCTATCTCATTTTCATGTTTGCTTTCAGTGTGAGTTAGTTGTGCCAGAGGAGGCGAATGGAACGGCTGTACATTCTACCTACTCTCTTATGCCTTGAACATCATTGTAATGACCTAAGTTTTTCAAAGCTTTTTGAGCACTGCGGTGGTAACAACGAAGAGGAAGGAATTCCTCGGGTTTTGCAAAATTTGATCATTTTGAGAGAAGATAGGCATGCTAAGCTTTTTTTTTATGAACGAAATCATACCGGTCAGTGTGAGTACTGAGAAGGACCCTAGCTTGATCCAGATTAGTTTCACACTATCTTCAGCGCGAGCGATTTGTCGCTTTCTTAAAAACTTTCAAAAATAAAATGTTTTGCGCGGTCCTGTGAAGACTTGTGTGGAATTGCTCTTGAGATTGTGCAGCCTAGGATCGCTCTCAGCCTCGAGATTCAACCTACCTGTTGCGAACCTGGAATCTGTTCAAAACGTTCAACAGCCAATTGCCATGAAAGGCCTGTGCGACCCGACTTGAAGCAGCCCTCGAGCAAGAGGCATCAAACTCAGATCAAGAAGATTAGATCTCACCGAAAGAGACTCGTGAAGCGACCGTGATGGATTCTTCTGCAAATTAACACAACAGCCATTCTCCTGGACTCAGATGACTTCAGGATCTCAAAACCATTTAGCATGGACTATGCTACACTTTTACCCTTTGAGAGGCTCGCTGGGCTGAAAACCCGGAAGGGCGACCCAGGCAAAAGTTAGAGCAAGAAAAAGAAAAGAATGAAAAAAAAAATGCAAAAAAAAAAAAAGAAAAGAAAAATCAAAGAAAAGAACAAAAAAGAAAAATCAAAAAAAGAAATGAAAAAAATTGAAAAAAAGAAGAAAGAAGAAAAAGAAGCTCGCAAGGTCGAAAACCTGCAACAGGCGCCTTAGCAAAAGTTAGAGCCTAAAAAGTGAAGGTTAAAATACCCGAGTGTACCTTAACTGGAACTACGTAAGGCTTGATTCCCATGTTTGGGATACGTAGGCAACTTCACCTTGAAGTCCAGCAACCAACGCTTTCACAGCGCCCCAGTCCATGTAATGGTTTTGATCATCCTTGCCTCCTCTGACTCCGATAGTTTGGTTGTAACAACCGGAAGTACGCAGTCAACTTCCTCCTGAAAGTCCTACCACCAACGCTTTCACAGTGACTGTGTCCATATATTGGTGCAGACCGTCTTCGTCTTCTCCGAATCCGAGAGTCCGATCATCATTTGTGAAGACCATTTTCAGTATGCTGCGGCATCATCCAAACAAGGGGCAACTTTCCGTTGCCATCTGTGGCCATGCATTGCCATAAGTCGCCTTGAGTTGCCATCCAAACCAGGGGCAACTTTCCGTTGCCATGTACCCCCTTTAAGCAAGGGGCAATTTTCCATTGCCTCCGATCCGAGGTTGTGCATCTCGAGGGTAAGCTCCGTGCTTGTTGGGCATTGACTGTTTGCAAAAAAAAATAGTTTTTGAAAATTTTTACTTAAGTTGACTATTTTCTCGAAAACTATTTCATTTTCCAAAAATCGGACCATCTTCTTGGACCCAAAAGGGAAAATTTTCAGTGCTCACAGCCTGACTTGCATGATTTTCAAATCAAAACAAGTATGTTAATCTGGCTCTCATTTTGGTCAAAACTATTTTAGAAAACAAAAAATGGTCAAAGTGACGAACTAGGGGCGCAATTGAGTCAGGTCTTCTGTCTTTTCCCCGCTGTCAACATACTTGCTAGAAGGGCACTCTATCCACCGGAAGAAATAGCCGTAAGCTAACAGTGTTGGGCATGAACCCGCAATTCCCTATTCATCCATCAATCACCCTGGGGAGGGATGAAAAATGAGAGAATAAAGAATAGAGAGGTGTAAGTGGAGAGAGAAGTGAGCGAGAGGGTTTTGAGAGAAAAACCGAGCCTGAGGGCCGAGCGATGCGAGAATCACAAATCAGAAAGGGTGGGAACAAAACCCGGGAAAACTGGCTCCTCGTGATCTGAGGTCTCTCATTCTTGTAAACGCATCCGTGAGTCGTGTCTTTCGCTTTGTTTTGTCGCAATCCTTGCCTTGAGTCTTTTCCGGGCGAGTCTCGTTGTGTTTGGGTTGTGTACCTTTTGTTTGAGTCTTTCTCGCTGTGTTCAGTTGCAGGCTCGATACCCCGGTTGAAAACCCTTCTTCATTTAAAAAAAAATCGCTTACGCTCAAAGTGCTGTGCCATTTTCTACATTTAGGTGCAGCAAAAGAAGAAAAGGAAAATTTGGAACATCTTAGTATGCTTCAATTTCAGCCGGTTTCACCTTCGTAGTCCATCTTGTCAGATTGGGGCTGTTTGGTCAGGGTTTGCTGTGTGCAAAATAAACCAAGTATTGTGTTGTGGGCTGTGTGTTCAGGTTAAACAGTGGTTTGCATGAGTGGCTTGCTATTAACTGGTTCATTACCTGGTTACTACAATGCAAATATTTGACTTTCAGACAACAAATCAATCCCATTGTGATGTGATGCAGCATGATACAATGCAGTACAAAGTATGGAATGTACATATATAACACTTTTTTTAGACAAAAAGAGCTTGTTTCATTTCATATAATCTTGTTCAAGTACAAAGTTTTGAAAAAAACAAAAACCCGCCTGCGGCGGTACAAGATACTGGGGCTACCAACTAAAAAAAGAAGAAAAGAAAAAGTACAAAAAAGAAAGCGACCAAAGTCAGGTCGTCATCCGAGTCTCGGACACGGGATCTGTCCTCGCCCTCTTCCTGGACAAAGGTCCAGGAGCATCGTCGTCGGCACCATCATCTAAACCTGAGTCTGAACCATCTCCGGTCTCCTCCTCAGATGTTCCCGCCTCTGCCTCTGCCTCGGACTCGGACTCGGACTAATCATCCTCGTCATCAGGAATGGGTGCCCGAGAGCTACTCCCGACATAAGCATGCCCCGTCCTAGCACGGGGATGTCCAGTGTCTCCACGCCCTCCTCGAGTAGGAATGGAGGGCCCAGCTGGAGCACCACCCACCGGAGGGATCTGGAAAGTAGGCTGGAAAGCATAAAAGGCAAATGCATCAAGATGCAGAGTAGTTTACCGGTCTGAGAATATAGTGCATCGATGCGCAGTGTGCATGAATCGATCTGAAATACTGATGTATGAGTGTGTGAACGCCGTGAGCAGTGTATCAATGCAGAATGCAGTGTATAAGTACAATGTGTGAATACAGTGCATGAATGCTATGAACAGTTTATCAGGTGTTGTGTTGTGTGCCAGATTATGTGAATCAATTTGTGTATGGTTTGAGTCTGTGGTCAGAAAGAACATACCGGAATACTGTAAAGGACCAGGAGGTCGAAGGTCCGCTGTAGCATCCCCATCATGGAGGCATTCAGCTCTAGAGACTGCCGGGTGTACTCGGAGGATGCCTGCAAAAGTGTTAGATGCATCAGTATTCTGCAGAATATCAAATAAACTGAAATGAAATAACAGTACAAGATGCGAAATGAAATAATACATACCTGAGGCAAGTCAGGGACATCGACCAACTCGTGATCAACTGGGGGAGGAGCAAAGGGGATCTGGTAGGTCGCCCCACCTTGCCCTCTGCATGACAGTGAAGTGGGCAGAGCAGGCCAGCCGGTCCCCCGCCCTCTATGAACTCCGCCCCTGCCGCGGACTCGAGCCCTCCACGACGCTCCCGCTCCCGTGCCGGCTGGGTCTTCCCTCCCACTGGCGATCACGCCTAAGGGTCGATGATATAGGTCCGGATGTACTCGGCATAGTCGCCTCGTCTCAGGACGCTCAGCGCCCGGTGGTATACTCCCCAAAGCGAGGGAAAGCCTCTCAGATGCCTCATATGTGTAGGAGGCGGACCGAACTATTCTGCTCCCAGAAACCTGTGGTCTGATGCAAGAAGCGCTCCCCCAGGTACCAAGCCCGACAGACCGGGCCCTCCAACAGAATCCGGAGACGGGCAGTCTCCTCAGCACTCTCATAATGGTCTCTCACCACGGCCGGCAACGGGGCCCAAGGCTGCCAGGTGATCTGTGGGTAAATGTGCAGTTTGTTATATGTTTGTCATCAAAAATACAGTGCTATGCGAAGCTTAAGCAAACTCTACAATTGAACATACCTCCGCGGCAGTGATGGTGTCGAAGTAGCGGCGGAAGAAGATGAAAGACTCCCGCGGTCTCCGCACACACCGCATGTCAAAGCGATGAGAAAAGGGGACGTCGAGCGGGATCTCTACATCGGGTACTGGGGCAAGCCTGGGAAAGTAGGCATAGACCCACAACTGAAGAACAGATATCAGTATGACTATCAGATAAAGTAGAATACAGAATAAAGCAAAAATGGCAGAGTCGTGTGTTGTGCGGTGTATTGTGCAGAGTGTACAGTGTGTGCAATGTACAATCAGTGTAAAGCAGAGTATATGTGTGTGCCGCGTGTGTAGTATATAGTCAGTAAGAGGCGCATGTGGTGTGTGCAAAGGTAATGCAAAAATGTAAAGCGAGCGTAAATGTAAAAGGGGAAGAAGATGTACCTCCCAAGCTCGCCAATATCCGCCAAGAAGCTGTCCGCTGAGGCGGGAAGAAGAGCTCATATAACAGTACAAAGTGGCCAAGCTTGCGCCCCCCCAGTCGTAGTGGCGGATCCGCCTGACATCCACCAGTGCGCTCAACAAGCAAAGAGGCACGGTGTTCGCCCGGTCGGCGAAAAGGGTCGTCCCGAGCAGAAACATGATGAAGCCCCGCGCATACTGATCCACCTCCTCTGGGGTCATCTGCGCCTCCTCCGCCAAGGCTCGCTGAATCCAGAACTGGCTCTCGAACCACGAGTATCTGACAAACCACCTTTCGAGTGAGGGAAGGAGTCTGAAAGCAGTGTACAGCTGGGCGGCGTCCCACTCACCCATATCGGTGTCGAAGGGAATCGGATCCCCCCTACCCCGATGCCAGTAAGCATCGAGAAATCATAAGGGGTCATCATCATGTCCCCTGCGACGGAGAAGTGGAAGGAGTTGGTGGTATCCCACCACCTCTCCACTAAAGCAACGAGCAAGGGTCTGCAGGTGGTAAGCTGGGAGAGCCCCCTGCAGAAGATGCCGAAACCCGCCTCGTCGACGACGTGGCAAACCGCATTTGGCAACTCCGCATACCAGTCCCGAGCAATGATGTTCCCATACCCACGGATGGTATGGGAGTCCCCCTGTAATAAAAAACAATAATTGTGAAGCAATACTCAAGATGCAGTTTTGAGAATCATACAGATATAGTGTGTGTGTGTGCGCGTTTTCAAATGAAGAGCTAGCAATGGGTGTTAGTGTGCTAGCAGTGAACTACGACATGTGATGTGTCAGCATGTTTGAGTGGTTCAGGGCATATACGACATGTGTGCACGTTTTTCAGAAATCAAACAGATATCGGATGCCGGTGTGTCCACAGTGAAGTACAGTATGTGTTGTGTCAATGTATTTGAGCAATTCAGGGCTAGTGCAGTGTGTGTGCGTGTGTCAGATTCAAGCAGTTATCAGTTGCAAGTGTATTCACAGTCAACTATAGTGTACAGTGCATCAGTGCATTCGAACTAAGCAATTAAAGAACAGAGTCAACTATGGCAGTTTAAGTGTTCTACATTGCGGAAAATAAAACTGGGAGAAGAATGTACCTCGGAGGGGCCGTGCGACAAGTGTGACTCCGGCTCACGGAGTAGTAGCTCGGGTGCCACGCCCCTCTCGAAGCTCCGGAACTGGTGTAGTCCGTCGGGGAGCGTCACGTGAACCGTCGGTCTGTAGGTCTCCGAATCGAATGGCCGGATGCGAAGCGGCAAGGGCTCGGCCTCGGGATCCATCTCGAGCTCTAGAGGAGCCCCACCCTGTAGAAGATCGTCCGCCATCTCGAAGAGAATGTGAAAATGGCCGGAAGAGGGAAAAACAGGCGAGAATATGAAGAGTCAACAAAAAGTCAACCCCGAGAGGGCCGGAAATGGCCGAAAAAGCCGAGGTGCGGAAAAGGCACAGATATCGAGAAAAACTCGAGGAAAACAAGCCCTGAGTGGTGGAAATCAAAGACGGGACACCGAAATGAAGTTTCGTTCGGTTAGAAATATTCGAAACGCGAAGGAGACCGCGAATCGAACAACGAAACGGGAGCTAGAACGCAAGAAAATGAGAGAATCAAGGGAGGAAAATGCCTTAGAGGGGAGGGGGAAGAATTTTCGAGCAAGAGGAAGTGAAGAAAAGAGGGCTAGAAGCCCTATTTTAAAAGACCCGTGGCCAATTGACAAAACTACCCCGATACAGGAATTCTTTGCCGGTCAACCACATTCTTTGCCGGTCGGCAATATATTGTGCCGATGGAATTGTATGAGGGCCGATGGACGGCCGGTGATGCATTTTGTTGGCCGGTGGTGATCCGGTGGTGTCCTACAGTGGTTTTTGAGCCTTTTACATCCTTGTTTGGGTTATATGTGTCATTCAGGGCCTTCATTGCTCAAAACAGTGCAAGACAGTGCACTTCCAAAGCTCGATCGGCCTCCGTTTTGACCTCGGACTGTGTCTTCTGGGTGTGGCACTCGAATTCATGCAAGGTGTATCCTTTCCGTATCCTTTTGGCTTTTACAAAACTCAAAAGTTGCCCCCATATGCATTTGGCATGCATTTAATTACGCCGTTTAGCGCATTGCACTGTCTTGTGCATCACATTTCATTCGCGTTGTCCAACGCATCACGCTGTTTCGCGCGTCTTATTGCGTTTGGTATACACTCATTGTTCGCGCTATTTTGCGCACCTCACATGCATTGTCATGCACATGGTCTGGCGAGACTTTAAACACACACGGTCCGGCGGGACCAAAAACACACACGGTCTGGTGAGACCTTAAATCCGCTCAGTTGCATTGTCTTGCATTTCAAAGGACGTGCGTTGTTGTGCACTGGCATCAAGTAAACTTGCGTCGTCACGCACTTCAGCATCATGCATCATTTGCATTTCAAAAAAAAAAACAAAACAAAAACATGCATTGTCATGCATACATTTTGCATCCCGGTCTAGGAGGCCTTAAATCCTCTAAAGGTGCAATTCCTTTGGTGTTTGTTGTGCCCGAACGACTTTCGATTGGTCAGTAAAGTCACCGCCTGTGTTTATGGCGAGTTCCTAGAAGACCAACTGGGACGGTGGAAACTAGAGTTCGAACGGCTTATGCCTAGAACGCAAAGGTTCGGGAGTTCCGAGACTAAAGTCTGGTTTAAATACCCAAGGGTGTATCCTCGGCTTGAAATCTGTATGGAAGCCCCATAGGTTGAGGTAGCATGTCTGTGCCTCAATTCTGGATACTGAACCAACCTAGTATATCGCCCTGTTGGTAAGATAGGGAAAGCTGCAATCATAGCCGTTGCATCATAGTGCATTGTCATGCATCCATTGTAAGTAGTGCATTGTCATGCATACATGGTAAATATTGCATTGTCATGCATTGTAGAAAATAAACATGCATTGTCATGCATTTCCATTGTAGATTGCATGCATCCATTGCATTTTCCCCAGCAGATCGCATCATACTACATTGTCATGCATTTTTGTAAATATCCATTTCCATTGCATATTTGTAGATATTGCATTTTAGATTGCATGCATCCATTGCATCACCCTCTGCCTATGGCTTGCGTCTTTCCATATTGAGCTTGGTCTGGTATGTGTCCATACTTCTCGTGTCAAAGCATAGTTCAGTGGACCGTTCTATGTTAGCCGCGGCTTGTTTGTGTACATGCCTTTCCTAGGCAAGATTTGGTTTGGCCCGCGTGCCATATCCATAGTATCCATTTCCATTGTAGATTGCATGTATCCATTGCATCACCTTCCATCTATGGCTTGCGCCTTTCCATGTTGATCTTGGTCTGGTATGTGCCCATACTTCTCGTGTCAAAGCACAGTTCTGTGGACCGTTCTATGTTAGCCGCGGCTTGTTTGTGTACATTCCTTTCCTAGGCAAGATTTGGTTTGGCTCGCGTGCCATATCCATAGTATCCATTTCCATTGTAGATTGCATGCATCCATTGCATCACCTTCCATCTATGGCTTGCGCCTTTCCATGTTGAGCTTGGTCTGGTATGTGCCCATACTTCTCGTGTCAAAGCATAGTTCAGTGGACCGTTCTATGTTAGTCGCGGCTTGTTTGTGTATATGCCTTTCCTAGGCAAGATTTGGTTTGGCCCGCATGCCATATCCATAGTATCCATTTCCATTGTAGATTACATGCATCCATTGCATCACCTCCTCCGCCTATGGCTTGCGCCTTTCCATGTTGAGCTTGGTCTGGTATGTGCCCATACTTCTCGTGTGAAAGCATAGTTCAGTGGACCGTTCTATGTTAGCCGCGGCTTGTTTGCGTACATGCCTTTCCTAGGCAAAATTTGGTTTGGCTGCATGCCATATCCATTGTAGATATTACATTGAAGTGCAATTTTTGCATCTGGCATTAGGATCATCATTCTTTCTCCAGCGGGTCGTTACCCCACTTATGTCATTCCACCCAATACTCGTTCTTGTGTCTGTCTACATTACTCATAGTTCAGTAGACCGTTCTATGGTAGACGGACTTGTCACCTCCATCAATCTATTTGACATTTGTGTGGTTTCAAACCGCTTATGATTGGATCATGATTCAATTGCTTTGCATGTAGTTCGCATTGTTTCAATTGCATTGCATTTTCATTTGCATTATTTATACATTGTTTTGTATATATTGCATATCATTTTGCATTCATTCTTGCATTGTCATGCATGTTGCTAACAATGTCATACCTGTTAAGTTGTTTTCTTTACAGGCATGATATTGTATGCACGGTTCATTTGCAGCTGGTGGAACCAGACGAACCAGACAGGTATTGTATCCTCCGCGTGAGACATATCGAGAATTGCATAATTCTCTTACATCTTTTCTGCATTGTAGTGTAGTTTGGTGTATCCTAGCTTAAAACTGTTGCATGTGTGCTTCGTTACAGCTTTTCTTTGCATGATCATAAGTTATGCTCGGCTTTGTGCATTGTCTTGCATTTTGCCCCTGCCTTCGGGTGCATACCTTGTTTGTCTTGCATGCTTTGTCTAAGTCTTCGGCCTTGTCAAAAATGGGTCATCTCTGGGCTTTGACATTCACTCTCGTCATTGTTATGACTTTCGAGTTCTGTCAAAGAGGGGCAACTGTAGACACCCCATTTTTGACCTTCTTCAAGACTTGGACGTCACCGTTTGAACACCCGGTGATCATCCATGTTTGTGTTCGTTTGGAGTTCCCGAAGGTCTCGGCTACGCGCCTTGCCTCAGGATCTCCGAACTTGACTATTTAGTATCTGGTTTTGCACCAAACACTTGTGTTTTGCCTTGGAGGGGCAGGGAATGCCTTGTGAGGCATCCCCACACATCAACGGCCATGGCCAGAGGCTACCGGCTGGTGTTTTGTTGCCATTGGCAATATATATTGCCGGTCGGCATTCTTTGTTGCCAGTCGGCAGTCCATTTTGTCAAAATGTCAATTTTGAGCAGCCGACTACTGTTCATCTGCTTTTGTAGATATTTTAATACAGCTGTATTGCATTCTGTTCCCCTCCATACACGTGTATGGAGGGATGGCCTGCTTGTTAGCTTCCTTGGTAAGCTTTACAAGATTGGTTTGCCTATAAGAAGAGGGCTCCTCTCTTGGCATGGGGTTAGACAAAAAAGGTGAGAAAACTTCAGAGGAAGCTCTGGTTCTAGGTTTAGGATTTTGTATCTATCCTATATCTATATCTCTCCTTCTCTTATATTTGTGTGTGGAGCAGCTGGTCCACCATTGTTGAAGAGGTTCTTCAAGGGTAACAATCTTGCTCCTTTTTACCCCATTCTTGCATACTATTTTTGCCTATCTTAGAACTGTTTTTGAGCTTAGTATATAATATAAAAAAATTCTGTCTTTGGGCCCTCTAAATCGTTTGTTTAGAGTGTTTTGTGGTTTGGAGGTGTTTGACCCCTCTTAAGCCTTGAGGGGCTCCATTTTGTGCTATTTTGAGTGAGCTCCGGGACTTTGGTGTTTGGGCCTCCTCACCACTGAAATCTTGAGGGATTTCAGTGGTAAGGATGGTGCCTTGAAGTGCCAAGAAGGAGAGGGCCACCCCCTCTCCTTATTGTCCTTGAAAAGGGCCATTTTTGCCTCTTTAATGAGCACCTAGCTAAGCCTCATGTTGACCATGCCTTGGATGCTATTTATGCTTACTTTTCCATGAAATAGCATTGTTGTATGTTGGTTTTGGTACACCATGCTTGCTTAGCATACATGCCTTGTAATGCCGCTTTGTTCCCTTAACATGCCTTAGGTTGTAAACCCTTGTTTTAGCATGTTTTAGGCTTAGCTTTGTGAAGCTTTAATGCATGTTTTTGTATGCTTTAGCTCTGTTTTAAGTTGCTTTAGTCATACTTGCCATGTATTGCATAGCCCCTTTGCAATGTTAGCTTGTAGGCTTTGAAAATGAGAAGTGTTGAGCACGCGTTGCTTGAGTTATCTTAGTAGCTTGGCATCATTTATAGCATAATCTCAGTCCCTAAGACATGCTTGTGTGCTTGCCTTGGATGTCTCTTTGTTGCTTCGAAAGGTCGTGCTTTATGCTCCATGTTTGGTCATTGTGCATGCTTTTGAATTCAAGTCATTTAGATGCCATCTAAGTGGTCTTTTGGGCTTTGTTTTATGTGCTAAAACTCTATCTTGGTCATTAAATTCATGCCATGTTTGGTCTTGATAAGTGTAGTCCAATGCCTCTTTGGTGAGCCTTAGGTTTTGGACCTTAATTGCACGATATGCTTGCTTTGTTTAATTGGTTTGGCACCATTTTAGCATGATTTTCAGAGCCTAGTATGCATGCCATAAGTCCATGTTTCCCCCTTTTGAGTGTGCTTGAAAGTTGCTTCATTATGCTTAAGTCTTGAACCATGTATCCATGCATGCTTGTATGTACATTTGCCTTCATGAACTTAGCAATTTGGCCACTATTTTGGGCCTAATTAGAGCTGCCTAAATCATGTTTAAGTCCATCCTTTGCTTGCTTGCATGCTTGCATGTATACCTTGTATGCTCATGTTGCATGCTAGTTCATATGCTTAGGTTACATTGCATCTTGCACGCTTGCCTCGTTCCTTGATCTAGTGATAGGAATTGGGCCCATTTGGTTTGTTGGTTTGCATTGCATTTGACATCAAAATGTGCACACTTGGTCCCTTGGGCCATCACGCGTAAATCTTGATTGACGGTCCGAGAACCAAGGAGCATGTCCCTTTGAGTCACTAACATGATAAGGGACATGATTGGTGCATATATGGCTTGAATTGCATTGCCATGCAAAGCTCTGTCCTCTGCTGCTGTCAAACAGGTTCTGCAGGAACTTTTTGCCGATCGGCTGCACAGAGTGCTGACCGGCAATCAATTGGTGGCCGATGGATTCATTCTCAGTCGATGAACACCTCCTATGGCCGGTGACCATTCTCCCCAGCCGGTGGTACTGTACAGGGCTCAGAGAGGCAACCCTGAGGCTTTGGCAGTCTTCAAAGGAGTATAGCAGGGAAAACAAAGGCAGCTTGCGCATGGCAGTGCATTTCCGAGCAAAACCGAGCATGCATTGCATTAGGCTCTCCTTCCGAGGCGGTTTACTATTTTCCCTAGATTAGTTAATTTGCTTAGCTAATTAGATGGCCTGTAATATTTTAATTAGCCTGTAGGTTAATTATCTGTAATATTTATTTGGTCCCTCCGGGCGAGGGCGAATCTGTAATAAGTGTGGGTGCGTGTGTATGTATGTCTTCCAATCCCCACTTCTTTCTCCCCTTTTATTTACCCGCTTATGATGGTTGATTAGGGCATGTTTAAATTAGCATACCTTATGCTATGCATGCGTGCATCCATACATTTGTCTTGCATGCACCGGGCTCGGTACATCACGCTAACTGCATTGGTACTTCAATTCCAAATTGAATACGTGCATCAATTGATCGCATTTCACATGCCATGTTTAGGTTAGCCGAGCCTACCCTAATTGCATCCTGTATGCGTTGCATTAGTCAATTTGACATGAACTAGGACCATGCATGTTTGCTAACTAGTTTATTGTTTTGGCACGGAGTATGATGTTAGTATTTTCATGCTTTAGCATATCGCATATGTGTGAATGCTATCATGACTGCATGCTTACCATGTGGCTAAGTGCTTATGTGAGATAAACTGTTTGATTGCCTGTGGGTGAAGGTTAGATTGTCTGAGTTGGAAAAACTCGTTGAAATCCGTATTTTAGCCTACTTGCGAGTAGCAAATTCCAAAGTGTTTTTCAAGACAAACAGATATGCAATGCTTATTTCCAAATTAGGCAATCTAGTCTATACTTGTTTGCTATGCGCATAACATAGTAATTCTAGGGTAATAACCGGAATAAGAACACATAACATTTTCAAAATCGGATATCACGGTTAGTAGAGGCCGATCTTCGGATCGGGCGATAGGGGGTGCTCATAGCTGACCTTCCCCAATCGTACCCAAGCTCCCGAGCCGAGGCAACTTTGGTGATGACGGACACGTGGCCTTTGGCACCGAGTCTGGGTTTCCTAAATTTCCCTATTAAAAAAATATATATATTTAGGTGGCGACTCTATATCTGGCAAAGCAGTCCATGTTTGGCACTTTTTTTCAAAAATCTGTTTATCTCAAAACGATTTGCCGGATTTGGACTCTTTGGTTCAGATTTAGAACCGCAAGCAAAATTGAGTCCGAATTGTAGCGTGTAGCGCGGGGTCCCTCGCGGGCGTGTTACAGGCGTAGTGGCCGGAAAGGCATTTCAGTATCGGCCGAAGTGCCGCATAACCCACATACCTTTGGTTTAGGTTATATGCCTACCAAGGAAGACTGTGTGAGGAAAGGAAAAGAGATGGTCGGAAGGGCCAGAGCAAAGCAAGCTGGGAAGCCTTATGAGTTGGTGCACCGGCCTATCCAGAGCACCCTGAATGGACGCTTTGTCCGAGAGGGGGAGGACTTTCCATTCTACGGCTTTCCAAAGCCATGGCTAAATGTAGAGAGGCGGCGGTTATCGGGGTTCGAGATTTTCTTTGACTTGGAATTGTCTGGGGATGATGTTGCCAAGGAGCAGGCAGACCCACCAGCTGAGGCTGAACAGTGCAAAGGGAAGGATTCCAACGGCACAAAGATTGAAATGGGGGTAGCACTGGCTTGTCTACTTTCAGATCCTCCGATCGTACATGAGTGCTTGGGGGATAACTTCTCGGTGTCCATGATCGGGAATGAAACGGCTGCGAGCCCATCTTCAAACATTCTGGATGCATCCATCGCACCCTCCCTCGTTTGGCAATACGAGGAGGGCTTTTTATAAAGCGACAGGTCAGTAATGGAGCCGAATCTAATTCCACGAGTGCGTGGAGTCGAATCGGTTCGGCTCGTCTGAGTCTGAGTCCGGTATTCTTGGGGGTGACAAGCCGGATGCCACAATCCTGTCTAGGTCGTCTTTTTCTTTTTCCTTTGAGTCTATTGTAACAGAGGAATCAAGCGATTTGGAAGTGATTAATGAGAATGGAATGGCTGTGGCTTCTGAGTACTTTTCTATACCCTTAATTTATTGCATTAATCAAGAATTTCAAAATTTCGATGAAAACGACGAGGAAGAAATTCCTCCAGTTTTGAAATATTTGCTTGATCAAGAGCAGGAGAGGTTTGTAAAACCCTTGGTTGATGAAATCACCAAAATTAATGTTGGTATTGAGAAGGACCCGCGGCTAGTCCAGATCGGGTCCACGTTGTCTTCGGAAAAGCACGAGCGCTTAGTCGCTTTACTAAAAAATTTCAAAGACGTTTTCGCGTGGTCCTACGAAGACATGCCTGGAATCGATCCTGAGATTGTACAGCACCGGATCCTTTTTAACCTAGAGGTTCGACCTGTTAAGCAGAAGCTCAGAAGTATCCGCCCGGATTGGGCTCTCAAGATCAAAGAAGAGGTCACCAAGCAAATTGACGCAGGGTTCCTGCTAGTATCTGAATACCCAACTTGGTTGGCCAATATAGTTCCGGTGCCGAAGAAGGACGGTTAAATTCGGGTATGTGTGGACTTCAGGGATTTGAACAAAGCTAGTCCGAAGGACGACTTTCCTCTGCCGCATATCGATGAATTAGTGGACTTCACTATTGGGCATGTGTTGCTCTCGTTTATGGATGGGTTTTCAGGCTACAATCAGATATTGATGGCACCCGAAGACCGGGAGAAGACTGCTTTTACCACCTTGTGGGGAACCTATTGTTATAAGGTGATGCCGTTTGGGTTGAAGAACGCTGGGGCTACGTATCAACGGGCTGCGACCATGATTTTGCATGACATGATCCATAAAGAGGTTGAGGCGTACGTGGATGACATGATTGTCAAGTCCAAGGAAAGAGAGGGCCACTACACCGCCTTGTAGAAATTATTCCAAAGAATCAGAGAGTATCGGTTGCGGTTGAATCCTTAGAAGTGTACATTTGGTCTTACAACAGGGAAAATGCTGGGGTTTTTGATCACACAGAGAGGTATCGAGGTCGATCCTTCCAAAATCGAGGCCATCTTAGAAATGCTACCACCGAGGACTGAAAAGGAGGTGCGAGGCTTTCTGGGTAAAGTGCAATTCATAAGACGGTTTATTGCAAAATTAACCTTGACTTGTGAACCACTCTTTGGTCTCCTGAAGAAAGGAAAGAAGTTCCAATGGAATGGCCGATGCCAAGCTGCTTTTGAATAGATCAAGCAATATTTACAGAACCCACCTGTGTTGTCATCACCTAAGCCGGGGAAATCGTTGATTCTGTACCTTTCAGTGACTGAAACTACAATGGGCTGCATGCTTGCACAGGAGTCTGAGGACAAAGTGGAAAGAGCTATCTACTACCTGAGCAAGAAAATGCTGGATTACGAGACCCGCTACACTCAGCTGGAGAAGGCTTGTCTGGCTTTGGTATGGGCTATCAGGAAGCTGGAGCACTACCTGTTAGCTCACTCTGTAGTACTGGTTTCAAGATTTGATCCCATCAAATATCTCCTTGAGAAGCCGACACTTACGGGTAGGCTAGCCCATTGGTTGTTTCTGCTTTTTGAATTTGATCTGAAGTACATGACATGTAAGTCAGTGAAAGGGAGAGCAGTAGTGGAGTTCCTAGCCGATCACCCAGTTGAAGGGGATAAAGCAGTTGAGTATCTGTTTCCAGACGAGGCCATTCTACATGTCGATGAAGAGACTTGGACGATGTACTTTGACGGAGCGTCAAACCAATACGGGTATGGGATAGGGGTGTTGCTGATAGCACCCGACAATTCCCGCATTCCCTTAGCATTCAAACTCCGGGTCAGAGTGTCGAACAATGAGGCAAAATATGAGGCATGTATTGCTAGATTAAAAGCTGCCCTAGAACTAGGGGCAAAACGATTGGATGTCATCGGGGACTCGAACCTTGTTGTATCTCAAGCTAAAGGAGATTGGAAAGTTAAACAAGAAAAGATGAGAATCTATCACCAGACCTTGGACGTGTTGATTCCTCGGTTTGAGAAGCTAAATTTCGCCCATCTGTTAAGAGAGAACAACAAGTGTGCTGATTCATTAGCAACTCTATCTTCTATGATAGACATCGCTTTCGGAGTCCGGATGTGTCCGATCATCATCGAACAGAAATTTGTGCTAGCCTACGAGCTGATTGTTGCCATAGGTAAGGTACAAGATGAGAACCCCTGGTATTACGATGTCTGGAACTTCTTGGAAAAAGAGACGTATCCACCAGGGGCAAATGCTAAAGACAAGAGGGCAATTCGAAGAATGGCTACTCAGTTCATCGTTTGCGGGGGTAAACTGTACAAGAGAGGTCATCTCGGGATGCATAAACTGTGTGTTGATGCCAAAGAATCGAAGCGCCTGATGGAGGCCATCCATGGAGGAGAGTGCAGAACGCATATGAACGGGGTGATGCTAGCCTGGAAGATCCTTAGACAGGGTTATTACTGATCCACAATGGAGGAGGATTGCATTGGCTTTGTTCGGCGATGCCACAAATGTCAGATCCATGCAAACCGCATGAACATTCCGCCGTCGAAGCTGTACAACATGACTTCGCCGTGGCCGTTTTCAGTCCGGGGGATTGATGTAATTGGGGTTGTCACTCCGAAGGGGTCTAACGAGCATGAGTACATTCTGGTAGCGATAGACTACTTCACGAAGTAGGTGGAGACCCAATCTTACGCGGTGTTGAAGGCATCGGACGTTGCTAAGTTTATCAAGAACAATATCATCTGTCGCTACGGGGTCCCGAATGAGATTATTTCGGATAATGGTTCCCACTTCAAGAAGGAGGTGATTGACTTATTGGAGAAGTACAACGTGGCTTTTCATAAGTCATCTACATATCGGCCGCAAACCAATGGAGCAGTTGAGGCCGCCAACAAGAACATCAAGCACATACTGCAGAAGATGGTGGAAACCTACCGGGACTAGCCAGATAAGCTATCATTCACTCTGTAGGGTTACCGGACTTCAATTCGAACTTCCACCAGAGCAACTCCGTATTTTTTGGTGTATGGGATGGAGGCTGTTCTACCTATCGAAGTTGAGGTTCCGTCATTACGGGTATTATTGGTGAGTGTCGGATAAATTTGAAAGGCAGATTAGCGACAAAGTAGGTTCGAAGAACTCATGCTGTTTGATGAAAGAAGGTTGAAAGCGCTGTATCACGTTAAGGGTTATCAACGAAGAATTGCCAGGGCTTTCAACAAGAAGGTTAAGTCCAGGAATTTGAAAGAAGGGGATCTAGTGCTCAAAGACAACCGAGCTCCCATTCACGACCCTAGGGGCAAGTTCAGACCCAATTGGACTAGCCCTTACGTCATCAAGTCTATCTGGTCAGAAGGAGCTATCGTTCTGATGGACCTAGATGGCCTAGAGTTCTCCCAGCTGATCAACATGGGTAAGTTGAAAAAATACTATCCCTGAGTGGCTCGCTAAGTCGAAAACCCAAAAGGGCGACCTAGGCAAAAGTTAGAGCACGAAAAATTTGAAATAATAAAAACTGAGCTCGCAAGGTTGAAAACCCAGAAAAAGTGGCCTTGGCAAAAGTTAGAGCGCAAAAGGAGAGTGTTAATACATGAGTGAACCTAAGTCGAACTACGTAAGGCTTGATTCCCATTTTTGGGATACGTAGGCAACTTCATTCTGAAGTCCAGCTATAAACACTTCCCCGATCAACTTTGTCCATGTGATCATGTTGGGTTATCTTTGTCTATTCTGTATTCAAGAGCTCAGTTGTGATCTCCAGTGCAGTGCTATTCAGACTCGGGGCAACTTTCCAGTTGATGGGATTTGGAGTTGTACATCTCAGTGATAGATCTCAGGTGTGTCCAGTTGTGATCCCTATTGAAAATGGTTTTGAAAAGTTTTAATAAAAGTTGATTTTGCTCAAATTAATTTTTTTACGACTTAGACCATTTTTGGACCAAACAGAAAATTTTCTGTACCCATAACTTTCAATTACATTGATTTCAGTACAGAGTTCTCATACCCTTGAATACAAATTAAAGTTGCTTTTTATTACATTCATAAAAAAACCTTGAAAGTACTGTAAAGCAATAAATTCGGGGCATTGATAAGTCAAGTGTTCCTGTTCTCCCTCCCAGAGCTGGTCGAAGCCTCTGATATCAAAGTAGGCCCAACCTGCGCCTCCTCATCAAGCCAAGCTATGCACTCATCAAAGAGTGTGCAACTGAAAGTGGGAACGGGGGCCAGAAGCTCTCTAGTCCTCCATCTTTGTGGCATCCGAGCTAGTCGCACCTCGGATCGAAATGCTGAGGTACTCTATCCCTCTTCCGAAGCAAGTCTCGATCATGTCCGGCCGGTGCGAATCGAACAGGAAGTGAAAGACACAGTGTGTCAAGCCGATCAACTGAACCCCGGGCTGGCGAGACATGCTGTAACTCATTGCTGGCAGATTGAGCCAAGGGCAGCGCCAAGCAATACTGGTAGCGGATAGATTGCACATCTGTAGACGCGCCCTGAGGACTCCCAAGCCCCGCTCCTGCGAGGGCGTAAAATTCGTTTGCTCTCTAGCTACTACAATTCGGACTCAATGTCACGGTTCTGAATCTAATCTCACAATGTGCAATGTAAGATCGATAAATCACCAAAGAGTCCAAATCGGGCAAATCGTTTTGGAAAACTAATTTTAATAAAGAAGTGCCAAACATGGACTGCTTTGCCAGATACAGCGTCGCCACCTAAATATTTTATTTTGGGGGACTTTAGGAAACCCTGACTTGTGACGAAGGCCACGTGTCCGTCATCACCAAAGTTGCCTCAGCTCGGGAACTTGGGTACGAGAGGGAAAGGCCATGCAATGAGCACTCCCACTCGCCCGATCAAAAGATCGGCCTTTACTAAGCATGATATTTTGTTTTTGAAAACACATGTGTTCTTATTCCGGTTAATTAGCTAATCTTACTACGTGATGCGCACAACATACAAGTATAGACTAGATCGCCTAATTTGGAACAAAACATTGCATGTTCATTTTGTTGAAAACGGTTTGAAGTTTGCTACTCGCAAGTAGGCTAAAATGGGGTTTTTGATGAATTGTTCCAATTCAAGTAATCTAACCTTCACCCACATGCATTCAGGCAGTTAAACACTTAAGCAGTTAGCCTCATGGCAAGCATGCTTTCATAGCAGTCAATAACACACATGCAGTATGCTAAAGCGTAAACACTCACAGTGTACTTCAAGCCAAAACAGAGAACTAGTTAGAAATCATGCATGATTCTAGTTCATGTTAAGATGGCTAATGCAACACATGCGAGAATGCAATTAAAATAGGCTCGGCTATTCTAAGATGGCATATGAAATGCAACTTGCTAACATGTATTCAAATTGGAATTGAAATACAATGCAGTTTGTATGATGCACCGAGTCCGGTGCATGCAAAACAAATGAATGAATGCACGCATGCAAAGCATAAGGTATGCTAAGCGAAATATGCCCTAAAACTAACCATCGTAAGCGGTTAAGTAAAAGGGAGAAAGAAATGGGGGTTGGAAAACATGCATCACACACACGAACGCTTATTACAACAATTGGCCCTCTCAACGGAGGAACCAAATAAGAAGCTAACTAGCTAATCTATGCTAATTAAACTAATTATTACACAATGAATAAGCTAATTAACTAACCCTAGTTAACTAACCATTACAAAACAATTAAGCAGCTAAACGCATTAACTACTTAAATTACAAACCAAAGCATAAACTAGCTAAGCAAATTAGCTAAGTAAAGCAATAAAACTGGACCTTCGGAGGGAGAAGGATGCATGCATGCATGCTCGGTCGCCTCGTTCGGAAATCCGTCGCAATGCCTCAATTTGCCTCAATTTGCATTTGTTTTTAGAACCTTGCACCAAGCTCCAGAAAGCTTCCAACTCACCTTGGAGACCTGTAGGGATGCTGCCGACCAGTTGTTGGCATTAGAGACCACCTGCCGACCCCTTTCATCTTTGAAACCGAGAAAAGTGGTCGGCTAGCTAATCTTTGGTCTTTGGGTACTAGTTGTTCTTCTTGAATTCGATTCATTTATGCAACAGAGAGCAAGAAAGGGCATGGCAATGTATTTGCAAGATATGTGTGCACAACCACCTTCTCTATCATTTCATGAGCTCAAGGGAGTGTGGTTCTCGACCCTTGGGCCACCAATCGTGCATTTCAATGCATGATGGCAGAGAGGCGAAGTTTCACAATTCAATATGAAAATGAATGCACAAGTAAACACATAAGGCCTAAAACTCTATCAAGTATGATCAAAAGCGTCGGCGACCAGGAATTGAGGCACGTTTCATCACTTTAAGTATGAAACGTCCCTTGTTTCTCATGTTTGGACTAACACCTATTCCAAAAAAAATGCAACACATAACATGGCATGCACAATGCTATGTAACATGGAGTATGCAAAAATGCAATGTGACATAAGCATGCAGATATGCAATATGACATAAGCATGCAAACATGGAATGTAACATGAACAACCTAACAAGGCTAATGGCATGCACAATTCTAATGCATGCATGCACAATGCAATGCTACATGGGCAACTTAGCAATGTTAGGGACATGCATACTCAATGCAAAGAAACAACTTAGCATACACAATGCAAATAACCACATGGCATACTCAATGCAATGTAAGATGGCATACTCAATGCAATGAACAATAAACATGCGAACAACATGTAAATAAACATGCTAAATGGACTTAAACAATTCACTACTACAAAAATAGTTAAAGATCACACTTTGACAAAAAAAAAAAGATCTCACTTTTATTGGAAGTGTGATTAAAAAAAAAAAAAGATTAATATTTTAATCACACTTAATTTGATTGAGTGTGATCATATTTATTTTTTATGTCACTTTTCAATTAAGTGTGATTATATATATATATATATATTTAATCACACATTCTAATTAAAGTGTGATTATATATACACTACTACTTTTTAATCACACTTTTTAAACAAGTGTGATTATATATATATTTTTTAATCACACATTCTAATTAAAGTGTGATTATTTATATATTTTTTAATCACACATTCTAATGAAAGTGTGATTATATATATACTACTACTTTTTCATCACACTTTTTAAATAGGTGTGATTATATATATATTTTTTAACCACACATACTAATTAAAGTGTGATTATTTATATATTTTTTAATCACACCTTCTAATTAAAGTATGATTATATATACACTACTACTTTTTAATCACACTTTTTAAATAGGTGTGATTATATATATATTTTTTTAACCACACATTCTAATTAAAGTGTGATTATTTATATATTTTTTAATTACACCTTTTAATTAAAATGTGATTATATATATACTACTACTTTTTAATCACACTTTTTAAATAAGTGTGATTATATATATATTTTTTAATCACACATTTTAATTAAAGTGTGATTATATATACATTACTACTTTTTAATCACACTCCCTAAATAAGTGTGATTGTATAAAATATTTCAATTTGATTTTTATATAAAATATACAACTCCCAAATCCGCGCCTCTATTCTACCCATGAATGATAGAGACGACTCACTACTAGAAAATGAGGCTTTAGACACGGAACTTTTTCACCCATTTTTTCATCTTTCTATCTCTCTGTCTCTGTCTCTCTTCTCTCTCTCTCTCTCTCTCTCTCTCTCTCTCACTCATCACTTTTCTCTGTCTGTCTGTCTGTCTCTCTCTTTTTCTTTGTGTCTGTCGTCCATCTCTCTTCTGTCTATCTCTCTCATCTCTCTTCTCTCTCTGTCTCTCTTCTCCATTTCTCTTCTCTTTATCTCTCTCGCTCATCTCTCTTTGTCTCTCTCTCGTTTATTTCTTTTCACTATTTTTTTTCTCTCCCTCTCTCTTTGTCTTTATCTTTTCACACATTTTTTCATCTCTTTCTCTCTCTCATTCATCACTCTTTTCTTTCTGTCTATCTGTCTCTCTCTCTCTCTGTGTCTCTCACTCATCTATCTCTTCTCTCATCTCTTTTCTCTCTCTGTCTCTTTCACTTATCTCTCTTCTCTCTCATCTCTCATCTCTCTCTGTCTCTCTCGCTCATCTCCCTTCTCTCTCTCTCGTTCATCTCTCTTCTCTCTGTGTCTCTTTGGCTCATCTTTCTTCTCTCTATCTCTCTCTCTCGTTCATCTCTCTTCTCTCTTTGTCTTTTTTCTGTCTGTCACTCTTTATCTTTTTGTCCCTCTCTCTCTTTTCTCTTTCTCTCTCTCTCTCTCTCCCACCGTGTTTGCGTTGCTCACTCTCTCCCTTCTGTCTTCTCTATTTACTGAGCTCCCTCTCGATTTATCTATCCACTACAAGAAAATGCACTTTTAGCGACCACTTTGTCTCTCTCTCGCTTATCACTCTGTCTTTGTCTCTCTCTCTCTCTCTCTCTCTCTCTCTCTCTCTCTCTTCTATCTGTCTCTCACTCATTTTTCTCTCTCACCACCCATCTCCTTTACCACCTTCACCACTATTGCAAACGCCATTCCACTACCACCATTACTACCACTGTCGCCACTTCACTTCTACGACTACCATTGCTACTACCATTGCCACCACCACCACTACTGCCACTGCTACTACCATTGCCTCTCCTTCACCCTTGCCACTTCATCTACTCTACCACTACCACAACTTCACCACTAATTTCCTTCGCCACCACTACCACCACCACCATCATCTCTTATCCACCACTTTCACCACTACTGTCACTACTACTACCATTACCTCTCATTCACCCTTGCCACTTCATCTACTCTACCACTACCACAACTTCACCACTAATCTCCTTCGCCACTACCACCACCTTCACCACTACTGCCACTCCCTATCCTCTACAAAAAAATATATATATATATATATATATTAACTACAAAAAAAATATATATTTTAACAAAAAATAATTTTTTTTGACGACGACAACTCCTGTCGCAAAAAAAGAAAAAAGAAAAAAGAAGAAAGTTAAACGACATTATTTTGTTATTTAAATTTCATTTCTGACAAAAAAATATTTTTTATTCCCGCCCGTTTTTGTTTTCCATTCCCGCTCTATTCTCTCTCTCTCTCTCTTCTATCCGTCTCTCACTCTTCTATCCGTCTCTCACTCATCTCTCTCTCTCACCACATCTCCTCTACCACCTTCACCACTACTGTAACGTCATTCCACCACCACCACTACTTCCACTGTCGCCACTTCATCTCTACGACTACCATTACTACTACCATCGCCACCACTCCACTACCACTACTGCCACTACTACTACCATTACATCTCCTTCACCCCTGCCACTCCATCTACACTACCACTACCACAACTTCACCACTAATATCTTTCGCCATCACCACCACCACCACCATCTTCTCTTATCCACCACCTCCACCACTAATGTCGCTCCCTTTCCTCTACCACAAAAAAATAGTTCATGATTTTTAGTAACCAAAAAAAATAGGACGTAGAAAAATATTTTTCATTGACCACAAAAAATTAACTTTTATTTTAGTGGAAAATATTTTTCATTAAAATATTACCCCAACTTCTACCAAATAAAAAATAATAATAATATTTTTTTTATTAAAATAAAAATGAAACAAATAAATTTTCAATCTTAGTAACTAAAAAAAAATGAAATTTTTTTCATTAACTACAAAAAAAATTTATTTTAACAAAAAATAAATTTTTTTAGCGACAAAGAACTCGTCTAAAAAAAAAAAAAAGAAGTGTTAAACGGTATTTTTTTATTGTTTAAATTTTATTTCTGACCCAAAAAATAAGATTTTAATTTTTTTATCCACCCAAATCTCCCTCTCTTTTTTTTTTTTTTTTTCCATTCCATTCCTTCCCACTGGGGCCCCAAAACCAAAAATCCCTAATCTCTTAAGATTTGTTAAGCCTCAAGGAGATTACATAGGGCTTCACAGGAAGAGAAATGGCTATCGCCATGATCATTTCGAGTGCAAACGAAAGAAAGAGGCTCGTGAAGTCCACAAGCAATCTCAGATTGCTCAGAAGGTTCAGTTTCTTCACTTTTCTATTGAGGATCTTTTTTACTGTTTTGGAAAATGAAATTACTATTGAGGATCTTGTGGACTCACAAGTCACCAGATCAACTGTTTATAAATTTCTGGGATGTTTTGGGGGCTTTTTTTTTCTTTGTGGGGTTGTCTTTGTTTTTTCATTTGAATAGTATCAACTTTTGGAGTGGTTTGTTTTTTATTTTGACTCTTCTCTCTCTTCTTTGGACCTAAAGATTCATCAGATTTGGGTAATAATCTCAATTGGGTTTTCTGTTCCTTCTTCTTTGTATTGTAAACGATTGGATGGTCAGTCTGTCAGTTGCTTAATGGTCTTATTTGTTTCACTCTCAAATTATAAAATATGATTTTTATAAATTTATTTTCTATTTTTGTTTTTGTTTTTGAAGGTTTGTAACTGGTGATTATGATGTTCATACGTTTTGATCTTGATATCGGAAGATGATTACTGTATTGGGCTTTGTATTAGTCCTGAATTCCTCTTTATTATTTTTCTCTCTATTTCTTATCAAGATTTGATGATGTTGAATATTTGGATTCTCACAAAAACAAATAAATGTGGGAAGTTTTGATCTGAGCATTTGAATGTGGCAGTCATGACATCTAATAGATTATGAATGATTTTGAGGAGTATGAACAATTTCATGGGAGTTAAAAAATGATTCTCTCACTTTATCTCATGTTATATTTCTCTAATTAACATATGAGTAGTCTCATGCTATTACTAATCTTGTTCATTTATGAAATTATGATTTTATTTAAATTTACAAAAAAATTATAGCAGTTATTAAAAATAGCATAAGAGCATCTCTAACAGATTCTTTAAAAAAGCTTAAATTAGGAATTTTGGCTAGCATTGATTGAGTTGTAGTCCTCCAACATTCTTTGAAAGTATGTTATTTTGATTCATCCACTGCAAACTCTCTACATTCGAAGAGCATAACAGTATCTCCGATAATGTTTTTAAAATTTTTTCTATAGTAGGGAAAATACTTAGTGTTTTTTTTTTTTTTAATAAAAAAATAGGGACTTATTTTTTTAATTCTGTCTTACATGTAGGTAGGGAGTCGGTTAGAGTGAATTTTGAAGATTTATCTTTTTTTTTTTTTAATTGCCTTTGCCTAGTTGTTTCTTGCTTGTATTTTTTGTAGTTCCTTGCTATTCAAATGTTGAGAGGAGACATGGTGCCTCAACCTCAGTCATTGTCATGGGTGGTGGCTTTGCCGGTATGGCAGCTGCTCGGGCTCTTCATGATGCTTCATTTCAGGATTTTCATGTATATTCATTGCATTGGCATTACTGGATGTTGCCCAACATGTTGTGAATTTAAGAACTATCCTTTTTAAGCTACTTGTTGCTAGAAACCTGCGGTTTTTTATTAGTTCTCTAACAATTGAGCATTAATTTGTGGGTTTGATTTGAATTTGTTTGTGGAATTTACATATGACTAGGATTAACCTATTTATTTGTTACTGGAATTGGGGTTTTACTGATTTCCTTTTTTTAATCATTATGTGTTTGATCTTGTAAATCAGAGAGCATTATAACACAGGGGATTAAATGTTTAGATCATACCTTTTGGCAAAGAACCTCGTGGGTAAATCACGTGCTTCCTGAATCTGATCAATCAACTCAGCAATGGGGTGATATTACAGTAGTGAATACCACCCACACAAACCACAGTGCAAATGGCTTTGATCGTTGTTTTTTTTTTTTGGAGAGAGTTAGAGAGAGAGGAGAATTTGGAAAACAGGTTATGCGTAAAAACCCCATAACGTATCTGATTCAATATATTAGATTAACCATATAATCTAATATATAACCAATATCTATCTATCTATCCATATCTATTGATATGATAGAGATAGATATCCTGAATGGTTATCCAAATAAGTTTGAATTAAAATTCAAACTTACATGGATAAGGTTCAAGAGGTTCAGGCTCAAAAAGCTCAAAAGGCCATGCCACATGGGCGCCCAATTTCTAACATCTCCCACTCGCACATGAGTTGGCATGACACTGCCACATCTCTATCTCAATCTCTCAAAAAATGAACAATCTCATACTAGCCAATGCACTGCAGATCACGAGAATACTGCATGTGGGAGCTCTATACTAGAAACTCAAAATGAGCCAAAGATAGAGACATCAACCCAAAAGGAACAAAATAGTGTCTCATATACCCTGCACCCATCTAATTACACCGTCCAAAAACATCTCTAATCCTCAAAAGAGCATGTTTGACCCTCTCAATTCTTGCAATATATTCACACTCAATTCGCCTCTCATACAGAGCGATGTGAGTTGCCGGCAATGAATATACAACAGTGGTGGTGTAATACTAGATGATCTTCCCTTTGCACTCATGCCATTTAGTTTAGGATTGACCGCTTTCCTAGTGATGTCCCTTTAAGGCCGAATCATACATGACCGCAGGCAACATACCAAAGTAGCAGAACATCAACCCCTTACCTTATGACATAGTCAAAAGTCACAAAAGGGTACATAAATGAAAGTCATATCAATAATGACACGTAAGACTCACACGGTGAGGAAACAGGGATCCATTCTCTCACCTCATTACTTGGTCGCCAAGCACATGTAGTATGAATACATGCTACGGTGGAGTAACTCTTCCAAAAGAGTGATGTCATACTCGATACACCATACAGATATTAGTCTAGTCGCTTTCTAGCGCCTAACCCGAATTCTCTATTTGCTCGCCTTCTAGGCGCCAAATGAGATCTCGATTCTGCTAATCATAACAAGCACAACATGGAAAGTGGGTACTAACATCCATGTTTGGTCCTTAACACGACCTCATCTTGGTTGTAACCAAGGCGACATGCGTAGTGGATAATTTCAGTCTCTCTTGGTTCCAAACAAAAATAAACCACTAGTCTCATCCTTGCTCGCTCCCAAGCGCCAAGGGCGATTGCTCATGTGAGTGAGCCAATCTTGCCTGCTGACATCATCATCTGCTAATCATTATGACACAAATCATAATAGTGTCAACATCCCATCATCTCATAACAAATAAGTGATCGATTTTTCTAAAAAACGACCACAGTCTGCGCAATTATAGATTCCAAGCATAAGCCTTATCAGCACTTCTTGCGATAAGCATATACAACGAAATCCACCATTTGTGCCTCACATGAAGTGGTTCAAGATCCTTACCTCTTGCGCAATAACCTCTCTAAATATATTTTGGTGACCAATTTGTGTTCATTCTGGATGCGCCCAACTAGCGCAGATGCGCCCAACTAGCGCATTGAATTTTACAACGAGCAAATTAATATATTACTAGTAAAGAATTCTATCCACAGTTCAATGAGCAAGGTCAATGTCTAAACAACTCAGTTGACCATTTACCAAAGATAACACTTATCATGCCGAATACGCCCACATAGCGTACTTTAGGCTCCCACAACAAAGAAAAAGATCAAGGAATATAGGTCATCTGTTTCTCCCAAAGACAATCCGAGGATACACTTAATAGCTAAGGCTCTGGCTTTTACCGATAGGTAAGTCAATGGGTTTGTAATTTTGCATCTAGAATCATTCTAGGATATTCCTTATGTAAGTCATCGAAGACAAAATAGGAATTCTCCCAAAACAATCCCTAAGGACCGTACATCCGAGCATATAAATTACATCACCCATGTCCATCATATCTAAAATAGAAGACTTCCCACCCTAGGTGGCGACAACCCTATAAATTCCTGGCTCATAATGACTAAGTAAGGAAAAACTTCTTTTGGACCATTGATCATGCCTCAGTGGTCTTCATCGATCATCGTTGGCCTATCATGGCTTGACGAAATCTAAGAACCACTATTTGGATAACTGGTTTAGGCTGTAAAAGATTTATTGGAACTAGTAACCTTTTTGCGCTCCTAACTGTTCACCATAAAAGCAGGAGGTAAATCCCTACGGATCTACTTATCCAATTCTCCAACAAGAAAGATGGGTCACAATGTCCACAAATCAATGTCCCAAACTTACGTCAATCATAGCCTAAGTCAAAATAACCTCACTCTCCAAGAGGAAGTCTTCTCATGGTCTACACCTTCCTCAATGGTGCGACTTTTCGGTATCTAGCGAGCCTTATGCCTCAACAATGACTATCCAAATTACGCATAACTTTAGAAAGCCACAATATAATGGAAATTCAACCAATTTATAAAAATGGTTAATCCTCAAAGACTTTGTCTTAAACTGCGCAACATTAATCCACTTTCTAAAAATAGGGGACTAGAGCCTTTGGCATTATCCTAGGCTCTTTATCATCTTGCGGAGCAATCATGAATGTTTCCTTCTCAATCACCCAGTGATGACATGGAAAATTTTCATATTCGCTACCATGCAACTAAGAATGTAGAGTATTTTTCTCTAATGAAGTAATCCATTAGTAGGCACATCGCTCCCACTGTCCCTAGGATATTGGAAATTTCTTTCCATTCTCAACTAGGCTACATAAAAGCGCTATGCTTAGAATTCTCTATCTTATAGAGTTCCAAAACTCTATACACGTCACCTTTACTAAGAAAACTTTATGTGACTTAGTTACACTACCACAAAGCTACTTACCTATATGCATACGACCCGGAGGGTTTACATGACCGCATACAATAATGCGCCACACAACCCTATGTGTTTACAAGACAGCATACAATAATGCGCTATAGAACCCTAGGTCTTAACTTCGCAATCTTATGAGAAGTAAAATAAAGATAAGCTGCTTAACGGTTACAGATCGGCCATAGATGGCTCTCTGCTAACCCATTACTCAAATGGAGTGTAAAAACTGATATGGAGGGCACTTAGTTAGGGATATAGGCAACAAACTAGTGCAATTCCTAATTGGGAAACATTTTGTGCCATTATCCACCTAACATTAACAATATTTAATTCCTTATCTCTACTACACCATTGTGTTGTTGAGTATTAGGAATAATCAATTTTCTAAGCATCTATTTCTCTTCACAGAGTTTTCTAAAATAACTCAAATAGATACTTGCCACCTTGGTCAAAACTAAAAACACAAAAGCTCTTATCTAATTGATCTCGACCTCATATGTGCAATGTCAAAAATCATCTCAAAACTTCTGACTTATGGGAGATCAAATAGTCTTGACTCAGATGCGTATCGTAATCTATAAATGTGTCGAGATTGAGGCTTAGCTATCATACCCTTACACATATCTAGTCACAAAAAAACATAGTGGACTAAATGCGCCAATACAAATGACCTTCTACGGCTTTCCTACTTACTTGTGTGCACCCATTGCGAACAAAGTTACACATTTATATGAGAGCAGGATGTCACAAGCGAGTGGGCCCGAGAAGGCCTACTCAAACCATTGTGTCATCATCTCATTAATGTAATTAAGTATAATAAGCCACCAGTTCATGACCAATGTCATAAACTAATTCCAATCATCTTAATGTGTGAGTTCTCGAAGATAAGTTTAAAAGGTTTAGGCCCAACTAGGTAATGACTCAGGACTAATTCATGTTCACTAGATCATAAAAGGATGTCATAAAGATATTAAGTGCGCCTAAGTCGTAAATTTAACTAGTAAGTGCTAATCCCCTGCACCTTCAAGTCAATTTTATTCTCCATACACTTTAATGCATCTAGTTGAAAGATGACGATACTCCTCTTGCCATATCTATTTCTCGCTTCATAGTTACTTGCAATTAATTCTACTATCCACAAGAAGGAGAGAATAAGCTATCAACTATGACAGCTCCTGCAGTAACTTAAGCGCGAATTAGGCTAAAGAATCTAATTCAACACAATGCTCTCACGAGCCATGCGTCAAATTCTTAGAGTCATAACAACCTTGTCGGCCTTGACCTTTTCATTACTATGCTGCAACGTTTGCGCTTAGTGGTAAACGTTATTCAAAAACGTTAGCCTAGCTAAGGAATCATACAAAGAAGCCCCTCCTCATGTTTCACACTCAAGTGTGGAAACAATAAGTGTCCGGATTTAGACAAGTTGGCAATGCTAATAGATTTTGCAGCCACTAAGCGCTAATCTTTTCACCTAGTGTTAATAGATTTTTCCAGCTTCTAAGCGCTAATCTTTTCACTTAGCGTGATATTTCAACGCACACTATTATAGTGCATGAAATTTTGCTCCATCCACTCCCAATAATTGGGTAGAGAGCAAAACACTGCTCATACTGGCTACTCGTCTTACACTTAATGACTAATTTATTTAAGCTCGCATTTCTTGGATGACGTGACTTTTGAATGTTACTTCATCCAATGATGTAACATTATTTACAAGTCAAATTTACAAAGTCAATCCGCGCAACTCAATAGTCAAGATCATATACAGATCTATTGAGGGCTTACTAATTTCATAACCTCAAAACTCGCCAACCAAAACTACGTAGCGTGCTGCTAACCATAGCGCACACATTAGTTTTTATTATGCCAAACAAGGCAACAAAAACACGGCGACTTTGAGTCATGTTTCCATACTTTGGCTCAATTAAGGTTTGACCTAAAGTCTCCAAGACTTTTGCTCATCTAAAGAATGAGATTACATTGTTCACATTTGAACATCTCTACAGTCTAGGTCAACCAAATTAACTTCCATAAGCTAAATCAATTTTGTGAGAAATTCGCATTGGGATTAATTTGATTAGCATAATATAATTTTCCCGCAAAAATCTAAATTAAGTAGTGACAATATTACACAAGTTGCAAGATCGAAAATCCGCTAAGCTCGTAATCATCTCTTGCGCCACAGGTGACAATTATTCAAAATTTAATTTAATTTATGCGCAAAATATTGGTTTTTGGGAGTTAATCTACAAAGATTTCTCTCAACCGAATAACCTCCCACTGATTATGGCATGTCTAAAAGCATGATAAAAACTTCTAATTCCATACAACAGCATCATAATGTAGATTCACAATCAATACATGCTATGTTACATTTAATAACAGAATTAAAATAAAAAAACAATTAATCATGCTATTCTTATTACAACAATTTAGAAATTCTAGGCAAAAAACAACAACATGCTGTATTTAATATTCAAATTATGCCATAACAGAAAGTATATCACTTCTGGAATTTTCTGGTATTTTTCTGGAATTTCAAATAACTAATAAACACACATAAAATTAGAAATAAAAAATCCAGAAACTAATAAACTGAAACAATATTCAGATTATGCCATAATTAAAATGTATATCATTCTGAAATTTTCTGGAATATTTCTGAAATTTTCTGGAATATTTCTGAAATTTTCTAGAATTTTAAATAACTAATAAACACACATAAAATTAGAAATAAAAATCCAGAAACTGATAAACTGAAACAATTATACTAGTAAATAGTAAAACATTTCAGAAGTCCACAATAAAAATTTCAATCCCAGAAAATTATTTATGCAATCCCAGAATCATTTTAAAGCATAAAAAATGAATTATTAACACAGAAAAAATATTTTTTATTTTCGTAAAATTTTCAAAATTTTACAGAAGATACAAAATTTAATTTTGAGTCTAACGGTACCAACCATGCTCAAAACAAAGCTATAACGAATAAATTATGGGCATTTAATGCAATTCAGGATTAAAAAAAAAAACAAACAGAGCCTTCCTTAAGCCACCGGGAAACAGCTTATTTCGACTAACATGGCTCAATAGCGGCGAGCTGGCTCGACACGCTGCCAAGGCAAGGCGGCGCCGACGGCTCACAGGATTAGCGCCGACGCAAGACGCGAGGGCGCGCAGAAAGGCGGCTGGCGCGCGGAAGCTGCGATGAAGCGCTGAAGCGTGGAGGTGGCTCACGGCGTCAGGTGGCGCGTGCAGCCCACGCGTCGCCTTCCAGGGTGTTTTCTGGTCCGATTCCGGTACTCCCGAACTCTATTTTCCAAAATAAATACATTTGTAGTCTTAAAAATGACATTAATGATCATAAAAATGAAATATTTTGGATCTCTTCCTTTTTTTATAAATATACACATGATAAAAGAAAGCACGAAAATACCCATACAATGCTCTGATACCAACGTAAATCAGAGAGCATTATAATGCAGCGGATTAAATGTTTAGATCATACCTTTTGGCAAAGAACCTCGTGGGTAAATCACGTGCTTCCTGAATCTGATCAATCAACCCAGCAATGGGGTGATATTACAATAGTGAATATCACCCACACAAACCACAGTGCAAATGGCTTTGATCGTTGTTTTTTTTTTTTTTGGAGAGAGTCAGAGAGAGGAGAGTCTGGAAAAAAGGTTATGGGTAAAAACCCCATAACGTATCTGATTCAATGTATTAGATTAACCATATAATCTGATATATAACCAATATCTATCTATCTATCTATCCATATCTATTGATATGATAGACATAGATATCCTGAATGGTTATCCAAATAAGTTTGAATTAAAATTCAAACTTACATGGATAAGGTTCAAGAGGTTCAGGCTCAAAAAGCTCAAAGGGCCATGCCACATGGGCGCCCAATTTCTAATAGATCTCGTTGCTTAGGATTTGACATTTTGATAATTGGGGTGCACTTAGTAGAAAAAAAAATTTCCTTACTTTTTTTTTGTTGTCAAAAGCTACTTTGACAACTATGGAATCATTCGAGATATAATGCAAAATCATCTCCTGCAAATACTAGCACGTTTTGCAATGGAGACACCTGTCAGCTTGGATGCAGAGGACATTAGGAATGAAAAGGTAGACATTATCTATATACATATGAGATTGCAATATGTGTGTTGGTTATTATTAATTTTTTTCCTCCAGCTATGTCAGGTTTCAATTGCTTTTAATAGTTGTCCGAAAACTCATTTGCAAATATGGTGAATAATGACAAATCAATTTCTCCACCCATGCCTCCCCAACACCTATCTTAGAAATGGACTATAATTGCTATAATTGCTTTAATTTTGCTATGTTATGTTATTTGTTTACTTTTCACTTTTGTTCCACAAGTTTGGTCATAAAAGAGAGATCTTCATTTTACAATTTCGACCAGTGTTTTTGGTGTCTTGTATCAAATAAAATGAACTTGAGATTTCAATGACATTGTTTGGTTTTGCTACTTTGGAATCTGATTTTCATAATTTTGCTTATGTTTGGTGTAATATGGAATGAAATGGACTATAATTGCTATAATTGCTTTAATTTTGCTTATGTTTGGTGTTTCATAATTTTGTGTTTTAGGCATATATAAGGAAACTTTGTTCATTAGGTTTGATAGAACTAGAGTTTGTCATAGTTTTATGTATATCATTTCACACCTAGATTCAATTAGCAAAGATTCTGAAGAAGCAAAAAAATAGCAAGGGGAGTTTAATGTGTATTTTGCTGGGAAATAATTTGAGAGAAGTGAGTGGATCTATAAGTGACATCGAAAAAACTTGAATGGTGTAGACTGTATTGTTTTAGAGTAGCAAAATACATTGATCTATAAGTGAGTGGATGTATACATATTACCCCTACTCTCTTTGTTGTGTCGTGCTTAGTATCTAATCTTTTATCAAATGTCTTGTTTCTCAAATAATATTGTCATTTTCTACAAGTGCATATCTTGAGTTTTAGATCACTTTTTTGTTTTATTATTAAATTATTCTAGCTTAAGAAAGTTTGAAATCATTCATGCCTTGATGATTTATTTTGGCTTCTACAAGGGTATTAATATCTTTTGTAGCTTTATACTATTTTTGCATAAGAGTATCCTTATTGTATGATTTTTAACCCTCAGGATAAAAGATGGAAATGCTGAAACACTCTATCCTAGATCATCCTTTGCCATCAATTGTACTGGTAAAGGTTTATTTACGTACATTTCTTTTGAGTGCACTATTTTTGTTCACTTCAAGGTGGTTTTGAAAATTTAAAGCTTCTTTGATTCTCTTTTCAGGTGATGTCTGCAAAGGAGATGTTTTGTTTACACAGAAAGTATACAAGAAGTAACGACCGTTTCAAACTCTTGTTTTTCTCAGATATGAATAACTTGATTTCCATCGTAGTTTGTAAATCATATTTGCTCGGTAAATGAAGGAGCTAATTCCGAACAGGTTTATATCCAAACAGGTTTAGAAAGAGAACTATTGTTGGGAGAGTTGTTACGGAAAGCTATGGTGCTGCCAAACAACAACATACATTTACAGTAAGTTTGGGACATGTGTAGTGATGACTCGCTCAATTACTCAAGCCTCTCTTTTGCTAATGAAATCAATAATCTAGTGTTTTTTTCCTTTTCAATTTCCTTGAGTTAAACATTGTCATAGTTCATCCCTTATAAGTTTTTTTGCACAAAAATTCAGGATTTCCCTCTGTTTTGTCTTTATTAGAAGTTATTATTCTTCCCCTGTTTCTGTGGGTCACCTATTATTTCCTAACTAGTGACAAATGGTAGATGTCTCCAATTGAGGTTAGAGGATTAACACAAGTTGTGTAAGAAGGCAACTATTGATCATAAATCTAGAGAAACTTTCTAAGTAGAGCAACCATATTTTTATGTGGATTCAATGTACCCCAGATCTTGTCACTACAAATCTACTCTTGTTCTAGATGCGATTTTTACCATCTACCTTATCTTTTCTACTTTCACATAGGGATTAACTCGATGAAATGATGTCTGTTGAACATATTCTATGTAACAAGATGAGGTGACATTGGATGAAATTTCAACATTATCTTTGTTTGAAAGATGGATACCCTTGTTATGGTTATAATATTGTTATCTTCACTCTATTTATCCTTGTTTCTATGATCGGTAAAATACATCCTTTTCAGACTTTGATTATGATATATGTATTACTATTGTTCAGTGAACTGATTGAAATGTTAAAACTATTTGCAGACATACTTGGGGATCCAAATATTCAGGCTTTATTTCAAATGCACTAAGTACTCTGCTGACGAAAAGGTAAGGTCATTTATGCTAGTTCATTATTTCAACCTTTTGGGTGTAAATGCATTTTGTGTAGGCCTTGAACAATGAAGCCCAATTGCCATTTTGGTGACTTTTGTGATGTACTAGATTTATGTAAATGGCAGTAGCAGTATCTATTGTGGGATTGAATTTATGTTTAGCTGGCAATACTATTTTATACCTGCAGAACTGCCTGAAATAAGCACGTAGTTTGACCTTTTTTTTTTGGGTGGGCTGCATTCAAGTAATCTTCTACTCACTTTTGAACATAATAGGTTTTGATTCAGGTTGCATCCTTAACTCATTGAACTGAAAATTAACACAAATAATAAGTTCTAGATATATATATATATTAAAGTCTTTGAATGTCTATTTTTCTTCTTTTGAGATAAGTTATTTAAATGGCTGGTTTGGCATGCCTACCTAAAATCTATTCAGTGTTAAGGCTAGGCACTGGCTGTATTGATCTGACGAGAATTTGATAGGGCTCAAATTCAAAAGCAAACTATAATTTTGCTGGAATTTGAGCTTCAATTTTTTTATACTTTAAACTGTTGGACCAATTGATGTCATAACAAATCATCCAGAGGTATAGCTATTTGACCACATCATAGCTGCAGTGTGAATTTGTCAAGGCAGCATAGGAACTCAAAACATGTGAATTTGGATACTATTTTAACCATCCTGCCCCCACTGAAGGGCAAGGTTGCATGGTCTAAGACTGTTAAAACATAGCAAGATAATTGTTAATTCTTGACATTGGTATACTTCCAAAGTTGGTTTCACCAATGGGCCTAAGTTGTATTTGAGGTGCATGGTACAGAATCTAAGATATGATATCGTTGATGAGATCCGTATGAGCTACTTTTTCTGCCTAAAAAAATACGATTTCAGCAAATAATGTCATGGTCCAACAGAAAATTGGGTTCATATAAGAGTTAAGATATGCTAATTGAATGAATTGATAATTACAAGTCTCCTACTTCAATTTTTGCGAATTGCTTTTATATGTTGTATGTGATGGATTTCATTGACATGCACAGAGAGAAGTGTTGGATAGTGAGGACCTGTTATTGTTTGTCACTTACATGGACAGACTTTAATTGTGGAGAATTTGCTATTTCAATAGAGTATTTTGTCATGGTTGAAAATCATATAATTCTCGTATTTTTGGCCATACAATCTTTCAAGTATCTATCTGTGGCTGATCCTATTCCTATAAAGATGTGCTTCATCTCAAGTTATTAAATTAGGGAGCTGAAGGTTTAGATAAGGGGGTTGTATGCAAGTTGTTTCTTTTTAATTTAGTGTGCTGGGCTCTTATTATTTCCTCTACTTGGATTGCTCCCATACCAATTTGTAATTATTCAGGATATGTGGTTTCTGCTTTTAAGACCAATAAGCTTTATTGATCCTTATTTGTTTTATAGTTTTTAGTGAGTTATATGTTGATATCATATGATTTTGATTGTCCATATAATACTCCATTTTATCATTTCTGGGATCCTTTCTGCATTGTTGCATATTGTCTTCTTTTGTGGTGTTGTTTTACTGATATTTGTGTGGAGAATCAAAATAATTATGTCATTTTTGGTGGCTGTGGGGAAAGGATTGGGGGCAGTTTAACAACTGGATAAATTACATTATTTTTGGTGTGATCTAAATGTAAGTTTATAAATTAATTAGTAAGTTTATTCATATGCTTCAGGCGGTTTTTAAATTAATTTGTTTTTTTATTTTTCAGGTCAGAAGTTTCTTGGAGAGATGCAAAATATGGTCAAAGAATTCAAGAACTTACTTTTTTCAAGTTTTATTTTATTTTATTTTTTAATGTATGTAATCACAGTTATTTTTTTTTTTATTAATTTCTTTGTATATACTTTTAAACATTTAACTTTCATTTATGAAATATATGATGTTATTTCATTCAATATATGGTTGTGATTGAAAATATAGTATATATTGTGTATTACATTATTCAAATGCGCGTGCAAAAATAATATTGATTATTCTTTAAATATGTCAATTTTTTTTTATCACAGGTTTTATTAGTTATTAATCACACTTAAAAGGTGTGATCTAAATGTTTTTAACCACACTTAAAAGGTGTGATCTAAAGTTTTTAATCACACTTAAAAGGTGTGATCCAAATGTTTTTAACCACACTTAAAAAGTGTGATCTAAATGTTTTTAATCACACTTAAAAGATGTGATGAAAGCATTTTTTAATGACACTTAAAAAGTGTGATTAAAAATGACCATTTTTAATTACACTCTTAAAGACCACACTTTAATAAAACTTAAAAGAGGTGTGATTAAAAAACATACATCACACCAAAAAAGTGTGATCTTTATCTATATTTGTTGTCACGCCCCAAACCCGCCCCTAAAAGTTTGGGCATGACCCATATAGAAACGGACACTTAACCTGATATACATATCATATGGGGCCTGAACGGAAGCATTTAATATTAAAAAAAATAACATAGAAAAGCATCCATTGAGCTAAATCTAACATGCCAGGATCACATTCGTGAGAGCCATTTATTTTTTTACACATACCCATACACATACATGACTGCATAATCGAATATTGGTATAGAAAGGGGTCATATACATACATTTTGACCTTAGGCAAATAATTAAGGTGCACGTCAAAATCTTAACAAAACTTGACATAAATGCGTAGACTTGGTCTGGGAGCCTGGGCATACTGAGGTTGACAACTGAAGGGTGAGCATCAGGGGTTAAGACGGACTCCCAAAGTGATTACCTACAGAACAGATATAACACAAAGTGAGCGAAGCTCAGTGAATAATAGCACATAAACAATTCAATGCTCAACTTGAATTAAAATACATATCAATGCACATATAAATAATAAGGCATAAGGTTTATTGATTCTGTATTAATTCTTGAATGGTCTAAGGCCCAGTATTGAAACATATTGACTTGTAACATAATATCTTGGAACATAATGGCTTTAAGCCCTTGAACGAAGTGGCGATAGCCCTTGAACATATTAGCATTAAACTTTTAAACATGTTGGCATATAGCCCTTGTACATATGGCATGAAGCCCTCGAACATGTTGGCATTGAGCCCTTGAAAAGTTGGCATACAGCCCTTGAACATACATGTATGAACCCAAGAGGTGTTTCACACGGATTCTAGAGGTAACTCGCATTGCAGCACTTAGTTCCGTGTAGCACTTTGTTTCACATCATAATAACTTATACGGAATGGCAATAGGCCTCATAACTTTCGCAGAATGGCTTTCAGCCTCATAACTTTCATGTATGTATGGACTCAAGGGGTGGCTCGTACGAATTCTAGAGGTAACTTGTATTGCAGCACTTAGTTCCGTACAACACTTTGTTCTATACCAGAAATACAGAATGGCCTCAGGCCTAATAGATCATACAAAATGGTCTCAGGCCCATATTGGCTTTAAGCCTAATTTGTGTATGTATGGACTCAAGAGGTGTCTCACATGGACTCTAGAGGTGGCTCACAATGTAGCACTTAGTTCCAAGTAGCACTTTGTTCCATACAGAAATTAGTAGATCTTACAGGCCAATCCGTACATATCATGTCATACTATAACGGAAACATATCATACCTATTCCTTATGCTTGAATCATAAACAGAAATCAAAAGTCGTACTTGTAACATATCTGAACTTGTAACATACATGAACTTGTAACGTACTTGAACCACGGTATTATTATCCCCGGGTAAGGGCCTTGTGCTAAAGATGCCTTAAATACCTTTATGTAGGTGGACCATCATTCGGTGATTCAAAACGTCATGTATCAGAAAATAAGGTATTTCTTGTCATATCGTGTTATTATCGTATGCTTAACAAAAATAGAATCATTCACATTCTCATGAGGGTCACACAATAATGTTAAGCTTGGCACTTATGTCATAGATTCTGGATAACTTCCAATTCATATGTAATATAACAAAATAACTTCAAATTCAAAAGAATACACATAGCTTTCCAATTATTCTGACGCTTCGAAGGTGGCCACACGTGATAACCTATAACTAATTGGCCTGTGGCCTATGAATAACAAAACTGTCTACTCTTATATTTATCCAGAATCCCCCCTTCAAGAATGAACATAAATTCTCTTTATTCGTTGAAAAATGACGTAGTTCACTTGATCTATTAATTAGCAGAATACACTTTTGTTTAATCGTTCATATATATTAACATAGTTGACTTGTAATTAACAAGATACTAATGGTATTCTTTACATCGTTTACGTATGTTAGCATAGTTAACTTAGTTCAACAGGACATTCCTGATAATTATTAACGAGAGATAAGCTCATTTTACAACTTGAATGATTTTAGAGATACATGAATGCCACGGTTCCATAGTACTTACACATTTCCTTTGTTTGTCTTGACTCATTATATCTATCTTGCAAAGAACAGAAGGTTAGTATTCTTCGTCAATAGTAAATAGAATATACTACGCAATAATGCCTCTAAACTTCCCAATCATTATATTGTTAACCTAATTACTTGCACGGAGCATAATGTCAACAATAAGAATCATTTACGACAATTGAACTTACGACTACCATGCTACTACTCACAGTGCTATATTGGAGCGTTTGGCCCTCCCGAGGTATGACCTACACAAGTACATAACTTAGTCATTAGTTCTTTTTCTTTCTTAATTCATTTCCTGCTTCAATTTACTTCGAACAAATTTACAGGCACCTTAAGGACATCAAACATATATTTCAAAAATACCAGAGAAATAAGCACGCAAAACAAAGCGACTCAATTTTTGCAACTTGGGCGTCGTGAGTGCCCTGACGTGCGAAGCGTCTTGGTGAAGCCCGTGCGTCTTGGCGGTGAACCCGCGACGTGCAGCGATCTGGACAGAAAGCTCCAAAGAAAGTCCAATTTTTGGGGAGTATTCTTGAAGCTCAAAATAGATCTTTTAATTGTTAAAACATAGGTCAACCATTATGTAAATAGGAGCTATAACATAGATCAATTTCATATAATTTGAACCCTTGATCTTAACTCACAAACACAACTTAACATTCCAATCTTCACATACATAATCTTATATACATGCATGGTCATTTTGACTACATAATCAAGCTCAAGAAACATTAATCATTCACCACATACTTGTTCCATAATATAAACCCTAACTTGTATAGCATAAAGAACTTCCTACCTAATCATCAAAGAGAAGAACCAAGTAGAATGAATTACACATACCTTAATTAACTTAAAATTGTTATAACCCCTTTAATTTCTCCATCTTCTTCCTTGATGGACTCCCTCTCAAACCCTCCTCCTCTCCAATTCTCTCTCTCTCTCAGGAAATATTGAAAGAAGGCTCCAAGTCAAGGAGCTAGTATATGCATACATATTTATTTAATATAACATAAAAGTTGAATAAGACGAAAATGAATCAATTTAAGCATCCCAAATTGAAATTCCACAAAAACAATTAATATTACCTAAAAATTATGCTGATCACATAGATAAAATTAATTTCAGATAATTAAGCCCCTAAAGCTTTCAATTTCTGCTTTAAACATTCTACATGTAACAGATACTTTTCTTGTTCAACAGATAGACATCCTTAAACATGGAATTCATTTACTTATCCGTAATTCTGCATGGAATTTCACAATAAGCATACAAATATGCAGAATAACGGAACTGAAAGTATACTAGAATTATAGACGAGGGTCGGGTTATTACATTTGAAGTAGCAAAAAGGGGGGAGACCTCAGTCATGCCCAAATCAGTGACCATTGGTGATAAAATTAAGGCACATGAAGCATATGCAAGCATGCACATGCAATGGCCCATCAAAGAGGCCTAAGAGCACAACTCTCAAGAGTGCTCAAAGAGTGACCAAAGTGCAAGTGTAACAACACTACGTGCACTGAAATAAGGTATGAAATGATGCCAAATCTCTCAATCAACACCAACATAGCATGCAAAGGTCCTTAAAGCATGAAGCTAGTAAAGAGGATTACAAAGGAGGCATGCAATACATGGCAAATATGCATGAACCAACCATGGACAGAGCTAAAATAGGTCAAAACAATGACCAAAACATGCTAAGATGGAGGCTCAAAGACCTAGGCAAGATGGCATACATGCTAGGCCATAAGTAAGGCAACAATGCACAACACTTAAAGGCATTCAAAGAATGAAAGAAGTGGGAACATGGCAATGCTATAAGCTCTGAAATGAGGCATTAAATGATGCCAAATCATCTAAATAGCTCAAAGATAGCATGCATGAGTCAACAAAACACAAAGCTGGCAAGGCTAATTGCACTACAGCTATACAAAGCATGAAGGATATGGCAAAGGCAACCCAAAACAGTCCTAGAACATGTCAAAATGATACTAAGACATGTATGGAAGGAAGCCAAAACAAGCTAGCATGAAGGGCATAAGGCATGATGCATACAAGGCAAATAAGGTGGATTACACTACACCTATTAAGACTAAGTATGAGATGACGTAACCAACAAAAATCAGAGTTATATCATGGCAAGATAACCCCAAAAATGCATTGAAATGATGGCTCGCAAGCTAAGGCATGAAGGCATACGCAATGATTCATGTTAAGGCATAAAGGGGCAAACCCTCTAACGTATTGAATAAGTGATAAATGCAAGTGCATGAGCATGAAACATGGACTGAAATCACATAATAAATGATGCCAAATCATTCAAATAGTCCAAGTAAAGCATGCTAATGGACTTGGTGCACAAAGCTAACAAGCTAGATTGAACCATGGCTATACAAAGCAAGTCATGCATGGCCAAAACAACACAAATCAGAGCTAAAGTATGCTAAAACATGGACAAAAGCTTCTTTATGTTAAGCTAAAAGCATGCTAGAATGACATGTTAAAGCATGATGCATGTTAGGCTAATTCATGGAAATGCACTACAAGTGCATGGAGCATGCAAGAGGTGACCAAACCAAACCCTAAAAAAGGTATGACATGGAAAAACATCACAAAAAACATGCTGAAATGGACTCAACACAAGCTAGAATGACATGCTACTTCATGAAGCATACAAACTAGTCTACAAGATTTACACTACAAGTGTATAAGCTATGCATGGAGTGACCAAACCAAGCAAAAACAGTGGTAAGCCTCAGCAAAATAACCATAAATACAAGCTAAGATATGGCCAACATAAACTTAACAAACATGCTCACACATGAGGCATTCAAGGCAAGTATTGAAGACACAAGGAGAGGGGATGACCCTCTCCTTTGTGGGACCTCAAAACACCCTTCCCACCATTGAAATTCCTCTGGATTTCAGTGGTGAGAAGGCCAAAATAGGGTGGTCCCAAAGGCTTACAAAGAAGGCACAAAAGCAAGGCCAAACAAGGCCTAAGAGGGGGTAAACAATCCCAAACACAAAAGTCACCCTTAAACAAAAATCTTAAGCATACAAAATCAGAACTTTTTGTAGTTTAGAGTTAAGCTTAAAACAATATGCAAAAGGGTCCAAAAGCTTAAGCAAGAATGGGGGTTTAAAAGGTTAAAAACTCATCCTTGAAGACCCTCTTCAAAACCAAAACTCCAGCAGCTTTTTCCAACCAAAACTAGTCCAAAAGCTTCAAAAACAACCTCAAAGGACCTCAGCTCCAAGAGTATGGTGTTTGAGTGTGTGTGTGTGTGTGTGTTAAAGTGTGGTAAAACTACACTTTTAAGGCACAAAATCAAGAACAATAGCAATATAGAGACAAAGCTATATCTATAACTCTCAAGGCAATTTTTCTGAACCACGAGGAGGGAGGAGGAGCCTCCCTCTTATAGAGAGCAAAAGCATAAGCTTCTTGAAGATGCTAAGGCTCAAGGCCATCCCTCCATACACATGTATGGAGGATGGTTCTTGTGCTCTCCAGCTGTGCCAACTGGCCCAAAATATCTCCAAAAAGGAGACAAAAAGAAGTGGTCGGGTAGCTACTAAAAGTGGTCGGCCGACCACTTTAAGTGGTCTCCCAAAAATTAAACTGGTCGGCCATGGTGGGGGAGAGTCCAGAGCATGAAAAAAAGCAAATGGTGTGGTGGCCGACCACTTTTGATGGTCTAAAGACCAGGGAGACCAATTGTCAAACTAGAAAACTGGCTGGCGGGAAGAAAAGTGGTCTCCAAGGGAAAATACTGGTCTCCCACCCTTGTACCACCTTCCAAACAAGGAAAACAAGGTTTGTACCAAAATAAAACCAAAACGGATGCAAGACGAGAGTTCGGGAGGCAAAGCGCGCAGCCAGAAGCCTCGAAAACTAGCTGTCGAGCACCAAAAGTGGTTTACGACCACAAAAGTGGTCTCCCAAACCACAGTGGCCCTTTAGGCCAAGGAAACAAGGTGTGCTTCAAAAACCATGCCAAACGGAGAACGTTAAGTAGTCCCGAGACAAGGTGCGCGGCCGAAGGCTCCGAAAACCGGAAGCCAGTCTCCAAACGGGAAAAGTGGTCTATGACCACAAAAGAGTGATCTACAAGACCTCTCCCTCCCTTAGGCAAGGAAAACAAGACTTGGTTTGCAAACCGAGCCAAAACACAAAGAGTTTAGAGGCCCGAAGGCAAGGCTCTCAGCCAAAACTCCGAAACCTCGAAATGAGCACAACATGCGCAATCACCGAGTGCTTAATCGATGATGTCTGAGTCTTAAGGTCGGTCAAAAATGGGGTGTCTACAGTTGCCCCTCTTTGACAGAACTCGAAAGTCATAAGTGACGGGAGTGAGTGTCAAAGCCCAAAGACGACCCATTTTTTATAAGGCCGAAGACTTAGACAAACAGGCAAGATAATAAAGAGATGTGCCTGTAGGCAGGGGGAAAATGCAAATGACAATGCAAGATGCCGAGCATAACTTATGATCATGCAAAGAAAGCTGTAATGAAGCAGTTATACACAATAAATGCAATAGTTTAAGCAAGCGAATTCAAACCGAACTACATTACATGCAGAAAGGATGTAAGAGAATTATATAATTCTCGCTACATCTCACACGGAGTACAATACCGTCCCGTTCGTCTGGTCGCGCTAGCTTCAAATGAATCATACATACAATATCGTGCCTGCAAAAGAAAGAAACTCAACAGGTACAATATCGTTAGAAACATGCATAGCAATGCAAGTGAAAAGCGCGTGACAACGCAAGCAAAGGGGGGGGTGCATAATAATGCTAGTGAAACATGCATAACAATGCAGGCGAAACGCGGTGGCAATGCGTGTGAAGAGTGCACGACAATGCGCGTGGAAGGGATGCATGACAATGCAACCTAAGTGTGACGCATAACAATGCGGAAGGGGTGCATGACAATGCAACCTAAGTGTGACGCATAACAATGCGGAAGGAGTGCATAACAATGCAACCTAAGTGTGACGCATAACAATGCGAAAAGGGTGCATAACAATGCAACCTAAGTGTGACACATAACAATGCGGAAGGGGTGCATAATAATGCAACCTAAGTGTGACGCATAACAACGTAAGCAAAATGAGCATGCCAACAAAAGTGGTGAGTGCATAACAAAGCAACAAGTGGTGTGCATAACAAATGCAAGATAGGAAAGTGTGCATAACAATGCGAGAGTGGTATAACTTCGATAGCATGCCCTGAAACAAAATGCCGGTTAAAGAAAAATAAGCCTTAACGCGAGCAAATTAACCGGAACCTCCGATTTACCTCTCGGAGGGGTCACAACATACTTAAAAATGATACACCTTGCTCTTGACGAGTAACGATGAGCCACACATCGAAGACTTGAATTTGGAGTTCCCGCGGGGACAATTTCGTGCCAAAAGGTGTATGTTTCTTGCACTTTCCCGAGAGACAAGAGCTCCAATCATCACCAAAACACACAGGGAGAACAATGGAGCTTTGAATATCACCCAAGAGGGTGGCCGACCAGTTATATCAATGGTCGACCAGTTGTTGCCTACCAAAGTGGTCGGCTAACCAGAAAAACAAGCTGGCTGACCAGTTTACAAAATCCGGGGCAGATTTGTCTTTTCATGCTCGGCTCTTTAAGTACATAACTTCAAATTAGTTTTGCTCACACCTCCAAGGCTGAAATCAACTTCTCTTCCTCCCTAGACCCTTTTCTCTCTCAGATTTGCACTTTATACGCGTTTTCCAATGCCTCACGCGAAGTTATTTCGCGAAAACTTTCGATTCTCTTCGTTTTGAACCGATTAAAATTTGTTTTCGGAGCTTCTTTCTCCATTTCCACCACTTGAGGTAAGTTCGTCTCGAACTTTGGCTTCTTTTCTCGGGCGTTGACTTTTGTTGACTTTTTCTCTTCCAGAGAGTTGACTTTTGTTGACTTTTTGCAATTTTGGCTCATTTCGCTTATTTTTGCAGATTTCTTCAGATGGCCGACGATATTCCGTATGGTGGAGGTTCTCCATATGTAGAGGATGAGCCCGACATTATACCGTTGCCTCCGAGGATTAGGCTGTTCGACCCGGAGGAGCACGACCTACAGGAGCACATTCTACCTCCTAGCACCTTCTATCACTTCATGGACTTTGTAAGGCCCCGGTGTCCCACATCGGGAATGGAGGGGGAGTTCCTAGGCTATAAAAGTAAAAACCTGGACCTTTATATAGCATCGAGGCCTTTTCCCAGGTGATGAGATCCCTATTAGAACTCCCCAGTTAAGCGTGTGCTTAGGCTGGAGTAGTTTTGGGATGGGTGACCCATTGGGAAGAACAAATCCGTGCGGGTGTGGCCCAAAGCGGACAATATCGATGATATGTGAAGGGTCAGGGTGTTACAAATGGTATCAAAGCCGACTCTCCAGAGTACCAAGTGTGGGCCCCTAGCGTCTCTCGGTGTATGTGGGCGGGCTTGCGAGCTGGTAGGCTACTGCACAAGGACGTACAGCCTTATGGGGGGTGGATTGTAAGGCCCCGGTGTCCCACATCAGGAATAGAGGAGGAGTTCCTAGGCTATAAAAGTAAAAACCTGGACGCTTATATAGCATCGAGACCTTTTCCCAGGTGGTGAGATCCTAGTTAAGCGTGCTTAGGCTGGAGTAGTTTTGGGATGGGTGACCCACTGAGAAGAACAAATCCATGCGGGCATGGCCCAAAGCGGACAATATCGATGAGATGTGAAGGATCGAGGCGTTACAGACTTCGCGCGACAGGCGCCCCCAGACTTGCTACTACGGGAGCCTGAGTCCCACCTATCTCATCACGCGCATGAGGTGCGTACTTTACCTTAGTTTTCTGCGATGTATTTTATCTGCTCGTTCTGAACACATTCATATACACAGTACTTCTGCTCACAGCATCCGATTCATTTGGCACACAGCTCTCATGACACTGCTCAATCTGAACATCCAGTTCATAACACAACATTCTGTTTAGTTGGCACACGGCTCATAACACTGCTCAATCTGAACACGCAGTTCATAACACATCATTCTATTTAGTTGGCATACAGCTCATAACACTGCTCAATCTGAACGCACAATTCATAACACAGTATTATGTTTAGTTGGCACACAGCTCATAACACTGCTCAATCTGAACACACAGTTCATAACACAACATTCTGTTTAATTGGCACACAGCTCATAACACTGCTCAATCTGAACACGCAGTTCATAACACAGTATTTGGTTTATTGCCATAACATAGCACACCGCTCAATCTGAACACGCAGTTCATAACGCGATATACTCTTTCATAACATAGCACACTGCTCAATCTGAACACGCAGTTCATAACACAGTATTTGGTTTATTGTCATAACATAGCACATCGCTCAATCTGAACACGCAGTTCATAACGCAATATACTCTTTCATAACATAGCACACTGCTCAAACTGAACACGCAGTTCATAACACAGTATTCGGTTTATTGTCATAACATAGCGCACTGCTCAATCTGAACACGCAGTTCATAACGCGATATACTCTTTCATAACATAACACACTGCTCAATCTGAACACGTAGTTCATAACACAATATTCGGTTTATTGTCATAACATAGCACACCGCTCAATCTGAACATGCAGTTCATAACCCGATATACTCTTTCATAACATAGCACACTGCTCAATCTGAACACGCAGTTCATAACACAGTATTCGGTTTATTGTCATAACATAGCACACCGCTCAATTTGAACACGCAGTTCATAACGCGATATACTCTTTCATAACATGACATACTGCTTAATCTGAACACGCAGTTCATATCACAGGATTCGATTTATTGTCATAACATAGCACACCGCTCAATCTGAACATGCAGTTCATAATGCGATATACTCTTTCATAACATAGCACGCTGTTCAATTTGAACACGCAGTTCATAACACAGTATTCGGTTTATTGTCATAACATAGCACACCGCTCAATCTGAACACGCAGTTCATAACGCGATATACCCTTTCATAACATAACACACTGCTCAATCTGAACACGCAGTTCATAACACAGTATGCGGTTTATTGTCATAACATAGCACACCGCTCAATCTGAACGTGCAGTTCATAACACGATATACTCTTTCATAACATAGCACACTGTTCAATCTGAACATGCAGTTCATAACACAGTATTCGGTTTATTGTCATAACATAGCACACCGCTCAATCTAAACACGCAGTTCATAACGCGACATACTCTTTTATAACATAGCACACTGCTCAATCTGAACACGCAGTTCATAACACAGTATTCGGTTTATTGTCATAACATAGTACACCACTCAATCTAAACACGTAGTTCATAATGCGATATACTTTTTCATAACATAGCACACTGCTCAATCTGAACACACAGTTCATAACACAGTATTCTTTTTCCTTGGCACGCAGCTCATATTTTTTTGATTCTGAACACACAGCTCATACTTTTCATTCTGAACACACAACTTGTACATTTCAATTCTGAACACACAGCTCATATATTTCGATTCTGAACACACAACTCATATATTTCATTCTGAATGCAGGTATCCTCCCGTTTCACACGGGGTTATGGATCTATTATTGTGAGGGAGTGGTACATGGAGCTCCCAGATGCTGTTCGCCACATCGTGGACGATGTAGGGTTTGGCCCTTTCAGTGCCGGATTGTCACGTCATCCAGCGAGTAGGACCCTTCTGGGGGCACTTCTAGAGAGATGGTGGGACACCACCAACTCCTTCCATTTTTCAGCTACCGAGGACATGACGATGACCCCATATGACTTCTCCATGCTGACCGATCCCATATGATGCAGATATGGGTGAGTAGGAGGCCGCTTGGATTTATCTTCTTGGAGCCCATCCGCCGATTGACAAATCATCAGGCAGGGTCAGGTACACTTGGTTCTCCGAGCGGTACATGGGGACTACGCTCGTGACCATTGACGCCATATAGCAGTATGCCCGGGGATTTTTGATGTTCCTCCTCGGGACCACAATTTTCTCTGACAGGGGAAATACGATCGGGCTGTATCTACTCAGTGCTCTGGCAGACCTATCATCGGTCAGTCAATATGATTGGGGTGGTGCTGGACTCGCTACCCTTTACTGCTACATGAGCGCGACTTCCCGAGAGTGGGGGACCATAGTAGGCGGCTACTGGCGAGCCTGGGAGGTACATTCTGCCCTCTTGATTTACATTTCTGTTTTTCATTATCTGTACACTGCACACGGCACACATTACATTCTATACCCTACATTCTGCACTCAGCATTCTGTACTTTCCATACATTCTATATACTACACATTGCACACAGCATTTTGCACTCAGCATTCTGCATTCTCTATACATTTTGTATTCTGACAGCGACTGTCTTGTCTTTCACAGCTGTGAGTTTATGCCTACTTCTTGACATTGGCCCCTGAGCCCGAGGTCGAGGCATCTCTTGAGATCCCCTACTCACGCAAATTTGAGGGTCGGTGCCGACCCAGGCCTCAGGAGACTCTACTCTACCTCCGGCAGTTCTTCGATACTGTATGGGCGACGGAGGTGATCCAGAACTGTCAGTTCTTCATGCTTTCTGCTTTGATTCATCTTGCATATTTATGACATCTAATCAATTTATGCACTTATTACCCGCAGGTGACCTGGCAGCCTTGGATCGACATGCCAGGGAATCCTCGATTTTTGTTTGCTAGGGCATGGGGCTCCTCCCGATATAGGGTCTTGTTTGAGGGACCGGTCAACAGGGCTTGGTTTCTTGGAGAGTGCTTCATGAGCCAGACGATGGGCAGCTCCGCTCAGGACGTCCCCTCACTGCCTCCACTAGAGATGTGGTCCGCAGAGGGTCTCACACCCCAGAAGGCAGAGGACCTTATGTTGGGTATTGACGCCGTCCTTTTCCTAGAAGAGGGGGATTACGTGACATATCGCCATACGTACCTGATGCCTCCGCTGTCAGGTGTCCATACCCCCAGGAGGGGACCTGCTGACATGCCTTCCTCGAGTCGCGCCTGAGCCGGAGACATTCCTTTGACCAGCGAGGCCGGCACATTGAGAGGCGGGACTGGAGGGATGCCCTCGACTTGGCAGTATGTTGGATGGCTAGATCTTCCGACCGGGCTGATAGACTGGCAGTATGGGACACCATACCAGATTCCACTGGAGCCTCCGATGCCCGACCATCGATACGTCAGTGACCTTGACTCACCACCGGTATGTTTTACAGTTTTTATTTATCACTCAGATATTTAGACATTCATTCATTCACTGATGACTTGAACTTGTGTCTGCAGCCTCCTAGGGAGTATACTGAGGGGTTACTCGGGATGGTGGCCTCACTCGAGGGCATGGTTCTGCAGAGGGAGACGATGCTATATGCCTCCGGCGTTCGGGAACTTTTCAATTTCCTTGCATTTATCATACTTCTGATGACATATGGAAATTGAACATTTCACTGCATTGATTCAATGCGTGTGTAGAGCACATCTGACACATCGCATTCACACACTATATTTGCATGCACCCACTCTATGTATCATTTTCGCATCTGCATCTGATATACATACTGGCTGATGCATTCAAACTGTCCTTTTCAGGTCCCGCCTCTGCAGACTGGGCCATCCAGGCCTTCTCGAGCAGCTGTAGCACGTCCGCGGGGGACCTCGGCTACAGTTTGGACCCGATTTTGTGTTGCGGTTCTAAATCTGAACCAAAGAGTCCAAATTCGGCAAATCGTTTTGAAGAAAAACAAATTTTGAAAAGTAGTGCCAAACATGGACTGCTTTGCCAGATTACAGAGTCGCCACCTAAATATTTTAAAACGGGGAATTTAGGAAACCCTGACTCGGTGCCGAAGGCCACATGTCCGTCATCACCAAAGTGGTCTTGGCTCGGGAGCTTGGGTACGATCAAGGAAGGTCAGCTATGAGCACCCACTTTCGCCCGGTCCGAAGACCGGCCTCTACTAACCGTGATATCCGATTTTGAAAACTTTACATGTTCTTATTCTGGTTATTAACCTAGAATTACTATGTGATGCGCACAACACAAAAGTATAGACTAGATCGCCTAACTTGGAAATAAACATTGCATATCCGTTTTGTCTCGAAAAACGTGTTAGATTTTGCTACTCGCAAGTAGGCTAAAATACGGATTTCAATGAGTTGTTCCAACTCAGGCAATCCAACCTTCACCCACAGGCATTCAAACAGTAATATCACATAAGCATTTAGCCGCATGGTAAGCATACTGTCATGGCAACATTCACACGCATGCGATATGCTAAAGCGTAAAAACTTACATCGTACTCCGTGCCAAAAACAATAACCCGGTTAGCAAACATGCATGACCTAGTTCATGTTAAGTGGCTAATGCAACGCAGGCATAGATGCAATCTAGAGTAGGCTCGGCTAACCCTAAATATGGCATGCGAAATGCGCGAGTAGCACGTATTCAATTTGGAATTGAAAATTGCAATGCAGTTTGCATGATGTACCGAGCCCGGTGCATGTAATCAAATGCGTGAATGCACGCATGCATTGCATGAGGTATGCTAATTTAGATGTGCCCTAATCTACCATCATAAGCAGGTAAATAAAAGGGATAGAAAGAAATAGGGATTGGAAGACATACACCCACTCACACACACTTATTACAAATGCGCCCTCACTCGGAGGGACCAAAAGAATAATACAGAACTGAATAACTAATTAACTACGCAAGCTAATTAATTATTACAAATCAACTAAATTAATTAAATAAAATAATTAATCTAATTAAACAGTAAATCACCTCGGGATGAGGGCCAAATGCAGCACGCGCTCGGGACTGGCTCGGAATCGCACTGTCATGCATGATTTGCCTCTGTTTCCTCTGCTGTCCTCCTCAGAAAATTACCAAAGTCCCTGGAGTGCCTCTCAAGGCACTGGGGAGTACCACCGGCTGGGGTAGAACACCACCGGCTGAAGAAGGAGGCCACCGGCACTGAATTGATTCATCGGCTGGCAATTGACTGCCGGTCGGCACTAAATAGTGCCGGCCGACACTTAATACCTGCAGAACCTGCAACTCACAGCAGCAGAGGGCAACAACATGCATGGCAATATGATTCAAGGTATTTATGTACTATACACACCCCTTTATCATATTGGTGACTCAAAGGAAAGGTGTGCCTTGGTTCTCGGACCACCAATCACGCATTTCCATGCATGATGGCCCAAGGATCAAGAATGCAACTTTGATTTCAAATGCATGCAATGCAAACAAGCGAACAAGGGTGTTAAACCTCTATCATGACTTGGTCAAGAGGCCTAACATGCATGCCAATGTGATGCACTCCTAGACATGGCAACTAGCATGCAATATGGCAGTACAATGCAAACCTAAGTAAGCACACAAGGCAAGCATGCAAACCCCATGGAGGATGGACTTAGACATGATCTAGGCAGCTCCAAAAGGGGCCAAAATCAGTGGCCAAATGTTAAGTTATAGGGGCCAAACACACATGCACACATACACATGTTAAGGTGCCAACACTTAAGCATAACAAACAACATTCAAGCACACTTGAAATGAGTTGAGCATGGACAATTGACATGCATATAAAGCTCTGAAAATCACACAAAACATGATGCCAAATCATGCAACAAAGCAAGCCAAGTATGCAACAATAGGTCCAAGTACTTGAAGCAAGCCATGGAGGCTTATACTAAGGTCAAGTCCACCAAGCCATACAAGGCCAAGGGGACTCAAAACAGGTCACAAGCGGACTTAAACAAAGCCTAAGGAGCACCTAGATGGCATCTAAGAGGCTCGAGCACAAAGGCACGCAATCATGACCAAAACATGGAGCATTTAACACATGCTTTTAAAGCATTGAAGAGGCTACTAAGGCAAGCATATAAGCACATCATAAGGTCTGAAATAGCATGTTAGGGGGTTCCAAACCACCAAAAACAATGCAAGCAAGACATGCTACATATTCATGCTCTTAAGGCTAGCAAGCCAAATGCAAAGAGGCTATATTAAACATGCTATGGTTGACTCAAACAACATGAGACAGACCTTGAACATGGAAATATAAGCATAAAAGTTTCACAAATGTAGGCCTAAAACGCGCTAGAAACTAAGGCACACGACCTAGGCATGTTAAGGCATCAAAGGGCATTACAAGGCAACTATGCTAAGCATGCATAAGAAACCAAAACCAACTTAAAATCATGTTATAACATGAAAATATAAGCATGAAAAATAAGTCAAACATGCTCAACACACACTCAAGCATGAAGCTCCATAAGGAAGCAAAACTTGCCCTTTTCAAGGACATCAAGGAGATGGGGTGGCCCTCTCCTTTTGGAGACTTTATGGCACCATCTCCACCACTGAAATCCCTCAAGATTTCAGTGGTGGAGAGGCCCAAGAACCAAAGTCTCGGAGCTCTCACAAAATGGCCTAAAATGGGCCCTTTTCAAGGCCTAAATGGGGTCAAACTTCCCCAAACCACAAAACACTCTTAATAAACAATAAAGAGGGTTAAAAAACAGAACTTTTATGTGTTATAGACTAAGCACAAAAACTTTTTTAAACTAGGCAAAAATGGAATGCAAAAATGGGGTAAATAAAGCAAGTAACCCTTGAAGCTTTTCTTCACAAATGTTGAAGTTGTTGGTTCCTTGAGCTCTAAACCAGTCAAGAACACTAAGAACAAGCCCTTGGACCCTCAACAACCAAAGGAAGGTGAAACACTAGGTGCTTGTGTGCAATAGTATGAACTAAAGCACCTAGTGTACAAAATAAGCAAGGAAAAGAGAGATAGAATAGATATAGGATTTCTAACCTAAAACCAGAGCTTCTCCCTCTCCTAAAATGTCTAACCCTCCAAAAATTCTAACCCTTGAGCCAAGAGAAGAGCCTCTTCCTTATAGGCAACAAAGACTTACAAACTAAGTCATCCAAGGGCTCATCCCTCCATACACGTGTATGGAGGAAACAAAAACATCTGTTTGTCTGAAAATATCTCGAAAAGCAAGCAGTAAAGCGAGGCAAAATGGTCATTTTGCCAAAATGAGTGCCGGCAAGCACAAAATAGTGCTTGGCAGTGGCAACACCAGTCGGTGGCCTCTAGCCACAAATGGTATGTGGGGAAGCCTCAGAAGGCATTCCCTGCCCCTCAAAGGCAAAACACAAGTGTTTGGTGTAAAACCAAACACAAAACAGTCAAGTTCGGAGGTCCTGAGGCAAGGCGCGCGAGCCGAGAACTCCGGGAACTCTGAACAAACACAAACATGGATAATCACCGAGTGTTCCAACGGTGACGTCCAAGTCTTGAGGACGGTCAAAAATGGGATGTCTACAGTTGCCCCTCTTTGACAGAACTCGGAAGTCATAACAATGACGTGAGTGAATGTCAAAGTCCAAAGACGACCCATTTTTGACAAGGCCGAAGACTTGGACAATCATGCAAGACAAAACAAGGTATGCGCCCGAAGGCAGGGGCAAAATGCAAGACGATGCAAGAAGCCGAGCATAACTTATGATCATGCAAAGAAAGCTGTAATGAAGCACACATGCGACAGTTATAAGCTAGCATACGCCAATCTACACTACAATGCAGAAAGGATGTAAGAGAATTATGCAATTCTCAAAACGTCTCGCGGAGGATACAATACACAATGCGGCTCGTTCGTTTCCGACCTCAAATGAGTTGTACATACAATATCGTGCCTGCAAAGAAAGTAAACTTAACAGGTACAATATTGTTAGCCACATGCATGGTAATGCGAAATGCAAAATGAAATGCAATATATACAAAAACGATGTATGAATAATGCAAATGATAATGCAATGCAATCGAAACTATGCAAACTACATGCAAAGCAATTGAATCATGATTCAAACCGGAGCGTTTCGAATCCACACAAATGTCAAATAGATTGATGGAAGTAACAAGTCCGTCTCCCATAGAACGATGTCTGATCTATGAGTACTTCGCACGGACACAAGAACAAGTATTGGGTGGAATGACATAAGTGGGGAAACGACCCGCTGGGGAGGGAATAATGATCCTAAAGCTGGATGCAACAATTATACTACAATGTAATATGTACAATGGATATGGTGCGCGGGCCAAACCGTATCTCGCCTAGGAAAGGCATGCACGCATACAAGCCATGTCTAACACAGAAAAGGGTGCCGTAACCTCAAACCAACATACCAGCGTGGAGTAGGCGCGATACACAAGCAGAACTATGCTTTGACGTGAAAAGCATGGACACATACCAGACCAAGCTTGACAAGGAAAGGCGCAAGCCATGGATGGAAGGTGATGCAGTGAAATGCATGCAATGGAATAGATACAATGGATATGGCACGCGGGCCAAACCCAGTCTTGCCTAGGAAAGGCATGCACGCATACGAACCATGTCTAACACAGAAAATGTGCCGCAACCCTCAAACCAAGCTCGTCAAGGAATAGGCGCGTACACAAAAATTGTGCTTCGATGTGAGAAGTAGGGGCACATACCAGACCAAGCTTGACCTGGAAAGGCGCAAGCCATAGATGGAAGTGATGCAGTGGATGCATGCAACTACAATGCAATGGAAATGGATATCTACAGAAAATGCATGACATATGCACTATACTACAATGATGATGCATGATAAATGCATGTTCTCTTTGTTTTTTTGTTGTTTTTTTTTTTGAAATGCATGACATATGCAATATTATCAATGATGCATGAAATGCATGTTTTGTTTTTTGAATTTTTTTTGAAATTTTTTGGAATGCATGACATATGCAATATTTACAAATAATGCATGACAAATGCAGTATGATGCGATGGCTGCGATTGCAGTTTTCCCTATTCTCCCAACGGGGCGATATACTAGGTTGGTTCGATCGAGAATCAAAGGCGTAAACACGCCTCAACCTATGGGGCTTCCATCTGATTTCAAGCGGTACACCTGGTATTTAAACCGGACTTTAGTCTCGAAATTCGAACCTTTGCGTTCTAGGCATAAGCCGTTCAAACTCTAGTTTTCACCGTCCCCCTTGGTCTCCTAGGAACTCACCGCAAACACGACGGTGGCTTTGCAGGACCACCGAAAGTCGTTCGGGCACGACAAACAGCGAAGGAATTGCACCTTGAGAGGATTTAAGGTCTCCTAGACCGGGATGCAAATGTAGTGAAGGTTTTGCACCCTCCAAGGATTTAAGGTCTCCTAGACCGTGCGTGTTTGAGATCTCGCCCGGACACAGGGGGCAAGCGATGAGATCATAAAACAACGCTATGGAATGCATGCCAAATGCAATGAGGTACACCTTAATGCAGAAGGTCTTGCACCTCCAGGATTTAAGGTCTCCTAGACCGTGCGTGTTTAAGGTCTCGCCCGGACAGCGGGCAAGCTTACACAATACTCTAAGTGCATGCGAGGCAAATGGGGCAAATGAGGCGCGTCGTGCAATGAGGTGCAGCGCCTCAAAGGATGGAAAATGAAGTGCAATGAGGTATGCCAAGCGGTAGCGATCGAAAAATAAGCGATGAAATGCATGCCAAATCGATAAGGCGCACACCTTAGTGCACGAAGGTCTTGCACCTCCGAGGATTTAAGGTCTCCTAGACGGCGTGTTTAAGGTCTCGCCCCAGACACGTGTTTAAGGTCTCGCCGGACCGCTCAAACTCGAGGTCTTGTGAAATAGCGATGGAATGCTAAATGCAAGATGAAGCACGCGAGGTAGTACACCTCACATGGATCAAAACGAAATGCAAAATGAAACACGTGAAGTAGTACACCTCACGTGGATCAAAAGGAAATGCAAAATGAAGCACGTGAAGTAGTACACCTCACGTGGATCAAAATGAAAGGCAAAACGAGGCACACGTAACTCGAGATGCAATGAAATGCGAAATGAGGCACGCATACCTCATTTGATGGAACATGAAATGCAAAACGAGGCACACATACCTCGAGATGGAAAATGAAATGCAAAATGAGGCACGCATACCTCATTTGATGGAAAATGAAATGCAAAACGAGGCACACGTACCTCGAGATGCAAAATGAAATGCAAAATGAAACACGTGAGGTAGTACATCTCACGTGAATCAAAATGAGATGCAATATGAAGCACGTGAGGTAGTACACCTCACGTGGATCAAAATGAAATGCAAGATGATTGAGAGTATGACACGCATGCCACACGACAATGCAAAACAGTGCAAGTCGCAAGGGACGTGCAAGATGGTGCGCTACGATGCGCCGGACAATGTGATGGATGCGCGTGACGTACACGGGGCAACTTTTGAATCTCTGTAAATGATAAAAAGATACAAAAGGATACAATCTTCGCTTGAATTTGAGTGCCACTCACAGTAGACACAGTCCGAAGTCGAAACGGAGGCCGGTTGAACATCGGGGGTGCATTTTCTTGCACTTTCTTGAGCTATGAAGACCCAAAAACTCCTTATTTTGCCTAAACAAGGCCTTGGGAACACCACCGGCTGGGTGGGGAGATCACCGGCTGCCACCGGCTGCCTAAACTTATTCACCGGCACAATAATGTGCCGGCCGGCACAGAATAGTGCCGACCGGCCAAAAATGGCTGATCGGGGGTAGTTTTGCCATTTTGCCTCGGGTCTTTTAAAATAGGGCTTAAAACCCTATTCCTTTCACCTTGCCACCGCCGAAATCACTCTCTCTATCTCTCTAGAGCTTTGTTCTCTCCATTTTTCGCCGTTTGTTTGAGTTTTAGGCTTGATTTCATCGTTCGATTCGCAAATACCTTCGTGTTTCGGACATTTCCATCCGATTGAAATTTCATTTTGGAGTCTCTTTTGCTATTTCCACCTTTTCGGGACTTGTTCCCCTCAATTTCCTCTTCATTTCCATGTATTCTCATCTTCCGGCCTTTCCGGCCATTTCCGACCCGCTCGGGGTTGACTTTTTCGGTTGACCTTTCATATTCCGACCCGGTTTTCCTTTTCGGCCATTCTTCTTACCACCACTACCATGGCAGACGACGTTCCACGTGTCGGGACTCCCCCGGATCACGAGATGGATCCCGGGGTTGAGCTCCTCCCGGCGGCGGCGACCATTCGACCAGCGACCTACCATTGCCGACCATTCCGTACTCGCCGGATGGACTCCGCCACTTCCGCGGTTTTGACAGAGCTCTGGACCCGATGCTTCTGCTGCGCGGTGACCTCGCACCTCTCATTTCGGCTTCCGGGTAATATTCTTGTCTTTGCTTTATTTTCTGCAGTGTAGATTTGTAAACTGTCAACTGCCGTAGCTGATTACAACCTTTACTTGCTTAACTCTGATATACTATACTGTGGTTGATCGTAGACAACTTCACAACTGATATCTGCTTAGGACCGACACACGTGCACACACACTGCACTAGCCTTAATCACCCATACACACGGCACACCGTATTTCACTACAAACTCACCGATACCCGGTATTTATTTGAATCTGAAAACCTGCACACATGCTAGATTTATACTGAATTGAACCACTCTAACACGCTGACGTATTACATGCTGTAGTTCACTGTAGGCACACTGTGACCCGTTATCTGCTTGAATCTGAAAAATGTGCACACGTGCACCATATCTGTATGCTGTTCCTCACAAACACACTGACACATCACAGGTCGTAGTCCACCGTAGTACACTGAAACCTGATATCTGCTTGGATCTAAAAAATGTGCACACATGCACCATATTTGCATTGCATTTACTCAAAAACACACTGATGCATCGCATATTGTAGTTTACCGTAAGTACACCGGCACCGGTTTACGCGAATCTAAAAAGCGCGCATGCTAGATTTGTATCGACTTTAACATGTTTCCTCAGAACTGTGCATTTCATATTGTTTTGCAACCATTTGTTTGTAAACAGAGAGATTCCCATACCATCCGTGGGTATGGGAATGTTTCAGCTCGAGATTGGTACAGGAGCTTCGAGGCGGTTAAATGCATCGTGGATGATGCGGGCTTCGGTTCCTTCTGCAGGGGTCTGACTCGGCTTACTGCCTGTAGACCTCTTCTAGCTGCCCTAGCAGAGAGGTGGTGGGACACCACCGATTCATTTCACATATCGGCGACTGGGGACATGACGATGACCCCTTATGACTTCTCGGTGCTCACCGGCATCGGGGTTGGGGGTGATCCGATCCCGCCGACAAATATGGACGAGTGGTACGCTCGAATCCATTTACTTGGCGGCTCGCCTCTTGCACGTCGAGCTTTGTCCGCTATTCTTGGTTCGAGTGCGATTCGAGTGCGACCTCTGCTTGTCGGCAGCGACTCCGATGGCCGAGGTGGCGTGGAAGCGATATCTTGTAGCGGCTTTTGATGTTCTTGTTGGGGACCACCCTATTCGCCGACCGGCGAACACCGTGCCTCTCTGCCTACTCGGCGCCTTGGTGGGCGTCAGGACATCTTCGCTATTTGGGGTGGCGGCTCTGGCCACTCTTCTGGTATATGAGCTCGGTCTCCGTGGCGTGACGATTGCTCGGAGGCTACTGGCGAGCTTGGGAGGTATGTCTTCTTCTCTGCTTTTCATTTACATTTCGTACTTTTACGTACTCTGCACGCTTTCAGCATGATGCCTTTACACTTGCTGTATCTTGTCGGCACACACACATACTCACTTTATCTTGTTGTACTGCTGTTCCTTGTACACTCTGCTCAATACCTTTGCACAACCTGCAGCTCTGCTATTTACGCTTTACTCAGTATTACTTTTTACGATAAATGTTCGACATCATCTTGCGGTTGTGGGTCTATGTCTACTTTCGAGGCTAGAGCGATCTGGGAGCGGAGACTCCTCTGGTTGTCCCCTTTTCACGCTTCTGACGGAGGTGCACCCGGAGGCCGCGGGAGACTTTTAGCTTCTTCCGTCGCTACTTTGACACCATCACCCCTGCTGAGGTATGTTTTACTTGCAGTTTATTTAAGCTTCACTTTTCCACTGTATATTTGCAATACCAGTAGGCAATAAAACCGTATTTCAATTTCAAATCACCTGGCAGCCGTGGGCTCCTCTGCTGGCGATAGTGCGGGATCGGTTTGCCGGCGCGATCGAGACCTCACGTTCTGAGATTTTCTTTGGAGGGCCGGTCTGCCAGGCTTGCTACTTGGGTGGCGCTTCTTCGTCGAGACCTCGAGGTTACTGGCGAATAGTCCCGGAGCATCCCCGAGCATATGAGGGACACGGCGTTTCACCGCGGCGGATGGCGGACTACACCATCGGTGGGAAGCGGCTTCAGGCGAAGCGACTACTCGAATGCGTCGGACCTTCATTATCACGGCCTTTGGCGATGGTCGCCCGGTGAGCGAAGAGACTTGCGGCGCCGGCTAGAAGGCGGCGGGAAGCGAGGCGAGATAAATCCTGAAGCTCGAGCTTCATGGCGGAGAAGTGTAGGGGCGAGGGCCGGTGCCCGCTGCCTACCGTCTTGACATCTGAAGCGAAGGGGAGACCTACGGATCCCTTTGCTCCTCCCCATTTGGTCATGAGTTGGTGGTATTCTGACTTGCCTCGGTATGTATTCTTGCATTTCTGTCTGATCATTTGATTTGATTCGTTCATTTGATATTCCTCGAATATTGATGTATCTATCTTGTTGCGAGCTACCTCTGAGTACACCGTGATCGGTGGGTGAATGCCTCCATGGCGAGGATGTTGCGGCGAACCTTTGAGTTCTTAGCCTTCTGACCTTCCGGTATATTTTCTCGACATAGTTCCAAACTATATACAAAGCGCCGCATGTCGATGCCGCGACACAACATCCGATAAAGCTGTTCACGGCATTCACACTGCTTGTACTCATACACTGCTGCATTACGCATATAAAGCGCTCACGGCATTCACACTGCGCATTACTCATACTTTGCATTACGATCGATTAAAGCGCTCACGGCATTCACACCTGTACTCATACAGCGCATTCGACTGCGATAAAGCGCTCACGGCATTCTCACATTGTACTCATACTGCATTACGCAGCGATAAAGCTGCTTCATGTGTCTTGATGCATTTGCCTTTGTACTTTTCGGCCTCCTTCGATTCCTCCTGGGTGGCGGCGCTCCATCTGGACCTCCCATTTCTACTCGGGATGGCGGGATATTCCCCGCACTTGAGGCGTAGCCATGTGGGGGACTCACAGGCTCTAGTTGCGAGGATGGCGAGTCGGGCGGAGGCCTCTGAGAGGAGGCCGAGGCGGCTTCAGGCTCGAGCTCGATGGCGACACTTCGGCGATGCTCTGTGCTTACCTTGGGAAGAGAGCGAGATGGATCCCCGGCGAGGCCATTGACGATGATTACAGACTTCTGCTGTTTTTCTTTCATTTTCTTTTCTTGTACTTTTGTCTTTTGGTAGATAGAGTACTATGTACTGCCATAGGCAGGTTTTTGCTTTTCTCAAACGTTGTATTTAAAAAAAGATGGTATGAAATGAAACAAACTTTTGGTTTAAAGAAAAAGTGTTACATTTGTATATATATGCATATTTCATACCTGCACTGCATTGCATCATATTACACCTCAAATGTAAATGATATTGATCTGTTGTCTGACAATTGAACATTCGCACTGTAATAACCAGATGACCAACCAACTAAACAGCAAAACAGCTCATACAAACCACTGCTCAATCCGAACACACAGCCCATACTCTGCTGGGGATTGATCTGCTGGGGATTGATCTGCATATAGCCCATAACACAGCATTTGGTTCATTCTGCGCCTGACAAACCACGAACAAATACCCCAATCGACAAGAGGCGGATCACAAAAGTGACCACGATTGCAGTTGAAACACACTCGGATGTCCCAAATTTTCCCTTTCCTTCTCTTGCTTTGCACGGATGTAGAGAATGGCACAGCATTCTGAGCACAAGCGATTACTTTTTAAAAGAGGATGGGTTTTCAACCAGGGTATCGAGCCTAACACAGAACACGGCGAGCCAGACTCAAACAAAGAAACAAAAAGGCACACGACCTAACACAACGAGACACACTCGGAAAAGACTTCAAGGCCAAAATAATTGAGACCGACAAAATCGAAAGACACGACACACGGACATGTTCACAACAGGAGAGACCTCAAATTTCGAGGAGTTAGTTCCTCCGGGTATACTCCCACCCTTTCTGATTTGTGATACTCACATCACTCGGCCCTCAGGCTCATTTTTCTCTCAAGGCCCTTTTCTTCACTCTTCTCTCAACTTACTCATCTCTATTCTTTATTCTCTCATTTTGCAATCCCTCCCCGGGGTGATGAATGACAGATGAATAGGAAGTCACGGGTTCACACCCATCACTGTTAGCTCATGGCCGTTTCTTCTGGCGGATAAAGCGCCTCTCGGGCACGTGCGTTGGCGACAGGGGGGAAAGACGTAACATCCGACTCAACTGTGCCCCTAGTTCGTCATTTTGACCATTTTTGCTGTGTTTTCTAAAACAGTTCTGACCAAAATGAGAGTTGGATTAACACACTTATTCGATTTTTGATTTGAAAATCGTGCAAGTCAGGCTGTGAGCACTGAAAATTCTCCTTTTTGGGTCCAAACATGGTCCAATTTTGGAAAATGAAATAGTTTTCGAGAAAATAAGTCAACCTCAGTGAAAATTTTCAAAAACTATTTTCGCAAACAATCAATGCTCAACGAGCGTAGAACTTACCCTCGAGATATGCAACCTCAGATCGGAGGCAATGGAAAATTGCCCCTGGCTTAAGGGGGGGTAAGGCAACGGAAATTTGCCCCTGGTTTGGACGGTAACTCAGGGCAACTTATGGCAATATATGGCAACGGAAAGTTGCCCCTTGTTTGGATGATGCCGCGGCATGTCGTAAACCAGTCCTTGTTGATGACAATCAGACCCTCGGACGCGAAGGAGTCGAAGACGGTTTGAATCAATATGTGGACACAGTCATCTGGAAGGTGTTGGTGGTTTGGCTTCAAGAGGAAGTTAATCACGTAGTTAGGGTTCTTTGCAATCGAGACATTGGATTCAGAGAGGGCAAAAGTGATCAAAACCATGACATGGACCGAGGCGCTATGGAAGCGTTGAAATTTGGACTTCAAGATGAAGTTGCCTACGTATCCCAAACATGGGAATCAAGCCTTACGTAGTTCCGGTTAAGGTACACTCGGGTATTTTAACCTTCACTATTTTTAGGCTCTAACTTTTGCCAAGGTGCCCAATGCGGGTTTTCGACCTTGCGAGCTATGTTTTTCTTCTTCTTTTCTTTTGCATTTCCTTTTTTATTTTTTGCATTTTCTTTTCTCTTTTGCTTCTTTTGTATTTTTCTTTTCTCTTTTGCTTCTTTTGTATTTTTCTTTTTTCTTTTCTTTTCTTTGCTCTAACTTTTGCCTGGGCTGCCCTTCCGGGTTTTCGGCCCAGCGAGCCTCTCAAAGGGTAAAAGTGTAGCAAGCCCATGTCAAATGGTTTCGAGATTGAAGCCTCTCTGTGTCCGAAAGAGTGACCATCGGGTTGATTTGCGGAAGAATCCATCACGGTTGCTTAATGAACCTTGCCTGGTGGGATCTGATCTCCTTGGTTCGACTTTGGTGCCTCTTGCTCGAGGACTGCTTCAAATTGGGCCACACAGGCATTTCATGGCACTGAATGTTTTGCACAGATTCCGGTTTTCAATAGATAGATCAAACCTCGAGACTGGGAGCGATCCTGGGCTGCACAAATTCAAGAGCGGTTCCACAACGGTCTTCGCGAGACTGCGCAAAATATTTGGTTTTTGAAAGTTTTTAAGAAAGCGACGAATCGCTCGCGTTGAAGATAGTGTGGAACCAGTCTGGATCAGGCCAGGGTCCTTTTCAGTACTCACGCCGACAACCATGATTTCATTCATTAAAGGCTTAGCAGGCCTCTCTTTCTCTCAAAATGATCAACAATTTTGCAAAAACCAGAGAGATTCCTCCCTCTTTGTTTTTATCACCGCAGTGTTCGAAAAGGGTTTTATGAAAAGCTTAGGTCATTATGACAATGTTCAAGGCATAAGAGAGTAAGCGAAAAGCACTATCATTCCATTCACATCTTCCGGCACGGCTAACTCAAATAGCGACAAGTACGGAACGCGATAACCCAGCTTCATTGATTTGTTGGTGTGGCGGCTTTTCGGCAAAGCAGCTCAAAAGGCAAAAGTAAATAATTACAAGGCAAAAGCGATTGTCCGAGGTAACAACCGAAATCACACGGTATACTATACAAAAGGGCCGACTCATTACAACAAGACAGACCACAGAAGCAAAAGGCCGACTCAATACTGAGAGCAGACTCAAAAACAAAACAAAAATGACTCGACACCCAAGTCGATTTACAAAACTAGCATTGGCGGTGCTCAAAAATCGTGCCAAACGCCATATCCAAAAATGTACGGACATTGCCCATGAGCGGTTGAATCCCAATCACATACTCGCGATATCGGTGTCCTCAAAATCCAACAAGCGGTGGTGGCAGACTTTCTTTGAGGTAGGCGGGAGGATAACCTCGTTGTCAATTAAATCTTGTACCTCATGAGGCGGAAGCAATTATCGATGGCATGGCGATCTGGCGATGGTACGCCTGATGAGGAAGCATCATGCGTGGCGGGAGATTCTTCGAGGCGGCCGAGGCTCGAGGGCTTAAGGTGTCCCCTTTCGGCAGGATCGCAATGCCTTGGACAATGGCATGTAGAGAGCATGAAAGACCTGCGCCCTCGGCGGTATTTTGAGTCTGAGCACTCTTCTTTGGATGCACTAGCGAGCGGATCGGCGGGTGCGGCCTTGGGTTTCGATCCTTTCCGGATGCAAAAGGAAGCGGGAAGAACGGTCTGGCATGGGGGGCCTATCGATTCTCGATTGATGGAAGCGCCCTCGGTGAGTAGGAAAAGCATCCTCCACAGCTTTTGTCGTAACTGCGGATATCTGTTGCTTGTTCATTCCCCCGGCTTTCAAAGTCTCTACTGCCCACAGCAGTTGTTCGATAGGGTCGGCATCCGCCTTCATCTTACCTTTGTCTCCGGCCTCAGCCTAGTCTAGAACTTGGTTTGCTGCGTCGTTGCCATAGTCGGAGGCCATCTCCGGTTGGCTGAGTTCAATCATAATTCGTCCCAGTAGTGGGGGCTCCTGGGGTACAAAGCCTTCGGGATATGATGCAGCTGGCGGCGAAACAGACATCCCATAGGCGAGATCTGCTACGGACCTTTGAAGATCACCTATCATTCCCATTAGTTCAAAAGTAGTAGGCTCACGAGCCTGATACAGGTGAGGAGTCCAAATTGGATGCGCGGCAGGCGACCTAGGTGGATGCGGCATGTCAACAGTAGCTTCATCTTGTGGGGTGGTTCCTTGACTCAGCGCGGCCGTCATGACCACAATTTCTTCTGAGTTCTGCGTCATGTTCAGTCTTGCCTCAGCAAGGAGAAGACACTAGCTGTTCTGGCTCAACTCTTTGAATCTCTGAACCGAAACGGAAAACAAGCAGTATTTCAGCCCCAAACAGATCAAACACGGGTGTAGTCGAACAACTGCACTCTACTCTTGAACTCTTGTTCCCCAAGTCAACATCCCCAAATCTGAATCTGACACCCGCAGATATAACTGATTCACAACAACACTGATACTGGTGCCCTCAGGCCTGATACCCAAATTTTGCAAACTGATATGCGCATTCCCTGTAGAGATACACTCTAAAAGCACATAGCATGTAAATGAGAGCCAATACACCCCTATGTTGGGGTAGGGTTTCCCTGTCCTATTTTGTCAGGAGCTAGGGTTTCACTATGCACGCAGCGGTTTCAAACAACCTAATATCGGGTGAGCAACCTGTCCTAGTTTGGAATGGTCACTACGGATTCCGACTATGCACTAGGTCGAATGGTCGAAAAGGGTGCCCCGGTAAAACCGGGGTTTGTGTTCCCCATCTTGGCGAGCCATACCGGTCGACCTTATGGACATGCCTTAACAAGACAAGCCTCGACAAACGCTCGGGAATAGCGGATGGCCAACCACGGTGTCTTAGCGCACCAATGCACATGCAATGCAAAGAGACACATAAATGAAATCAAAAGCAGGATATCACGAGTTCGAGTCAAGCTCTCTAAACTCCCCAATGATGCGAAGCGTATGCGTCCGTCATGAGGGACCTCGGCTCTGATTTGGACTCGATTTTGTGTCATGGTTCTAAATCTGAACCAAGAGTCCAAATCCAAATCGTTTGAAGAAAAACAAATTTTGAAAAGTAGTGCCAAACATGATTGCTTTGCGGTCTGAAGTCACCACCTAAATATTTTAAAAGCGAAATTTAGGAAACCACGACTCGGTGCGAAGGCCACATGTAAAGTCATCACCAAAGTGGTCTTGGCTCAAGAGCTTGGGTGCGATCAAGGAAGGTCGACTATGAGCACCCCTTCGCCCGGTCGAAGACCGCCTCTACTAACCGTGATATCCGATTTTGAAAACTTTACATGTTCTTATTCCGGTTATTAACCTAGAATTACTATGTGATCGCCAACAAAAGTATAGACTAGATCGCCTAACTTGAAATAAACATTGCATCCGTTTTCTCTCGAAAACGTGTTAGATTTTGCTACTAAAGTAGGCTAAAATACGGTTCAATGAGTTGTTCCAACTCGGGCAATCCAACCTTCACCCACGAGCATTCAAATAGTAATACCACATAAGCATTTAGCCGCATGGTAAGCATCTTGTCATGGCAACATTCACACGCATGCGATATGCTAAAGCGTAAAACTTACATCGTACTCGTGCCAAAACAATAACCGGTTAGCAAACATGCATGACCTAGTTCATGTTAAGTGGCTAATGCAACGCAGCATAGATGCAATCTAGAGTAGGCTCGGCTAACCCTAAATATGGCATGCGAAATGCAGCGAGTATACGTATTCAATTTGGAATTGAAAATTGCAATGCGGTTTGCATGATGTCTTGAGCGCGGTGCATGTAATCAAATGCGTGAATGCGCATGCATTGCATGAGGTATGCTAATTTAGATGTGCCTAATCTACCATCATAAGCGAGGTAAATAAAGGGATAGAAAGAAATGGGGATTGGAAGACATACACCCACTCACACACTTATTACAAATGCCCTCACTCGGAGGGACCAAAAGAATATCTGACGAATAACTAATTAACTACATAAGCTAATTAATTATTACAAATCAACTAAATTAATTAAATAAAATAATTAATCTAATTAAACGATAAATACCTCGGGATGAGGGCCAAATGCAAGGCGCCGGATCGGTCGAATCGCTTTGTCATGCATGATTTGCCTCTGTTTCCTCTGCTGTCCTCCTCAGAAAATTACCAAAGTCCCTGGAGTGCCTCTCAGGGCACTGGGGAGTACCACCGGCTGGAGTAGAACACCACCGGCTGAAGAAGGAGGCCACCGGCACTGAATTGATTCATCGGCTGCCAATTGGTATGCGATCGGACTAAATAGTCTTGTAAGCACTTAATACCTGCAGAACCTGCAACTCACAGCAGCAGAGGGCAACAACATGCATGGCAATATGATTCAAGGTATTTATGCACTATACACACCCCTTTATCATATTGGTGACTCAAAGGAAGGTGTGCCTTGGTTCTCGGACCACCAATCACGCATTTCCATGCATGATGGCCCAAGGATCAAGAATGCAACTTTGATTTCAAATGCATGCAATGCAAACAAGCGAACAAGGGTGTTAAACCTCTATCATGACTTGGTCAAGAGGCCTAACATGCATGCCAATGTGATGCACTCCTAGACATGGCAACTAGCATGCAATATGGCAGTATAATGCAAACCTAAGTAAGCACACAAGGCAAGCATGCAAACCCGTTGGAGGATGGACTTAGACATGATCTAGGCAGCTCCAAAAGGGGCCAAAATCAGTGGCCAAATGTTAAGTTATGGGGGCCAAACACACATGCACACATACACATGTTAAGGTGCCAACACTTAAGCATAACAAACAACATTCAAGCACACTTGAAATGAGTTGAGCATGGACAATTGACATGCATATAAAGCTCTGAAAATCACACAAAACATGATGCCAAATCATGCAACAAAGCAAGCCAAGTATGCAACAATAGGTCCAAGTACTTGAAGCAAGCCATGGAGGCTTATAGTAAGGTCAAGTCCACCAAGCCACACAAGGCCAAGGGGACTCAAAACAGGTCACAAGCGGACTTAAACAAAGCCTAAGGAGCACCTAGATGGCATCTAAGAGGCTCGAGCACAAAGGCACGCAATCATGACCAAAACATGGAGCATTTAACACATGCTTTTAAAGCATTGAAGAGGCTACTAAGGCAAGCATATAAGCACATCATAAGGTCTGAAATAGCATGTTAGGGGGTTCCAAACCACCAAAAACAATGCAAGCAAGACATGCTACATATTCATGCTCTTAAGGCTAGCAAGCCAAATGCAAAGAGGCTATATTAAACATGCTATGGTTGACTCAAACAACATGAGACAGACCTTGAACATGGAAATATAAGCATAAAAGTTTCACAAATGTAGGCCTAAAACGCGCTAGAAACTAAGGCACACGACCTAGGCATGTTAAGGCATCAAAGGGCATTACAAGGCAACTATGCTAAGCATGCATAAGAAACCAAAACCAACTTAAAATCATGTTATAACATGACAATATAAGCATGAAAAATAAGTCAAACATGCTCAACACACACTCAAGCATGAAGCTCCATAAGGAAGCAAAACTTGCCCTTTTCAAGGACATAAGGAGAGGGGGTGGCCCTCTCCTTTTGGAGACTTTATGGCACCATCTCCACCACTAAAATCCCTCAAGATTTCAGTGGTGGAGAGGCCCAAGCACCAAAGTCTCGGAGCTCTCACAAAATGGCCTAAAATGGGCCCTTTTCAAGGCCTAAATGGGGTCAAACTTCCCCAAACCACAAAACACTCTTAATAAACAATAAAGAGGGTTAAAAAATAGAACTTTTATGTGTTATAGACTAAGCACAAAAACTGTTTTAAACTAGGCAAAAATGGAATGCAAAAATGGGGTAAATAAAGCAAGTTTCTTACCCTTGAAGCTTTTCTTCACAAATGTTGAAGTTGTTGGTTCCTTGAGCTCTAAACCAGTCAAGATCAGTAAGAACAAGCCCTTGGACCCTCAACAACCAAAGGAAGGTGAAACACTAGGTGCTTGTGTGCAATAGTATGAACTAAAGCACCTAGTGTACAAAATAAGCAAGGAAAAGAGAGATAGAATAGATATAGGATTTCTAACCTAAAACCAGAGCTTCTCCCTCTCCTAAAATGTCTAACCCTCCAAAAATTCTAACCCTTGAGCCAAGAGAAGAGCCTCTTCCTTATAGGCAACAAAGACTTACAAACTAAGTCATCCAAGGGCTCATCCCTCCATACACGTGTATGGAGGGGAAACAAAAGGCATACAGCTGTCTGAAAATATCTCAGAAAGCATTGTAAAGCGATGGCAGGCAAAATGGTCATTTTGCCAAAATGAGTGCCGACCGCACAAAATAGTGCAGTGCAACACCATCCAGTGGCCTCTAGTTCTGACCGGTGGTATGTGGGGATGCCTCAGAAGGCATTCCCTGCCCCTCAAAGGCAAAACACAAGTGTTTGGTGTAAAACCAAACACAAAATAGTCAAGTTCGGAGGTCCTGAGGCAAGGCGCCCGAGCCGAGAACTCCGGGAACTCCGAACAAACACAAACATGGATAATCACCGAGTGTTCCAACGGTGACGTCCAAGTCTTGAGGACGGTCAAAAATGGGGTGTCTACAGCAACTAGGAGAGAAGTCTCAACACGCGGCTGGGGGGGACGTAGAGCACCTGTCAGTCATGACGAGGAGGAGGAGGAGTCAGCACATCCACAGTCAGAGACATCTGCAGGCAGGGATGATGACTATGGTTCCGGTTCAGAGGGCGGAAGCGACACTGAGGAGGCTTCCGAGGATGGTGGCTTTGATTCAGACGGAGAAGCTGACGATGGTGCCGCGGAGGCTGCTCAACCGAAGAGGGTGAAGAGGGCCTCTCGGTCTAGAGCTTGATGGCACTGGTGCAGATGTTCCTGCTTTATTTTTCTTTTTACATGTAGTTGTAGCACATTGTACAGCTTAGGTAGCTTTATTTTTTCTCTTCTTTTCAAAACTTGTACCCATTTGTAAAATGTTGTAAAAAGAGGCTATGATGGAATGAAAACAGCTTTTGTTCAAAAAAGTGTCGTATTTGTATTCTAAGCAAAGCATCGCATCGCATCACTTTGCACAAAAATGGAATTGAATGGAAATTGAACCTCGTGTATTACCAAGTCAGGTAGTGAACCGACAAGATAAACTAAACAACCTAACTCACTAAGAAACAACAAAACCTTAGCCAGTTTACAACTCAATAAGCAACGAGCAACAACTTGATAAACAAAGAGCAACAACTTGATAAGCAAAACTTAACAACTCGATAAACAAAACTTAACAACTCGAAGAGCGAATGCATTTTGAGACAAACAAAGCGACAAAATGCATCCGAAATAGAGGTACACTCAGACCTTCAGTACTCTCGGACACAGAGCTAGAGACTCATACGGAGACAAGAAGCGACTAGAGACCGACTTTTTTCCACATGCCCGACCACTTTTAGAGCTTGCTGACTAGTTTTTCTGTCTGCAACGCAAAAAAGTAGCTGGCCGACCAGAAAAAGTGGTCGGCCGACCACTTAACCTGGGAACCTCCAGTTTTCTAACACTTGTCCTCCAAACAGTGCCTTATCCTCCATAAAGGTTCCAGCTTTGTGGTTCCCTCATTCTAACTCAGTTTTGCATCAAAATGGAGGCGTTTCTTGTTAAAAATCTCACAAATTGGATTGCTACCTTGGATGGCTCGAAAAAGTTGAATTTCTAGGGTTTCGGCATAAATGCACTATTCACGCTGAGTCGCATCCTGTTGCGTTTTCTGTTTCTTCATGCCGCGGCAAGGTTTTGGAACCCGGTAACACATGTCTTTAGCTTTGGCAGGCAAGAGATATGTCTTACTTTCGAAGACTTCCAAGCTTTGATGGAGTCTGACCGCGAAGAAGAGGTTTTGCCATAATTCCACTTCAGCCACGTCCAAGCCTTAGGACGGATGTGCGGGCTCACTATGCATGATGCTTGGTCATTGATTCGCGATGGGGAGTTGGACATCCCCAGCTTCGTTTATTGGTTTTCTGATGCCGGGGATCGCGGCAATCATTACTGGCTGGGTTTTCGGCGACACGCCCTTTTCTTATGCATGCTATCACATTTGTTGCTTGCCTCAGGCTCCGAAGAATCTAGCGTCCGCTTGATTGAGGTCACCCAAGGCTTAGAGGAGGGCAAGAGCTGTATTGCCATGACACTGGTTGAGACTTTGATGGACCTGGATGCTTTTCATCACCGAGAGACGACTAGATTCGCGGGGAGTCTACTACTACTGCAGGTAATCTTTCCCACCCTATCTCGTATATATTGCTCACATCACTCGGCCATTAGGCTCGATTTTTCTCACAAAAACCATTTTCTTACTTTTCTCTCAACATACACCTCTCTATTCTTTAATCTCTCATTTTTCATCCCTCCCCAGGTATGGTTGATGGACAAATTACGGGTTATGGACTCATGCCCAGCATATTCAACTCGTAGCTACTTCTTCCGGCGACGTTTAGTCGATGCCCTTGATGAGGTATGGTGGTACGAATGGATGTGCCATCTATCCGCTACCAGTATTGCTTGGCGCTGCCCTTGGCTCAATCTGCTGGCGATGTGTTACAGCATGTCTCGCCAGCCTAGGATTCAGTTGATCAATCTGACTCACTGTGCCTTTTACTTTCTGTTCTGATTCTAGTGCCAGTTCGGATATGATCAGACCTGCCCAGCAGAGGAAATAGAGTACCCTGCTGCATTTCTGATATGAGGCACACAGCTAGCTCGGTATGCCACAGCATGGAGGACGAGAGAGCTTCTGGCCCCGCTCTCACTTTCAGTTGCATCCTTTCTGATGAATGCATAGTCTAGCTTGACGAGGAGGCGCAGGTTGGGCCCACTTTGGCATCAGAGGCTTCAACCAGCTCTAGGAGGGGACGCAGGAACACCTGACTGTGCCCCGAATTTATTGCTTTATTAGTACTTTCAAGTTTTCTTTATGAATGTAATAAAAAGCAACTTCAATTTGTATTCAAGAGTAGGAGAACTCTGTACTGAAATCAATGTAATTGAAGGTTGTGGGTACTGAAAATTTTCCGTTTGGTCCAAAAATGGTCTAAGTTGTAAAAAGATTAATTTGAGCAAAATCAACTTTTATTAAAACTTTTCAAAACCATTTTCGATATGGATCAAAGCTGGACACGCCCGAGATCTATCACTGAGATGTACAACCCCGGATCCTTAGTAACTAGAAAGTTGCCCCTAGTCTGAATAGCACTGCACTGGAGATCACAACCGGGCTCTTGAATGCAGAATAGACAAAGATGGCCAACCTGATCACACGGACAAAGTTGATCGGGGAAGTGTTTATGGCTGGACTTCAGAATGAAGTTGCCTACGTATCCCAAAAATAGAAATCAAGCCTTACGTAGTTCGGCTTGGGTTCACTCGTGTATTAACACTCTCCTTTTGCGCTCTAACTTTTGCCAAGGCCGCCCTTTCTGGGTTTTCAACCTTGCGAGCTCAATTTTTATTATTTCAAATTTTTCATGCTCTAACTTTTACCTAGGTCGCCCTTTCGGGTTTTCGGCCTAGTGAGCCACTCAGGGAAAGTATTTCTTCAACTTGTCCATGTTGATCGGTTGGGAGAACTCTAGGCCATCTAGATCCATCAAAACTATAGCTCCGCCTGACCAAATAGACTTGATGATGTAAGGACCAGTCCAATTGGCTCTAAACTTGCCCCTAGGGTCGTAGATGAGAGCTCGGTTGTCTTTGAGCACCAAATCTCCTTCATTCAAATTCCTGTACTTAACCTTCTTGTTGAAAGCCCTGGTGATTCTTAATTGATAACCTTGAACATGGTACAGTGCTTTCAGCCTTATTTCGTCAAACAGCATGAGTTCTTCGACCCTGCTTTGCTACCAATCTGCCTTAGCTATTTGACACTCATCCAATACCCACAATGACGGAACCTCAACTTCGATAGTCAGAACAGCCTCCATCCCATAAACCAAGGAATACAGAGTCGCTCTAGTAGAAGTTCGAATTGACATTTGGTAGCTCCACAAAGCAAATGGCAGCTTATCTGGCTAGTCCCGGTAAGTTTCCACCCTCTTCTGCAGTATGTGCTTGATGTTCTTGTTGGCGGCCTCAACTGCTCCGTTGGTTTGCGGCCGATATGTAGATGACTTATGAAAAGCCACATTATACTTCTCTAACAAGTCAATGACCTCTTTCTTGAAGTAAGAGCCATTATTTGAAATGATCTCATTCGGGACCCCGTAGCGATAGATGATGTTGTTCCTGATGAACTTAGCAACATGCGATGCCTTCAACACCACGTAAGATTGGGCCTCAACCCACTTCGTGAAGTAGTCTATCGCTACCAGAATGTACTCATGCCCGTTGGACCCTTTTGGAGTGACAGCCCCAATCACATCAATCCCCCAAACTGAAAATGGCCATGCCGAAGTCATGTTATATGGCCGGCGGCGGAATGTTCTGTGATTCGCATGGATCTGACAGTTGTGGTATCGCCGGACAAAGCCAATACAATCCTCCTCCATGGTGGACCAGTAGTAACCCTATCTAAGGATCTTCCAAGCTAGCGTCACCTCGTTCATATGCGCTCCGCACTCTCCTCCACGGATGGCCTCTATCAGGCGCTTGGACTCTTCAGCATCAACACACAATTTATGCATCCCGAGATGACCTCTCTTGTACAGTTTACCTCCACAGACGATGAACTGAGCAGCCATTCTTCGAATTGCCCTCTTATCTTTGGCATTTGCCCCTGGTGGATACGCCTCTTTTTCTAAGAAGTTCCAGACATCGTAATACCAAGGATTCTCATCTTGTACCTCGTCTATGGCGATGTAGACGCGCCCAAACGTCAAGGGGCTCCGCGCGCAAAATGGCGCGAAATCCGTTTTGTTCATTAGGCTTACTACAGTTTGGACTCAATGTCACAGTTCTGAATCTAATCTTGCAAAGTGCAATGCAAGACCGATAAATCACCAAAGAGTCCAAATCCGGCAAATCGTTTTGGAAAACTGATTTTTATAAAGAAGGGCCAAACATGGACTGCTTTGCCAGATACAGAGTCGCCACCTAAATATTTTGTTTTGGGGAAATTTAGGAAACCCTGACTTGTGCCTAAGGCCACGTGTCCGGCATCACCAAAGTTGCCTCGGCTCGGGAACTTGGGTACGAGAGGGGGAGGTCATGCAATGAGCCACCCCGCTCGCCGGATCAAAGATCGGCCTTTACTAACATGATATCTTGTTTTTTGAAAACACATGTGTTCTTATTCCGGTTATTTAACCTAGAATTACTATGTGATGCGCACAGCATACAAGTATAGATTAGATCGCCTAAGTTGGAACAAAACATTGCATGTTCATTTGTTTGAAAATAGTTTGAAGTTTGCTACTCGTAAGTAGGCTAAAACAGGGACTTGATGAATTGTTCCAACTCAAGCAATCCAGCCTTCACCCATAGGCATTCAGGTAGTTATATCACATAAGCAAATAGCCTCATGGCAAGCATGCTATCATGGCAACACTCACACTCATGCAAGGATGCTAAAGCATAAACACTCACAGTGTACTCCGAGCCAAAACAAAAACTAGTTAGTAATCAATGCATGATCCTAGTTCATGTCAAGATGGCTAATGCAACACATGCAAAATACAACTAGAAATAGGCTCGGCTATCTAAAATGGCATGTGAAATGCAACTTGGTAACATGCTGTAGAACACGTATTCAAGTAAGTGTATTGAACTACAATGCAGTTTGTATGATGCGCCGAGCCCGGTGTATGCAAGACAGATGAATGGATGCACGCATGCAAGCATAAGTATGCTAATTGAAAATGACCCTAAACTAACCATCGAAAGCGGTTAAGTAAAAGGGAGAAGGAAATGGGGTTGGAAGACATGCACACAAGCACGCACACTTATTACAAAATTCGCCCTCTCGACGGAGGGTCCGAATGAATAATACAAATCAACTAACTAACTAACTAACAAGCTAATTAATTATTACAAAACCAAATCGAATAACTAGCAATCTACTTACTAATTATTACAACACTTAATTAATTAACAAATTACTTAAGTTACAAAACCGAATGCTAATTAATAAATAAAGCATTAAAATATGTAGACTAGGCCGCCTCAGCTCTGCCTTGAAGAAGGTGAAGATGCATGCTCGATTCCTGTCCCGAAAAGCTCTCCAAATGTTCTTTAGAGGCTCTGTCTGCAGGGTGTCCTTGAGAATTAGCTGTTGGATCTTTACCAAAAACATGCTGGGGAGTGCACCAGTGACCTGCCGGGCATGAGGAGATACTGCCGACCACCCAGCCGGCCAAGAGTCCACATTGCCGGCCAAGGATGAGGGCGGTGCCGGCCAAGGATGAGAGGCTGCTGGCCACTGGTGTGCTGTGACACCAAAGCAAGCCTCAAAGGGGAAAGGGCATCCAAAACAGTCTCAAGTCAGGTCAAGGTGAGACTAAAAACATGCTTGAACCTAGCCATTACAAGCTAGAACAAAAGGCCAAAAACATGAAGCATGCAAGGCTACAAAAGGGGTATTACACTACACCTATTAAAACCAAACATGGCATGACTTGGAGAACATAAAACAGAGTTACATCATGTCAAAATAAGCCCAAAAACCTACTGAGATGGCATCCCAAAGACCTAAGCATAGAGGCATGCACAATGATCCATTCATGAGGCATAGAACACCAACTCTTCAAGACATTGAAAGCATGACAAAGGCAAGTGTATGACCATGAAATATGCACTGATATAACACTCCAAATGATGCCAAAGCATGAAAACATCACAAGTTAAGCATGCAAGCTCCCTTAAAACTCAAGGCTAGTCAAAGCATTTGCTCTATAACTATACTAAACATAAGTGATATGACCATGGCAACCCACAATAGTCCTAGAATAGCCCAAAATATGAATAAAATCATGCTGGAGCATAGCCAAAATATGCTAGAATGATGAGCCAAAACATCATGCACACAAGGCTAGTAAGCAAGATTTGCACTACAAGTACATGAGCCACTCAAGAGACAACCAAACCAGCTTTAGACAGAGTTATGAGATGTCAAATGATGATCAAAAAGCCACTGAAATGGGGCCAATACATGCTAGCATGACATGCTACTTTGATGAGCCACCAATAGGATTACACTACATATACAAGAAGCATGCATAAGGTGACCAAATCAGACATGGACAGAGTTAAGGCAGGTCCTAAAAGTCACAAAAAAGTGCCTGAAGTAAGCCTCAAAAGCATAGGGATACATGCTCCTTTGATAGTCTAATAACTCAAGCAAACAAAACAAAAAGAGAGGGGGTCACCCCCCTCTGATTTTAGGCCTCAAAATCACATGCCTACCACTGAAAATTCACTGGATTTCAGTGGCTAAAAGGCCAAACAAAGACTAACTCAAAGGCCTTAAAGCATGGCACAAAACAAAGCCAAACAAGGCATACAAGAGGGTAGAACACCGTAAACACCAAAGAGGCCTTAAACAAACACCAAAAGCACTTAAATACAGAACTTTTTTTCAATTGAAAGTAAGGCCTAAACCAATATGCAAGGATGGCCAAAATGAGATGCAAACAAGTGCTAAAAAGGGAAATATACTCACCTTAGAAGCTCAACTTCGAAACCAACAACCTCAGGGGCCCAAAAACCAACTTTCAGAGCTCAAATAACACTTCCAAGAACCTCAGCTCAAAGATGGTGGTATATCTCTAGGTGTTATAGTGCAAAAGTGAGAGGAAAATGGACTTTAAGGCACAAAACCAACAACAATATAGAGAGAGAGAATAAGAAATATATAGAGAGAGATATATATAACTTCTCCAAAATTATTAAACCTCTACTGGGGAGGAAGAGCCTCTCTTTTTATAGAGGAATACAATGAGAAGCTTGTTAAACAAGCTTGGAAGGGGCTTCATCCGTATATGGAGGAGGGATGAGTGAAAACTAGCTAGCTCAAAAGATCTGGCGTGAAATCTGCTAAGACAAAGGGTTCTGCCGGCCATCAGAGGTGGCCGGCAGTGCCTTATTGATGGCCCGCAGGCTTCATCAATAGCAGGCAGGGGAAAGTGAATGGCCGGCAGTGCCAAACAGTAGCCGGCAGTGCCCCATGAGAATCATGCTGAAAGGACCAACACATGGTCCAAAAATGGGGCAAAAAGGATACAGGGTTTGGAAAGCTCAAACCCGTGACGTTTCGCCGCGAAAGTTGAGTACCCGACGAACAATCGAACTTGTGGTTAGATGTACCTGCAAGCACAACCAAGTCTCGAGGACGGTCAAAAATAGGGTGTCTACAGGGAGCAATCAGCTCGTAGGCCGGCACGAATTTTTGTTCGATGATGATCGGACGCATCCGGACTCCGAAAGGGATGTCTATCATGGAAGATAGAGTTGCTAGTGAATTTGTGAACCTGTTGTTCTCTCTTAACAGATGAGCAAAGTTCAACTTCTCAAACCGAGGAATCAGCACATCCAAGGTCTGGTGGTAGATTCTCATCTTTTCTTCTTTAACTTTCCAATCTCCTTTAGCTTGAGATACAACAAGGTTCGAGTCCCTGGTGACATCCAACCGTTTTGCCCCTAGTTCTAGGGCAGCTTCTAAACCGACAATACATGCCTTATATTCTGCCTCATTGTTCGATACTTTCAACCGGAGTTTGAATACCTGAGGTATGCGGGAATTGTCGGGTGCTATTAGCAACACTCCTATCCCATACCCGTATTGGTTTGACGCTCCGTCAAAGTAAATCGTCCAGGTTTCGTCTTCGACATGCAAAATGGCCTCGTCTGGGAATAGGTACTCAACTGCTTTATCCCCAACTGGGTGATCGGCTAGGAACTCCGCTACCGCTCTCCCTTTTACTGACTTGGCGTCACATACTTCAGATCAAATTCGAAAAGTAGAAATAACCAACGAGCTAGCCTACCCGTAAGTGCCAATTTCTCGAAGAGATATTTGATGGAATCTAATCTCGAAACCAGTATTACAGAGTGAGCTAACAGGTAGTGCCACAGCTTCCTGGTAGCCTATACCAAGGCCAAACAAGCCTTCTCCAACAGAGTGCAGCGGGTCTCGTAATCCAGCATTTTCTTGCTCAGATAGCAGATAGCTCTCTCCACTTTGTCCTCGGACTCTTGTGCAAGCATGCAACCCATTGTAGTTTCATTCACTGATAGATACAGAATCAACGACTTCCCCAGCTCAGGCAGTGACAACACAGGTGGGTTCTGTAGATATTGCTTGATCTGTTCAAAAGCAGCTTGGCATCGGCCATCCCATTGGAATTTCTTTCCTTTCTTCAGAAGACGAAAGAATGTTTCACAAGTCAAGGTTAATTTAGAAATAAACTATCTTATGAATTGCACTTTACCCAGAAAGCCTCGCACCTCATTTTCAGTCCTTGGTGGTGGCATTTCTAAGATGGCCTTGATTTTGGAAGGGTCAACTTCGATGCCCCTTTGTGTGATCAAGAACCCCAGAATTTTCCCTGCTATAACACGAGCGTCGTTTACGATTCAAGATTCAGCGCGATATTCCTATTTTTGGAAGAACTTCTGCAAGGTGGTGTAGTGGCCCTCTCTTTCCTTGGACTTGACAATCATGTCATCCACGGACACCTCCACTTCTTTATGGATCATGTCATGCAATATTGTCGTTGCAACCGATTGATACGTAGCCCCAGCATTCTTCAGCCTAAACAGCATCACCCTATAACAATAGGTTCCCCACAGGGTGGTGAAAGTAGTCTTCTCCCGGTCTTTGAGTGCCATCAGAATCTGATTGTAGCCTGAAAACCCATCCATGAATGAGAGCAACGCATGCCCAATAGTAAAATCCACTAACTTGTCGATATGCGGCAGAGGAAAGTTTTCCTTCGGACTGGCTTTGTTCAAATCCCTGAAATCCACACATACCCGAATTTGGCTGTCTTTCTTCGGCACAGGAACTATGTTGGCCAACCAAGTTGGGCATTCGGATAACAGCAGCAACCCTGTGTCAATTTGCTTGGTAACCTCTTCTTTGATCTTGAGAGCCCAGTCAGGGCGGATCCTTCTGAGCTTCTGCTTAATAGGTCGGGCCTCTGGGTCAAGAGGGATCCGGTGCTGTACAATCTCAAGATCGATTCCAGGTATGTCTTCATAGGACCACGCGAAAACATCTTTGAAATCTTTTAACAAAGCGACTAAGCACTCGCGCTCCTCCGAAAACAACGTAGACCCAATCTGGACCAGCCGCGGGTCCTTCTCAGTACCAACGTTAATTGTGGTGATTTCATCAACCAAGGGTTTTACAAACCTCTCCTGCTCTTGATCAAGCAAAAACTTCAAAACCAGAGGAATTTCTTCCTCGTCGTTTTCATCAAAATTTTGAAAGTCCTAATTAATGCAATAAATTAAGGGTACAGAAAAGTACTCGGAAGCCACAACTATTCCATTTTCATTAATCACTTCCAAATCACTTGATTCCTCTGTTATAACAGACTCAAAGGAAAAAGAAAATACGACCTAGACAGGACTGTGGCATCTAGGTTGTCACCCCCAAGAATACTGAACTCAGACTCAGAGGAGCTGGAACCTGATTCCAACTCTACGGACTCAGTGGAATCAGATTCTGGCTCACTACCTGACCCGGTGCTGCTCGATAAGAATCCCTCCTCGTATTGCCAAACGAGGGAGGGTGTGATGGATGCATCCAAAATGTTTAAAGATGGGCTCGCAGCCGTTTCATTCCCGATCATGGACACCGAGAAGTTATCCCCCAAGCACTCATGTATGATAGGAGGATCTGAAAGTAGACAAGCCAGTGCTACCCCCATTTCAATCTCTGCGCTTTCAGAATCCTCCTCCATACATTGCTCAACCTCAACTGGTGAGTCTGTCTGCTCTTCAGCAACATCATTCCCAGACAAGTGCAAGTCAAAGAATATCTCGAATCCCGGCAACCGCCGCCTTTCTGCGTTCAACCATGGCTCTGGAAAGCCGCAAAACAGAAAGTCCTCCCCCTCCCGGACAAAACGTCCGTTTAGGGTACCCTGGATAGGTCGGTGCACCAACTCATAAGGCTTCCCGGCTTGGTTTGTTTTGGCTCTTCCGGCCATCTCTTTTCCTTTCCTGACCTAGTCCTCCTTGGTAGGCAAATAACCTGAACCAAAGGTATGTGGGTTATGCAGCACTTCGGCCGATGTTGCAATGCCTTTCCGACCACTTCTACCTAATCCCATCCCGGGGATGTGTTGGAGCTTGTTCATGAGGTACACAGACTGTGCATTGACATATAACCCCTCATCAATAACCAGTATATTCTGTACAACCCGAGCTTCAGCTAGGGTAAATCTTGATAGGAATACATCCTCCACGCGATGCTCGATTTCCAGGACTGGTGTAGACACCTCTGCCGGTAGATGGATTGAAGAATTCCCGAAAACTATAGCCACACCCTTTCCGTGGGGGTATTTCAACATCTGATGCAGGATGGAAGAGACTGCCTTCACCTGGTGCAGCCACAGCCGCCCTAAGAGTAAGTTGAAGGTTGCGAGAACGTCCAAGACATGAAAATCAATATCCTGCTGTCCTGGTCCAACCTGAGTGCAAACCTGCACAGTCCCCATCACTTCTCTGTTGGTATTGTCATATGCCCGAATCACCTGGGCAGTGGGTACGAAGTCCGCGGGCTTCAACCCGATTGCATGTGTCGTCCTTGACGGACATACGATGATAGCAGACCCTGTATTGACAAGAACTACTGGTATCCATTTGTCTCTACACACCACAGAGATGTAGAGAGGTTTGTTAGGGTTTGCGCCCTCAGGCGGCAGCTCTTTGTCAGTGAAGGTTAATATCGGGGAAGCTCCTCCCAGAAAGACTAACCCTACCAGCTGTTCAGGCATGGTGTCAATTGATAGCTTGGCCCTATCCATCGCAAAAAGGACAGCCTGTCTATGAACTCTTGAGGCCATAAGCAGTCCCCAAATAGAGATGTCTGCTTGTATCTTCTTAAGCTGTTTCAGCACAACCTCCTCCTTGAGTAACTTTTCTCTCTGCTTCTCTGCCTCTGTGCCCTTTCTGGACGCCTCTAGTTGATCTAGGTGTGGGGGCTTGAAGTACCGCCCACTCCTGGTCATGTGATCCACCTCTCCAAGATACCAGGTATCATCCGGTTGGTTATTCCCCTAATCTTTGTCTGTGTGGGCAAGACATAGGTCGTCATCCTCCCACCACATTCCGTCGGCCATCGACAAGCAGCTATCTGGTTCTGTTACAACTGTTCTGTGCCCACAGCACATTCTGTTCCCGTGCTCACAGCACATTCAGTCCCCACAGGGGCTTTGGCCTTTCTAACCCTCTCCAGATCTTCGATCTTCTCTTGCTCAAACTGTTTCAGTGCAGCATACTGCTCAACATCCTCTGTACTCAAACTGTTCTGATCCTGAGCAAAATTCTTAACACCGGTGCTCTCCGGTGGTCCATTCTGATTCCCAGCCATTCCGGCCACTACTGATGTCCCCGTCTCCGATGGATCCTATTCTGACTAAGACTGCTCAACAACATCCGGCTTGTCGCTGAGCCACCCAGTGACCTCTGCTGACCCTTCCATGTCGAACCAATTGACAATCACGTCCCCCGAATCCTGTTATTCAAACAATTATAGATTTGTAAGGTCCTCCTCTAGTTCCGCTAGGTCATCTAGCCCTTGATTAAGTCCATCCTCTTGAACTACACAGATCTCTGCCCCAACCGGAAGCTCTACTCTTGGTCTAGACTGATCCGCTAAAGTAATATAACCGCTCGGGTACCCCTCAGGCTCCAAATCCTTATTACCATCTGCCTCAATAGTCATCTCAATTCTATCTTTGATGGTCACCACCGCCAATTCAGGTTGGGTTTGGGAGATGTCTAACATGTACAAGTCTGTGCTGTCAGGAATGAACACCTCCGGCTTGGGTAGGTGGAAAGGGGTAATATATATGCTAGGGTCGTCTGATGCAACCCCGGTTTGGATGAAGTTGATGTGTTTGGGATGTGGAGCTTGGTTATGTGGTGGGAGAGGGTTGGTTGTGACATTCGGTTTCTCTGAAGGCACAATCACCCTATTGTCAATGAGATCCTGAATCTGATGACGCAATCGAAAGCATTGGTCGGTTTCGTGACGTGTTGTTAGTGATAGGCACAGTACTTCGCCGGGTTATAGGAAGAAGGAAGCTTTTCTGGTAAGGGCCGCAGCTCTTGGGGCTTCAAGTGCCCTTTCTTGATCAAAACCCTGAAGCCTTGGACAAAGGCATGTATAGTACGGTGAAGGTTCTTTGGCCTCTGGGGGCATATCTAGCTGTTTGCGAGCTACTTTCAGATATACCGGCAAAGGGTGTAGCTGCAAGGGTTTTAGGAGGGGTGGTGGTGACCATTCCCACATCTGAGGATCTAGCATTGCAGCCTTGTCTGCATTAATCTTGTGGTTGAATGCCCTCTTGGGCTGCTCTCTTTCATGGTCAATCAGACCTTGTTTCATCGTGTCCTCGATCTACACCCCAATCTTATGTAGATCTGCAAAGGTGGGTAGAGGGAGAACGATCATCTTCTACATGAGCTTGGGCTGGAGGTTGCGCACAACCATCCAAATCTGATCTTTGTCAATGGGCCTGATGGTCATCATTGAGGCTTTAGCCCTCTAGCGAGTCACAAAATCGGAGAAGCTCTCCTTCGGTTCGTGCCTAGTAGTCTCGAGATCACGGGTTGTGACCTTAATCTGTGTATTGTAGGAGTATTGAGCTATGAAGGCCTCAGTTATCTCCTCCTAGCTTCTCTTAACAGAGTCCTCTAGTTTTGCATACCAAATGGCCGCTACACCCGACAGGGTCCGGCCAAACAGGGAAAGCTTCTGTAATCTGGTGAGGCCCATTGGCCTTAAGATGTCTGAAAACAGCCGTAGGTGCACCATAGGATCCCAGACCCATCAAAGCGGTCAATGTGCGGCATTTTAAACCGGTTTGGCAGAGTCACGGCCGAGTCGGTATATCCATCCTCTATATCCGGAATGGATTTCACACCTTGGGACTTCTTGAAAAGCTTTTCTAGCTTGCCCACTTTTAGCGCCGTTGGATCCACCTTGAACTCAAACAGTGAATCATCCAGGTTGGTGGGCGCTTTGGATAGCTAGGGTAGGATTGGGGGCGGAGCTGGCCCCGTTGGAATGTCCGTATTTTCCTAGACATTTGGCGTCTCCTCGAGTATTGGAACTCTAGGTGGGGGAGGAAGTGTGTGTGAAGCAGATGCTCCGGTTTGCTGTTGTAGCCTGGCAATTAACTTTGCCTGTTGGGCCACTACTTCTGCTTGACGTGTAGATACTTCTGCCTGACGGGCAACATCTTGCTGCATAGCTTTCATACTTTCCTTGAGCTGACGCATTATCTCTTCCATACCTGCCATACTGTGCTGGTCTATCTGAACAACTGGTATATCTATCTCTGCAGTAGAAACTGAGACCTCAACCTGACTATTCAAGGACCACTGATCTAGCGACCTCTGTACTGATACGCTGCACCTTTTCGACCTTCATCTAGTAACCGGGGGTAAAGAAAGAAACACTACTTGTCCGTATACCAGATCCCTGGATCGATTAAGTCTTCGACCTCTAACCCAGAGTGCTCAGGGAATATCTGCTTAGTCGGATGCAATTGTGCTAAACTACCTTGCAAAAAGATAAATAAAGCATAATAAGGAAACAAACAACCCGAACGTGCAGTGTGCTATGTTATGAGCTAGATAAATTAAAGACAACACATAGTTGGAAAACACAAGCTGAAATAACTGTTCTCAACCACTGATCACTGTTCCCCAAATTACTACCCCAAATCTGATATCCCCGGATAAAACTGATTCCCAAACACTGATGCTCTCAGGCCTGATACCCAGACTTGCAAACTGATACGTGCATTCCTGTAGAGACACACTCTAAAAGCACATAGCAAGCAAATGAGAGCCAAAGCACCCTTATGTTGGGGTAGGGTTTTCCTTGTCCTATCTTGTCAGGAGCTAGGGTTTCACAACGCATACAACGGTTTTAAACAACCTATAATCAGGTAACCAACCTGTCCTAGTTTGGAATAGTCACTATGGTTTCCGATATGCACTAGGTCAAATGGTCAAAAAGGGTGCCCCGGTAACAACCGGCGTTTGTGTTCCCATCGTAGCAGAGCCCGTAACCGGTCAACCTTATGGCATACGGCCTCAGGCTAACCATTCAGGAATAGCAGACGGCGAACACGGTGACTTAGGCACATAATACAAATGCAATGCAAAGAAACACATAAGTGTAGTCAAAACAAGATATCATGAGTTCGAGTCAAGTTCTCTAACTCCCCAACAGAGTCGCCAGAAACTGTAGATGCACCCCAAGGACTCCCGAGCTCTGCGCTTGCGAGGGTACAAAATTCATTTGCTGTCTAACTACTACAGTTCGGACTCAATGTCACGGTTCTGAATCTAATCTCACAATGTGCGATGTAAGATCGATGAATCACCAAAGAGTCCAAATCCGGCAAATCATTTTGGAAAACTGATTTTAATAAAGAAGTGCCAAACATGGACTGTTTTGCCAGATAAAGAGTCGCCACCTAAATATTTTATTTGGGGGGAATTTAGGAAACCCTGACTCGTGCAAAAAGCCACGTGTCCGTCATCACCAAAGTTGCCTCAGCTCGGGAACTTGGGTACGAGAGGAAAAGGTCATGCAATGAGCACCCCCGCTCGCCCGATGAAAAGATCGAGCTTTACTAAGCATGATATTTTGTTTTTGAAAACACATGTGTTCTTATTCCGGTTAATTAGCTAATCTTACTACGTGATGCGCACAGCATACAAGTATAGACTAGATCGCCTAATTTGGAACAAAACATTGCATGTTCATTTTGTTGAAAACGGTTTGAAGTTTGCTACTCGCAAGTAGGCTAAAATGGGGTTTTTGATGAATTGTTCCAATTCAAGTAATCCAACCTTCACCCACAATCATTCAGGCAGTTAAACACTTAAGCAGTTAGCCTCATGGCAAGCATGCTTTCATGGTAGTGAATAACGCACATACAGTATGCTAAAGCGTAAACACTCACAGTGTACTTCGAGCCAAAACAGAGAACTAGTTAGAAATCATGCATAATCCTAGTTCATGTTAAGATGGCTAATGCAACACATGTGAGAATGCAATTAAAATAGGCTCAACTATTCTAAGATGGCATATGGAATGCAACTTGATAACATGTATTCAAATTAGAATTGAAATACAATGCAGTTTGTATGATGCGCCGAGCCCGGTGCATGCAAAACAGATGAATGAATGCACGCATGCAAAGCATAAGGTATGCTAATCGAAATATGCCCTAAAACTAACCATTGTAAGTGGTTAAGTAAAAGGGAGAAAGAAATGGGGGTTGGAAGACATGCATCACACACACGCACGCTTATTACAACAATTGGCCCTCTCGACGGAGGAACCGAATAAGAAGCTAACTAGCTAATCAATGCTAATTAAACTAATTATTACACAACAAATATGCTAATTAACTAACCCTAGTTAACTAACTATTACAAAACAATTAAGCAGCTAAATGCATTAACTAGCTAAGCAAATCAGCTAAGTAAAGCAATAAAACAGGAGCTTCGGAGGGAGAAGGATGCATGCATGCTCGGTCGCCTCGTTCGGAAATCCGTCGCAATGCCTCAATTTGCCTCTGTTTGCAGTTTTTTTCAGAACCTTGCACCAAGAACCAGAAAGCTTCCAACTCACCTTGGAGACCTGTAGGGATGTTGCCGACCAGTTGTTGGCATTGAAGACCTCCTGCCGACCACTTTCTGTGCTGAAAACCAGAAAAAGTGGTCGGCGGCTAGTAATATCTTGGTCGTGACCCGGTTATTCTTCTTGAATTCCAGTTCTTTTGCAGAGAGAGCAAGAAAGGGCATGGCAATGTATTTGCAAGATATGTGTGCACAACCACCCTCCCTATCATTTCATGAGCTCAATGGAGTGTGGTTCTCGACCCTTGGGCCACCAATCACGCATTTCAATGCATGATGGCCGAGAAGCGAAGTTGCACAATTCAATATGAAAATGAATGCATAAGTAAACACATAAGGCCTAAAACTCTATCATGTATGATCAAGAGCGTCGGCGACCGGGAATTGAGGCACGTTTTATCACTTTAAGTATGAAACGTCCCTTGTTTATCATGTTTGGACTAACACCTATTCCAAACAAAATGCAACACATAACATGGCATGCACAATGCTATGTAACATGGAGTATGCAAAAATGCAATGTGACATGAGCATGCAAATATGCAATATGACTTAAGCATGCAAACATGGAATGCAACATGAACAACCTAACAAGGCTAATGGCATGCACAATGCTAATGCATGCATGCACAATGCAATGCTACAAGGGCAACTTAGCAATGTTAGAGACATGCATACTCAATGCAAAGAAGCAACTTGGCATACACAATGCAAATAATCACATGGCATACTCAATGCAATATAAGATGGCATACTCAATGCAATGAACAATAAGCATGCAAACAACATGTAAATAAACATGCTAAATGGACTTAAACAAAAAGGGGGGAGACCTTAGTCATGCCCAAATCAGTGGCCATTGGTGATAAAATTAAGGCACATGAAGCACATACAAGCATGCACATGCAATGGCCCATCAAAGAGGCCTAAGAGCACAACTCTTAAGAGTGCTCAAAGAGTGACCAAAGTGGAAGTGTAACAACACTAAATGATGCCAAATCACTCAATCAACACCAACATAGCATGCAAAGGTCCTTAAAGCATGAAGCTAGTAAAGAGGATTACAAAGGAGGCATGCAATACATGGAAAATATGCATGAACCAACCATGGACAGAGCTAAAATAGGTCAAAACAATGACCAAAACATGCTAAGATGGAGGTTCAAAGACCTAGGCAAGATGGCATACATGCTAGGCCATAAGTAAGGCAATAATGCACAATACTTAAAGGCATTCAAAGCATGAAAGAAGTGGGAACGTGGCAATGCTATAAGCTCTAAAATGAAGCATTAAATGATGTCAAATCATCTAAATAGCTCAAAGATAGCATGCATGAGTCAACAAAACACAAAGCTAGCAAGGCTAAGTGCACTATAACTATACAAAGCATGAAGGATATGGCAAAGGCAACCCAAAATAGTCCTAGAACATGTCAAAATGATACTAAGACATGTATGGAAGGAAGCCAAAACAAGCTAGCATGAAGGGCATAAGGCATGATGCATACAAGGCAAATAAGGTGGATTACACTACACCTATTAAGACCAAGCATGGGATGACTTAACCAAAAAAAATTAGAGTTATATCATGGCAAGATAACCCCAAAAATGCATTGAAATGATGGCTCGCAAGCTAAGGCATGAAGGCATATGCAATGATTCATGTTAAGACATAAAGGGGCAAACCCTCCAACGCATTGAATAAGTGATAAATGCAAGTGCATGAGCATGAAACATGGACTGAAATCACATAATAAATTATGCCAAATCATTCAAACAGTCCAAGTAAAGCATGCTTATGGACTTGGTGCACAAAGCTAACAAGCTAGATTGAACCATGGCTATACAAAGCAAGTCATGCATGGCCAAAAAAAACACCAATTAGAGCTAAATCATGCTAAAACATGGACAAAAGCTTCTTTAAGTTAAGCCAAAAGCATGCTAGAATGACATGTTAAAGCATGATGCATGTTAGGCTAATTCATGGAAACGCACTACAAGCGCATGGAGCATGCAAGAGGTGACCAAACCAAACCCTAATAGAGGTATGACATGGAAAAACATCACCAAAAACATGCTGAAATGGACTCAACACAAGCTAGAATGACATGCTACTTCATGAAGCATACAAAGCTAGTCTACAAGATTTACACTACAAGTGTATAAGCCATGCATGGAGTGACCAAACCAAGCAAAAATAGTGGTAAGCCTCAGCCAAATAACCACAAATACAAGCTAAGATATGGCCAACATAAACTTAACAAACATGCTCACACATGAGGCATTCAAGGCAAGTATTAAAGACAAAAGGAGAGGGGATGACCCTCTCCTTTTTGGGACCTCAAAACATCCTTCCCACCACTTAAATTCCTTTGGATTTCAGTGGTGAGAAGGCCAAAAAAGGGTGGTCCCAAAGGCTTACAAAGAAGGCACAAAAGCAAGGCCAAACAAGGCCTAAGAGGGGGTAAACAACCCCAAACACAAAAGTAACCTTAAACAAAAATCTTAAGCATACAAAATCAAAAAAAAAATTTAGTTTAGAGTTAAGCTTAAAACAATATTCAAAAGGGTCCAAAAGCTTAAGCAAGGATGGGGGTTTAAAAGGTTAAAAACTCACCCTTGAAGACCGTCTTCAAAAGCAAAACTCCAGCAGCTTTTTCCAACCAAAACTAGTCCAAAAGCTTCAAAAACAACCTCAAGGGACCTCAGCTCCAAGAGTATGGTGTTTGAGTGTGTGTTTGTGTGTTAAAGTGTGGTAGAACTACACTTTTAAGGCACAAAATCAAGAACAAGAGCAATATAGAGACAAAACTATATCTATAACTCTCAAGGCAATTTTTCTGAACCTAGAGGAGGGAGGAGGACCCTCCCTCTTATAGAGAGCAAAAGCATAAGCTTCTTGAAGAAGCTAAGGCTCAAGGCCATCCCTCCATACACGTGCATGGAGGATGGTTCTTGTGCTCTCCAACTATGCCAGCTGGCCCAAAATATCTCCAAAAATGTGACAAAAAGTAGCTCTCCCAAAAATGAAACTGGTCGGCCATGGTGAGAGAGAGTCCAGAGCATGGAAACAAGCAAATGGTGTGGTGGCCAACCACTTTTGATGGTCCAAAGACCAGGGAGACCAGTTGTCAGACTTGAAAACTAGCTGGCGGGAAGAAAAGTGGTCTCCAAGGGGAAATACTGGTCTCCCACCCTTGTACCACCTTCCAAACAAGGAAAACAAGGTTTGTACCAAAAACAAACCAAAATGGATGCAAGACGAGAGTTCGAAAGGCAAAGCGCGCAGCCAGAAGCCTCGAAAACTAGCTGTCGAGCACCAAAAGTGGTTTACGACTACAAAAGTGATCTCCCAAACCACAATGGCCCTCTAGGCCAAGGAAACAAGGTGTGGTTCAAAAACCATGCCAAATGGAGAACGTTAAGCGGTCCCGAGACAAGGCGTGCGGCCGAAGGCTCCGAAAATCGGAAACTAGTCTCCAAACGGGAAAAGTGGCCTACGACCAAAAAGTGGTCTATGACCACAAAAGAGTGGTCTACAAGACCTCTCCCTCCCTCAGGCAAGGAAAACAAGACTTGGTTCACAAACCGAGCCAAAGCACAAAGAGTTCAGAGGCCCGGAGGCAAGGCTTTCAGCCAAAACTCCGAAACCTCGAAATGAGCACAACATGTGCAATTACCGAGCGCTCAATCGATGACATCTGAGTCTTAAGGTCGGTCAAAAATGGGGTGTCTACAACATCCATTCGTACCACCATCCCTCGTCAGGGGCATCGACTAGACGTCGTCGGAAGAAATAGTCGCGAGCTGAATATGCTGGGCATGAGTCCACAACCTTCAACTTATCCATCAACCATATCTGGAGAGGGATGAAAAATGAGAGATTAAAGAATAGAGAGGTGTACCTTGAGAGAAAAGTAAGAAAAGGGTTTTGAGAGGAAAAAACCGAGCCTGAGGGCCGAGTGATGTGAGAAATATATGTGAGATAGGGTGGGAAACATTACCTGCAGCAGTAGTGGACTCCCCGCAAATCTAGTCATCTCTCGACGATGAAAAGCATCTAAACCCATCAATGTCTCAGCTAGTATCACGGCGATACAGCTCTTACCCTCTTTTAAGCCTTGGGCAACTTCGATCAAACGGATGTTAGACCCTCCGGAGCCTGAGGCAAGCAAGAAATAAGACAGCATGCATAAGCAAAGCGCATGTCATCGAAAACCCTGCCAGTGATGATCGCTGCGGTCACCGGCATCAGATAACCGATGAACCAATCTGGGGATGTCCAATGCTTTATCGCGGATCAAAGACTGAACGTCTTGCATAGTGAGTCCGCACATCCGTCCTAAGGCTTGGATGTAGCCAAAGCGAAATTGCGACAAAATCTCTTCTTTACCTTTGGACTCCATCAAAGCTTAGAAGTCTTCGAAAGTGGGACATATCTCTTGTCTGCCAAAGCTAAAGACATGTGTTACCAGATTCCAAAACCTTATTGTGGCATGGAGAAACGGAAGACGCAGCGGGGTGCGACTCAGCATAAATAGTGCATTTATGCCGAAGCCCCAAAAATTTACCTTTTTCGAGCCATCCAAGATAGAAATCCAATTTGTGAGATTTTGGACAAGAAATGCCTCCATTTTGGTGCAAAACTGAGTTAGAATGAGGGAACCACGAAGTTGGAACCTTTATGAAGGATAAGGCACTGTTTGGAGGACAAGTGTCAGAAAACTGGGGGTCCCCAGGCCAAGTGGTCGGCCGACCACTTTTTTACACCAGTTTTCGTCGACCCACTACTTTTTGGTCCGCAGCGAAACTGGCGGTGAGCTCCTATAGTGGTCGGCCATGAGCAAAAAGGTGGTCTGCAGCTTTTTCTTGTCTCCAGAAGAGAGTCCCTAGTCTTCCTGTGTGCTGAGAGTGTGGAAGGTCAGAGTTTACCTTTGTTTTAGATGCGTTCTGTTGCTTAGTTAGCCCGAAATGCATTTGCTTATCGAGTTGTTAAGTTTTGTTTATCGAGTGTTTATCGAGTTGTCGCTCATTTGTTTATTGAGTTGTTGCTCTTTGTTTATTGAGTTATTGCTCTTTACTTATCGAGTTGTAAACTTGTTAAAGTCTTGTTGTTTCTTAGTGAGTTAAGTCGTTTTATTTGTTATGTTGGTTCACTACCTGACTTGGTAATACACGACGTTCAATTTCCATTCAATCTCATTTTTGTGCAAAGTGATGCGATGCGAAGCTTAGAATACAAATACAACACTTTTTGAACAAAAAGTCGTTTTCATTCCATCATGATTTCTTTTACAACATTTTATAATAGGGTACAAGTTTTGAAGAAAATAAAACTGCCTAAAGCTATACAATGTGCTACAACTACATGTAAAAAGAAAAATAAAGCAGGAACATCTGCATCAGTGCTATCAAGCTTAAGACCGAGAGGCCCTCTTTTCCCTCTTCGGTTGAGCAGCCTCTGCACCACCGCCGCCGACATCTCTGTCTGAATCGGAGTCACCGTTCTCGGAATCCTCCTCAGCGTCACCTCCACCCTCAGAACCAAAACTAGAGTCATCATCTCTGCCTGCGGATGTCTCTGACTGTGGATGTGCTGACTCCTCCTCCTCGCTAGACTCCTCGTCATATCTAACAAGTACTCTGTGTCTCCCCTGGCCGCGAGTCAAGACCCCTCTCCCAGCTGATCGAGAAGGCTTGGATGGCCTTGGCTGCAGTGGTGCGACCTGAAAAGGCAATTTTTGAATACATCAGCCAAAGTATGTATATCAGATATCATATACAAGAATGGTACATAGAGTATGTGCATGCAAATATAGTATGTGAATGTGATATGTCAGATGTGCTCTACACATGTAGTGAATTAACATAGTGAAATGTTCAGTTTTGATATGACATCAGAAGTATGATAAATACAAGGAAATTAAAAAGTACCGAAATGCCGGAGGCGTACAGCAGCGTCTCCCTCCACAGGACCATGCTCTCGAGTGAGGCCAACACTCCAAGCAACCCCTCGGTATACTCTCTGGGAGGCTGTAGATACAAGTTCAAGTCATCAGTGAATGAATGAATGTCTAAATATCTAAGTGATAAATGAAAATTGTGGAGCATACCGGTGGTGAGGCAGGGTCACTGACGCATCGATGATCGGGCAATAGAGGCTCCAGTGGAATCGGGTAAGATGTCCCATACTGCCAGCCCGTCAGCTCGGTCGGAAGATCTGGCCACCCAACATACTGGCAAGTCGAGGGCATCCCTTTAGCCCTACCCCTCGATGTGCCGGCCCTACTAGTCAAAGGGATGTCTGCAGCTCGAGCCCGACTCGACGATGGCATCTCAGCAGCCCTCCTCGTAGGAGTACGGACACCTGTCAATGGAGGCATCAAGTATGTATGGTGGTATGTCGCGTACTCTCCCTCCTCCACGAAAAGAACTGCGTCGGCACCCTGCATAAGGTCGTCAACCTCTTGGGGAGTGAGGCTCTCTATAGAACGCATGTCCAGTGGAGGCGATGAGGGGATTTTTTTAGCGGGATTGCCCATCGTCTGACGCATGAAGCGATCCCCGAGAAACCAAGCTCTGTCGGCTGGTCCCTTAAGCAAAACCCTGTATCGGGAGGCACCCCATGCCCTAGCGAACTCGAACCGAGAATACCCGGACATCACTAGCCAAGGCTGCCAGATGATCTGCGGATAACAAATGCGTAAACTGATTAGTTTTCGTGAATATGCAAGATAAATCAAAGCTGAAAGCATGAAGAACTGAGAGTTCTGGTTTACCTCCGTCGCTTTGCGGTGTCGGCATCTTGCCGAGATATGGCAATGGCTCCCGAGGCTTGGACTGGCACCGACCATCGAATCTGTGTGAATATGGCACACCTAGTGGTGCCTCGACCTCCGGCTCGGGAGCGAGCATCGGGAAGTAGACGTAAACCCACAGCTGTGAAAAGCAAGACAATGGATGTCAGAATATAGAATGTATAGAAAATGCAGAATGTTGGGTGCAGAATGCGAATACAGAGTGTATAGAAAATACAAAATGCTGAGTGCAGAATGCGAATACATAATGTACAGAAAATGCAGAATGTTGAGTGCAGAATGCGAATACAGAATGTATAGAAAATGCAGAATGCAGAGTACAGAATGTGATGTGTGTAATGTGTGCAGTGCACTGCGTACAGATAATGAAAAGCCGAAATGCAATCAAGAGGGCAGAAGGTACCTCCCAGGCTCTCTAGTAGCCACCCACTATGGTCTCCTGCTCCCGGGAGGTTGCGCTCATGTAGCAGTAAAGGGTAGCGAGGCTGGCGCCACCCCAATCAAAGTGTCAGACCTATGATAGGTCTACCAGAGCACTGAGAGGATATAGCCCGACTGTGTTCCCCCTGTCGGAGAACAGAGTGGTCCCGAGAAGGAACATCAAAAATCCCCAGGCATACTGCTGTATGGCCTCAAAAGTCTCAGGCGTAGTCCTCCTGTACTACTCAGCGAACTAGGTATACCGACCTACCTGATGATCTGTCGATCGGCGGATGGGCTTCGAACAAATATGTCTAAGCCGCCTCCCACTCACCCATATCGGTATCATATAGGATCGGCCGGCCTGCCATGTTGAGGCCCGTCAGCATGGATAAGTCATACGGGGTCATCGTCATGTCCCCGGTGGCTTTGAAATGGAAGGAGTTGGTGGTGTCCCACCATCTCTCTACAAGTGCACCCAAAAAGGTACTGCTCGTTGGATGATGCGACAACCCCATACAAAATGGGCCAAACCCTGCCTTATCCACAATATGTCGAACGGCATCCAGGAGCTCCATGTACCACTCCCTCGCAATAATTGATCCGTATCCCCTGGTGAAACGGGAAGATACCTGCATATAGAATGAACATATGTATTCATTTTCAAAAGTAAATAGAATGCTATGTTATGAACCGTGTGTTTAGATTGAGCAGTGTTATAAGCCGTGTGCAAAGTAAATAGAATGCTGTGTTATGAACCGTGTGTTCAGATTGAGCAGTGTTATGAGCCGTGTGCAAAGTAAATAGAATGCTGTGTTATGAACCGTGTGTTTAAATTAAGCAGTGTTATGAGCCGTGAGCAAATTAAATAGAATGTTGTGTTATGAACTGTGTGTTTAGATTGAGCAGTGTTATAAGCTGTGTGCAAATTAAATAGAATGCTGTGTTATGAACTGTGTGTTCAGATTTAGCAGTGTTATGAGGCGTGTGCAGAATAAACAGAATGATGTGTTATGAACTGTGTGTCCAGATTGAGCAGTGTTATGAACCGCGTGTTCAGATTGAGCAAAAACTGCGTTATGAACAATGTGTTTAGATTGAGCAAAAACTGCATTATGAACTGTGTGTTCAGATTTAGCAAAATACTGCGTTATGAACTGTGTGTTCAGATTGAGCAAAATACTGCATTATGAACTGTGTGTTCAGATTGAGCAAAAACTGCGTTATGAACTGTGTGTTCAGATTGAGCAAATACTGCGTTATGAACTGTGTGTTCAGATTGAGCAAAATACTGCGTTATGAACTGTGTGTTTAGATTGACCAAAAACTGTGTTATGAACTGTGTGTTCAGATTGAACAGTGTGCTATGTTATGAGCTGCGTGCCAAATAGAAAAAATACTGTGTTATGAGCTGTGTGTTCAGAATGAGTAGAATACTGTATTATGAGCTGAGTGCCCAAATGAGCTGCGTGCCCAAAAGAGCCGTGTGCAAAGTGAACAAAGTTTTGTGTTGTGAGCTGCGTGCAAAGTGAACAAAGTTTTGTGTTGTGAGCTACGTAAAAAGTGAACAAAGTTTTGTGTTGTGAGCTGCGTGTTCAAAATGAACAAAGTGTTGTGTTGTGAGCTGCGTGCCAAGTGAGCAAAGTGTTATGTTGAGAGCTGTGTGACCATATGAACTGGATGCCGTATGCAAGTTGTGTTCAAGAATGAGCAGAAGTACTGTGTATGTAAATGTGTTCAGAACGAGCAGATATAATACATAGCGAAAGCATGAAAATGTAAAAGTGAAGTACACACCTCACACGCATAATGAGATAGATGAGACTCCGGCTCCCGTAGCAACAAGTCTGCGGGCGCCCGTCGCGCGAAGTCGGTGAAATGATGGAAAGTACTGGGAGGTAGTATGTGCTCCTGCGGGTGGTACCTCTCCTGGTCAAATGGCCGCATCCTCGGTGGCAATGGTATAATGTCGGGCTCATCCTCTACTCTCGGGAAGCCTCCGCCATATGGAATATCATCAGTCATCTGAAGAAATCTACAAAAATGAGCAAAAATGAGCGGAATGAGCCAAAATTGCAAAAAGTTAACAAAAGTCAACTCTCGAGAAGAGAAAAAGTCAACAAAAGTCAACGCCCGGGAAAAGGTGCTAAACTTTGAGAGAAACTTACCTCAAGTGGTGAAAATGGAGAAAGAAACTCCGAAAACAAATTCTAATCGGTTTAAAACGAAGAGAATCGAAAGTTTTCGCAAAACAACTTCGTGTGGGGCATTGGAAAACACGTATAAAGTGCAGATCTGAGAGGGAAAAGGGTCTAGGGAGGAAGAGAAGTTGATTTTGGCCTTGGGGGTATGATGAAAAGTGATTTGGAGTTGTGTACTTAAAGATTCGGCCATCAAAAGACCAATATGTCCCTGTTTTGCTAAACTGGTCGGCCGACCACTTAAGTGGTCAACAACTGGTCGGCCATTGATCTAGGTTGTCGGCTAGCCTCCTAGATGATCTTCAGAGCTCTATTGTTCTCCCTGTGTGTTTTGGTGATGATTGGAGTCCTCGGCTCTCGAGAAAGTACAAGAAAAGTACACTTTTCGGTTCAAAATGTCCCCGCGGGAACTTCAATTCAAGTCTTTGATGCGTAGCTCATCGTCACTCGTCAAGAGCAAGGTGTATCCTGTTGAATACGTTGTGACCCCTCCAAAAGGTAAATCGGAGGTTCCGATTAAATTGCTCGCGTTAAGGCTTGTATCTCCTTTTTCAATATTTTTCTTCGAACATACTTTTGGAGTTGCATATTTCGAATGCATCATCATGCACACCTTTCTCGCATTATCATGCACACTTTAAGCACATTGTTATGCACATCACTTCTTGCATTGTTATGCACACACTATTTGCGTTGTCACGCACATTTTGTTCGCGTTGTTGTGTACATTTCTCTTGCATTCGCGCACTCTTAGGTTGCATTGTCATGCACCCCCTCCACCTGCGTTGCGACGCATACTTAGGTTGCATTGTCATACACCTCTTCACCTGCGTTGTCGCGCATACTTAGGTTGCATTGTCGTGCATCTCTCCACCCGCATTGTCACGCATACTTAGGTTGCATTGTCGTGCATTCACCACTTGCGTTGTCACGCACTTTTCACTTGCATTGTTATGCACCTTCGCTTGCGTTGTCACGCACTTTTCACTTGCATTGCTATGCATGTTTCCATCGGCATCATATGTGCACGCGTTTATATTGCATCATGATATAACGTTGAACATGTGTTACTACTATATTGTACCTGTTGAGTTTCTTTCTTTTACAGGCACAATATTGTATGTACGGTTCATTTGAAGCTGGCGCGACCAGACGATATCGTATGTACGGTTCATTCAAGAAAAGTTCCGACGCAATGAGAATTGTATAATTTTCTTACATCCTTTATGCATGAGATGTAGTTTGGTTCTTATTCACTTGCTTGAACTGTTACATTTATTTTGCATATTTGCTTCATTACAGCTTTCTTTGCATGATCATTAGTTATGTTCGGCTTTGTGCATGTCATTTGCATTTTACCCCTGCCTGCGAGCGCATCTCTTTGTTATCTTGCCTGTTTGTCTGAGTCTTCGGTCTTGTCAAAAATGGGTCATCTCTGGGCTTTGACATTCACTCACGTCACTTCTTGACTTCCGAGTTCTGTCAAAGAGTGGCAACTGTAGACACCCCATTTTTGACCGACCTTAAGACTCAGACGCCATCGATTGAGCACTCGGTGATTATGCATGTTGTGCTCGTTCGAGTTTCCGGAGTTTTCGGTTGAATGCCTTGCCTCTGGGCCTCTGAACTCTTTGTGCTTTGGCACGGTTTGTGGACCAAGCCTTGTTTCCCTTCCCTGGAGGGAGGGAGTGGTCTGTAGACCACCCTTTTGTGGTCGTAGACCACTTTTCTCCCTTGGAGACTAGTTTCCGATTTTCGGAGTCTTCGGCCGCACGCCTTGTCTCGGAACTGCTTAACGCTCTCCGTTTGGCTTGGTTTTTGAACCATGCCTTGTTACCTCTGCCTAGAGGGACACTGTGGTCTGGGAGACCACTTTTGATGCCCGTAGACTAGTTTTCGAGGCTTCCGGCTGCAGGCTTTGCCTCCCGAACTTTCGTCTTGCATCCTTTTTGGTTTGTTTCTGGTACAAACCTTGTTTTCCTTGTTTGGAAGGTAGTACAAGGGTGGGAGACCAGTTCTTCCCATTGGAGACCAATTTCCTTCTTGCCAGCCAAATTTCTGGCTGGGCAACTGGTTTTCTCGGTCTTTGGGCCATCTTTTCTGGTCGGCCACCACACCATTGACTTGATTTCAGTGTGCAGATTTCTCCTACCCCTGGCTGACCAATTTTTTGTTTGGAAGACCACTTGTGGTGGTCAGCCGACCACTACAAGTAGCTGGCCGACCACTTCAAGTGGTTGGCAGCTTTCCACCAACTTTCTGGAGATATTTTCTTGCCAACTAGTGAGAACAGAAGCCATCCTCCATACACGTGTATGGAGGGATGGCTTTAGGCCAAAAGCTTGTCCAACAAGCTTGACCTTTGGTTTTCTATAAAAGAGAACCTCCCCCCCTCCTCTCCAGGTTTAGATTTTGTTGCTTGAGCTATACATACACCCTTGTCTCTATAATTCTCCATCATCTTCATTTTTGTGCTTGAAAGTGTCATTTAATCACACTTTAACACACAAACACACACTAAAACACCATCCTTTTGTTGCTGAGGCTCTTTGAGGTTGGTTTTGGAGTTTTTGGATTAGTTTGAGCTCAAAGAATTTGTTGGAGTTGTAGCTTTGAAGGTGTTCTTCAATGGTGAGCTTCTAACCCTTAAAAACCTTGTTTTGGTTTATGCTTTTGGACCTATTTTCATGCTTATTTTGGCTTCACTTTAAACTACAAAAAGTTCTGATTTTTAGTCCTTAGCATGTTTGTTTAAGGTCTCTTTTGTGTTAGGGGTAGTCTACCCCCCTTTAGGCCATGTTTGGCCTTGTTTTTGTGCCATCCTTTTAAGCTATTGAGACCACCTTTTTTTGGCCTTCTCACCACTAAAACTCAGAGGAATTTCAGTGGTGGAAATGGTGTTTTGAGGTCCCAAATAAGAGAGGGTCATCCCCTCTCCTTGTGTCTTGAATACTTGCTTCATATGCCTTAAGTTTGAGCATGTTTGTTAAGCTTATGTTGGCTCCATCTTAGCATGTATTTGGGGTTATTTTGACATGGCATACCACTGTTTTGACTTGGTTTTGTCACCTCATGCATGCCTTATACACTTGTAGTGTATTTCTCACAAACTAGTCTTGTATGCTTCATGAAGTAGCATGCCTTTCTAGCATGATTTAATTCTATTTCAACATGTTCTTGGTGTTGTTTTGCCATGATATACCTATGTTAAGGTTTGGTTTGATGGCCCCTTGCATGGTCCATGCACTTGTAGTGTAATTCCATGAACTAGCCTAATGTGTATCATGCTTTTGACTACCATTCTAGCATGATTTTGGCTTAACTCTAAGAAGCTTTTGTCCATATTTTAGCATGCTTAAGCTCTGATTTGTGTTGTTTTGGTCATGCATGCCATGCTTTATATAGCTATAGTACATTCTAGCTTGTTAACTTTGTGTATTGAGTCCATTAGCATGCATTACTTGGACTATTTTCATGATTTGGCATCATTTGAAATGTGATTTCAGTGCATGTAGTGTGGCCATACATTTGCATTTGTTACCCTTTTCCATGCTTTGTAAGGTTAGTTCTTTATGCCCTTAACATGAGTCATTGCATATGCCTTCATGCCTTAGCCTGCGAGCTATCATTTCAATATGTTTTTGGGGTTATTTTTCCATGATATAACTCTGATTTTTGTTGGCGAAGCCATCTCATGCTTGGTCTTGGTAGGTATAGTGTAATCCTCCCTTTTGGACTCGCATATTTCATGTTTTATGCCCTTCATGCTAGCTTGTTTTGGCTTCCTTCCATGGATGTTTTAGACTCATTTTGACATGTTCTAGGACTATTTTGGGTTGCCTTGGCCATATGCTTCATGTTTTGCATAGTTGTAGTACAAATGCCTATGCTAGCTTCAAGCTTTGAGCACCATAGCATGCTTCATTTGTGACATATACATGATTTGGCATCATTTAACATGGCATTTCAGAGCATATAGAATTGCCATGTTCTTACTCCCTTCACTCTTTAAGTGCCTTTGAGTGTTATGCATTGTTGCCTTGTTTATGGCTTAATGTGTATGCTTGCATGTCTAGGCATTTGAGCCCTCATCTCAGCATGTTTTGGTCCTTGTTTAGACCTATTTGAGCTCTGTTTGTGGCTGGTTCATGCATTTGTGCCATGTATTGCATGCCCCCTGTGTAGTCCTCTTTGCTAGCCTTATGCCTTAAGGACTCTAGTATGCTATGCTTGTGTTGTTGGAGTGATTTGGCATCATCTCTTACTTGATTTCAGTGCATATAGTGTTGTTACACTTCCATGTTTATCACTCCTTGAGCACTCTTGAGAGTTGTGCTCTTAGGCCTAGTTGATAGGCCAATGCATGTGCATGCTTGTTTTGCTTTCATGCCTTCATTTCTTAGCATTATGGCCACTGATTTGGGCATGCCTGAGGTCTGTCCACATTCAATTTAAGTCCATTTAGCATGTTTGTTTGCATGTTGTTTGCATGCTTATGTTGCATTGCATTGTGTATGCATGCCATTAGGTTGATCATCTTACATTGCATTGTGTATGCTATGTTGTTGTTTGCATTGTGTATACCATTTTGTTGCCTTGCATTGTGTATGCATGCCATTAGCATTGGTAGTTTGATCATGTTGCATTGCATGTTTGCATGCTTAAGTCGCATTACATGTTTGCATGCTTGTTGTTGTTTTGCATTGTGTTTGGATTAGGTGTTAGTCCAAACACGAGAAACGAGGGACGTTTCATACTTGAAGTGATGAAATGTGGCTCAATTCTCGGTCGCCGATGCTCTTGATCATACATGATAGAGTTTAAGGCTTTATGTGTTAATTTGTGCATTCATTTACATTGATTCGTGCAATCTTGGCTTCTCGGCCATCATGCATCGAGATGCGTGATTGGTGGCCTGAGGATCGAGAACTGCACTCCCTTGAGATCATGAAATGATAGGGAGGGTGGTTGTGCATACATATCTTGCAAATATGTTGCCATGCCCTTTCTTGCTCTCTGTTGCAGCAAATTGGAGAAGTGCATCAACAAGTGGTCGGCAAACCAGTAAAAGTGGCTGGCCGACCACTTTTTACGTCTGACAAAAAAAAGTGGTGGCGGTGGTCTCCCCATCAACAAGCCAGTCGGCTATGTTCCTCTGAGTTCCCCGGTAGAGTAAAAGCTATTTGGAGCTTGGTGCAGTGTTTTGAGAACAATTGCAAACAGATGCAAGTTGGGGCATCGCGACGGATTTCCGAACGAGGCGACCGAGCATGCATGCACTCCTCATCTCGAGGACCTCTTTTTACTGCTTTCCTTAGCTAGTTTATGCTTTGGTTCTGTACTTAAGTAGTTAATGCATTTAGCTGCTTATTTGTGTTGAAATAACTAGTTAGTTAACTTGTTAGTTAATTAGCTTCCTAATTAGTTAGCTTGTTAGTTAATTAGTTTTGTGATGTAATAAGTAGTTTAATTAGCTTAGATTAGCTAGTTAGCTTCTTATTCGAACCTTCCTGTGAGGGGGCCAACTTTTGTAATAAGCGTGCGTGTGTGTGATGCATGTCTTCCAACCCCCATTTCTTTCTCTCTTTTACTTAACCGCTTACGATGGTTAGTTTTAGGGCATGTTTCGATTAGCATACCTTATGCTTACATGCGTGCATCCATTCATCTGTATTGCATGCACCGGGCTCGGTGCATCATACTAACTGCATTGTATTTTAATACATTTACTTGAATACGTGTTCACCAGCATGTTATCAAGTTGCATTCTTCTTCCATCTTAGAATAGCCGAGCCTATTTTAGTTGCATTTTTTTGCATGTGTTGCATGAGCCATCTTAATATGAACTAGGATCATGCATGATTTCTAACTAGTTCTCTGTGTTGGCTCGGAGTACACTGTGAGTGTTTACGCTTTAGCATACTGCATGTGTGTTAGTGTTGCCATGAAAGCATGCTTGCCATGAGGCTAACTGCTTAAGTGATTAACTGCCTGAATGCCTATGGGTGAAGGTTGGATTGCTTGAATTGGAACAATTCATCAAAATGCGAGTTTTTAGCCTACTTGCGAGTAGCAAACTTCAAATCATTTTCAAACAAATGAACATGAAATGTTTTGCTCCAACTTAGGCGATCTAGTCTATACTTGTATGCTATGCGCATCACATAGTAATTCTAGGTTAATAACCGGAATAAGAACGCATGTGTTTTCAAAAACAACATATCATGTTAGTAAAGGCCGATCTTTGATCGGTGGCGAAGTGCTCATTGCATGACCTTCCCCTCTCGTACCCAAGTTCCCTAGCCGAGGCAACTTTGGTGATGACAGACACGTGGCCTTAGGCACGAGTCAAGGTTTCCTAAATTTTTCCAAAATAAAATATTTAGGTGGCGACTCTGTATCTGGCAAAGCAGTCCATGTTTGGCACTTCTTTATAAAAATCAGTTTTCCAAAACAATTTGTCGGATTCGGGCTCTTTGGTGATTTGTTGGTCTCACATTGCACTTTGTGAGATAGATTCAGAACCGTGACACAAGTCCGAACTTATAGTAGCTAAGAACAAACGAATCTGTGCCCTCGCACGTAGAGCTGGAAGTTCTCAAGCAGTCTACACTTACTAGAATCGATGCACACATGATACACGTAATCACCACTCATATATATATTGCTAACCCACTGCATTGTCATAAATTTTTTACACAGTAATTTCAGTCAAATATTAACCCTGAGGTTCTTTAACACAAGCAACCATAATTTACATGCACGAACTCCAAATTTTTAGATTCACATGACTCTAATTAAAGCAAAGGAAACTCCATAAAGCTCAACATTTTATTTTGCATTTCCTATTATCCTCTTTTATTTTAATTAATTATTCTCATGTAATCATTTCTATTTGTAGAGGGCAGGTTGAACCAAATTTGATATTAGTGGAAAGACATGGGAATGGCACCTCAAAGAGGTAGTTTGTATTTTTCTCTTCCTTTGTTGCTCATTCTATCTTAGAAAAGTCAAATTTATATTTCACATTGAAAGCAAAGATAGATACTTGTGAAATGCTATCCATATGGTACTTCACTAAAGTTTCTAATCATTTCAGCTTCCATGAAACGCTATCCATACTCCTGTGTTTTTTTTTAAAAAAATATTTATTATTATTATTTTTTTGGAGTTGTTTCTTTTGATTTGTGCTGACTGTGAGACAGGTATGTCTTAGACAATGACTTACAAGTAAGAACTTTTCTTAATGAACATGGGTTCAAAAAAATCAAAACCAAAGGTACAAGGTTGAAAATTTTCCAATGTGCAACTGCCTTGGCTTCCAGATGCTATCAAAGATTTTATCTCCCAGGTGACAAAAAGATAACTTTATTGTTCTTGTTTTTTCAGTGAAGTGGATTAATTTGTAATTTATGGCACAAGGACAACATATACAGAAGTTTTTAAGCTCGATACTCAAATGTCTATTCAGAGTTATGATCCAACATGTAATAAAAAATTAAAAAAAAAAAAAAAAAAAAACTATGCTATCAAAGGGTATATAGGAAGTAGGACCCAAGTCTGGTCAGAGGATTTGATTGTTGAGGTCATTTTGTTTGCTATGTTGTGACTTTTGTGATTGTTTTGTTTATTTTCAAGTGATTCATTTTTCTCCATCCTTTTTCAAATCTGATGTAGGGTTAGTTTCAGATGATTACTTGGAATACATGTTGTTACAGTTCCCTACCAATGTTATTGGATGGATCTGTCATACTTTGGTCACTTCAAGTCTCTTAAAGGCAGGTCAATCTAACCCAGGCCATTAATTCCAATTGGGTATGTGAATTTGGAATTAACAAACTCTTAACTGTTGTTAAATTTGCCAATCGGTCCAAATTTTATCTTATAGAAGATTTTGTTCTCCATAATTTTGTGTAGTTATGAATACTACTCACTTCTACAGTATTTTTATTTTTATTTTATGAGATATCATATGTTCATTCAAACATTTAGAAACATTATGTTTTCTTTTTCTATGTATTGACCATTGACAACCCCAAGTTTCAACATCTTTGATTTGCCACTACTAACATTTGTGATGACTAGAAGCGGAAATTATGTGTCGAATTTTTTTTTGTTGTTTTTCTTTTTGGAATTTGTGTCAAAAGAGCATGTTTTACACACCACTATACCTGGCATGTATTACTATTGTCCCCATGTCATTTAGTAATCTATTTGATGACAATAAGTAAATTTCTTAATGTGCTGAATCAGGATGTGTTGATTGCAATTGAATGGAAAATATATTCTTATGGGAAAGGTTTTTAAAATCGCGGATCGTCTTTGCGGTGTCCTTGGATTAGATGTTTGGTGGAGAGATATCTGTTTTCATGGTATTTCCTCTTTTTTTTCGCTGTTGTTATCTAAAAAAATGTGATATAGCCTTTTGAAGTTTGTAAGTGGTTTTGTTTCTTCAATTTAAATTTTCGTTTAAACTTGATCTAGACTCACTGATTGATGTTTAAGGCCATTTAAATTTGAAATTATCATTGCGTTCATTAGAGACATTACAAATTGATCCCATCAAACATGTTGTTAGGGGTTAAAAATCTTCCTTGCTTGTTCCTAGGTCTTTTATTTCATTTTATTTAATTGTCACCTTATTTAAAGGTTGTATATTAACCTCTATTTGATGAATAAAGGGTTGTAGTTGCAACATTAGAAAGAACTATGTTTTTAAGAAGTCCGTTTTGAGTAGTGTATAAAAATTTGATTCTTCCAAAAGAGCATTTGGAGCTTACTTAACCACAAATTAACATAGTTATGGAACTCCACGAATAAAATACCTGTTGTATATAGGTCTAGAGGTTTACATTTTGTTGTGTAGCATATAGCTCAGTCTAGGATATATCTACACCTTTATGTGTACAAACATAATATATGCGTATATGCCAATTAATTGAAGGATGATGAACTTTTGTATAGATACTAGAAGGCTGACATTTCTTTGAAGGTGTCATAACTTATTTCCATTGCTTAATTTTCTTAGAAATGCATCTGTTCTCATTGTTGATTGAGATGTTTAATTATCCATGTGGGATTTGATGACTAACAAAAAACATGTTTTATTTGATGTTGTTGGGAGTTAGAGCCAGATTTTAGATATAATTTTTATGTTTTTTTTGTATTTGAGGCTATAGTAGTTAAATTTTTATTTTTGTATTTGATTGAGATGTTTAATTATCCATATGGGATTCGATGACTAACAAAAAAAATATTGTATTTAATGCTATAGTAGTTAAATTTTTATGTTTTTTTGTAATTAACATTAACAGATAATTAGATTGTCATTAATTATTTTTATTTTTATTTTTCAAATATTTCCCATGTAGGAGTGTGCTTCTTGTGGAATACATGCCTGTAGAGAATGTGGCTAACTTTTGTTTTTGTTATCTACGAAGAATGATGAGAAAAATATTTAATTTTGGTTTATGTTATTTTGAATTATGAACAAAATCATGTATTTAAACATTATATATGTATTATGGAACATCATGTAGTGGGATAATTTTGTTGATGTGTAATTATGAATGGAAGAATATTTTATTATAGAGAAATTGTTATTTTTATATAGGAATTTTTATATTATTATGCAATTATTATGGAGAAATTTTAATATTTTTAATAATTTTATCGCAGGACGTTTTTTTCTTTTTTGTGACTAGACTACATGCATAAAAATAGAAAAATTTTAATAGTTTTATTGATTTTATTCTGAGTTTTACTTTTTGCGTGACACTAAAATGTCAAAAATAGAAATTTTATTATTTAAAATAGAAATTTTATTATTTTTTAATACTTTTTTTGACGGTACTGCTTATTGCAAAAAATAGAAATTTTCATGTTTTTAATACTTTTTGTGATGGCACTACACACGTCGCATAAAAACAATGTTCTTACGTTGCAAAAAAAAAAAAAAAAGACTATTAGCGACATTTTTTGCCGTCTCAAATAACATTTTTAGCGGCGGTAAAATAGTGTCGCATAAAAAGTCAAGAAATTTCAAACATTATTACGTTGCAAAGTGCCGTCATAAAGGCAAAAATGCGTCAACGACATTACTGCGTCATAAAAAACTCTTTTATAATGCCCCGATTAACCCCCTCTTCTTGGTCATAGAAGCCATTTGCCATCGCAAAGTTTTTTGCGACGGCATTAGGAGTATTAGCGACGGCATTTTGCCGTCGTAAAAAGCTGAAATTTTAGTAGTGGGTATTGTAGTCCCAAAAAAATTATAAATCGGGAAAAAAGGATCTCATGGGATAGAAATCTAAATATATTGAACTTGATAGAACACTAGAAAACTTTATGGACTTATTAGGTTATAAGTCTATTAAATAGGATTTATAAATAAATCCTGCATAAAAAATATGCATATGTTTATGCATATTTATTATAAAAAAAAAAAGAAGGTAAATTTGAGTAAAAAAAATTATGTCCATCCCAAAATTTTTAGTCTTTTATTCTATTTTTTATTATCCTAAAATATTACTGCCAAAAAATATTAGTCCCTTTTCAAAAATCAAGGACTAAAATAATATGAATTACCTATTTTGCCCCTTTTTTTAAATTCATTAACAACATAAAAAGTATAATTATGACAATTGATATTCCCAAAAAATGTACTATCAAAGGGTAATTTTAAAAAATTAATATTTTTAAAATGTAATAATTGTACTAGGGACTATTATTTTTGGATAGAGAGAGTATTTATGTTTAAAAGTATTAAATGAATAGTTCGGCATATCTATATATTAAAAAACCAATCTAAATCGAGTCACCCAAAGTTATGGGTCATATTCTAGCCTTAGCCTTACCCCTAATTTTTTAATTTATTGGTTCATCAATATAAATATTCAATAATAATAAATTTAAACTTTATGTCTAAATTATATCATAGTTTCTCAGATTGTGACTGATGTAAGTTAGTTTGGCGGGTTCCAATATTAGATTAAACACTAAAATTAGCCTAAAAATCGAGTTTGAATCGATTTTTATACCAATAATTATTGGCTCAATCCTAGTCTTTGGAGATTTGTTTTAATTTTTTGTCCAATTCATGAGTTACTTGGCCTACTTATTTATTTATTTTTGAATTAGAAAATATAATTTTAAATATTTATTTATAACAAAAATAGGAAATATGAGCATCCACCTTATTTGGAAATTGTTTAAAAGTTACCTTTTCTTAATTTTAAAAGACAAAAGACAAAATAAATTAAGCTTACTTGAATTTTTCTCAATAACAAAAAAATAACTGAAAAACTTTATTCGAAAAAAAAAATTACTAAAACTACATTCAAGAAATCATTCATGCAATACAAGTTTGTACAAAACTAATAATTACCAAAGGAGTTTCCACAATGACCCTTAAAAAAAAAATCAAATATGAACACCAGATAAAAAAAAAAATACAAAGTAAATTTTAAAAAAATTATTAAATAAAATATTTTTCACGCTAAGGTATTGGGTAACAACTTAGGAAGCAAGTTTGAGCACAAATCATAACTAATATTGCAATTCACACAACCTCTACAACAAAATAAAAATAAAAAATTAAATAGAAAATCAAAACAAATAAATCAAAAATGTTTAAAAATTGAATGTTTCATTACATACAATTAAGTAGCTAATTGAAGTTGGCAGCTAGTTGCCGAGCTAGTTATAGAGCTATCTCTCTTCTTAGATGTTGTCATTCCTATGCTAATAGTTCTCTTTCTCTTATCCGAGTAGCTAACAATGCTATCCCAGGGGATATTGGGAATCCCTGATGGATGGAGGCGGTTGAATCTAAGAATTTAGTTCCAGGAGTTTGAACAAAATGGCCTGAAATAGGATAGACTCATTGAGGGAATGAGCCCCCGTGTTCCTCTTCAAATTCAATAATGGGAGCCTGAGAGGGTTAAGAAAAACCAAAGGTGTCAGGAGCATTGGAAGTTTCATTCCTGACAATCTTATATTGCTCCGTCGACCTTGGAAAGCCAACTGGAGTTTTACCCTCAATTGTATTCCGAGCTATCTCCCTTTTCTTTTTCTTCGGGGCAGCTATGTTCGCATCCCCTGACTCATAATCGAAGTGGTCTCGCGCGATTTCATGCACGGCCATCATGAAGTTGGGTTTAGGCTACATGTAATGATAAAATCGCTTGCAAAAATCCCTTTTACTCTAGATGGACATTGTTATGACCCAAACTCACCCCTATAGGTTTAGCATCATAACTGACCAATAATCCTAAGATTACCGAAGGCCTCTGAAATAGATTAACAAAATAAGGGGCTAGCGAAAGCAAATATCAAAATATAAGGTCTATAGACCTGTGTAGACTCATATGGGACAAAAAATTTAAACTTATATTTACATAACATATGACGGAGTTATCCCTATTTACAGAGTAACGTAAAGACTTGCCCAAATAAACAAAAGAAATAAAAGCTTAAAACTTGTTCATTAGCTTAGTCACAAACATTGTCCACATAAACATAACCATAAAAGACTTCCGAAAAGCGCACTGGTTGACTGACACAAATAGAATCCAGATTGGAAGTCTTAAGCCTAGTCACGCACCTGGTTATCTACATACATAATATAAATAATGAATTGGAACCTAATGAATAACAACAGAATAAAGGTTTTAATGAATGATGTCCATAATAGATTCAGAAATCAGAATTCTGATCAGAAACAGATTCATATACATATTTAGATTTGTAAACAGTCATACAAGGTACATTCATTAGCGCTACCATATCAGATTGGTCATAAAGACCCATATACAGAGCAGATGGTTATCAAGACCTTATTCATATCAGGCAGATGATTGTGCACAATCATAACAGATAACCATATAAGTTTTTGTAGCTCGACTTTTCGTGCTCCTTTCGGATACGATAGCCCTATAGTTCGGATTCCTGTGGTTCTGAATTTGATTCCACAAGTGCAATGTGAAATAGATAAACACAAATGAATCCAAATCCGACAATTCTTTTGGAAAATCTATTTTAATCAAAATACCAAAAATAGACTGTTTTGCCAAATACAGAGTCACCACCTAAATATTTTTGAAAAATTTAGGAAACCCATGACTCGTGCCAAAGGCCACGTGTCCGTCCTTACTAAGATTGTCTCGGCTCGGGAACTTAGGTACGAGAGGTGAAGGTCATGAATTGAGCACCCCACTCGCCCGATCAAAGATCGGCCTCTACTAATTATGATGTGATTCTTATTTACATTATATGCTCTTGTTCCGGTAATTAGGCTATTGTTACTATGTGATGCGCACACAAGTATAGACTAATTTGCAAAAATTGGAACACTTTGATTTATGTTTGTTTTGAAAAGTGTTTGAATATGTATCACTTAAAAAAGTGATCTCATATATACATTACTCAAATTATTCCAATTCAAGCAATTAGCCTTCATCCACAGGCATTCAAGCAAGTATATCAATTAAGCACTTAGTCTCATGGTATCATGCTAGACATGGCAACAATCACACGCATGCAATATACTAAAGCACAAAAATGCTCACCTCATACGCCAAGGCAAGCCAAAAGAAACAAAAAAAGTTAGAAAACATGTATGCCTCTAACTAATGCAACACGACTAATGCAACACATGTAATGATGCAATTAATAGGCTTGACTACTAATTATGACATGTGAATCAATTTGAAAGCATGCAGTTTAAACACGTATTCAACGAAGTAATAAACGATAATGCTTATTAGAATGATGAACCAAGCCTCGATGCATGCAAGACAAGTGGATGCGAACATGGAAAATGCTAAAAGAATCATGATGTTCTAAACTACCCATTATAAGCAAGTAAATAAAAAGGAGAAAGGCGTGGGGTTGGAAGACATACACATTATTACATATTTGCCCTCTCACAAGAGGGTCTGAATAAATAAATTAGCTAAGCTACTTAACTAATTATTACAAACCAAATGAAATAAATTAACTATACTAGCTAATTATTACAATACCACGAATCAACTAACTACTTTACCTAATTAAATAAGTACAACAGAAAATTAATTAGCTATTCTACTTAGTTTAATACAAAAACTAACTAGTTAATTACAATGCACAATTAATTAGCTAATTAATTAACTATTATGAGCCCTGGGGATTGAGTGTTGACCATTGCATGCATGTAGATTTCCACCCGAAAAAAGTCCCATGTTTTGCTGCCAGAATGCCTCTGTTGCACAGTTAGAAAATTGCACTGTTTTTCCACCTCAGCCTCTGCTTTGCTCTGTTGGAAAAAGGACACTGCCTGGCTGGAAAAAGTGGCCAGTAACCCAGAAGTAGTGGCCAGGCGACCACTAATGGTGGCCTACCACCCAGTAAAAGTGGCCTGCCGGCCACTAATGTTGGTTCTTTCCTACTGCAACAGAGAACAAACAGAGTATCTCAAGGGATGTTTGGCCGTCCTGCCTCTCCTTATCATCAAATAGCTCAAAGGAAGGGTAGGCTTGATTCGCAAGCCATCAACCGGCGTAATTTCATTGCATGATAACTTATGAACCAAGGGATACAATTTTGATAAATGCACAATAAAAGACTCTGAAAACCTCCTCCATATCATGGATTGATCAAAGGAAGTGGTTGACCTTGGAAACTTGAACCATTTCATCACTAACAAGTATGAAATGACCCAAGTCTCCATGTGTTCAATTAACGTCTGATTGAACGCCAAATCATTTTATTATCTTGCTTCATTTTAACCCCAATTTATTACTTTATTTTAATTACCTTCCATTCACTAGTCAATTGAGTTCAATAATGAGTTTTAAGTCCACTAATGGAGAGAAGTACCAAACCAAATGTTGTTTTAGACATGAGAGGGAGATCATGTCGTTGGTAATGAACCCCACTCCTTCAAGCTTAAACACCACTCTTTTTTGGAGTAACTCTCAAAACAAAGAGAAAAAGCTAAGAAATGGGAGAGGTTGCAGAGATGCTTAGAGGTGAACACAAGTATGGAAAGTAAGAAATAAATGCTATCAACTTAAATAGGTTGGTGGCTAAAACCTAAATTATCAAGCCTATGAGGACTATTTCACTACAAGCATACTATACAAAGCATGAATGAAGCTGACTCATAAAAACAGTCCAAAAAAGTGCTGGAATTAAGACAAAAACAACTATAACAGCAAACTAAAATATTGAGGGATTAAAACTAGCACACAAGCACAAGGAGGGGAAGCTAACCCCTCCACTTTTAGGACTTCAAAACATGATTTTTGCCTCTGAAAAACTCTGAAATTCAGGGTTAAAAAAGCTCAAAAATAGTTGATGAGAAGATGGGAAACACAAGGGTAAAGGCCTTAGAAGCAAGGTCCAAAGAAGAGTTGTCAACCCCTCTACCTTTAATGGCCTTAAGCCACAAGTTTTAGCCCAAAAATATAGGTAATAAACAGCTCAAAAACAGCAAGAAAAGATGAGAAAAAGATGGTACAAAAGAACTTGAATGTATACCTCTTGAAGAGGAATGATCCCTTGAATTCCCAAACCACTATTTCACACTCTCAAGAGCCTCAAGAGCTAAAATGCAAGCTCAAATCACCTCAGCAAGGAACTCTCTAGGTTTTGTTTAGAATGTTTAGGAAAAGGTTATGGAAGTTGCAAGAGAGAGAGAGAGAGAGAGAGAGAGAGAGAGAGAAATTTTTCCAACTTTTGCTCTCCAAAATTTTCTAAGATCAAAATTTTTTCTAACCTCTCTAACAAAAGAAAAGGTCATCTATATATAGAAATATATGAGAGACCCTCAAAAATATCCTTACAAACACAGCTGGAATGATGCATGTATCTGTGGGGACAACTGACAGAAAATATCTGATTTTTTGCACTAGTGGCCAGCATGCCACAATAGTGGGTCTGCAGGTCCTTGGATGCTCAAGCTTGAAAAACCACTATTTTGGTCCAAAACAAGGCACAAGGTTTGTAGGTTCAAAACTGAGGTTTCTTGTTGAGGAAGTCAAGCATTTGACAAGCGTACACATTCATCATTAAGTGATCAATAAATGGCGCCCAAATCTTAAGGGACGTCAAAAATGGGGTGTCTACAGTTGCTCCTCTTTGGCAAAATTCGAAATCATGAAATGACATGAGTGAATGTCAAAGCCCGAAGACGACCTATTTTGAAAAGGCCGTAAGACTTGGGCAAACAATCAAAACATAAATAAAATTGGTTGAGCTCGCAAGTTGCCTACGTATCCTTTTGCAGGGAATCAAACCAGCTTAGTTCTGGGGCGAGATGCAAATGATATGCACAAAAAATATACCTTGAAAGCTGGACTCACACACTTCGCGAAACCGACTATTTTGAAAATTCATGATCATGCAAGATGGTACAATAAGCAATAACAAATGCAATAAGCAATAACAAGATGTCCAACCACGTTTCACGCGGGAAGAACTAAAAACGTGCACTCTAAGCACACCGAAATTGTGAAAAGAGGGGAGAAAAATTGCTCAGGGTCACGTTTCACACATCCTGAGATACTCCAATCACCCTGAAATCGTGAGAATGGGAGAAAAACCACTGTGGGTCACGTGAAACGTGACCTGAGATACTCTAATCACGCTGAAATCGTGAGACGGAGAGAAAAACTACTTAGGGTCGCATTTCACACGTCTTGAGATAAAAATCACTCGGAGTCGCATTTCACGCGTCTTGAGATACTTTAATCATGCTAAAATCATGAGAAGAGGAGAAAAACTGCTCAGGGTCCCATTTCACGCATCCTGAGATACGCTAATCACGCTGAAATTGTAAGAAGATGAGAAAAACCGCTCAAGGTCGAGTTTCACGCATCCTGAGAAAAAAATCGCTCAAGATTGCGTTTCACGTGTCCTGAGATACTCTAATTACATTGAAATCGTAAGAAGATGAGAAAAACCGCTGAGGGTCGCATTTCACGCGTCCTGAGATAGATGCAAAAAGTATGAGATTGTATGATAAATACACAATGTAGTGAAAGTATACGATAGATGCATGAGGTGAACAGGTGCGATAGATGCACAAAGTGAACCGGATTGAAAATCAATACAGTGACAATGCATGTTTCATGCAAAATTATAGACAACCAACATATGATGTTAATTGAAAGCATGTTCTGTGCAAGAAACAAGAGCACGTTCTATGCATGATTGTGCTATCTAAGAATCAAAAGCATGTTCTATGCAAAATTGAAGGCATGTGCTATGAACGATGTAGGGCACTCGTACAACATAAGTGTATATGAAAACGCACGTTCTATGCAACAGAAGAGAACAAATATGTAACTTGACAAAACGAACAAAAGCGATGTCAACAACCTCCGACTTACCCCTCGGAGACTTTGCAACATGCTCAAAAAGGATACACCTCATTCATATTGGCACGTGGGGCACGTTCACGCACCGGAACACAACGGGTATTGGGAACGGCACAATCGGAACACAGTTTTGAGCTCCTCAAAAATCAATCTGGACCCAGAAGAGAACCTTTCATACACTGTTAGGACAAAAAAAGAACAAAACCAGCACTAGGCCACAAATGAGGGCTGCCGGCCACAAACGAGGCCTGTCGGCCATTAATAGTGGGCGGCCGACCACTAATGTAAAATCGGGGCAGATTCGTCATTTTGCTTTGGATCTTCATTAAATACACATCCAAACCTCATTTCCTCACACACCCAAGTTCAAAATCATCCTCTATCTCTCTCTAAGTGCTTTCTCTTTCTAGATTTGTGCTTTGTACGCGTTTTCCAACACCCCATGCAAACTTTATTCGTAAACCCTCTTTGATTCTCTACACTTTGAGCCGATCAGATTTTGTTTTCGTTGATTTTCTCAAGTTTTCAACACTTTAGGTTTGTTTCCCTCGAGTTTCTCATGGGTTTTGTGAACTGTCCCAAGTTTTGATTTTTCTCCCATTTTCTCTCCCCTAGGGTTAACTTTTTCTAAGTTTTCTATATTTTTCTTCATTTTCTTCACTTTTTTCACCAGTCTTCACCCACTCTTCAGATGGCAGACGACATTTCTCATGCTGATGCCCTTCCTGAGGTTCCACCTGCACTTTCACTACTTGTTAAGGCCGAGGAGCCGACGGTCGTTGAGGCTGGCGAGGCAGCAAAGGGCATTGCGGCTGACTTCGAGGCAAAGTTCGCTCTAGGGCTCGAGCTTGAGCCACTACCATTGAGGATGTGGCTCTTTGATCCAGTCACTTATCACCCTCGCACACATATGCTGGCACCTGGACGCATGATACGTTTTGACGATTTTGCTAGTGGCATGCCAGAGGACGTTTTGCTGAGAGAGCCGTACTCTCACCTTTCCTACGTCGTTTCTGAGTTACAAACTTTATTTTCATACTTTCTTGCCTTTCATTTGACTATATTTCTTACACTGCCTTTCATCTAACTGCTCTTTTATCACTGTCTTTCATTTGATTTACTCTTTCTTTGCCACAGGGGGACTCCCGTTCTTGTAGGGGTTATAGGGCAGTGATGGTCAAAGATTGGTATCATGAGTTGTCGCCTGAGGTCCACGACCTTGTTGTTGAGGCCGGATTTGGCTTATTTTGCACAACACTCTCACGACATATGGTGAGCCGAGCTCTACTTAGAGCGTTGGTGGAGAGGTAGTGAAACACCACCAACTCTTTCTACTTCTCTTCCGTTGGGGAGATGATGATGACTCTCTATGACTTCTCCATGATCACAGGCTTAGGAGTAGGGGGTGATCTGATCTCCTTTGACATGGATATAAGCGAGTGAGAGGCGGCTTCGATCTACCTGCTTGGAGTGCGGCCACCTCTATACAGGTTAGCGATGGTGAGATACAGCTAGTTCTCCAAGCAATTCCGCGGGAGTGAGCCCGAGACACAAGAGGAGGTAGAGCAGTATGTTTGAGGCTTCTTGATGTTCTTCCTCGGTACCACTTTGTTTGCGAACAGGTGGAAAACTATGGGTTTGTACTTACTAAGTGCCCTCATGACCTTGCCCCGAGTCCGATTTTACGAGTGGGGTGGAGCTGGCCTCGCCACACTCTACAGCTATATGAGTTCCACTTCCCGCATGAAGAGAGAGCGGGTCGGAGGCTATTGGAGAACCTGGGAGGTATGTACCACACATTTCTGCATTTGCACTTTTTGTTGACACATTGTGCTTTCTACTTTGCACCTTCTATGTTATATCTGTTGACACATTGTGCTTTTGCCTTTTCACTTTTTGTTTTATATTTATTGACACATTGTGCTTCCTACTTTGCACTTCCTGTTTTATATCTGTTGACACTTTTTGGATAACACTGCTGACCTTTTCTTGTAGTTATGAGTTTATGTTTATTTCCTAGCTCTGGCTCTAGAGCCAGTGGATGAGATCTCTCCCGTCATGCCTTACTTGCGGCGATATGATAGCCGGTGTCGGCGCTGGCGCTGTGACGATGTGACATTCATCTTCTACCGCCGATACTTCGATACGGTGGTTGCCCATGAGGTAATCCAAAACTCACAATCTGTATATTCTCTGTTTGCAGATTATGTGGCAGCCCTGGGTGACGATGCCAACCAGAGTGAGGGACTAGTATACCGAGGCTTGGGCCACGTCTTGATTCCAGATTTTGTTGGAAAGCCCACTCTGTCGGGCCTGGTTCTTGGGTGAGTGTTTCATACGCCAGACACTGGGCTCACCCGTTCAAGTCGTTTTTATGCCATCCCCAGCATCTATGAGGACAGTCGATAGCCTCACAGCTGGGGCTATATATCAGTTTATGGTGGGGCTAGATGCCGACTATTTTAGAGCGGAGGGCGATTATGTGACTATGATAACCCTGTCCTGTGTTATGTTAATTGATCTTATATTATGGTTGTGATTATATGCTTGATATGATTTTGAGTGGTAATTATATGACTATATGTGATTTTGGCCTTATATCTGTTCACCGTAGGAAGATCTGTTTAACTTACCGTTATAAACTGAAAGTTGAAGGCCTTATGGGCCACAGAAACTGAAATTGACTATGTCATTGTGATTAGCGTAATTTTTAGAGCCTATGGTGGAATTTAATTGAAAATTGATTCGAAGCGAATCGATTAGTTTAAATTGATCAATTAGACACCATTAATTAGCTCTAATTAAGTGTGATTAGAGAAGGCCTATATAAATGAGCTAAGTATGCTTAAGCTCATATTGCTTTAAGCTCAAATCAGATTTTACCCTCTAGAAAGAGAGAGAGAGAGAGAGGGCCGGTTTAGAGAGAGAGAGAGAGGCCATCCTTGTAGATTTTTGCAAGGAGATTCAAGATTTGAAATGCTAGGCTCAAGAACTAAATAGAAATTGGAAGATTGGAGCCTCTAGGTGAGTAATTAGATATGAATTCATGAGTTTGAGTTAAATTTGGTGAATTTGAAGTCATTATAAACATGTATGTAAAAGATTGCCATGAATTTGTGTATTTGAGCATGAAACACGTGATCCATGTTGAATTTTGATGAAGATTCATGCCTTTGATTATCATTTACATCATTTAAGTTGAGAATGGGAGTTATATTCCACATGCATGCACAATTCATAGAGGTATGAGTTTTTGGTGCATGAATTTGATGTATTGGGAATAAGTTTGGTATAATTGGGTATGTATGTAATTGATTCATGGGAATTGAGCTTCATAATATTTCACCCCCGTACAATTGGCGCCATCTGTGAGAAAACTTTGACAGACAAACCTTGCCCTCCAAGCTTTTTCAACCGTTTCCATGGCAAACAATGACGAGACACCGTTGTCCGTTGTCGATGGTATCACACCAGAGTCTGTCCAACGGAGGGATAGCCCTCCTACTATTCTGACCATGGTGAACCTGGAAACCTCTTCTAGAGATGCACGAGACAAATGCGCAAGGAGCACTGAACACTCTAAGAGTCCAGAGGGTCGTCGACGACGAGGAGAGTCACATGCTCAACGCTTGGAGCACAAACTCAGAGACCAGGATGCCCTCATTCAGAAGATGGCGGCTGAGATGGAGACGCTGAACCGCTAGATCAAGGGGAAGGGTGTTGCTGGAGTAGGCAACCACAGTGAGCGCACCCTACCCCATCGCTCTAACAATCGTCGCCAAGATGGGACGCCCTCTCTCTCTATCACCAGAAGCTATGGAGTTAGAGACTCTGATCCACCAGTAGAGGGATCTTACACTCGCAACAACAGTTACCATCCCCCACGTCCGTCGAGGATGTCAAGATACTCTTACTCCGCCTGTTCGGGGGACCTGAGGGATGTGTTGGAGGAACGAGCTCGCCGTAGAGAAACCCAGAGATTGTCGGCGTTGCAAAGGCTGAGTCCCCAAATCTGTTGCAATGAGGAAGTGGCGACGCCAGAGCCTAGAATGATGGCCCCAGCACTAATGGATAGAGGGCTAGCAAGACTTACCGCCACCCCACTGTCCCCAGAGATCGAGAGCACACCACTCCCTGCTGGATTCCACTAACCTGAGTTCACACTGTACGACGGTAAGACGGATCCGTATATGCATGTGAGTCATTACCGGCAAGTAGTGGCTGGCCACCGGCACAATGACGCCTTAATGTGTCTCATATTCCCAACAAGTTTAGGAGAACTAGGCTTGAAGTGGTTCAAAAGACTTCTGGAGGGGAGCATCGAGGGGTGGCAACATGTAGCAGAAGCCTTCGCCACCAGATTCAAAACCAACACTCGAACGCCGAAGAAGGTCGACTATCTCCGGAGAATCAAGATGGAATCTAGAGGTTCTTTGAAGGCATACAATGCCAAGTATTGGGAAACCTACAATGAGATCCTCGATTGCCCCACCAATCTGGCGATCGCCCAATATAAGCAGGGTCTCACAGTCGGACATAGGCTGCGAGACTCGTTCACGATGTACCAGCCCATAACCATGGAATCCTTGATGCAGCGGATCAACGAACAAATCTGAGTAGAGGATGATGCCGCCACCGCCACCGCAACCAAGAAGGCAAATTCGGTTATGGTGGACAGAAGAATGGCTGGAAAGGTTCACTCGGTGGGGCAGGAGGACAACTGCCCTAATGACCGAGCTAAAGACCAACATCGCGGTTCAAACCGCAATGACAGAAACAAAAGTCGCAGAAATGACTGAGCTAACGCTCCTCGCAGTGAAGAGGAAGATGCCAAGAAGAAGTTGAAGGCATGAACTGACATCACCACTGTCTTTAAGATCCTAATTTACCACATCCTAAGTGAAATTCGAGGTGAACCCTACGTTCGTTGGCCGGCCAAATTGGGAGACATACAGAGGGGCTTCAACTAGAGGTATAGTTGCACCTTCCATGAAAAAAGAGGGCACCAAACGGAGGACTATGTGCCGCTCAAATAACATTTGGAGGAACTGGTGGCGATTGGGCATCTAGACTAGTACATAGACGGGGGCATGAGGGCCGCTTCCCAAGGACAGGCCGAGCCAAATGGCCTTGCTGTCCTAGATGTAATGCCCCAAGGCATAATCAATGTCATTCATGGTATCATCGAACCAGCACAGGTTTGCGAGCTGAGGGGGATGATCAAGAAAGTTGAGCACATGAGAGAAGTGCTCTCCGTTCAGCCTGCCGTGAAAAAAGAAAAGACCGAGGTAAAAGACATCCTGACTTTTTCAAGCAAGGACTTGTAGGGAATTTAAATACCTCATAATGATGCCTTAGTGGTGACCCTTCGCGTCAAAGACTTCGAAATCAAAATAATTCTGATTGACCAGGGGAGTTCGGCTGAGATCATGTACTATGACGCGTTTAAACAGATGAAGTTGAAGGACAAAGACTTGGCTCCAGCAACGTCTCATTTGGTTGGCTTCAACTCTCAACCAAAATGGCCGATCGGAAAGATCATATTGCCGGTCAAAGCTGGGTCGATCATGAAGCAAGTGGAATTTTGGGTGCTTAAGGTCCCATCAACCTACAGCTTAATCCTGTAAAGGGGCTGGTTGCACGCCATGCAGGCAATAGCGCCGACTTATCACTAGGTCTTGCGCTTTCCAACGCTAACCGGACAAGTAGAAAAGGTTTGGAGGGGACCAAGTAATGGCAAAACAGTGCTTTGTCACAGTAAATGGCAGTCGCGCTGCCAAAGGCTTCGTTCAAATGATAGAAGGACCAGAAGGGAAGGGAGTCCTGGAAGACGTGGGAAGAAAGGCTGAGGAGAAATCGGTTGAAGATTTGGTGGAAGTGCACATTGGCGAGAATGATCCTATTAAGTTCTTTCTTTTGGGATCATCTTTGTCCAGCGTCGAGTGGCTCGATTATGTCAACTTTTTCGTTTCCAACATGGAGGCCTTTGCATGGACGCCTTACGATATGCCTGGCGTTGACCCTAACTTCATTTGTCACCAGTTGAATGTCTTTCCGAATGCACAACCGGTCATCTAGAGGACGCAGCGCTCGGCCTTGCACCATGCCGAGATAGTGGTGGAGGATGTCAAAAACTTGCCAGAAATGGGGGAAATAGAAGAAGTGCAGTACCCCAGATGGATCTCTAATACGGTGGTAGTTCCGAAAAAGAATGGTAAATGGAGGATGTGCATCGATTATAAGACAGTCAACTGTGCGTGCCCAAAGGACAGCTTCCCCCTCCCTAGAATCGACCAGTTGGTGGATCTAACCGCTGGCCATCAGTGGTTTAGCTTCATAGATGCGTATCGCGGCTACCACCAGATTGCCATGTACAAGCTCGACCGAGAGATTATTTCGTTCACCACTTCAAGAGGCTTGTACTACTACGAGGTCATGCCGTTCGGTCTGAAAAATGTCGGGGCAACTTTTCAAATGATGGTAACCAAAATGTTCGCCCCCTTTCTTGGCCGCACTATGGAGGCTTACATCGATGATATGGTGGTGAAGAGCAAAGACAAGTCTCAACACCTTGCTGACCTAGCAGAAATGTTTGCCATACTCAAACATCACAAGCTGCATCTGAATGCTTCCAAGTGTGCATTCGGAGTTGGAACCGGAAAATTTCTAGGTTTTTTGGTCACGAACCGAGGAATTGAACTCGACCCTTCCCAGATCAAGGCAATACAAGAACTGGAGCGGCCAAACTCCACAAAGGACGTGCAACATCTCGCTGGAATGGCAGCCGCACTGAATCGATTTATCAGCCGGTCTTTAGATCGTTGCAAGCCCTTCTTCAAAACTTTGAAGGCCAAGTTCTTCTAGGATGACGAGTGCAATCGTGTATTCGCGGATCTAAAAGTATACCTTTCCTCAGCCCCAATCCTGGTTACGCCAAAACCAGGCGAAGAACTGTATCTCTACTTAGCAGTTTCTCAACACGCGGTGAGCGCCATCCTCGTTCGCACTGAGGGGATCCAGCACCTCTCCATCTTTTACATTAGCAAGACACTGCTCCCGGCTGAATCAAGATATCTGCCGTTAAAAAAATTGGCTCTAGCTCTCATGTTGGCTTCTAGAAAGCTAGCGTACTATTTTCATGCCCACACGATAGTCGTGCTAACCGAATTTCCGCTCAAGGTGCTTTTTGAAAAGGCAGATTTTACCGGTAGAATTTTAAAGTGGGCCGTGGAATTGGGGCAATACGATATCAAGTTCCAGCCGTGCACTACTATCAAAGCTCAAGCTCTTGCCGACTTCGTGGTGGAATTTTCCCATGTTAGTAGATTTACATGTGAGTTATGGGCCATAACATGCAAGTTACATCAATTTAAATGCTAGTTTGAAGCTTAAGCAGCTTGTTGGGGATTCCAGAATTCGTCGAGTCCGTTCGAGCGGGGCATTCATTGCTAGAGCGTGAAATGTTAGCTCCCAGAAATCTTATAGACATTGATGTTCGCTCGAGTGGGAAGAGTCATGCTTGAGCGCCCAGTCACATGTTTTGACTCTCAGCTCGAACGTCCGAAGTCACGCTCGAGCGCTAAAATGAGGCAACCTGTACTTTTGCAGACCAAAGGGGTCCGCCCGAGCGGGAAGACCCACGCTCGAGCAGAGAGCCCTGTTTCAGAAATTTTAAAAAGTTGTTTTGAGTTTCATTTTCCACTCTCTTCCATTTCTAAGCACTCTTAGGCATGCATTGAGCTTTGTATATGACCTAAAAGGATAAGAAAGAGGCCTAAGAGAAAGAAATAAATTAAAAACGGATTGAATCGTTTGTGACCCAATATGTGTTATGTAATGTGTAGGGTTGAGCACAAGGGCGAATCCACCAGCAGAACACTGTAAGTAATATCTTAGTAAAGATATTTTCAAGTATGTTATTTATCCAATTGCTTACTCTTATTTGATTTTCATAAGTTTGTTAATTTGAATTGTAGACAAATATTCGTTACGCTATATGATTGGATAAGGCCGTTGGATTACAATTATGATTATGATGTGATTATGATCTCAGGTACAAAATGCGTATTTCATAAATGATTGGCCAAAGGCCATTTGACATGAACGATTGGGCCAAAGGCCGTTTGACATGAACAATTAAGCCAAAGGCCGTTTCACAAGAATGATTGGGTGAAAGGCCGTTTCATATTGTAGCTTGACTTTTTTGTGCCCCCTTTCGGAGAGCTCGAATTGGTCCTACAGTTCGGACTCCTGTCACGATTATGTATCTAATCTCACAAAGTACAATGTGAAACTGATAAACACCAAAGAGTCTAAATCCGGCAAATCGTTTTGGAAAATTGATTTTAAATCAAAAAGCACCAAATATGGACTACTTTGCCAGCTTCCAGAGTCGCCATCTAAATATTTTATTTTGGAAAAATTTAGGAAACCCTGACTCGTGCCAAAGGCCAGGTGTCCGTCATCACCAAAGTTGCCTCGCTCGGGAACTTGGGTACGAGAGGGGAAGGTCCTGAAATGAGCACCCCCACTCGCCCGATCAAAGGATCGGCCTCTACTAAGCATGATATGTTGTTTTATAAACCTCATGTGTTCTTATTCGGTTTATTAGCTAACTTTACTATGTGGCGCACACACAAGTATAGACTAAAATCGCAAGAATTGGAACAAAACAACTCATGTTTGTTTTTGAAAATAGTTTGAAGGTGCCACTCGCAAGCGGGCTAAAGCGCGGATTTGCCACCCTTAAGTGGGCTTAAAAACATGATTTGCCACTTCGCAAAGTGGGCTTAAAACTCACAATCGTTGAATCGTTCCAATTCAAGCAACAAGCCTTCATCCACAGGCATTCATGCAGTTTAAGCAAGTAAGCACATAGCCTCATGGCAAGCATGCTAATCATGGCAGCACTCACACTCATGCAAGTATGCTAAAGCGTAAAACTTACAGTGTACTCTGAGCCAAAACAAAAGCTAGTTAGAAATATGCATGATCCTAACTATACAAGATGCCTAATGCAACACATGCAAAATACAACTAAATAGCCTCAGCTACCTAAGATGGCATATAATACAATTTGATAACATGTTGTGAAACACGTATTCAAATAAGTATTAAAATACAATGCAGTTTGAATGATGCGGCGAGCTTGGTGCATGTAAGACAAATGAATTATGCACGCATACAAGCATAAGGTATGCTAATTGAAAATGACCCTAAACTAACCATCAAAAGTGGTTAAGTAAAAGGGAGAAATACGTGGGGTTGGAAGATATGCACACACACACGCACCCTTATTACAATAATACGCCCTCGCGAAGGAGGGTCCAAATGAATAAGCTAGGCTAATTATTACAAACTAACTACTTAACTATTCTAGCTAATGAATACAAAATGAATCTAATTAACTATTGTAGCTAATTATTACAATACAATTGAAATTGAATAATTAGTTACACAGACTAATTAAAATATTACAACACTTGAATCAAATAATTAGCTACAACTAACTATTAAAACGATAAAGTCGCCTTGTGGGCGACGGAAATTTGCATACTCGGTTGGCGTCCGCTCGGAAATCCATTGATTTGCCGTCAATTGCCTCTGTTTGCACTCGCCTTGGTTTCTGAACATTGAACCAACCTCCACACTGTTTCTGCTCCAAAACAGGATCATTTCTGCACAAAAATGGACTAGTGGCCGGTCGGCCACAAAAAGTGGCTGCCGGCCACCTTAACTGGCCGGTCGGCTAGTATAAGTGGCCGGTCGACTACTGCAAGTGACCGGTCGGCCACCTACTTTCCCAAACTTCTGGTTTTGCTACAGCAGAGAACAATAGAGGCACAACAATGTATTTCTCAAGGAATGTGTGTACTGCCACTCTCCTTATCATTTCTCAAGCTCAAAGGAGTGGCACTTGGCTCTCAAGCCACCAATCAAGCATTTTCATGCATGATGGCCAAAGACCAAGTTTGTACAAAGTCAATGAATGCACAAGTAGACTTAAATGGCCGCCACCCTATCATGCATGATCAAGGGTGACGACGACCAAGAAATGTGACGCGTTTCATCACTTTGAGTATGAAACGTCCCACATTCCTAGTGTTTGGATTAACGTCCAATCCAAATACATGCAATGCAACATAAATGCTTATCTTATTCATGTTTTACTTGGCTCATTTTTTTTTACACATTTTACATTACCAATTAATTCTTTAACCGATTAAGTCCAATGTGAAAGTCCTCTAATGCGAGAGGGGTCAACCGGAGGATGATTTAAGACATGAGAGAGATCATGCCTTTGACTAGTAGAAACCCTCAAAAAAAAGTTAAAGCCATTGAGCACAAACTCTATCTCAAGCTTAAACACAATCATAAGATTAACCAACCCTCAAAACAAATAGAAAAATGAAGAAATAAGGGAGGGTGTAGACCTTTAGTGCTGAAATGGCATGCTCAAGACACTAAATCATGCAAGCAACACATGCAAGACATGTTCAAAGCCAAAAGCATTAAAGCTAGTGAAGAGCACTACACTAGAGGCATGCAATATCAAGCTCAAATGACCAAACCAGCTCTAGACAGATCTTAAGCATGCCAAAACAGTGGCTAAATCATGCTGGAATTGAAGCATAAAAAGCAAGAAAGACATGCTCATTTGTTAGCTCGCAAGCAAGGCTCAAAACATAACTCTCAAAAGCAATGAAAAAGTGAAATATATGCACATATGACAGAGGTTATGGTGCTGAAATTACATGACAAATGAGGGTATGACATGCAAATAACTCAAACACTTCATGCTCAAGGCCTCAAAGCAATGGACTAGTGAAGATCGTTACACTATAGCCATACAAACCAAGCCACTAAGGACTTAACCAACCCACAACAGAGTTAAAGTGGGCCAAAATAGTAGCTAAAACATGTTGGAATCAAACTAACACAAGCTAGAATGATAGGCCAAATCATCAAATATGTTAGGCTAGTAAGCATAATTGCACTACAAGTACAAAAAGCAAACAAGAAGTGTTCCAACCAACCAAAAACAGAGTTGAAGCATGTCAAAACAAAGCCAAAAACATGCTTGAACTAAGCTACAAAAGGATAGAAAAGCATGCTCACATCTTAGGCCATCTACACATGTAAACAAGATACAAGAAGGGGAGGCCACCCCCTCCTATTTTGAACCTCAAAACCAACTTTTTACCACTGATATTCCCCTGGAATTCAGGGGTTAAAAGGCCAAGAAAGAGGTATTTCAAAAGCTTTGAAAGATGGCTCAAAAGGCTTTACAAGCCAAAGAGCGAAGGGAGGAAACCACCCCCTAACCAAACAAGACTCAAACCAACATTTTAAACCCTTAAAAATAGAGTTTTTTAGAGGTTAAAACCAGCCTCAAAATAGCATGCAAAGGTGGCCAAATAAGTGACTAAAGCAAAGCTTAAAAGGGACAAATCCTTACCCTTGAAGCACAGCACTAAAACAGCAACTTTCTGAGCTAAAACCAGCTTTTAGAGCTCAAATAAGACCTCCAAGAACCTTAGCTGCAAGGTAGTCTAATTTGGCTAAGGGTGCTAGTGCAAAAATCTAAAGAAAACTTACTTTCAAGCACTAAATAGGAAGAGAGAGAGGATTCTAGAGAGAGAGAAAGGAAAATTTGCTCACAAATTTTGTAACCCTCAAAATAGGGAAGAAACCTCCCCTTATATAGGAAAACAAGCCAAAAGCTTGTTTCCATCCCTCCATACATGTGTATGGAGGATGCATTCAGTGGTCAACAGTTGGCACATCTGACAAATGAAATATCTGAAAAAGAAGAAAAATGGCCGCCGGTCATCAGTGTAGCCGACCGGCCACCACTGATGGCCGATGGGCACAAGCCTTGGCCGATAGGTCACCCTCTTCTCCAGAATCAAAGCTACAAGCTCTTAGTCCACAACCAAGCACAAAATAAACAAGTTTCAGAAGCTCAAAGGCAAGGCACTCCACCAAGAACTTCGAGCGTTCAAAATGAAAACAAACATGGATGATCATCGAGTGCTCAAACGATGACGTCCAAGTCTTAAGGACGGTCAAAAATGGGGTGTCTACAGATATGAATGATTGGGCCAAAGGCCGTTTGACATGAATGATTGGGCCAAAGGCCATTTGATATGAATGATTGGGCCAAAGGCCGTTCGACATGAATGATTGGTCCAAAGGCCGTTTGATATGAATGATTGGGCCAAAGGCTATTTGACATGAATGATTGGGCCAAAGGCCGTTTGACAAGAGTGAAACTGGGCCCGAGGCTGTTTGACATGAATGAATTGAGCCTAAGGCCATTTGTTAAGGATGAAGTGGGCTAGAGGCCATTTGATCTGTTCGGGCTTGAAGCCGTTTAATGTACCAAATAGAAACATGAATGGGCCTAAGGTCGTTTGATATATCTATTTCGAATTTCATTCATGTACCTTCTTTATTTGATATTATTCACTATGCTTTCGCTCACTCTCATTCATGTGTATGTAGGTGAGCCAAGAGATGTCCAAATCCAGCCTCGGTGAAGTATCTGAGAAAAAGTCAAAGTTTTGAGGAGTCAGCCCAAGCGTCTCACACACGAGACTTGTTTTGTTTCTTTTGTCTTCCTTTTTATTACTTTGGTGAAAATGTTAGATCACCATGTATATAAGCTTTTGGTTTGGCTAACTATGACTTAAATGATCTTGTTGTGTAAAAATTCTATGTTATTTCCCTTTTGATGTGCGTTATTAATGAGTACATATGAAATGTTTTAACGTATCATGTAAGCACAGCTTTATGGACAAAATTTTTAAGTTTGCTTCCGTCTTAGCCCCCTTAACTCTGTTGAAATATGTTTAATCAGGTTTGAGGCCACAGGTAATCCCCTGATTACTGGCCGGTTATAACCTTAATTCATAGGGGCAGGTTCGGGTTATGACAGAGTGGTATCAGAGCACAAGTAAATAACTCACACACTTGTCCAAATGAGCAATAAACATCTAGAAAAGATCTAGGATGCATTCATGTGATAAATATGAATCTGAAAGCATCAAGAACATGCTTAAATGCTTCAAGATTAATGATTATGTGCTATATGTTTGTGATTTACTTGCATTGTGAATTATTTGAATATGTATGGTCTTTGGTATATGCATTCTTGTGAACCTTTTTGTATAAAGAATAATGCAAGTCTAATCAGATGGTGAGAACAAGAGGTGATGAAATAGAGGAGTCTTCTACTGCTAGAATGGATAGGATGGAAAGATTGATTTAGGAAATGTCAGAAACATTGAGGCAACAACAACAGTGGCAATAACCACATCTTCCGCCTCCTCCTCCAATACCACATATCCAAGTCCTTCAGAATGATAACTGAATAATAGCTCTCACCAAAGAGTTTAAGAAAATGAAATTGCTACAATTTCATGGGGGATTGGATCTGTTAAAGGCTGATGCATGGGTCTTCAGCATAGAGAAATTGTTTGAAGTGTTTCCTTGTTTAGAAACACAGAAGGTACTTCTAGCCACTTTTACTCTTGAAGATGAGGCAAGAAGATGGTGGATGCTAATGCGTGAGAGCAATAAGGATATTGGTTAGGCACAATTTTTGGAGATTTTCTACGACAAATAATTTTCACAATGTGTCTGTGACAGAAAGGTGTCGAAGTTTATAGAACTTAAACAAAACAGCATGATAGTGGTTGAGTATGAGGCCAAGTTCACTGAGTTGGCTAGATTTTCACCACATGTGATCGATACTGACTACAAGAAAGCGAGGCATTTTGAAGGAGGGCTTTAAGATGATATCTTAGAGAAGGTGAATGTTCTAAAGCTAGAAACCTATATTGAGGTGCTGGACCAGGCCATAATATCATAAGCTAACATAGCTAGACAGGCCAAATCAATAACTGACTGGAAAGGTAGTAAAAGACAGGGCTTCTTTTCGAAAAAGAAATTTTCAAAGAAACAGAATACGGGCTTCTCAAGTACTTCGAATTCTTCCCGAGATACATTCCCAATGTGCAACCAATGTGGTAAAAGGCACCGTGGGGTTTGTTACCGTATATTAGGGGCCCACTTTAAGTGTGGCAAAACAGGACACATGGCCAGAGATTGTAATCAAAACAGCGAAAAGTTCGCTGCTAGCTCAACTGCATCAATCCCAAAACCGGGAAATACTACAAGGCCTACTACCACTAGAGATACCGTGAGGCAAGGGAAAGTTTTTGCGCTTGTTCCAGGCAATACACAGAACACCGAAGCTGTTGTCTCAGGTACTATCTCTATATGCAATCAGGATGCTTTTGCGTTAATTGACTCCGGATCAACACACTCTTTCGTAACTTGTGCATTTGCATCTAAACTGAGTAGACCTCTAGAATCATTGCCATATTTGCTATGTGTATCTGCTCCATCTGGGGAATCTGTGTTGTGTACATCTGTATATCAATTTTGTGATATGCGTATTGGGAATGCTATTCTGTATGTAGATTTATTACCCTTGGACTTTAGACATTTTGATGTAATTCTGGGCATGGATTGGTTAACTAAATATTGTGCCACCATTGATTGTGTAACGAAACGGGTTTTATTTAAACCACCAGAACAGAAGGAAATAGTGTTTTTGGGTAATGGGGTAGTGCCTCCACCTTACTTGATATCGGCAATGAAAACATGTAAATTGATCAGGAAAGGGTGCCAGGGTTACTTGTGTTGTGTGCTATCTGAACAAATTATGAATGTTGAATTGAGTAGTATCCCTATTGTTAGCGAATTTCCAGATGTGTTTCCAAATGAATTTCCAGGAGAATTAGTGGACAGAGAGATAGAGTTTACTATTGAAGTTGTGCCAGGCACTCAGCCTATTTCTAAAACTCTTTACATAATGGCTACTACTAAAATGAAAGAATTGAAAGAACAATTGCATGACCTACTTGACAAAGGGTTTATTCGACCTAGTACTTCACCATGGGGTGCACCGGTGTTATTTATGAAAAAGAAAGACAGAACCTTACGCTTGTGTATTGACTATCGAGAATTGAACAAAGTGACAATAAAGAATAAATATCCCTTCCCTCGTATTGATGACTTGTTTGACTAGTTGCAGGGATCACAAGTGTTTTCCAAAATTGATTTGAGATTCGGGTATCACCAGTTGAAAGCAAAGGCAGAAGATGTTGAGAAAACCACATTCAGAACGAGGTATGGTCATTATGAATTTCTTGTTATGCCATTTGGGGTGACTAATGCTCCTGTAGCATTTATGGACCTAATGAACCGAATTTTTAAGACTTACCTTGATGATTTTGTTATGGTTTTTATTGATGATATCTTGATATCTTCAAAGAATAGACTTGAACATGAACACCACTTGAGAACCGTCTTGCAAACACTTAGAGAATAGAAATTATTTGCCAAACTAAAGAAATGTGAATTTTGGTTAGATGAAGTTATTTTCTTAGGGCATGTTATCAACAAGGAGGGGATTTCAATGGACCCACAGAAGATAGAGGCAATTGTGAATTGGCCTACACCAACGAATGTAACAGAAGTCTACAGTTTCATGGACTTAGCTGGGTACTACAGAAGGTTTGTGAAAGACTTTCAAAAATAGTTGTGCCTCTTATCCAACTGACACGCAAAGGGCAACCATTTGAATGGAATGACGAAAGAGAATCTACCTTTCATAAACTGAAAACGAGACTGACCACTGCACCAGTGTTGACATTGCCCACAGGTACGAAAAACTTTGTAATTTTCAGTGATACATCTTATAAGGGTCTAGGTTGTGTGTTAATGCAGAATGGCCGAGTAATTGCTTATGCCTCCCAGCAGTTGAGGCCACACGAGAAGAACTACCTAACTCATGACTTAGAATTGGCCGCAGTTGTATTTGCTTTAAAAATCTGGCGGCATTATTTGTATGGGGCAAAATGCGAAGTCTACACGGATCACAAAAGTCTGAAGTACTTCTTTACATAGAAAGAGTAAAATATGCGACAGAGAAGATGGCTTGAATTGATAAAAGAATATAAGATTATGATCTTCAGATTCAGTATCACCCCAGGAAAACCAATACAGTTGCTGATGCCTTGAGCAGAAAATCGACGAGGAATTTAGCATGTTTAATTACTGAACAAAAAGAAATTTTGCTAGATTTTGAGATAACTAAGATTGAAGTCATGTTACACGAACAAACCGGGTTGATTGCCGCCATTTTAGCTGAACCAGCAATAATTACTGAAATTAAGCAAAGCCAAAAAGAGGAAGAGTTCCTCAAGAAAGTGATTGATGAATTTGAAGCAAGTCCAAAAGCAGAGTTCAACATTGAAGGTGAAGTGGTGAGATTTCAAAACCGAATGTGTGTCCTACATGTTTTGGAACTAAAGAAGAGGATTTTAGGTGAAGCTTATAAGTCAGTATTTGCTATGCATCCGAGTAATAACAAAATGTATCGGGACTTGAAGCAAAGCTATTGGTGGCCCAGAATAAAGAAAGAAATTGCAGAGTATGTGTCCAAGTGCCTTCAATGTCAGCAAGTTAAAGCTGAACATCAAAAACCGGGCGGTCTACTTCAACCTTTCTCTATTCCGGAATGGAAGTGGGAGCATGTGACTATGGACTTTGTTGTTGGTCTACCTCGAACTCCTCAAGGTATGAATTCTATTTGGGTTGTAGTTGATAGACTGACTAAGTCTGCACATTTCCTGCCCGTTAAAACTACATTTGATGCTTATAGACTGGCTACTATATATGTTGATGAGATTGTTCGTTTACATGGAGTTCCAGTGTCCATTGTCTCTTATAGAAATCTAAAATTTGTGTCTAGATTGTGGAAAAGTTTACAAAGATCTATGGGAACAGAATTGAGATTCAGTACCGCGTTCCATCCACAAACAGACGGGCAATCAGAATGGACCATACAAACCTTGGAAGACATGCTACGAATGTGTGCTTTAGATTTCCAAGGGAGTTAGGAGAATTATTTGCCACTAGCAGAGTTTGCATACAATAACAGCTTCCACTCTAGCATCGGTATGGCACCATACGAAGCTTTGTACAGTAAAAAGTGTAGAACGCCAATTTGTTGGACAGAAGTCAAAGATAGAGCCTTACTTAGGCCTAAAATTGTGCAAGACACTTCTGAGAAAACAAAATTATTCAACAAAGGCTCAAGACAGCTCAAAGTCGACAAAAGAATTATGCAGATGTTCAAAGAAGACCTCTTGAGTACGAGGTTGGTGATCATGTATTTATTCGGGTGATTCCGATGAAGGGCGAGGTAAGGTTCGGAAAGGAGGGTAAATTGTCACACCGTTACATTGGGCTGTTTCAAATTTTGGAAAGGCTTGGTCCATTTGCTTATCGAGTCACCTTGCCACCCGGATTCGAGCAAATACACAATGTATTCTACGTATCAATGTTGAGGGGTTATCTTCGAGATCCGTTTCATGTGATTGATTATCACCAAATAGCTCTTGATGAAAATATGGAATATACAGAATGGCCGGAACAAATCATCGACCGGCAAGTGAAACAACTGAGAAGCAAGTCCATCCCGATGGTGAAAGTAGAATGGAAAGAACACTATGGGATGAACGCCACGTGGGAAAAAAAAGATGAAATGCGACTACGCTACCCACACTTGTTTCCAGACAAAGGTAAAATAAGTTTGGAGGACCAAACTTCCCTGTCCTGTGTTATGTTAATTAATCTTAAATTATGGTTGTGATTATATGCTTGATATGATTTTGAGTGGTAACTATATGACTATATGTGATTTTGGCCTTATATCTGTTCACCGTAGGAAGATCTGTTCAGCTTACTATTATAAACTGAAAGTTAAAGGCCTTATCGGCCACAGAAACTGAAATTGACTACGTCATTGTAATTAGCATAATTTTTAGAGCCTACAGTGGAATTTAATTGAAAACTGATTTGAAGCGAATCAATTAGTTTAAATTGAATCAATTGGGCACCCATTAATTAGCTCTAATTAAGTGTGATTAGAGAAGACCTATACAAATGAGCTAAGTATGCTTTGAGCTCAAATCAGATTTTACCCTCTAGAAAGAGAGAGAGAGGACCGGTTTAGAGAGAGAGAGAGGCCATCCTTGTAGATTTTTGCAAGGGAATTCAAGATTTGAAAGGTTAGGCTCAAGAACTAAATAGAAATTGGAAGATTGGAGCCTCTAGGTGAGTAATTAGATATGAATTCATGAGTTTGAGTTGAATTTGGTGAATTTGAAGTCACTATAAACATGCATGTAAAAGATTGCCATGAATTTGTGTATTTGAGCATGAAACATGTGATCCATGTTGAATTTTGATGAAGATTCATGCCTTTGATCATCATTTATATCATTTAAGTTGAGCATGGGAGTTATATTCCACATGCATGCACAATTCATAGAGGTATGAGTTTTGAGTGCATGAATTTGATGTATTGGGCATAAGTTTGGTATAACTGGGTATGCATGTAATTGATTAATGGGAATTGAGCTTCATAATGTTGTAAATTTAGTGTTTATATCATGTTAGTAGATGTACATGTGAGTTATGGGTCATAACATGCAAGTTACATCAATTTCGATGCAAGTTTGAAGCTCAAGTAGCTTGTTGGGAATTCCGGAATTCGTCGAGTCCGCTCGAGCAGGGCATTCACCGCTCGAGCGTGAAATGTTAGCTCCCAGAAGTTTTATAGACATTGATGTCCGCTCGAGCGGGAAAGTCACGCTCAAGCGCCCAGTCACATGTTTTGACTCTTAGCTCAAGCGTCCGAAGTCATGCTCAAGCACTAAAATGAGGCAACCAGTACTTTTGCAGACCAAAGGGGTTTGCTCGAGCGGGAAGACCCATGCTCGAGCGGAGAGCCCTGTTTCAGAAATTTTAAAAAGTTGTTTTAAGTTTCATTTTCCGTTCTCTTCCATTTCTAAGCACCCTTAGGCATGCATTGAGCTTTGTATATGACCTAAAAGGATAAGAAAGAGGCCTAAGAGAATGAAATAAATTAAGAATGGATTGAATCATTTGTGACCCAATATGTGTTATGTAATGTGTAGGGTCGAGCACAAGGGCGAATCCACTGGCAGAACACTGTGAGTAATATCTTAGTAAAGAAAATATGAAGTATGCTATTTGTCCAATTGCTTACTCTTATTTGAGTTTCATAAGTTTGTTAATTTGAATTATGGACAAATATTTGTTACGCTATATGATTGGATAAGGCCGTTGGATTACAATTATGATTATGATGTGATTATGATCTCAAGTACGAAATGCGCATTTCATAAATGATTAGGCCAAAGGTCATTTGACACGAACGATTGGGCCAAAGGCCGTTTGACATGAACGATTGGGCCAAAGGCCGTTTGACATGAACGGTGAAGTATGTGAGAAAAAGTCAAAGTTTTGAGGAGTCAGCCCAAACATCTCATGCAAGAGACTTGTTTTGTTTCTTTTGTCTTCCTTTTTGTTACTTTGGTGAAAATGTTAGATCACCATGTACATAAGCTTTTGGTTTGGTTGACTATGACTTAAATGATCCTATTGTGTCAAAATTCTATGTTATTTCCCTTTTGATGTGGGTTATTAATGAGTACATGTGAAATGTTTTGACGTGCTATGTAAGCACAGCTTTATGGACAAAATTTTTAAGTTTGCTTTCGTCTTAGCCCCCTTAACTCTGTTGAAATATGTTTAATCAGGTTTGAGGCCATAGGTAATCCCCTGATTACTGGTCAGTTATGTCCTTAATCTATATAAGCGGGTTCGGGTCGTGACAGCGACTTTCATCCAGACTCATCTCATGCCATCTTTAACAGGAGTTTGCGCGGGCGATGCAGCAGGTACTCCCTTGGCTGGTGAGGCTACTCAGGAGACTGAGGCTGATATTGAGGGAGGCCCTCCCGTTGTGCAGGTTGCTGGTTAGCTAGTGATTCCCACTGCGCTTATATGTTGGCAGCCGACCGAGTCAACTTATCAGATTTCGATAGAGCCATTCAAGGCAGGGCACGGGTATGTCAGAGCCCATAGCACACCTCAGGTATAGACCACACTTTACAGCTTGTAACCGCACTCTCCCTTTCCAGATATTAATTATTCCAGATACTGATCATTCAAATGCATTTGCAGGCACCGACTGAGTACACTGAGGGCCTACTTCAGCTGGTTGCTTCTCTGATTGGCATGGTGCAGAGGGGAGAGACGTTGCTTGATCTCCAAGGTATCCAGGTATTTTTTCCTGTTTTCTACATACATTTCACTGCTACCTCACACTGTTGTGCACTATACTATTACATTCCCACTGGTACACTGATATATATACCGTAACATTCACACCACCACACACTGCACTGATTTACTGCACGGACACACTGTACTCATACTGTACCTTTTGCACTCATTCTGCATAGATACATTGTATCTAATATGCCGACATTTGTTTTCCAGATCCCATCTATATCGAGGACACCAATAGTAGCGGTACCAGCGGCACCTTCTCCGGCGGTAGGGATGAGAGGTAGATAGGCCCCAGCACGTGGCCAAGATGAGCGGCGAGGTCAAGGCAGAGACAGGGGTGCTCAAAGCCAGAGCAGCAAGTCTGAGCCTATATTGAGCGAGGATGATACTAAAGCCAGTGACTCTAAGGAGGTAGTGAGCCGATGTTCTGAGTCTGAGAGTGGCGGCGATGATGCTAGCTCGGGGTTAGGGGGCGGAGATGATACCGAGGCTGGCTTTGAGGCAGGGAACGAAGATGATGAGACCGGCACTGGCTCAGAGTCTGATTCTTATAGCGGTGCTGACGGAGATAGTGCCCCGGAGTCCCCTTCGAAAAAAAGGACGAAAAGGGCCTTTCGAGCTTGAGATGACTAGTGCCGATTTTTGTACTTTTTTTTGCGTAGTTTCTTTTATTTTAGTAGTTCAGCACATGTATAGCTTCAGATAGGCTTTTACTTTTGCTTTTGAAAACTTGTACTCTCTTTTGTAAAAAACTATGATCGGGGAAAACCCTGCAATTTTATGAAAATAGTTATTGTTTCTGCATCATGAGCACCACATTTGTAGAATGAAAATGAAATTGAATTTGAAACCAAAAATAAAAACTTGTACTAGCACGATGTTCTTAATTGGGTAATGAGTCGAATAACGACCAAAATACAAAATACAACTCGATAAACAAAGCAACAACAACTTAAACACAGATATGCACACTTGCTAAAACCAAAAGACTCAAAACACAAAGACCAAGACAAAACCAGATTGCCAAAATTGCCAGGCCCACAAGTGGGTGGCAGCCCACAAAAAGTGGGCAGCTGACCACTTGTGATGGATCCACCAGGCGGCTGACAGCTGGCCTCCACTCACAGCCCTATCTTCTACAAAAGGCCTTTCTTCGTGATTTCTTCACCAGAACCTCATTTTTGCGGTTGTTTCTTCCACAAATGGAGATATTCCTTGCCGAGAAGCTCACGGATTGGATAGCCACTTTAGACAGTACGAAAAAGATGAATTTCTGAGATTTTGGCATAAACGAGCTTTTTTCGTTAAGCCATACGCTACTTTGTTTTTCATTCCTCCATGTTGCGGTTCGATGTTAGGACCTAATTACACGTGCATTTCACTTCGGAACATAGGAAATATGCCCGATTCTTGAAGAATTTCAAGCATTGATGGAAACCTGGCGTGATGAAGAAATCATGCCTCAACCCCATTTTGGCCATGCCCAGGCTTTGGGACGAATGTGTGGGCTCACTTTGCACGAAGCTCAATCGTTGGCCTATGACGGAGAGCTAGATATACCTAGCTTGATTCATCGATTTTCTAACATCGGTGACAGAAGCGACCTTCTCTGGTGAGATTTTCAGCAACATGCCCTCTGTTTATGTATGCTCGCACATTTTCTTCTTGCCCCCAGTTACGGCAGAACCAGCATTCGGTTGATCGAAGTGGCCTAATGTCTAAAAGAATGTAAAGGTTGTATCGGTTTGACGCTGGCCGAGACCCTAATTAGCATAGATGCTTTTCATCAGTAAGAGACCTCCAGATTTGCAGGGAAGTCCACTACTTCTTCAGGTATCATTTCCCACCATTTTCTGATATATGCCTCGTACATCACTCAGCACTCATTTGCTATTTTCTCTCAAAGCCCTTTCTTTTCTCTTATCTTCACGTACATCTCTCTATTCTTTAATCTCTCTTATTTTTCATCCCTTCCCAAGTTTGTCTCATAGATAAGCTGAAAGTGGTGGACCCTTGCCTCGAGTATTCAGCTCGAGCTTATTTCATCTACCAACGACTAGTGGACTTTCCCAGTAAGAGTTGGTGGTGCAACTGGATGTGCAACAGATCAACAACTAACATTGCTTGGCGTTGTCCCTGGCTCAATCTGACTGAGATAAGTTACAACATAACCCGGCAACTAGGCATACAGTTGATTGGCCTCATGTACTGCTTGTTCTACTTTCCCTTCCGGTTCAGACGCCAGTTCGGGCATGATCAGACTTGTCCATAAGAGGGGGTAGAATACCCAGTTTCATTCCCGATTCATGTTTCACACTTGGCTCGGTACCTTGCTGCCTAGAGGACGAGAGAGCTTCTTGCCCTTACCCCTAACCCTGGTTTCAGTTATGCCCTTTCTGGCGAGTGCTTAGCTTGGTTAGAGGATGAGGCATAAGTCGGGCCTACTTTAGTTGCAGAGACTTTCGCAAGCACGAGCAGAGGATGCAAGAGCACCTAACTCACCTATGCCCCTAGTTTATTGCTTTGACCTTTCTGTTCAAGTTTTATGATGTAAAAACAACTTTGATTTGTATCAGAGAGTTGGAAAATGTACTTGTGTTGAAATCAATGGAATTAAGATTGTGAGCATTAAAAATTTTCCTTTAGGTCCCAAAAATGGTCTAAGTTGTAAAAGGTAAAATTTTAAACAAAATCAACTTTTATTAAAACTTTCCAAAACCATTTTCGAAAATGATCACTGCCTGACACGCACAAAATCAAACCCTTAAGATGTACAACCTTAAATCAAAAGATCATAACTGCCCCTGATTGCATACCATTACTGCTCTGCATTGTAACCAGCTTTTCTTTCCAAAATAAAAATCACAACCAAACTAACAGATGATGAACAAAGATGACCTGATCAGACAAACGGACAGGAACAGTTGAGTTGGAGATGGTTACGGCCCAACTTTAGGATGAAGTTGCCTTCATATCCCAAATATGGGAATCAAGCCTTATGTAGTTCGGTTCAGGTTCACTCAAGTATTAACTTTTTCCAAAGTTGCTCTTTAGGGTTTTCAACCTTGCGAGCTTTATTTTTCTTTGTTTCTAATTTTTTATGCTCTAACTTTTGCTTAGGTTGCCTTTCCGGGTTTTCGGCCTAACGAGCCTCTCAAGGATAGTATTTCTTTAACTTGTCCATATTGATCAGCTATGAAAATTTTAAGCCATCCAGGTCCATGAGAATAACCGCTCCACCCGACCAGATAGATTTAATGATGTAAGGACTAGTCCAATTGGGTTTGAACTTGCCCCTAGGGTCATGGATGGGAGCTCGGTTGTCTTTCTGTACCATATATCCTTTCTTAAGATTCTGAGACTTAACCTTCTTGTTAAAAGCCTTAGCACTTCTGTGTTGGTAACCCTAGACATGATACAATGCCTTCAGCCTTCTCTTATCAAACAACATCAACTTCTCAAATCTACTCTGTTACTAGTCTGCCTCCGCTATCTGACACTCAGCCATGACTTGCAGCAACGACACTTCAATTTCAATTGGCAAAACGGCTTCCATCCCATAGATGAGAGAATAAGGGGTTGCCCCTGTAGATGTCCGGATCGAGGTCCGGTAGCCCCAAAGTGCAAACGGAAGTTTATCTGACTAGTCTTTGTAGGTCTCAACCATCTTTTGCGGGATATTTTTGACGTTCTTGTTTGCGGCCTCAACAGCTCCATTGGTTTGTGCCCTGTATGTGAATGACTTGTGAAAAGCCACTTTGTATTTCTCAAGTAGATCCACCGCTTCTTTCTTAAAGTGTGAGCCGTTATCTGAGATGATTTCATTTGGAACTCTGTACCAACAGATGATATTGTTTCTGATAAATTTGGCCATATGCGATGCCTTTAACACAGCATAGGATTGAGCTTCCATCCACTCCGTAAAATAATCAATAACCACCAAGATATACTCATGTCCATTCGACCCCTTTGGCAAGACAGCACCGATAACGTCGATTTCCCAGACTGAAAAAGGCCATGGTGAAGTCATGTTATAGAGCTTTAATGGCGGAATATTCATTCGATTAGCATAAATTTGACATTTGTGGCATCGCCGCACAAAACCAATACAATCATTCTCTATGGTGGACCAATAATAGCCTTGCCTGAGGATCTTCCGAGCTAGCATCACACCGTTTATATGCGCCTTGCATTCTTTGTCGTAGATAGCCTCCATAAGGCGCTTCGATTCCTCTTTCTCCACATACAGTTTATGCATTCCCAGATGACCTGCTTACCTCCCCAGATGATAAATTGAACGGCCAGACGCTGTATTCCCTGTTTTTCTTCAGCATTTTGCCCCTGGTGGATACGTCTCATTTTTTAGAAAGTTCCAAATATCGTAATGCTAGGGGTTTTTGTCTTGCACTTCATCCATTACGACAATAGTTTCATATGCCGGCGTGTATTTCTATTCGATAATAATCGGACGCATCCGGACCCTAAGTGGGATGTCTACCATAGAAGATAGAGTTGCTAAAGCATCAACAAACCTGTTGTTCTCTCTTAATAAATACATGAATGTCAACTTTTCAAACCTCAGAATCAGAACATCCAAGATCTGATGATAAACCTTTATCTTCTATTCTTTGACTTTCCGATCTCTGTTTGCTTGAGAAACAACCAAGTTCGAGTCCCCGATGCCATCCAACCTTATTGCCCCTAGTTCTAGGGCAGCTTCTAAACCAACAATACACGCTTCATATTCTACTTCATTGTTTGACACCTTGAATTAGAGTTTGAAGGCTAAAGGTATATGGGAGTCATCGGGTGCTATCAGTAACACACATATTCCATAACTGTATTGATTGGACGCTCCGTCAAAGTACATCGTCCAAGTTTCCTCTTCGACTTGCAGAATGTCTTCATTTGGGAACAAGTATTCCACTGCCTCATCTCCTTCTACAGGGTGGTCTGGTAGGAACTCCGCTACAGCTCTTCCTTTAACTGACTTGCGAGTGACATATTTGAGATCAAATTCGGAAAGAAGAAGCAACCAACGAGCCAGCCTAACCGTAAGCGTTGGTTTCTTAAAGAAATGTTTAATAGGATCCAATCTTGAAACCAGGATTACAGAGTGAGCTAACAAGTAGTGCCTCAACTTTCGGATAATCCATACCAAGGCTAGGCAAGCTTTCTCTAAAGGAGTGTACTAGGTCTCGTAGTCTAGCATTTTCTTGTTCAAGTAGTAAATTGCGTTCTCTACCCTATCTTCAGAGTCTTGAGCGAGCATGTATCCCATGGTTGTATCTGTCACTAACAAGTACAGAATTAGAGGTTTGCCCTGCTCTGGTGGTGACAACACAGGTGAATTCTGGAGGTACTGCTTAACCTGTTCAAAGGCAAATTGACATCGATCATCCCATCGGAATTTCTTTCTTTTCTTCAATAAACCAAATAGTAGTTCACAAGTCAAGGTTAATTTGGAAATAAACCGTCTTATGAATTGCACTTTACCCAGAAAGCCACGTATCTCATTTTTGGTCCTTGGTGGTGGCATTTCTATGATGGCCTTGATTTTGGATGGATCTACTTCAATTCCCCTCTACGTGATTAGAAAGCCTAGTATTTTTCTTGCCGTTATGCCGAAGGTGCATTTTTGTCAATTCAACCTCAATCTGTATTCTCTAATCCATTGAAAGAATTTCTCCAACGCAGTGTAGTGGCCTTCTCATTCTTTGGGCTTGACAATCATATCGTCCACGTACACCTCAACCTCTTTGTGGATCATGTCATACAAAATGGTGGTCGCAGCCCTCTGATAGGTAGCCTCAGCATTTTTCAACCCAAACAGCATAACCCGGTAGTAATAGATACCCCACAGGGTGGTGAATGCGGCCTTTTCTCTATCCTCGGGTGCCATCAAAATCTGGTTGTACTCAGAAAATCCATCCATAAATGATAGCAATGCATGGCTTGCAGTGAAATCCACTAATTCATCGATGTGCGTTAATGGAAAGTCGTCATTTGGACTAGCTCTATTCAAGTCCCGAAAGTCAACACAAACCCAAATTCTACCATCCTTTTTTGGCACTGGGAAGATGTTGGCCAACCAAGTCGGATACTCAAATACTAATAAGAATCATGTATCAATCTGCTTGGTGACCTCTTTCTTGATTTTCAGCACCTAGTCCGGATGAATTCTACTTAATTTCTACTTAACTGGTTGGGCCTCATGGTCAAGAGGGATCCAGTGCTGTACAATCTCAAGATCGATTCCAGGCATGTCTTTGTAGGGCCACGCGAAAACATCTTTAAAATCTTTTGATAAAGCGATTAAACGCTCGCGCTCCTCCGAAGATAACGTGGACCCGATTTGGACTAGACACGGATCCTTCTCAATACCCACATTAATAGCAATGATTTCATCAGCATAGGGTTTAGCAAACCTCTCCTCCTCTTGATTAATCAATTTTTCAAAACCAAAGGAATTTTTTCCCTTTGTTTTCATTAAAATTTTGAAAATCTTGGTCAATATAATAAACCAACGGCACAGAAAAAGTACACAAAATCTACAAAGTTTTCATTCAAAAGGTCCAGATCTTCGGTTACAAACTCAAAAGAAAAGCTGAATGAAAACCTAGACAGGACTTTGGTATCTTTGTTTTTAACTGAGGCTTGTTGGTTGAAGCTATTACGAAATCAAACTTGCCTGCTTCTGCAAATGCTCCACAACACGCACCACGCGCTCAACATCCATGGCCGATTCGCAAGAGAGTTGAGTCAGCATGGGATCGAATTGACTCCAAGCTTGCATTGTCGGCCAAATAGAGCAAATTGGGGATGGGCTTTGAGCAATTGCGGCGGCTCAAGAGTCGATTAGGATGGTGGATCTGTAATTGGTCTGGTAGTGGTGGAGTGTTGATTGAAACCCTAGGAATGTTGGCTTTGAATGAAAAATACTGGCTCCATTTGGAACACTGGTAAAATGCTGCGTTTTCCAAAAAAAAAAAAAAAAAACCCTAAATCATTTAAGAAGGTAGCTAAAAGTTACTGTAAAATTACAGATATACCTTCTATATTGTTTAAAGTCACATAAATGAATGTGGTTATTTTCTAAAATGAGGAGGGAAAGTTTGGTTTACTTTTCAAAGTCCTGCTTTTAAATCTTAATTTGGATTCAACCTATTAATCAAAAATATTTTTAATTGTTTGTTTGGGTAATAATAAACAGCTCAAAAACAGCAAGAAAAGATGAGAAAAAGATGGTACAAAAGAACTTGAATGTATACCTCTTGAAGAGGAATGATCCCTTGAATTCCCAAACCACTATTTCACACTCTCAAGAGCCCCAAGAGCTAAAATACAAGCTCAAATCACCTCAACAAGGAACTCTCTAGGTTTGGTTTAGAGTGTTTAGGCAAAAGTTATGTAAGTTGCAAAAGAGAGAGAATTGTAGCCAAAGTTTTGCTGTCCAAAATTTTCTAAGATCAAAATTTTTTCTAACCTCTCTAACAAAAGAGAGGGTCATCTATATATAGAAATATATGAGAGACCCTCAAAAATATCCCTATAAACACAGCTGGAATGATGCATGTATTTGTGGAGACAACTGGCAGAAAATATCTAATTTTTTGCACTAGTGAACGGCAGGCCACCTTAGTGGACGGCATGCTACACTAGTGGGTTTGCAGGTCCCTGGATGCTCGGGCTTGAAAAACCACTGTTTTGGTCCAAAACAAGGCACAAGATTTGTAGGTTCAAAACTGAGATTTCCTACTGAGGAAGTCAAGCATTTGACAAGCATACATATTCATCATTGAGTGATCAATCAGTGGTGCCTAAGTTTTAAGGGCTGTAAAAAATGGGATGTCTACAGTTTCATAGATAGTTATATGATTGGAACCCACAAAAATCCGTGATACTAGGTAACAGATAACAAATATCAGATAACAGATGCTAAGGATGCCACAATTACATTTCAGAGAGTTGGACAATCATTCATTCTAATTAGAAAATAACTTTTCAGAAATAGAGTATACCATATAATCAGAAAATACTTAAGTACAAACATATCTTTACAGAGTTGTTACTCGCAGATTGCTCCAGAAGCAGAACATACGAATTAGATAGATCAGACGGATACTGGTGTGTGACCTACACAAGCATGTGACAGATATGCACTGAAATATACTTTTCGTATTTTGCTAAACGTAATTTAATTCCTCATAGTGTGTTTCTAATTCATATCCTCATTACTATGGCCTAAACCATGGCTTAAGAATGTCAATGATGAAATGAGGATGCAATTATGCACTTGAAACACTTGACAAAAAATTTCTAAAAGTAGGGCAGTTCGCTCGAGCAAAGCTTTGGTCGCTCGAGCAAAGCTTTGGTCACTCAAACGGACTTCTTGGTCTGCAAAAGTACTAGATGCTCTTATTTTATGCTCGAGCTAACTTTTTGGTCGCTCAAGCCAAGGCTTAAAACAAAGGGTGATCACTCTCGAGTCTTTTGGTCGCTCCAGCCAACCATCAATCTCTTCAAAAGTATTGAGAGCTTGCAAAGTACGCTTGAGCGAAGAACCATCGCTCAAGCGAACCCTATGAATTCTAGAATTTCCAGATTTGCATTCAAGGTTCCAAACACAAGTTTAACACATCAAAACCCATTCTTTTGGATCAAAACTTTAGAAAACACTTAGAAACTAGTAGAAAAACATGAAATGAAGTTCAATTCACAAAATCAAAGCCCAACAACATGCCAATTCTTTAAAACTATGCTCTTCTTAACATGTTATGAACATGCATGTAATAATGTAAATTCTTTACTTTGAAAACATGATCAATGAAGACAAAATGACATAGAACATAATGAATTTCCAAAACCAAGTTAAAATAATGACATGCATGAGAGAATTTTTGGAATTTAACTTCAAATTGTTACAAAATATGCATGCATGTATGATTTGTTTTCCAATTCTACTTTCTTAGTTCAAATCATGCATTAATTCCTACACTTTCTTGAATTCTCATAATTTGTGACTTAAACACAAAAGTTGGGAGTTGATTACTCACCTAACGTCTCGAAGTAGCAAGAATTCCAAGTTGTTCTTCCCAATTCTCCAAATCTCAAGCTCAACTTCCTAGTTGTCTTGCATTTCTCTCCCTCTAACTCAAGTTCTCTCTCTCACTCTATATTTGAGCTCAAGAAAATGAAAGGAGAAATGATTTGCTAAGCTTATATCACATATTTATATATTGTATTAACTTAAGCTAATTAAATATGATTGGAGTTAATTTAATATAACTTAATAATTAATTTATTTTAATTATTTGGATTCGAATCAAAATCTAATTAACCTTACCATAAGCTTCTAAAAATTCCAAATAACGCATTGAACTAGTCAATTTCATGTTCAGTTGCTAATAAGGCTTTCAAATTCCATATCGAAACAGAAATTTAGACAGATACTCCTACAACAGACAGATATAAATTCAAATAACATGCAAAATGCATAATTAACACATAATTATTAGTCTTAATTAGAGATTATTAGCTAATTACGGATTGGGGTTGTCACGGGCATCAACGGAATCGGATCTATGGTTTGACCGATAGCCATTGGAATCACCTTCTTTAGTATCAGCTAGTTACTCTGAGCCAGCACCGTAATCTCAGGTGATGGGGCTAGCCAAGAAGGTGGCAAAGAATGAAATCCTCCATTCACTATTCTTATATTGTAACTCATACAACATTTACACCAAAATAAAAATATTAAAAAAAAATGTCAAAACAAATAAATAAAAAGTTTAAAAGTTGAATGCTTAATTATATATCTCCATCTACTACTCATTGATTAATTTTTTAGCAACTTTACACATCATTATTGCTAAAAAAGAAAAAGGTGAAATACAATTCATAATGTGGTGCGAGATTGACTAGGCATTAAGTTATACTAAGATCATGTTTGTTTGGCTCTATAAGTGGGGGGATTGGACTATAAATCCTGTGGATCCTACATAGCTCGTGTTTGGTTGGCAAAAATAGAAAGGGACAGAAGTCCCGTGGGACTATGAATACCCTTACATAGGGGGATTAGATGAGCTGGATTTTGGGTGGGATTAAGAAAATAATGAGGGAATTGAGTCTATTTAATATAAAAAATTTATGTATTTTTACCAAGTACATCTGTTTGTTTTAATATTTGTTCTAATTTTTTTAATATAGAAGTAATTTATTTATTTATTTTATATAAAAATAATTTAACAATCCCATCACTAACCATCTCTCATACTATCATTAAAACAAACACACTTTTACTTAGGAGTTGTTTGGGATGATCTAAATAAGTGCACTTTTTTACTTTTTATGAAATATGAGTTGGGTTTAAGTTAGGTTTGAAGTGATGTATTAGAGAGGTGATGTGACTTAAATAAGATGATGTGACTTAAATAGGATAGTGACTTTTTGATTTTTTAACTTTTTTCAAACATGCCAAACCAGCCTTTAATCCCTTAACTAACAATCCCTATATTAACAATCATTTCACTAACAATTCCATCCAATCTAATCCGCCAAACAAACGTGGCCTAAGAGAAATCTTAAAATAGAAGAAGAAAATGATGATAATTTCAATAATATTCACTTTTGACAGATTTTTTCTCCATAGCATTTTTTTTTAAAATTTTTTATCTCTTGTCATGATTTGTCCTTACCGTATAAGTATGAAGTGAGAGATGATAATAAATAGCTTATGGAGGAATTGTAATAATGTTTTAGGGGATAAAATGGATGCATTGAAATTGTAATGTTGTAGGGTTTTAGAATTAAACAAAATATGGAATGGGAGAAATGGGAGAAAGTTACGTAAGAAAGAGTATAAAGTAGAAAGTTTATATTTTCTTTTCAAAATTTTCAAATTATGGTATAATAATTAATTTTAAATAATTAATGGCCAATAGTGTTTTTTTAAAAATAATTTTAAAATAAAAAAAATTAACAATTTGAGAATGAGGATTTAGAGACCTTAGAGGCTTCCTTATTAAAAATTTCATTTTACTTATATAATATATAAATAGATCGGTTTTATTTTAGTATCTTTAATACTGTCACTCCAATATCTATATATTTGTTAGTCAAATAGTTTAAGAGGTATTAATTTTAATACTGCTCCATAATTATTATCAAAAGTATTTGCTGTTAAGTTTAGTAGACTTTTAGAAAGATTTATCTCCCCACTCAAATTTTTAGCTACGACATTCAGGTCTGAACTGGGGGGAAGATATTCATTGTTGGTCGACAAAAATCTTACATCATGAGCGTTAGCAGACTCTTTTTTGGTTCTGGTTTTCTTCCGGTCTTAGATCGAATTAAAGAGTGTTGTTAAGTTTGTAGAGATTTATTACAAGTCTTATTTCGATAATTCGAATTGTTTAATCTGTAAAACTCGTTAATTACTATATGCTTGTAAGAAATTACGTTGATCGAATATCGATAGCTAAGTGATCAAATAAGTTTTGTATAAAGAAAAATAGACGGTAAAAAAATAAACGGTTAACAGAAATCTTATCCGATGAAATAGCCATCGATATCCGATCAATGTGATTTTTTACATGCATATAGTATTAAACAAGTTTTACACTTTGAAGGGTTCAGATTATCGAAATGAGTCTCATAATGGGTCCCACGAGCCCAACAATACTGTCCAATCCAATCCAAACCAGAGAGAACTAGTTTTTATTCCTCGCTTCAGTAGCCGATTATGTTGACTTTGTCTGAATATGGATCACATTAAATTTTTTTTTTTGATAACTTTCATCTCAACAAATTATTAAGACTGTTTGGTATAAATTTTAAATGTGATTATAATTTATTTTTAATTTAAGAATTTGTATTAGATTATTTGATATAATTTTTATTTATAATTTAAATAAATTGATTAATTAAAAATTTAAAAATTAATATTTTTCACTTTTAATTTCTAATTATCAAATTTTAATTTAAAAAAATTCCACCAAACATGACGATTCTACATGAAAACCTACTCTTTTTTTTTTTCTTACCTGAAAACCTATCTCTCTTTCTTCCCAATCCTTCGTTTCGATTACAAACCTCAATACCATGTAGGGAAATTTTAATGAAAAATGTTTCAGATCTCTAAACAATGAGTTCTAAGAGAGCTCTAATCATTAGACTTCTCCACCCAGTGATGTGATATTTTGGTTTTTTTTTTCTTCACTGTCGCTTTACAACCCATTGTTTAGAGTTCTCTATCATTTTTGAATTTTAATAAACATATTTTTAAAGGGTGTGTATTATATATACTATTAGTTATGATTTTTTTTTAGTTATGATCAATTTTTTTCTTTATTATAATATTATTTTAGTTATAACTTCTGAGATTTTTAATTATGTCTTATGTTGTATTTAGTTATGACAATTTTTTTAATTATGATTCAAAAAATATAAAATTATATCAGTTTTTCTTTAGTTATATGATGCATATAGTACACACCTCGTACCATAGGGTCCGTTTAGTTTAGTTTTAAAATTATGATTTGAGTGTGAAATTATGTTTTAAATTTTGAGTTTTTGAATCATGATTTGAAAAGAAAAAAATTTTGTTTGGTTATAAGTTTTGAAAATAATTTTGGGATGATATGTTTTTTTTTTTTTTTTTTTTGATTGATTGATGTACAGAATGTGAGAAGAAAGATGAGAGATGAGAGAAAAAACGTGATTGATTGATAATCTACTAGCTACTACTGCTATAAAAGTGTGAAGAGTCTGTCATGTTTTATACTTTTTGGAAATCCCAATTGTACCCTCTCAAATGTACTATATTTTCTAAAAATCATGAAAAGTCCTGTATAAACCAATTATATCTTTATTTTTGGATTTGAACACTCAAAAACAATATATCTGCTTCTAAGAGTTTTATATAAATATAAACAAACTGTCTCCCTTTTATCTACTACTATTATAAAAGTGTGAAGAGTTTGCCATATTTTTTACTTTTTTTAAATCCTAATTTTTTCCTCTCAAATTTGTAATATTTTCTAAAAATCATGAAGAGTCTTATATAAACAACTACTCTTTTATTTCATATGTCAACTTCTATATTGGTATACATAATATTTACAATTATCCATCATGGTTTATATCACTGTTTTATCATTTAAATTCTTCGGCTGAGTATGTATTTATTTATTATTTAGTTGTATTTTAGATACAGATCAATTTACCCATAAAGTTGCCATACTCTTTTGGCAATTGGGTTAAAAACCAACTTATTGACTTTTTGTTTTTTTTGGATCACATCATCTCTCTATTTTTTTGCACATTTTTTTCTAAAAAACAAAAAACAAAAAAAGCCAAAAAGTCAACTTTTAACATACTTCCAAAAATAGGTTCACATATTAATTTAAGAGACACACATAATTACAATATTAACAAGTGATGAAAAATCAGATACCACGTGCAACGCACGTCCCAACCACTAGTAATATTAAAAAAAAAAAAAAAAAAAAGAAAGAGAGAGAGAGAAGAGAGAAGTTTTGAAAGTAATTTAAGTTGTATTTTAAGGGTGTTTGATAACATGACTCAACACTTAAAACTAATATTAAGCCTTTGTTTGAAATGTGGGTTGATTTTTTAGTTTTTTGGCTATTTTAGGGCTCGTTTGGCATACAAGTGTTGTAGTTTAAAAGTCAAAAAATTACTTTAAAAAATCAAAAAAACCTACAATTTTATCCTACACACCTAAACCTATGTTGCAATTATGTGATCTATGGCACAATAGAGGTCAAATGACCTTTTTACCCCTTCTTTTTGGATTTTTTTTCTTCTCTTAATTTCTGTTCGAACCCATCCTTTATGTCAAACCTGCATATAGCTGGACTGCTATATAGCGTGTAAAGAGGACATAATTGTACTGCTATAACAGAGTGTCCGAACCCCTTATTTATGTCAAAACCAGTATGTCAGTTATTGTCATAATTGCATTTTTTATATTGTTAATGAATTTAAAAGAAGACCAAAATAGAAAATTTATATTGTTATAGTCCTTAATTTTTGAAAATTGACTAATATTTTGGGATAATGCAAAATGAAATAAGGAATTAATATTTTGAGACGGAAAATGTATTACAGTCCACAAATTATAACAAAACATTTTCGTCAAACAAATTACAACAATTTTTTTTTTTGTATGACGTTTTTTTCAAATTACAAAATTGGTAAAATCCAATTTGTCTATATATATATATATATATTTGTAAAAATATTTTTACATATACAAATCGGTGAAGTCCATTATATCCATACCAACATTATGTGGCAACAACTCCCTATTTCCCATATATATAGCTAACATGTTGCTTGTACCTCTGCTGCATCATTCACCTGACAGCATGTCAGGTGAAGTCACATGCTCACGGATTGAAAAGCAACTTTTGAAGGGCAAAAATGTTAATTTATTTATTTTTATTTTATTTATATTATTTAATTTCATATTTTTTCGTGAAAAGTTAAAAAGTTCTTTTCAAACATACTAGTTTTTTTTATATTATATTTTAGTCAAAAAGTCAAAAATTATTAAAAAAATATGTTCCCCAATGAGGCCAGTTTGGGGCTAAAAAGTTTTGTTTGGGATAGACTTTTTGACTTTTGTGAGAGAAAAAATAAAATGATTATGATTTTGGATGTGACATTTTGTCATATTTAGCTAAAATAATCAATTTTGTCATCTATGGCTATTTTAGTCCAAATGGGCATGCCAAACATAAGTGATAAATCAATTAAATCTGTTTGATAATTACAAATGATATCATTTAAAAATTTAAGTGTCACTTAAAATGTAAGCTAAAATTTAAGAAAAATTTAAGTGATATGAAACTTACTTAAGTTTTACTAAATTTATAAATACTAAACATAAGTATTAATATATACTATTATAAACTCATTATCAACACCACCAACACTACTATCACTGTGGTTACTATTACCACCACCACCATCACTATCGCTACCATCGTCACTACCGTTACCACCACTACTACCACCAACACCACCACCATTACTACCACAGCCACCATGCCACCTCCACCGCTACTATGGCCACCATCGCTACTATGGTCACCATCACTATTGTTACCACTACCACTATCACTACTACCATTCCACCGCCACCACTACTGTCACCACCCCCACCACCACCACTACAACTACCACCATCATGCCACCGCTGCCACTACTACTACTACCATCACTATTGCCGCCGCCGCCGCCGCCACCACCGCCACAATAAAAATTAATATATACAATTTAAAAATAATAAATTTCAAATTTAATGTTATTCATATTAAATAATTTATTTTTATTTAAATATTTAAATTTTTATCATACAGTTTTAAAGTTTAAAAATTCAACATTAAATTCTCAATACTAAATTTGTAATTTTTAATTTTAAACTTTATCAGGTTGAATCCTGTAATTTTTAATTTTAAATTAAGATTTAAAAGCAGGACTTTGAAAAGTAAACCAAACTTTCCCTCCTCATTTTGGAAAATAACCACATTCATTTATGTGACTTTTATTTAAACAATATAGAAGTTATTTAAACAATATAGAAGGTATATCTGTAATTTTACGGTAACTTTTGGCTACCTTGTTAAATGATTTAGGCTCTTTTTATTTATTTATTTATTTATTTATTTATTTTTTTATTTTTTTATTTTGGAAAACGCAGCATTTTACCAGTGTTCCAAATGGAGCCAGTATTTTTCGTTCAAAGCCAACATTCCTAGGATTTCAATCAACACTCCACCACCACCAGACCAATTACAGATCCACCATCCTAGTCGACTCTTGAGCCGCCGCAATTGCTCAAAGCCCATCCCCAATTTGCTCTATTTGGCCGACAATGCAAGCTTGGAGTCAATTGGGTCCCGTGCCGACTCAACTCTCTTGCGAATCGGCCGTGGATGTTGAGCGCGTGGTGCGTGTTGTGGAGCATTTGCGGAAGCAGGCAAGTCTGATTTCGTAATAGATTTTAGATTAATTGATGCAATTTTTACGCTATGTTTGGATTGAGTGATTTGGAGAGAAAAGAAAAGAAATGGAGTGAGGCTTGTTGGTATTGCTATTTGATATCTTTGTTTTTAACTGAGGCTTGTTGGTTGAAGCATTGTTTCTCTGCTGCACCTGTTTAAGATTGTTGCATATATTCCATTTGTTAAAGTTGTTTTTGAAGGGATAAAGTAAAGGGAAAACAAATTGATCAATTTTTGATAATTGGTTTATCAGGAGATACCCAATTAGTAAACAATTATATGCTATATTGTAGGTTTATTTTTTATGTAATTTTTTTTTTTTTTGTTTTTTGTTTTTCGAGAGAGTAATACATTGATCATTCTTTTTGTTTTTAAATTTGACACATCATGCACAAATTTATGCAATTTCTTAGTGTCTTTGTGAATATTGACTGTCATCATGCTTCTTTTTTTTACAATTCTTATTATATATTTTGTGTAAAAATTGAGACACAGATTGTAGTAGATTTCTTTTTCTTTTTCTTCCTTCTGCATACCCAAGTATATGCAAGCTTATCTTTATAGGATGGCGGAATATTTGTTTCATTGATATTTGTGTGCTTTGTCTTCTACTTTTCTTTTCTACTAATTTGTTGAATTGTTATTTGTTCAAATATATTTGTTATTCGTTCACAGTTGGTGGCTAAGTTATTCTCTCACATTCACCCAAAAAGTTATTCTCTCAATCTTCATGCTATGTGCTTTTGTCCCTTGTTATCTTTATGACCAGCTACTTGTGTCGTGGAGGAGCCTATGCCCCAACTGGAAGTAGCACTAACCAGCAAAAAGTGAGAGAAAGAAATATTAACTTAAAAGAAGTAATGTAGAACACGAGATTATTTAGTAATGACGATCACAAATAATCTATATTTAAAAAAAAAAACTTTAGCAAAATGTCAAACTGATGTAGAAACCCATGAAGGATTGTGTGAACACAATTGGTAGTGGAGGGGTAAGTTAGTTGGCATGAAACAACAAAGCCAACATGGTACAACTGAAGTGTTTGTGGCTATTTTTGGTGGCACCAGCTACCTTTGTAATTGGACTTCCAAGGGTTGTATATGCAATAGACTCGCCAACAAGGCATTGCTAGTTGTCTGTATCATTGTTGAATTATATTTGTTTACTGCTAGAGACATGTTTGCTACTGCTAAGAACTCCAGAATCTTTCACCAAATGGATTATTTACTCTTATTTGACAAATGGTAAAGGTGTGGTAGATGCTTTGATTTATCACATGAGCAATATACTAGGGTTCAGTTATATAAGAATTAGTTTGCTTATAAAAAAAATGATATATAAGAGTTAATTTGTGCGGAAAGATGTTTGGCTTAGATTTACTAGATTCTATTGGATCTGATTTGATAGGATTGACTGAACTCGTGTTATAAGTACTAATGTATAGGCTTGTGGTCAAGGAGGTTGAATTTTGGATTAATAATACTTTGAGAATTTCTTTCTTTTATTCCTTGTGGATTGAAGGGTACCCTAGTGAATTCTAGAGTGGATGAGGGGGAGGACTTTAGTTTCCTTCCCACTTCTTGTTTTGAACAACACAGGTTCTGTCAATTAGATAAAATTTTGTGCAAAATTCATTTTTTCTCCTTGTGGTTTGACTGGGAGCACTTCACTGTCCGATGGTTTGGTTCAAACTAGAAATTCCCTATGTGGTTTTGGACTAAAATGCAACCGTTAATTCCAGGGAGCTTCTATTTGCACACACACCTTCCCCTCTTTACACATCTTTTATTGGTTCGGAAGTTGATTTCCGAAAATAAACAATTGGTTCGGAAGTTGATTTCCGAAACTAAATAACTTGTTCGGAAGTTGAGTTCCGAATGTTTTTCAATTTTTCGACAATCAACTTCCAAATGTGTTTATTTTATGTCCAAAATAGTAATTTCACTTAAAAATAAAATTAAAATAAAAATAATTTTTATTTAGTGTGTGTAAAAAGAGGATGAGGGATGTGCAAATAGAAGCTCCCGTTAATTCCATTAACTAAGATGTGAAATGACTATAATACCCTTAAATCCTATGCGTGTTTTTTTTTCTTCTGTTATTGGTCTCTCTTATGCACATAATGTATAATTTATAACATTAATTCAATTAAATCACAATTAATAAAAGATTACTAATTATTTATTTTAATTCGTAACTTTTTAATCTAATTTTAATTTAATTATATTTTAGATCACATTTAATTCCAAATCTTTAATTATATATTGTAATTCCTAACATCTTAATCTAATTTTAATTTAATTATCTTTTATGTCAATTCTTAATTATATTTTATATTTTAGATCAAACCTTAATTATATTTTAATTTCATTTAATTTAATTAACATATAATTTTAGATTTGGAGAAGATAAGGGTAAAATTGTCTTTTTGTTGTATTAATTTCACTTATTTTTTAGAGTGTTGCTATTAGCACCCCATCAATTATTTTGGATTCTCCATTTCTTTGGACCCCTATTTATAAATTGTAAAACTCTTAAAATTTCTTTTTCCCCCCCAAATAATACTAAAATTATCCTCATAAAAACATTCTCCCCATTCAAATGCACACCCCCACACCCCCCACAATCCAAAAATCTTCTCTCCCAAAATCCTAACAAAACCCACGATGGTGGAACTTTCCAAAATCAGTGGAAAAAATTTGTGGTGATTGAGAAGTGTTTTTCGCTACTATTATTATTATTATTATTTTCCACATACAATACAATCCACTTTCATGCTTCTTTGGTTGGATTTCTGTCATTCATCCATGGCCTCACTGCACTTGTATGCTTTTTGGGTAAGTAAAACTGAGCAGGATTTCATCCACCGGTCGACCCTCTGGTCAACCGGCCGTCGACCATCCAAGGGTGGTCTGACCTCCTTTATTTGCGTCCTTTTATTGCTACTTCGATTATCTATTCCCAAAGAAATAAGAAATGTTCGGTTACCTGTTTCCGAACAAATAAACAATGTTTAGGCCTGTGTCGATCTATTAAAAATAAAAATAGTCATGTTTTTTTTTTTTTTCTTCTTTTGTAACAAACTCATATATATATATATATATATACGTGTCTAATGGACAGGTTTGAGAATTATAATTTTCTTTAGGTTTGGGCTTGGGTTGACCATATAGGCTTGATGTTCGGGTTGGGCTTGGGCAGACAATCCTTTATTAGGTAGTGCAAGCCTGGCTTGAACCTGGCCTAGCCCGATCGTTGTCCACCCCTTAGTAGTTGCTATATATGATTAATTTGGAAAAAGAAAACCTACAATTTATTGGATGCTTAATGTTTAAAAGAAATTTTTTATAGAACTATCTTAAATTTTTGTAGTGTAATTTATAATGAAGTTTACTCCTATCCAAGGTTGTTAAGATCGGATCCTACACAAGATCATTTTGGGGTCTCTGGCTGATTGGATCGTAGGATATCGTGAAGATCCTACTAAAATGATAAAAAATACAACAATTTTTTATGACTAAGTAATACTATCAAAATGAATATAGAATGACTAAAAAAAAGAAAAAAAAGAAATATAGCAATTAAAGGAAGCATTCAAACATTTTTTTCTCAAAAACAGAAGTCGAAAACATGATCAAAAAAAATACCAACACTTGCACACCATTGTCATTGTTTCTTAATGAAAAGAAAACAAACTAAATAAGGGTAGAACAAAAAAAAGACTAAAATAAGTCATTATGGTTGCCAAAATTATCATCATTGCTATGATCAACATTTATCATATCTATATTTTAAATTGATTGGGAAAAATTGTTTTTTGGTTTTCATTCACACAAATATAAATATTTATATAAATATTATATATATAATATATCAAACAGAAATAGAACTTGAAGGGAAGAAAAAGAAGTCGAAGACAAGAGAAGGAGGATTCAAGCGAGAAGAGTCGAAGAAGAAGAAGATTCGGACATAGAAGGAAGATTCAAGAAAAAGAAGAGCAGCGAAGAAGAAGAAGCAGCAGCAAAGAATAAGACAGAAAAGGAGTATACCTGGTTAGTAGTTACACAAAATTTGAAGTTTGATGTCCAATTTCTCTTTCCCCAATTTCTCTTGCCGTAATTGCAGCTTAGAGGGTCATTTTTTGTCCTTCCTTTGTCCGATAAAGGGCTGTTTGACTTGAAGGCAGCCAAAAAATCCCTATTAAACAGGATCGCATGGAATCACGATCCTGTTACGATCCTACCGATCCCACCACGATCTTGACATGGGCCCAATCCAAATCGTAGGATTGTAGGATCGTACGATCTTACAATCCGGATCGTGGGATCGTACGATCTTACAATCCGGATCGTGATCTTAACAACCTTGCTCCTATCGTACCATATTTTAAAGCATGCGGTGTATCACGTTTCGGTTCTCGTTCCACATAGTGGAATGATCCACGTTCTAGGTAACATAAATTGAACCATAGGGATAAAGTGCTCCGGCATCAAACCACGAAGGGGTAAAATGAATTTGGGGAAATTGCAATCGAGTGGATGTTTTCAAAAAAAAAAATTAAAAAAAAATTCAAATCAATGGTGAACTTTAATAACTTTAATAATTGAAGTCATAAACTTTTTCATGAATTTATAAATATTTTGTGAAGGCACCATTAATTTGTAATTTTCCCAATGAATTTTGCCATAAATTTTTTTGATCATTTTATATGCAGAGTCAGATATGCTTGCTTGTTCTCTTATGCCTCTCTCTGTCCATGCTTCACTATTCTGATGTCCTAGGTGTCGAGGAACCACATCAATCCATCCCAAACTTAGAACTTTTGGGAATGCCTGTGAAAAAACTATCAAACAAATAGATAAAAAAGGTTCTCAAATAAAGATTTTTTTTTTTTTTTTTAATATATATTTTTTTTATTACTAGAAAGGATGCTAAGATTATTGGATTGGTTCTGTTGTGTACATATCCTCAAGAAAATTTCTGTAAGAGCCCTCATGTCTGTTGAACTATTATTATTTTTTAAGTGCACCATCCATGGCTTAACTTCAATTGCTGCAGATTTCATCTTCAGAGTGGGGATTATGTACATGTCCAATGATGGTGAACTTGGCCAGCAAATGAGGTCGAATATGTTTTCTAGTGGTTCTGGATTTTGTGCAGTGGGTTGTAGCTTAAACCTGGGTGGGTAAGATTTGTGTGCATATTATTGCCATGTGCCTTTGAAGCAAAGATTATTATTGCTTTTCAAATTGACAGTAGCATTACGTCTATTGTTGGCAGCTTTCTCATCAAAACTCTCTTCAGACGTGAACAGACCGTTTGGGGATGAGGCAGTAGACTTGTGAGAAAACAATCTTTCAGATGTATTGATGAGATCACCACAAGTGATTCACTTACTATGCCGTTTCGTGCTGCTCGAATAGCATCTGAAGAAGTTGGAGCTCAAGTACTTTTGGGGCATCGACCTAACTGTAAGTACATCTTTACGACATGAAAGATGTGTCACCATTTTAATTTGTAAACTACTCAGCTTGGTATTTTAAATAGGCCCAAAAATCCTAGTTTTGGTAATTCTATTTTTACTTGGGCGGTTACACATGCTCTACTTCATTCTGTGTTCTTTCCTTTTTCTTGGAGATGGGCTGTGTTGCATATATATTGCGACAAATAACAAAAATATGATTTATTAATTTTCTTGAAATGTTTTGCAGCTTGAAAGGGCTTGGAATTCTCTTGAATGGAATGAAAAACTGAGCCAGTGCTCTCTGTTGTTCTTGCGATAACATCATCAGCTGATATGTCCAGGAACAATTTGAAGGTTTTCCTCTTCAAATTTAACGCTATCTAGATTTATGTGAAACTTTGTTCCTTGTTAAACTTCTATTAGTGCACAGACAGAGAGAGATGAAACTAAATTGTTATTTGACTTTTGATTCTGCATATGTTTTTTGGTTGTGTTGGTTTGTATTTCTATTCATAAATTAGAGAATTCTAGTCATTTGAACACTTATTAGCTAATGTTGTTTTGTCTTATGAGCATAGTATAGTATGTATTATTTGGTTTAAGAATGTCAAAATATAAAATCTAAAAGTAGACACCAGTGTGAGGGTTGCCATGGACATCAAACAAGGAAGTAGGGATTATATCTGAAAAATCTTATATTGTGTTCATAAATCTGTTTCTTCCATGTGTCATTGCAGGAATCAAGCACCGATGATAGCACCATCCAGCTCTACAAGCAGCTAAGTTTTTCATATCCATCACTCCAGCAACCTCTTTTTCACGAGCGTGACACAGTAAGTCTCTTTCTTTCTAGAATAATAATTTGGAACCGAACATCTTCTTGCTCTCAACTCAAAAATTATATCCTAAATGATGGGAAAGAGGGGACGAAAAACCTTTCTTCATAACTTGATTAGACTTCTAATTTAAAAATTACTGTGGCTAATTATAGTTGTTTGTCACCTTTATATTATTTATAAAAGCCTCCATACCACTTTACAGCATTTTATATTATTTCCACTATTTATAGCTTTGTCTTTTTCATTTATGGGATTGTCAAGGATAACTCCGTAGACTTTCTCTATCAGAATTCTCTGACGACTTATCAGCCAGTGGCTGCTTCATCATCCTCAACGGGCTTATCAGTGAACCCGTGAAGGTCTGGAAGTAGAGAGGTGGCAATACTAACTTGTTCCTGTGAACCCACCCATTAATAATTCTGTTGAACCTGCCCAAACCAGTCCAATTCTTTTATCGGGTTGTAATTGGCTTGCTCAAATTAACCTGCGTAATATGCACAGGTTAGAACTGGTTGGATATGGGTGTTTGCTGGGTTGGTCACTGTTGGAACAAAAAATTTACATCAACCTGCGGAACAGGGTTTAAAAACTCAGACTTTGTTGGCATGTATACTACCTCCCATGTTCCATAACCAATACATAGTGCTTCTCACTCTCTCTCTATTCATTTTAATTTTTCCCCTTTGGACGCAACACTGGAAATTTATTTTCTAATTTATTTTTCCCTTGATACGAAAAAGCTAAAATATAATTCTTTTTTGTGTTTGAATTGTGAAATATATAATTTTTCCCAATTTACTTTAATTGAAAATTATTTTGATCTTTAGAGATGTATTATATATTTTTCCTTTTTTTTCATTTTAGTTTTTAGGATAAATTATGCTAATGGTCCCCGTAATTTACATGGTGTGTCATTTTTGTACCACTAATTTTAATTTGTTTGATTTTGACCTTGAATTTTGTATTTTTTGTCAATTTGATCCAATAGATAATTTCTGTTAAGCATTTGGACAGAAAAGGCACACATGGACAACATGTGCCGAGTTTTTAAGGGCAAAATAGTCAATTTGCTCTCGCTCCCATTTAACTCATTGATTTACACATTTAACTCAGAGTGAGTTAACTCACTAAAATCTCTCACTTGAAATTAATGCATATATGTATATATATTTCTCTATAAGCGCGCGCACACACACAGAGGGGTCTTCAAAGGGTTGGGGGAAGGGGAAGGGGAAGGGGAGGGGGAGGGGGAGGGAGAGTGTGACAACCAAACTCATTCGTGCATCATGTATATTTAATTGTTCATGCATTCATGCTATATGTTATGTAGTTGTGTGACTTAGGACTTGCTAGCATTAGAATGAGAGGAAGAAGAAGTTTGGAAAGATATGTTAAAATTTGTTTGTTATGCGATTTGAGTTAGGAGATAGCTTAGAACTTGATTTCAGAATCATAGGATGAGCTTATACCTTAAGTGAGGAGCTTAAAGGCCTTAGACTAACAACCTTGACCATTTCATGCTATTTGTTATTTTGCTAATTAGGATTAGTAATAATTAAGTATGATTAGTGGAGATTAATTCGATTGAGTCTGATTAGGATAAGAATGAATTAATGAACTCTAAGGGGTGGTTTGGGATGTTCTAAAAAAGTGCACTTTTTGACTTTATATATAAAAAAAAAAGTGTAGAAAAGTGGAGAAAGTGGTTAGAAAAGTAGAGAGGAGATGTTGATAAATGTTGATTGATGTGACCAAAATAAGTGTATGTAGGTAAAAAAAGTGCACTTTTTTAGTTTACCCCAAACGCCTACTAAGTTAGATCAATTAGCTTTAAGCAAGGAAATTAGTAACTAATGAATGTGCAACTTTGCCCCAACCACACACGATAAAATCTCATGTCCCAAAACAAACAAAAGGAGAGAAATCAGCAAGTTGGTAGAACAACCGAGAGAAAGAAGAGAAAGAAAGGTGAAAGGAGATAAAGGAAGGAGAAAAGGGAGAACTCAAAGAGATTCAATCAAAAACCATCCTAGAAGTGTTCCAAGGTGAGATTTCTACTCTAAATCCCATAGTAGACCTCCTTACTATGGGATTTAGGATGAAAATGGGTTAGGAATGAAGTACTTAGAGGAAAAAGAAGAGAAGCTAGCTAGCATGATGAATTAGGGAGGAAACTTAGGATTTTCAATCTTTTGAATAGGTTTTTGGTATTTTGGATGTTCTTACACTATTATTTTCACATGTTCTCTTGATTTTCTATGATTTCACAAATTGATCTTGAGTTTTAGAAGCAAAAGTTGAAAAACTATGTAATTTCTCATTTAAGCTTGAACTATGTTTCAAACCTTGGAAACAAATAAAGATTTGATGTTTTTTATCTAGAAAACAAGTATGGAATCATGATTAAAGTTAGATATGCATGTTTGTGAGTTGAATTTGCTAAAAACCTAGCCATAGCAGCCTTGGAACAACTTTCAAAACAGAGCAGAATTTGCACAACAGCTTTTTGCTCATCACCGCTTGAGTGGTGAGAAGACCGCACGAGCGGACACAACAGACATCCGGAAGTTTTATTGTTTGCAGGCGTAAAGATCTGTCTAGGTCGGCCAACCGCTCAAGCGGTTAATGTACCATTGGAGCGCACTTTAGAAACTCTCAGTATCTAGTTTTGCAGGTCTGCAACTTCTGGGAGGTACCCATTCACCGCTCGAGCGGACTGACTAATTTTAGGAAGTTGAAAACTTGATTTCATTCATTTTTTTCTCCCTTTCTTTGGACACTCATAGGAATGTTTTGACACCTAGACACAAGGGTAACATAATTAGAAACCCACTTGAGATATGTTTAAATAGAAAAGAGGATTAAAACCTAATTGCATGATAAATTCAGTGTTATCAAAGGCGCAACTAAGCGCTAAGCGAGGTGAGGCAACCATGTAGCGCTTTATACCGAGGCAAGGCGAGGCGAGGCGAAATGGTGAAGCGAAGTCAAAGCGCATGAAGCGAGGCTTAGGCAACGAAGTGAGAGGCGATGCGAAGCGACGCTTCACTAGTTTTTGTTTGATTTCAGTTCGAAAGATCTGGGCCCTTCATTTGGATGACTTTTGTGCTATATGTGGACATGCGTTGCACTTTATAATTGCTTTCTACTAAATAAGAAGTCGAAACCCTAAGTCGACTTCGTTCTAGTCGACAATTGCTTCGAAGAACCTCGCTGATTACTTGCGTCTTTTTCTTCCTTCTTTGGACATCGTTCCAGTCGATTATCAGAGATGAGTACTTGCTTCTTCTTCGTCTTCTCCTACTGCTGCTTCTTCGTCTTCTTTTCTTCTTCCTTTCTTCATCTTTTTTTTTTTTTCCGTCCTGAAGAACTCTGTTTCTGTCGGCAGATCCCTTTTTTTTTTTTTTTTTTTTTCTTTCCTTCTTCCCTAGTTCTTGGTTTTGTTTCCCTTAATTATTTTTCTGGAAAGTTTTACAAATCATTTTACTAAAATTGATTTTACAATTGTTTAATTATTTTGTTGTGTTATTTTACAATTATTTTGTTGTGTTAATTGTATAATTATTTTGCTGAAAATTTTTAATTAATTTTGCTAAAAAATGTCAATTATTTTGCTGCTAAAAATATGTTGTTCTTTAATTTTTTTTTTATGCTGAAATCGTTTATTTCTTTGCACTTTAATTGTTTCTTTGTTTCGTAACATTGAATTGCTTGGTTGATTAGAATTAGATGTCGAAGTTGAGTGAGAGTAAAAAAGATCCGGCATGGCAATATGCACAGATGGTAAATTCCCAAAACCTTTCAAAGTTCATTTGCAACTTTTGTGACAAAGAAATGAATGGCGGTGTTTATTGAGTCAAACAACATCTTCCTGGTGGTTATAAAAATGTTGTTGCTTGTAAAAAATGTCCATCTCATGTCAAAGATGAGATTAAAGACTATATGTCTCAAAAAAGTCAATCAAAGGTGCAATTGAGGATGATTTCTGATTTTGATGAGATGGGTAATGATGAAGATGATGATGATGATGATGAAATTCTTGAGATAAATCAACATGGTAAAAAGCCTGTTCCTACTCAAGGTTCTACCCATCGAGAACAAGGAAGTAGCTCCTCCAAATCTGTTGGTTCCAAACAACCAAAGCAAAAGGTACCCATGGATGTGTACTTCACCCCTAATCTGGAAGTTGAGGTGCAAAATCGTGAAGCCAAGGGGAAGCAAACAAGAATTGATGATAATGATCCTAGCAAGAAGTTGTTGAGAGATCGGGCTCTTGTTTGGTTTTCGAGGTGGATGTATGATACGAGTATACCTTTTAATGTTGTGAACTACAATAGTTTTGGGCCAATGGTTGAAGCTTTTGGGCAATATGGTCCTGGCATGAAACCACCAAGCTACCATGAGGTGTGGGTTCCTTATTTGCAGAAAGAGGTAGACCGCACTAATAAGACCATGGAGGATCATAAAAAAGATTGGGTAACATATGGATGCTCTTTAATGGCCGATGGGTGGAAGGACAAACAAAATAGGTCATTAATTAATTTTTGGTTAATTGCCTAAGAAGATCAATGTTTATAGAATCCTTTGATGCTTCTAGCTTATCCAAGGATGCAAATAAGATGTTTGAATTGCTTGACAACTTTGTGGAGCGTATTGGTGAAAGCCAACGTCGTTCAAGTTATTCTGAGATAGTGCCTCAACAAATGTGTTGGCGGTTAGTAACTTAGTAGTATACATTTACTTAGTATGCATTACTTACAATATGAATATGCAATTCTCATATTAAAACTCGTTCTTTTTTTTTTTGTTAATCTTGTAATAGGAAGTTTTTGGAGGCAAATCGGCCACATTTGTATTGGACACCATGTGTAGCTCATTGCTTGGACTTGATGTTGGAGGACATTTTCAAAATGCCCAACTTCAACAAGACATTTGAAAAGGCAATTGCGGTGCATGGTTATATTGTGAACCGCTCTAGTTTGTTGAATATGATGAGGCAATTTACCCAGCGCAGGGATTTGATCAAGCCAGCAAAAACTTGATTTGCAACTACTTTTCTAACTTTATCAAGGATTCATCAGCAACAAACTAACTTGAAGATGTTCACTTCAGAGGAATGGACCACAAGCAAATGGACGAAGGAACCATAGGGTAAAAAGATAGCACAAGTCATATTAATGCCTTCTTTTTGGAACACATTCTTTATGTTCTCAAAATATCAAGTCCTCTTGTTCGTGTGCTGCGATTGGTTGATGGTGAGAGAAAGCCTCCCATGGGATATATTTATAAGGCAATGGATAGGGCTAAAGAAGCCATTGCAAAATTATTTAATGGAAATGAAGAGAAGTACAAGGAGTTTTTTGAAATAATTGACAATAGATGGAATGTTCAATTGCATAGGCCTTTGCATGCAGTTAGGTATTATTTAAACCCAGAGTATTTTTACGCAAATCCGAATATTGAGAAAGATAAGGAAGTCATGTCAGGCCTGTATAAATGCATACAAAGATTGGTCCCAAATAGTGAGACACAAGATAAAGTTTGCGCAGAGTTGACTACCTATAAGAAAGCTAAAGATCTCTTTGGGATGGCTTTGGCCATTAGACAAAGAACTACAAGGGCACCAGGTGATCTATATTTTATACTTAAGTAATTTTAGTGAGTTTTTTATATTTTAAATATCATTTCTAATTAATTAGTTATAATCAACAACTGATTGGTGGAGTGCATATGGTTCTGAAACGCCACATTTGCAAACATTTGCCATCAAAATTCTTAGTCTAACTTGTAGTTCATCTGGATGTGAGCGGAATTGGAGTGTGTTTGAATATGTGAGTATCTATTTTTAAATGTAGTGAATATGAATACCTATAAATTTATTAATACCTAGATAAAAATTTGAATATTTTTATTTGGTTTGAATTTTTGCAGATTCACACCAAAAAGAGAAATAGGTTAGCTCAAAAGCGTCTGAATAACTTGGTGTTTGTCAAGTATAATAGAGCATTGAGACGTCGATACAATTCCTGTGACACTATTGATCCCATCGCTTTGACAGATATTGATGAAAGTAACAAGTGGCTGGTTGGGAGGATGGAGGAGGAACTTGTCTTTGAGGATGATACTTTGACGTGGGATGATGTTGCTAAACCTGCTGGAGTTGAGGAAAGTAGCCAAAGAACTAGATCAACAAGGGCAATAGAAAGGAGTCGTTCAACTTCAAAATCAGTAGCTAGACCTAGATTACAACTTATTGATGAGGAAGAGTCAATTTCAGATGGGGGAGAGGAAGAAGATGCGGAGGGATATAATGAAGCCAATGGTAATGAAGAAGAAGTTCATTTGCTTGATGTTGAAGATGATTTTTAGAACCTTTACATTGTTGGATTGTATTTGTCTTTGTTGGATATTTTCTGTTGTTTATGGATATTTAATATTTGGAATGATAAATGCATGATGGTTCTTGAAAATATTTATATTTTTGTCTATACTATTTATTTTAAAAAAATATCATTGGCGGTCGCCTTGATTCGATGAAGCCCTCGTCTCGCTTGTCACCTCGCGCTTAGGCGTTAGGAGACCTTGTCGCCTCGGTTTGCTTTTCGCCTTAAAAAACACTGGATAAATTAATATAGCAAGTTTAAAGATTGTTCAAATGCTTCAATGTTTTGTTCTTGTCTTGTATAGGTTTGCTTGAGGAGGTTTAAACCCTTGTTCACAAAGCCAATTGTGAGTAGTAGTGTAGTAAAGTTACGTTTTTTTAAATTATGATTCGAAATACCAGCATATGACATGTTTAGAAGATTATGCCGATGTTTTACTATGAATGAACACCATATAATTTTTATATCATGTATTAAGATGACTTTTTGGAACTTGTTTGTTATTGAGAATCATACCAATAACCTCTTGTTAATTGATCTTTGCCACCAGTTGTGGCCTCTTGACTCTCGACTCAAAGTGCCTTGAGAATGTTCATCGCTATGTATCTGTTGCAAGATAGACTTGTTTTTATTGAAAAGCTATATTATGTTCAAAATGATTATGTGCTTGGTTTTAATAAAGCTTGTTGGTGTGCATTCATATACCACTTTACTATATTGCTACTCACTAGGCTTTAGCCCACCCCTCTCCCCTATATAAATGTAGGTGATGCCGGTGATTAGATTGAGGAAGAGAGATCCAATTAGAAGTCTTTTTGTTTTTCTACTTTTGGAAGTTACCATTTGAGAGGATGATCTCATACACAAGGTTGGTTTTTTTTTTTTTTTTTTTTTTTTTTTTTTTTTTTTTGTGGTGATGATTGTATATTTGTAAATGTTGTATTTTCCTTTTTGGATGTTGAGCTTGTAAATGTCAAAGATAAATGAATATTGTGTTTGTATCATATGACTTGTGCATATGCTCTGAATGGACTTTTGGTAATTAATGGACAAATGTTTTTTTGCACAAGTTCGAATGTTTTAGTCGAACATTGTCTTGTCTTGCTAGGCCTTTGGTAGTCAGACACTACTGGCCGATCATAACTATTATCTTGTTTGGGGTGGGATGGGGTTGTGACAGAGAGGGAGATGGCATCAAGGGCCTATGAGAGAGGAAAAAAGATGTCTTTAGGGCTAGGGGAGGCAGGGGTAGTGGGAAGGGGAAAAGAGTTGGGGGTTAAAGAGGGGAAATGGAGTGGTGTAGATACCTCATTTTGATCGCCCCCAAGACTTGGGCGCTTCATTCCGAATGCTTAATGATGAAAGTTACACTGTGCAATCTTTTGAACTCAGCAAAGAAATCCGGGTTCAAGCTTTAAATCCTAACCTTACACCCCATTTTGACCAAAATGTTTTAGGCCTTGAAACCTTATTTTCAAAGCATTTCTCTAACCTGCACTGACCATACAGCAGTAGGCCAGGAGGAAACTTTTAAGCATGGCCGTGGGTTTTTTGGCCCGACCGTGGGTATTTGGACCCGCCCGGGTCTTATTAGCAATGGACAGCATCTCTGGCGGGAATCTGCCAGCTGGCCATTTTGAAAGATATTTCTGACCAAAACATCTCAAATTCTATAAATAGACCATCTCCTTTCAAAATTTAGGGTTAGAAAAATTTTCCAAAGGCTTTGAAGAATATTGAGAGCTAAAAATACCCTTCTCCCTTGCAAAAGCTTTCTTGACCTCCATATGACCTTTGGCTGTAGATACACAATACATATACCATTAGCGCTTGTTCTTGAAGCTTTTTGTTAAAGCCTCAATCTATATTTCAGATACTTGAGGGTGTTAGGATTGAGGTTTGATAACTAAGAAGTTATTTCTCTCTTTTCAAGAGGTAGAACTTTGCTTTCTTTTCATCTACTTCTCTTTTACTCTTTTCCTCTCTTTTCTTGTTTTGTATACTGTTTTTGAGTTGTTTTGTGGGGCTGAAATATGTGATTAAGGTTATAAAAGTGGAGGAGTTGGCTACACTTCCTTAGGCTTGATTACTAGTTGTTAACTATAGCTTCTCTTTACTTTTTTTTCCTTCTTATTTTCTCTTAGTTTTAGTAGTGTTCCATTTTTTTTTTTTTGGTTTGTATTTGTTTTTGTGGACTGTTTAGTATGTTAATGAGGAGAATGGGCTACCATAGCTCTCCAACTATGGTTGCACATATTCAATAAGGGTGACTGGATCCAAATAGTGGTTGGGCAGTTGGATCCAGTTGTCATGCACTCACCTTAATTATGCTTTGAATATTATAATTGCATTGTTGTAATAGCATAATAGTCCTCGTGGATTTGGTGTATTTAGGATATAGTCGCCAATCTATTTGAGTTGATAGCTTTTCTTTTGTTTTTATAGTTTTTCTTAAGTATATTGGAACATTGTGGTCATGGGAGGTTTAGACTTTAGCCACCTTGCCATAAGTTCGATTAACTAGCTATAAATATTTCGCTTTCATAAATATGGTTGTTTACCTCGAAGCTAGGTGATAGCTTCCGTGCCAAAAGTGTTGGAAAACTGTCTTTTTGATCATTTTTGAAACATCGAAATGGATGTTTCATCCTTATTCCATGAATAAAAGAGTTGTCAACAATTTTGACAAGTTGTGTCTTTAAGGTTTGATAGTTAGCTTGTTTTTTTTGAGTTTCTCCCTTATTTTTATTGTTGCTCATATAGAGCTATTTATTAAAAGTGTTGAAAACTCTCTTCTAGTTCCACTTTGAAGCATGGAAATAGGTGTCTCATCCTCATTCTATGAGTAGGAAGAGGAGCTTATAACAATTTTTGAGTTATTATTTTTTTATTTTAGTTGCTTCTATGATCACCACATACTATCTTGTGATGTTTGATGGTATATGAAGCAAGTTTACCTCTTCCTTGAATACTTTTATGATAGGAAGGAGGTGAAGAAAAATAGCCTTGTTTCTATGTTTGATAGTCTTTTCCTATTGTTTCTAAGATCATCATGCAATAACCTTGTGATGGTTGATGATTTATGAAGTAAAGCTATTCCTCCCTTGAGTATCTTCATGATAGGAAAGGATAGAAACATAAACATCTTTTGGAAATACTGTCTGCACTGTTATTACCTCACTGCACAAAGTAGGTGTTTTTTTTTTTTTGCTGAAAATGAAGCACGACCGTCTTTTATTAGACTCGGCTGGACCTCATTGTGGAACGGCTGGGCCTCAAAGTGGGCAAACAGCTTATTGTTGTTGACAAAACAAAGCAGTGGCTGAGGGTAAAACAAAGCAGCTTTCTCGAAGGCAGGTAGAGTAGTTTTTGAGGGATGTTCTCATTTGTGCACATGTGGTTCATGTCCTTTATATATATATATATTTACTGCTGTAATATTTGTAGATGTAATAATTAGGTGATTATTCATTCGGTGATGTAACAAGTAGTTAATTAGGACATTCGGACCCTCTTATAAGAGGGCAAATTTGTAACACTTGATGTATGTCTTCCAATCCCCATTTCTTTCTCCGTTTTATTTACATGCTTATCATCCATTTTTTGCACGCATGAAGGTTCGGCTCATCATACATAGTGTTCTTACTACTTCCTAAATGATTATGTGCGCTACCTCATGCTGAGTTGTTTCACATGTTATGTTAGTAGTCGAATTTATTAGTCGCATTTTGTATGTGTTGCATTAGCCATTTTGCATAATAAGATCATGTATTTTTTAAAATTATTTCTTTTTCTTTGGCTTGCCCGGGTTGAGCACTAGGTGGGCGTTTTTGGTTTAGCATAGCATTCGTGTGTGTATTGCCATATCTAGCATATTACTATGAGGCTACATGCTTACTTGAAATATCTCTATGAATGTCTGTGGATGGAGGCTATTTTGCTTAAATTGGAATGACTTTGATTGTTATGCATATGAGCTCATTTTTTCTTTGAGTTGCACATATTCGAAAACTCTTTCAAAAAGTATGAAATCAAAGCATTCCAAAGTAAGTGATGCAGTCTATACTTGTTTGCCTCACATAGTAATGTTAGCATATTAATAAATCAGAATATGAGCATATAATGTCTATAAAATTCACATCATGATTTAGTAGAGGTCGATCTTTGATTGGGTGAGTGGAGTGCTCAATTCATGACTTTCCCCTCTCATACCTAAGTTCCCGAATTGAGACAATTTTGTTATAACAGACAAGTGGTCTTTTGAGCCGAATCGGACTTCCTAATTCTCTCAAAAATATTAGGTGGCGACTGAAATTTGGCAATGCAGTCCATTTTGGCATCTCTTGCAATTAGTGAATTTTTACGGGATTTGCAGATTTGGACTTTTATTTTTTTGTTTCATATTGCACTTGTGAAGCCAAATTCGTAACCACCGGAGTTTGAATTGTAGGAAATCGCATCAAGGAGACTAAACCCCTCAGAAGCGCAAAAACCAAATTCTGAGTTTTGGCAACTCTGTTTGGAAGTAGAAAGAGAACTTGACTTGAACTTTATGATGTGAGATTTTATTTATATATATATATGTTCATTGCATTTCATTTGCGTTGGTGCTCATAAGTCAATGTGTTTTCCATCTGCTATTCTTGGATGGTTTCTTGGGAGGCTTGCCTAAGACTTGCCAAAAGGCTGGCCGGTCGTGGGCTTTGCCATGTTGGGAATATAACCCTTGGATCTGGATTATCGCTGTACCGCTTGATCCTCCTTTCATTTGTCGGTGTTAAGTGTGAGAGGTATATTAGGTAATCTTGCTGAGGTACTTTTTTTTTTGACCAATCAGCCTAGTGCATATGGTGAGCTCTAGTGACCTTTCAAACTAGGACAGGATACTCTCCCATATTCAGGATGTTGTGATACCGCTTGTTTGAAATAGTGAAGCTCTAGATCGTTCCAAATCTAGGACAGGGAAACCCAAGCCCTATAGGGTTGTTTTGTTCGCTTTACCTACTACATGCTATCTGTTTGGAATCTGTATAGGGAGTTTGTTATTGGTTCTTAGATAGTTCAGTTTATCTGTTCATGGAGGGATGAGCTTAGTTTGTCAGATCAGTTGTTTAGTTTGATAGTGTACAGTTGAAGTTAGGTCGAAATACCGCCTGATCACTTTTTTTGTTTTCCTTTTTTTTTTTGGCTAGTCAGTTGAAATCATAGCTTCAGAAGGTTCTGATATCCCCCAGGTGTTTTGGACCTGTGTTGTTTGCTTCACTTTCACCAGTGGCAAGATGAAGAAGGGCCAGACAAGGTTCACTAGTTTCGTTGTTTCGACGATCACCCCTTAGATCACCTTTAATCAGTTCACCCTGAGCACTATCATTTATTTTTGTAGTGGCTCAGTATTTGCCAGATCTAGAGGAGTTACTGATCCGTATTCAACAATCAGTAAATTTACTCCAGCATGATACGGCCCGACAAACTGAGGTCACCAATAGGTTGTAACAACAACAGTAGTCAGTTGCGGCTTCTGTTTCTCATACACCTAACATTGTTACTCCTATGCTGGGTACTACTGCCAATACTACAACTCTGGATCTACCAGCCGAGCTGTTCCTATTCTTTCAGGCCAAGCAGATCCAATCCCGGTCCAGAATTCTAAAGCTCCAGTTCATCAAACTGAGGCACCTTTCGAGTTTGAGTTTAACCTGGCCCTGCTCAAAGTCAATAAACTTGAAAAGTTGTTCAAAAAAGACGCAGGGAGTTAATTTTATTCCAAATATCGAAGAGCAATTGCACCGAGTCCGCTGTTATTTCAAAGCAATTCAAGATGCCTCAAATTGACCGTTTGATGGTTTTGGGAATGGATGGTACATTTGTCTCTTTTGATATTTTGAAACCAATGGGTTTGATCGAGAATCCAAAAGTTGTCGCTTGGAATGACCATGTCTAGTACAATTGTTATTTGGTATACTAAACTAGAGGACTCGATAAAAGCGAGTTAGGAAGAGTTGGTCAATCCTTTGTCTCCCAGTATTCCTACAACACACAAATCGATGTCACAACTCGTGATCTAGAGGCAACATGTCAGGAACCAAAAGGAGGGTTTTTCAGAACTTGTTACTAGATGGAGAGCTAAGGCATCAATGATGACTACTCGACTCTTTGAAAAGATCAAATTCAATGGTCGTCAGAACCTGCATGGCAAAATGCTCCAAAAGATGATAGTTCTCTTGTTGTTCTCTTTAAAGGAGTTTCACGAAATGGGAGTTCAGATCGAAGATGCTATAAAGCAGGGCATCATCATAGACGAGAAAGAGCTGGTTAATAAGCCCTTTGTTCGCAGTCCCAATGCTATCGGGGGTAGCACAGCTGCGAGGCCTTCGAAAGTTATTGTTGTCACCACCACTACCAAAACAGCTGACTTGTTTGTCGAAATGAACCCTCAAACCTCCAATCCTACCCGAACCCAAAGCAGAACTTTCAATCAACTTCACATGACCGTGTCCTGAGCCATGAAAGTGTTAGTAGAAAAAGGGCAGCTAAAACCCCTTGATCCTCAACCAGTTCCGGATCCTCTTCTACCCAGGCATGATCCCACTAAATATTGTGCCTTTCACCAGCAACATGGCCATGAAACTGACAAATGCTTCCGTCTTCGTCATGAGATCCAGGATCTCATTGACAACAAAATCATAGCCTCACCACAAAGGTCAAATATCATAATCAACCGTTGCCAAACCATAATCAAGTACCACCCTTACCACGTCAATTTCATTCAGACACTACCTCTTACCTTTGACTGAGCATTTATATCACCCCTTCTCATTTGGCGTAAAATCGTGCCGTTTATTCTAGATGGCATAGACTTGTGCATGTTGAACGATTAGAACCACAACCCGAGCCTTGTAAACCTATGGCGACAACCATAGAAGAGGAGAAGGGTTGGATTTTGGAAGAAAATGTTGGCTGTCACTTGAAGTTCTAGCAACTAGGAAATTGTGGTTATCAGAAAGAGTATGACCTAAGCAAATTTATTGTTTCATTGATCAACCAAAGACAAGGATAGTACTACCAAGTTCAGCTGGTGTAAGTGTTGTCAGAGAAGACGGCCCGAAGCCAGGACTGAATCTCGCAAATCTTGAGAAAGATTTGGATAATCTCCAATTTTTCGAGGAGTAGGACCTGGGTGAGGCATGATTGGTTGGTGGAATTTGAGCCCATCGGTTGTTAATTAGGGGTGGATAAGTAGCGATTACGAAAGAAGAAGCTATACATGATTTTGAGGAGGAGATAGCTTTGGCAGCCATGAAAGCTAAAGAGAAGCGAAAAGAGTGTGAGAACAATGGCATAGAGAAAAACCCAAACACCGGTTTTGAAGAAATTGAAGCTGCCAAAATCGAGCGATCGAGCAATTTGAGCAGAAAGAAATGAGGAGATTCAAAAGGTGAAGAGCTTGGGAGCATTTTAGGAAAGACGAGATCTCGGTTGAAATACTGGCTAAATCACCTTATCACCCTAAGGGTGGTGATTGTTTTGTTGGAGCAATTCAAATTGTGTTGGAGTATGGATCTTCTTAGGGTGTATAAAGCTTGTATAACAGCCTGTTATTCTTTTATTCTTTCGTTATTAAAGGTTGTATAGCTGTACCCATTTATGTTGGCTAGAATTAGGTTGTTTCCTTATTTAGATTCTCAGAAGTCAACTTCTTGTACTTCATTTATAGCCCTGTACAGATTATGTTTGAGAACAATGAGAAGAATTATTCTCTTCCAAACCTTCATGGTATTAGAGCAGGTTTAGAAACCCCAACCCTAGCCACCTCTGAACCTAGCCTTCAGTGCTAGGATTATTCAGCCTTCATAGCTGATTCACTGTGGCCTTCATTGCCATTCAGAATTTCTGTTATATTCCTCTGATTGTTGTTGTCTTTTGTCATCTTGGATTCAGAAGAACAGTTAGTCCCTTTTACAGCCTAAAAAAACATGTTTCTATGTTCTCTTTAGATCAGTTTGTCTTGTTGCCCACTGATTCCTTCATTGAATCATGTCTAAGGTTACAGATGTATCTTCTTCAGCCCCAAAAGCCCTTTCAATATTTGAAAATTTGAGCCTCCATATTGCTTTAACAAAATTGAATGGGACTAATTACCTTGAATGGTCACAATCAGCAATGTTGACAATCAAAGGCAGAGGGAAGTTAGAATATGTCACGGGTCTTCCACCAAAGCCAACCGATCCCAATTTCAAGACTTGGGATGTGGAGAATTCCATGAGTATGTCATGGCTACTACACTATTCAACTAGAAATTGGGAAGACTTACATGTTCCTTAAAACAGCTAAGGACATTTGGGAAGCTGCCGCACAAACTTACTCTAATGTAGGTATGAAAGCTCATATCTATAAACTGAAAACGAAGATTCACAACACAAAACAAGGATCTTCCAGTGTCACTGAATACTACAATACCATCAAGAGCCTTTGGTTGGAACTAGACCATTATCAAAGGATTGAGATGGTGTGTAGCACATATGCTGCGAAGCTGCAAAAAGCACTTGAAGAAGAAAGAATATTTGATTTCCTTGGAGGGTTAAATGGTGAATTTGATCAGATTAGAGGCAGAATTTTGGACAGGGAGAATTAATCATCCCTTAATGAGGTTTTCTCAATTGTTCGAGGAGAAGCAAGTAGGCAGGTGGTGATGCTGGATAAGCCTACCAGTGAGAATTCGGCTTTGGCTGTATCAAAATTTGCTTGGGGAAGGAATGAAGGAAAGAAAAATCTGGATAGAGAGAAGATGTGGTGTGATTACTGTCACAAACCGCGCCACACTAGGAAGATGTGCTGGAAACTGCATGGAAAACCAGAAGGCTTGAAGGGAATTGGCAGCAAAGGAGGAAGTCAGGCAGAAAAATCAGGTCAAGCTCATCAAATTGTGGCTGCAGTTGACTATAAGGAAGCTATGGGGTTCAACAAAAGCGAGGTTGAAAGGCTGAAACAATTGCTAAATCAGGCTGATAATCAAACCACGAACTTGACTCCATTTGAGGTTCTTGCTCCCTGGTCCAATTAGGTAATAGCTTTGCCTTAATCACCTGCAAGAGTGTCAATTCTAGCATCTGGATAGTTGATTTTGGTGCATCAGATCACATGACTAACACCTTCAATCATTTTTCCATATATATCCCATGTTTAAGAAAACAAAAAAATCAAAATCGCCAATGGTTCCTTGTCCCCCATTGCGGAAAAGGAAATGTCCAACTATCACCCACTTTGTGCCTAAAATCAGTCCTCTATGTTCAAATTTATCCTATCATTTGTTGTTTGTAGGAAAACTCACTGACAATTTAAAATGTTCAGTTTTATTTACTTTCTCTAGTTGCAATTTTCAGGACCCTGCTACGAGGAAGATGATTGGGCATGCTGAATTGAAGGACGGCTTATACTTCTTGGAAGCAGCTTTGGTAAAAAAGAGTCGAGTCTCAAGGCTTGGTCTCTACTACATTTCAACAAAAGATAATCAAGTTTGGCTCGCATACGGTTAGGACACCTTCATTTTCCGTTGTTGGAAAAAAAAATGTTTCCTTCCTTGTTTACTAATAATAAAGTGGGAAATTTCATTGTGAAATTTGTGTATTGGCCAAAATCTCATCATGTATGATTTCCTTTGAAAGCTCCACAAATGTTGTCTCCATTTAGTTTAATAGATTCAGATATTTGGGGTCCTTCCAGTATTCCAAATATTTTTGGTTCTCGGTGGTTTGTCTCATTTATAGATGATTACACTCGTACTACTTGGTTCTATCTTATGAAGTCCAAATCGGAAATTTCCACTCTTTTTCCTCTATTCCACAAATTCATTAGCACACAGTTTGGGACAAAAATACACACAATTAGATCTGATAATGGCAAGTAATACTTCAATCAAGATCTCATTACTTATCTTGCAAATGAGGGCATCCTACATCACTTTACTTGTGTTGACACACCCCAACAAAATGAAGTTGCGAAAGAAAGAACCGACATCTTCTTGAAGTTGCTAGGTCTCTTCTTTTCCAAAGCGAAAGTTCCTAAAACCTATTGGGGAAGCAAAGATTTCTTGTTGCATACTTGATAAATGAATGCCATCAAGAGTTCTTCGCTTAATCTCCCGTGAATAAACTCTCATCCTTGTTTCCAGATTTCCAAGGGGTTAGGACCTTATCTCCAAAACTATTTGGTTGTACATGCTATGTGCATGTTCATAGTCATTTACGTGGTAAACTTAATCCTAGGCCTATCAAATGTGTATTCTTCGCGGACTCTCCTATTCAAAAGGATTATAAGTGTTATCACTCTCCAACAAAAGAAATACACCACTTTGGATGTTACCTTTGTAGAACACCAACCTTACTTTGGGGACACCTATCTTCGTGGTGAGAGTTTAGGAGAAGCTAGCTTAGAGGTTGATCATTCCTTGCCTATTTCGAGTGTGGTATCTAGTCCCATACCAAGTGCTAGTTCTGATTTGCCTTCTTCGTCTAATCTAGTTATTCCTCCTACTTCAAATATGTCTTCTCCTAAACTGAATGGGAGTCCTGAATAGAATCCATTGAGCACTATAGAGTCTCCAGAGGCCAAGGATGAGAGGCTCAAGACACTTATCACCAAGGTATATTCTAGAAGGTAGAAGCCCTCAGCTCACATGATCCAAGCATTGATGCTGAAATAGGTAATGAAATTGAAACTCAGGTTTTTTATTCTCATGAAGACTTGGAATTGCCTATTGCCATTAGGAAAGGTGTTAGAACTTGCACTCGTCAATTCTATATCTCAATTTGTTTCCTTTCAGCATCTCTCACCTTAGTAATAAGCTTTTTGTCACCCAAATGTCTTCCCATGAAGTTCCCAATAAGGTCCAAGAAGTTATTAAATTCAAACCATGGAGGAAGCCATGAATGAGAGATGAAAGCCTTGGAGAAAAATCAAACTCGGGAGGTAGTAGAATTGGCAAAAGGAAAAAAAAAAAAACCGGTAAATTTTTAAATGGATTTTCACCATCAAGTACAAAGCCGATGGAACTTTGAAAGGTACAAGGCCCGATTAGTGGCAAAAGGGTATACCTGCATATATGGGATGGGATAATAAGAGACTTTGCATCGGAGGCCATGATGAACACTATCCTGATCATTCTCTCACTGCAACAAACTTTTGATTGACCACTAATGCAGCTTTGATGTAAAGAACGCTTTCTCCACTTGAGACGCATACTAAGAAGTATTTATAGATATCCTAATCGAGTATGGAAACAAACATGGTCAAACAAGGTGTCAAGCTCAAAAAGTCTTTATATGGACTTAAACAATCTCCTGCTTGGCCTGAAAGATTCATGAGAGCTATGATGAAAAGAGATTATCATCAAAGTCAAGGTGATCATACTTTGTTCATTAAACATTCACATCAAGGAAGATTACCGATCGATTGTTTATGTTGATGATATTGTGGTCACCGGAGATGATCAAGAAGAGATTATAGGACCGAAAGCCTACTTGGCTAGGGAATTTGAGATTAAAGATTTGGGTAAACTTAGGTTTTTTTGGGAATTGAGGTAGAAAGATCAAACAAGGGTTGGTGATTTGAAGGAAGTATATACAAGACTTGCTTAAGGAACCGGCATGCTTGGATGTAAATCACCGAGACTCCTATTGAGTAGAATCACAGATCAGAGAGGCTACCGAAGATCAACTTGTGGACAAAGGAAACTATCAACGGTTGGTGGAAAAGCTTATTTACCTATCACACACACGACCAGATATTGCATATGCAGTGAGTGTGGTAAGTCAATTTATGCATGCTCCACTTAAATCTCATTTAGATGCTGTATACCAAATTCTAAGAAATTTGAAGGAAGCTCCTGGAAAAGGCTTGTTCAAGAAAAGTGAAGATTTAAGGTTGGAGCCCTACATACATGCAGACTGGGCAGGTTCTATTGTGGATAGACGATTTACTTCTGGCTATTGTACCATTTTAGGTGGAAATCTTATTACTAAACAACATGTGGTGGCCCGTTCTAGTGCAGAAGTAGAGTTTAGAGCCATGGCACAAGGCATATGTGAACTTCTTTGGGTAAAGATGATCCTTAAAGATCTTAAGATTGTGTTTCAGGAACCTATAGTGCTTTCTGTGACAACAAGGCAAAAATGCATTAGCATAGCACACAACCTAATTCAAAGATGATCGAACCAAGCATGTAAAGGTGGATAGACACTTCATAAAAGAGAAGATTGATAGTGGTCAAGTGAGAACTCCACATGTATCATCCAAAGAATCAACTAGCCGATATTCTACCGAAGAACTACCTAGCCTAAGTTTTCATTGAATCACAAGTGTTGGGAATGCATGATATCTACACACCCCAAATTACCGAGGAGAGTGTTGGAATACGGATCTTCTTAGGGTGTATAAAGTCAGTATAAAATTCTGTTATTCTTACTTATTAAAGGTTGTATAGTCGTACTCATTTATGTTGGCTAGAATTAGGTTGTTTCCTTATTTAGATTCTTAGATGTCAACTTCTTGTACTTTATTTATAGCCTTGTACAGATTATGCTTTGAGAACAATGAGAAGAATTATTCTTCTTCCAAACCTTCGATCGACAATTGTTTGTCGAACCGAAGGTGAATAGTGGAAAGATAGTGACTTGTATCTTGCCCACATGGATTAAGATTGGGGAGAACACATTCCCGATGATACTTGGTACACGAAGAGGTAAATCACTTGACTAAGAGTGGACAAAAGATTTTAAACCTCGCACTTGGATCAAGTTGAACCATTGGGGAAAGGCAAGGAACTTGAGAAAGAGAAAGAGAAGAAGTTGGAGGAAGAATCGGTTCTCGAGGCTGCTTGAAAAGATCTAGGCGACATCTCTACTTGGGGCCTTCTATGGCTTCAAAAGTACCGACAGTGCTTTGGACAAGCAGCGATTGGATAAAACCAAATTATCCATTAACACCACATCGAAGCCTTTGTAGGCTTGATAAAACATTTGTTACCAGAATACCATGCTCGTGACTCATTTTTCTCGACAAGAACTCATTATAACTCGTTGTAATGAAGCTATCGAATGCAGGGTCTAAGAAGCACGTGTAGGGTGCTAAAATGCAGTATGAAGCCGACACGACACGGCACGCCGACACGACAAATTTTTAAAAATAAGGTAGGGGGTAATGCATTTTTTTTTATTTTAAAATTTATAGCTAAACATCCAATATACAAATTAAAGTTCAATAACATAATTAAAAAGAGAAATTACAAAAAAAAAGAGTAAATCATAGAGCTGTTTTAATGTCAATATTGTGTCTACTACAGTTTATAACAGTAAAAAAAAGGCCAAAGTTATATAACAGGGGGTCATTTTACATTACCTTTTTTTTTTTTTTTTTTGAAGATGATTACAAAGAACCCCAGATATCTTTGTTCATTTGTTCTTTGTTCTTTTGTTTGCTGCAAAGAAAGACAAATGAAAGAAGAAAAAAAAAGGTAAATAATTTAACTTCAATCTAAAAAAAAAAAGAAAAAAAAAAAAAAGATTTGAGATCATTTGTTTGTTTCAAAGAAAGAGAAAAAAAAATTGGGAAAAAAGAAAAGAAAGAAGAAGAATGGAAGAAAAACAAAGGAAAAAAAAGATATCTTTGTTCTTTGTTTGCTGCCAATAAAAGATACAAAAATCTGGAAAATAAAAAGATGAAAAAAGAGGAAGAAGAATCGATCGTTATTGCCAATAAACAAGACAAAATTTGGAAAATAAAAAGATGAAAAAGAGGAAAAGAATCGATCGCTTACTTAAGAAACAAACACAAAAATCTGGACAAAAAATGAAAGAAAGAGAAAGAAGAATCGAAGAAGAGGGAAGAATCTAAGAACTTACCTTTCAATTGCACCTTCGAAGAGAAGCAATCAAAGACTCGATTAAACCTTTCAATCAAGCACCTTCAAGTGTTCTTCGACTTCTCGAGTATTTTTGGAAGGAGATAATTGAATAGACATAGAACCCTAATTTTAATTGGTTCTTAATTGAACCCTATTTCTAGAATTAGTCTTGGAGTATTTCGAAGGAGATATCGAAGGAGATGATCGAATGATATAAAACCCTAATTTTATTTGGTTTCATTTTTATTTATTACAAGTAATCCCCGATTTTTTAAAGTTTTAAAATAGACAAAAATTGCTTTTGCAATTCCTTTTTTAATTTGTGGTAGAAAATCTCATTTTTTACCCCGGAAAGTACCCAAAAATGTACCCATGGCGCACGCATCACTATATGTTGTAATAAACACACCCTACGGTAAGGCATTTTTGGCGTGTCTGCATCGCACTGACGACCAAGTCTACTTTCGGTAAGTACCCCAGACTTATACATTTACAACATTTTTTGAGTACCTATGCTCCATAAAGGTAGGTGGTAAATGGGTTCTAGAAGATGTGCTTCCAGTCATTATTGAACAAAAAGTATGCACCTGCCAGCATTTAAACAATAGTCAGTAATAAGAAGAGGTTTAGGACAAGAATCTTTGGTATCAATGACATTTTGGCTGGAACTTTACTTTCGAGAAGGACATATGTCCACAGCGGCGAAATGCCAAAGATAAAGGGGATATTTATGTCTAGCCATCCTAGTTCATCATTTCAGGGAAGTAAGTCAGACAAGACGGCATCTGGGTAGATAAAATTTGTACAAGGCAAGGGCACCGGTGAGATGCCTGTTGTGTGAAGAGGAAAGAGGTCGAAGGCTTTTATGAAGCCATTCACGAAGAGAAAGAGTGTAGAGCACATATGCTGTAGAATGGTGTAATGTTAGCTAGTGAAGATCCTCCCGGTAGCAAGGTTATTATTGGTCAACCATAGAGAACGACATTGTGTCAACTTTTTTCTACGGCGGTGTCATAAGTGTGGAAATCCATGCTAATCAGCATGAATATTCCGCCACAAATCAGCTTCCCTACAATATGACTTCACCGTGGCCTTTCTGGCAAATTGAGGGCATGGACGCCATCGGAGCGAGTTTTGCCGAAAGGCTCAAATTCGCACAAGATTCATCTTAGTAGCAATTGACTACTTTCACCAAATGGGTAGAGATGCACGATCTGCTTCCTGCGGTTGAAAGCTTTGTACACGGGCCCTTAAGTTCATTAGGAATAACATCATTTGCGAATATGGGTTCCGAATCGAAATAATATCTGGGACAACAGCTCACACATTTGTAGATATGGCGCATACTTTCGGTTCAATAATGACCCGGGTGTATCTCTGGAACTCCATTTACCCCTCGTGATTACGATAGATACGCACAATGACTTATTATAGAGTTGATCCTTAGGGGTGGTAACTCCTCGTCCAAATAAAAAGTGAGTGCGGACATGGTGTTACCTTATAAGATCAAGCCTACAAAATTTGCTTTCCGGGCTGTGGTGTCAATGGATAACTTGGTTTTTATCTAATGTTGTCAAAATTGCATGTCGGTGCAAATCTGAGGCCATAAGAAGGCCCTAAATAGAGATGTCTTGGATTTTTTCAACTTCCTTAGGAACCGATTCTTCCTTCAACTTCTTTCTCCAGTTCTTCTTACTTGAGTTCCTTGTCTTTTTCCTCAATGGTTCAACTTGAGTCCAAGTGAGGAGGTTTAAAAGTACCGGCCCACTCCTAGTCAAGTGATCTACCTCTTCTGTGTACCAAGTATCATCACAGGATATGTGTTCTCCCCAATTGTCCTACTTCCATTTGAATTACCCCAATCCAACAATCATTACCCTTAGAACGATAAGGTGATTCTAGCCAAGATTTCAACCGAGATCTCGCTCTCTTCCCTAAAAATGCTCTCAAGCTCTTCCGCCCTTTGAATCTCACCTCATTTCTTTCTGCTTTCGTCAATTGTAATATTCTTCAATTTTTAGCGGCTTCAATTACTTCAATTTTGGCAAATTTTCAATTCTTCAAACTCGTGTTCTCGTGTTACGGTTTTTTCTCTGTATGCCACCGTCTCACACTCTTTTCCCTTCCTTTGGCTTCTCTCTGCACGGCAAAGCTTTCTCTTCCTCGTAATCATCTATAGCTTCCTCTTTTCTCAAAAATCGTTGCTTATCCACCTCGACATTACCAATTGAGTGGGCTCAAATTCCACCAACCAATTTGCATGACTTTCACTCGTCTACTAATTTCGAAGAATTGGACATTATCCAAATCTTTTCTCCAAGATTTGCAAGATTCAATCCTTGCTTTTAGGCCGGTCATCTTTAACAAATAATCGACATCGGGCTGACGACTCTGGCAAGATACTTGTCACTCGGCTTTGGTTGATCAATAAAACAATATATTTGCTTTCATTGGGTTATACTCTTTCTCGAATAACCCCCCCTTTCCTAGTTGCTAGAACTTAAAAGTGACAAGATGACAACCTTTTCTTTCCAAAAATCAAACCTTTCTCCTCTTCTAGTGTTGTCACCAAGCAGTTTACAAGGCTTCAAGTTGTGGTTCTAATGCTGCTCAAAGATGCACAAGATCTCGTGAAGCATCTAGAATAAAACAAAGACTTTTAATTTTGGCAAATGTGGGAAAGAATTTGATATAAATGCTCGAGTCAAAGGTAAGAGGTAGTGTATGGATGAAATTAGACTTCGTAAAGGTGGGTACTTGGTTATGGTTTTGGCAATGGGTTGGTTATGATATTTGGCCTTTTGTGGTGGGACTATGATTTTGTTGTCCAATGAGATTCTCGGATCTCTTGATGGAAATGTAAGCATTTGTTAGTGTCATGGCTAGGTAGCCATTCTTTACGATGGAAAGCGCATAATATTTAGTGGGATCATGCCTGGGTAGTGGAAGAGGGTCTAGAAAGCGGCCGAGGATCAAGGGCTTTAGATGCCATTTTTCCGCTAATACTTTCATGTGCTCTTAAGATAGAATTAAGTCGGAAGTTGACTGAAAGATTACTCATGGGTTCTGTAGAATTGGAGGGTGGAAATTTGAGGTTCATTTCTTAATGACTGGTCACTGTTGTTTAGTAGTGGTGGTACCAATTTACTAAATTTAGACTGATAAATTGGGTTGAGATAAGGATCTATATTTGCCTGAGGACAGGACACGTAATATGACATGGACACGCCAAAATTCGTAATTTTTTCAAAAAAATAGGGGACCGACGTAATGGCGGGGGACACGTTTAATATATATAATTTTTATTTATTTGCGTATATGTCTAGAATAAAAATAAAATTAATTAATTCTTACTACAATCAAAAATAATAATAATAAAATTAATAAATATATTTTTTTAGAAAAAAATTAATAAAAATGAGTTTTTTAAAATAAAATAATTTATTTTATGAATTTTAAGTTTAACATAAAAATAAGGATGAAAAAGAAAAAAGAAAAAGAAAGAAAAAAAGATAGGGAGAGAGAAATGTTGAGTCCGTAAAAATGAGTAAAGAAAAAAATATAAAAGAGAAAACGAGCAGGATAGAGAGAAGCCGTGAAGTCAAAAAAAGCAGAGGAAGAGATCGATCGTAAAAGGGAGAGGACGAAAAGGGAGGAGGAGAGAAATAATTTAAATTGAAGAGGAGAAGAAAGAACAGAGATGATGGAGACATAGAAGAAGGAGAAGAAGAGAAGAAGAATACCCTCGCTTAGGGCTTCTTCGAGTCCACCTCACGAAGTAGCTTCTCTCTCATGGCTTCACCAATAGGTTTAAGCTTCTTCTCCCTCGATCTCTTTCTCTAAGCCACCTGCAATGGCTGCCTCTCTCATTTTTACGTCGCCTGCCATACTCTTTCAGTCGATCTCTCTTCTGCCTCCCTCGATCTCTTTCTCTCTTCTTGTTTCTCTACGATCCCTTTCTCCGCAATGAAGTCAGGGAAAATAGCTAGGCCCTTCAACCTCGATCCCACCTCACGAAAGTGTCAAAATGCGTCCCGCCGTAATCCATGGCGTGTCCGACCGAAGATTTCAAAAAAAAGGAGACATCGCGATGATTGAGTGTGTGGGACACGTGTCTATCAAGCGTGGTCCGACGCCTTCAGACACAGAGTCTGGAACGCATGGCTTGCTTCATAGGAGTGGTAGGATTAGAGGTTTGAGGGTTCATTTGACAGCTAAGGTGCATCCGTCACTGTTTTTGGTAGTGGTGGTGACAAACACTAACTTTCTATTTGGGTTCGGTGGGCATTAGAATTGGAGGTTTGAGGGTTCATTTCTATAAAATCCGGATCAAAATTTCAAGCTTTTGGTAGTGGGAGTGGGTGACCCAACACAACTTCAACTCAAAGGAACCTTGCGGTACCGTAACTCCAGTTGCATTGAATTGGCGAATAAAGGGCTTATTAGTCAGCTCCATTTCTCGCTCTACTGTTACGATGCCCCGCTCATAAAGATCTTCGGGATCCGGGAGCTCTCATTTCAGTGGGGTTTCATAAAAAGTGAACAACGGAGAACTATCATCTTTTGAAGCATTTGCCATAAGGTTCTTGACGACCATCCGGATTTGATCTTTTTTCGAGTGTCGAGTAGTCATCACCGATGCCTTGGCTCTCTATCTAGTGAACCAAATTGAAAAAACCTCCTTTTGGTTCCCGACGTATTTGCCTCTAGATCACAAGTTGTGACCTTGATTTGGCGTGATTATTGGGAATACCGCAGACAAAGGATTCGGCCAACTCTTCCCAAAATACCTTTACGAGGTCCTCTAGTTTAGCATACACGGATAGCAATTGTACCGCATATGATCCTTCGGAAAGAAACCCTCATTTGGTTCTTCGACGTGTTGCCTCTAGATCACGATTGACGAAACCGCCCAGTTTGTATTTGCTTTGTCAGAGATATGTTGGGAGGCAAAGGACCGGCTACTAACTCATCCCACTTTATTTTACCGGAGTCCTCTAATAATTAGCATACCAGATGGCGGAATGTAAATGGGACACGACCTGACCAAATAACAACTTTTAGATTTCGTCAAAACCCATCGTTTCGAATATCTAAAAGAGATCGTGTAAATGTACCATCTAGATCCCTTAACTATCAAAATGGTCAATACTGAGGGGGCATCTTGAACTACACTTTCCGTGGTTGGCATTTAACATGATCTTGAACCCATGCATCCACGAAGCCTCTTTGTGGCAACTCTATCCTCTATGGTAGTCGCTTCATTAACTTCAGCCCCAAGTTATCAACTTCTAGAAACAAATTGCTGGTAACTACTTGGATGAGGCAATAGAAAAATACAAAGTGTATTATGTGTGCCAATCATTGTATCCGCCATTTGGCCGGTGAGACATGTTTATGTAACTTCATATTCACATGCAAGTCAAGCCGAGGGCATCGCTAATCAACCGTCAGCTTCTGCAGATGGCTGTGTACATCCACCATCCATCACAACCCCTCTCGTGGAAAATCTTGCTAGCTATGCGAGAGTGAAAGAAAGTAAGATCTAGCAAGTTGTCCTTGGGGCACCCGGCCAGAACAGCAGTTACTGACTCACCAGCTTATCCATCAACCACACCATGCAGAGATAAAAATATAAGAGATTAAATAATAGAGATGTATGTTGAGAAGCAAAAGTGAGAAAAGGGTTTTGAGGAAAGAAAATAGAGATGTCAAAAGTGATGCGAGAATCACTGAAATAAGAAAGAAGGTGGGGAAAGCAATTACACAGAAGAAGCAAAAAAGTGGCACCTCATGAATCGAGAAGTCTCTTACCGATGGAAGGAGCATCCAAGCCCATTAAGGTTTCAACAAGAAGTCATGCCTATCGCGAGTGTTTGGCCCTCCTCGAGCATTAGCCCTTTACTTGAATCGACTTACCGTCAGGTCAAGATTTAAGGTAACTAGGGAACTGAAGTAGGAAGTGTGAGCAAACATAAGCGAGTAGGGCGTGTTGATTCGGTAACCTCACTAAAGAAAGTCACCCTATCCCCGATGTCGAAAAAATCGATGCTGAATCAAGCCAGTAACATCTAACTATCATCATGAGCCAAAGACCGAAAGCCCTTTTATTTAAAGTGGAAGACTGACGCGATCCGTCTAGCTGAGCCCAAGACATGGCCAAAACGAGTTTGGGGCACTAATCTCTTCTAACTTTTCTGCGAGACTCATCAATGCTTGAAACTATTTTGAGAGTGGGGATGACATTCCTTATGCTTTGAAGTGAAACCATCAGTGAATGGGTCCCCAACATCGGGCAACGATGATATGAAGGAACGGAAGAAACAAAGCTGAAAGTGCACTACCAAAGGAAAAAGAGCGCTATACTCTAAAACCGTTGAGAGATTTAACTCTTTCCGAAGTACCATCCAAAGTAGGCCATCCAATCTTTTGAGTCTATTGCCAAGCAAAATCTCTCCATCTTTGGAGCAAATTATTAGAAGTTTGTCAGTTTCATCGAGAAAACAAAGGAGAGAGCACCTTTATGTAGATTGGCGAATGGCGGCGTACGGTCGATCCCACCGCCTACCTACTATTTGGATCCCA